>OX439039.1:33655563-34855563 GCA_949317995.1 Acholoe squamosa | reverse complement strand
TTACGTGCTACATGGCGGAAATTACGTCGGACGGTGGCACCGGAAGAGGAAGTAAACAGTGAGGAGAAAGAGAACCCCTGCTATAGAACTCCACAGTATTTGAGGTATCACTGTAAATAGTTAATGTAGATACACAGCAATATCTATTGTTATTGTACAGTAGGACTTGCTGTAATCTCAAATACAGCAACTTGTGCTGTACCTTTAATTACTATGTTGCTGTAAGAACAAGGTAACAGCAATAGTTACTGTATACGTACAGTGATTTGCACATAAAACAAGTATATTAACTGTTACTTTAAGTACAGCAACTTTTGCTGTATCTTGACTGCCAATGCTATTGTAAATTACAGGGAATCTTGCTTTACATATACCACTTTATATATACAACTGCTTCTATTTTGCATTTTCCAGGTGTCTAGCAAAGGTCAACCCTAAAAGGGAAGAAAGTCAGCACTGAAAAAGCGAAGGAGCTCAAAAGCAGCAGGACACAACCACCCAAAGGTCCAAGCATTGTCCAAGGAACTCTATAGCACTATCTTGATGTGAATGAAAAGTTGCCAGGGCCAATGGCTATCATTACGACACAAATACTGATAGGACATACTTTTAGTGATGCCTGAAGGACAACAGAAAAGACAATTGATGCATTATGATTAGGTTATTATATGACAATTGCTCTCAGATGTAAAGAATAAAGTATATATGATCGACTCTTGCATAGGAAGATATTTAAGATGTTATATATGATCCATTCCCAGTGGGCACAGTACAAGTCTGCACTAGTTAATAAACGTTGCATGAGTGACTAGTTTCACTGCAATGTTTACTAGCCACTCATGCAACTTCCTGGTTAGGATCAACATTTTGCCAAATTTCACAGTAGTACTTATTAAGTTATTAGTAAGTGTTGCATGTACAGTGCTGCAACATCAACTATTATTAAGTGTAGCTTAGCGACGTTTATTAGTAGATGCAATTGCAGAACTGCAGTAGCACTGCTTAGTAAGTGTTGATTTAGCATCTCTTATCAAGGGCTGCATATTAGTAGTTTATTAGCTACTGTTCAGCATTGCTTAATAAGGGCTTAACTTGCAGTGTTGACTAAATGGAACATAGCAGTGGGTACTAGTTGTTGCAAGTGCAGGGCTGCAGCTGAATCATTTACTAAGCACTGCAAATGTGTCACTTACTAAGCACTGCATATTAGTAGTTTACTTGCTGTTGTTTAGCATCACTTAGTAAAGGCTTAATTTGCAGTGTTTACTCACTGGAATATAGCAGTGATTATTAGCCGTTGCAAGTGCAGGCTGCAGATACACCACTTAGAAAGCACTGCTAACCCATCACTTATTAAAAGTTGCATATCAGTAGTTTACAAGCTGTTGTCCAGCATCGGTTAATAATGGCTTAACTTACAGTGTTTACCAGCTGGATCATGGCAGCGGTTACTAGCCACTGCATGCGCAGGGCTACAGATGCACCACTTAGAAAGCACTGCTAATGTATCACTTATTAAAGGCTGTATCTTAGCAGTTTATGAGATGTTTCTCAAGTGTTTAATTTGCAGTGTTTATTAAGTGTAACATAGCAGTGATTACTAGTTGGTTCAATTTGAACTGTCTATACAAGGTAATAATCATGTATTGAAGTTCACTCCAAATTGTCTTAAAACAAAAAGAAAAATATCCCTGTGATCCTACGTAGGTATAGCACAAGATGATAACAAAACTTCAATTTTGAATAGTTTCACAAATTGACAAATGAAGTGGAGTAACACCTGCTTTACTAATACACACTGCTCACACCTTGCAGTTCAAACCTCCTGGTCACACCCTGCTGCACCAACACATAGCATTGTGAAAGATACTTTAGCTATGGAGGTCAGTGGTTGACCTACATACATGTACATAACACACTGGACACATCTTACAGTCAACTGTGGCAAGCCTAAGTTAGATTAAACAATATAGGTGGGTATAGGATATTATACCAAAGATGCCTCAATGCACTGATACTCCCTTGAAATATTATGTATTCTTGTTATAAATGGGATTGTGCTACTAGATAAACCTTTTCAAGGGTTTACTAATATTTGTCAAGATTTTTAAATATTTTGAATATACAATCCCAAAATACCTTGGATTTACTTATTGAATAATGGGAACTTGCATATGGTGAAAAAGTGATACTCAGGACTGGTGTACACCACTTGATTTGTCATCTTCTGACATTGTTGAGATTATTCTTCAGTAATGCTAGCATATTGTGCTATGCCTAAGTAGGTTTGTCCTAAAACAGGTTAAATTGTATGCTAATATAAGCTCCTGCATAGGAATGAGAATGGCACTGATTCAGTTTGTAATGCAGCAACAGCACTTAGCACTGGCTACTAAGAGTAGTTTAGTAGCAGGTGCATAGTAAAGGCTTACTAGCTGTTGCTTCACATGATTTAAGTAGGACTCTATTGGCATTGACTAGTAAAAGGTACAGAGCAGTGTTTACTAGCAGCTGCAACTGTAGGGCTGCAGAAGCACTGGTTATTAAGGGCAGTTTACGCATTGCTTACTAGCTGGTGTATACTAAAGGCTTACTAGCTGTTTCTTGGCATCAAATATTAAGTGTCACTAGGTGGCAGTAGTATACATTCTCTCAGCTTTATAACCTTAAGGGTAATCTAAATCATATTTCTGATAATTAAAATATCATTGAGATCTATTCTAAGTCATAAAATGGCATAAGCTAGCACACAAATTGATTGCTACAAATTAAATTACCGGATAGACTGTGTAACAAGATAGATTTAAAGTCAATTTATATATAGACACCATTTCTTTGTTCTACTGAAGATTACTTCATATTCAGACCAACAGTGTTGCATTGACTGCCAAGAAGCAGATGTCAAAGTGATGATTGCAAAGCTCTTATTAGTGGCCTTTTCTGCAGTGGCTACTAAGCACTGCATTATAAGCTATCTGCTAGGAAGGGGTTACTTTGCAGGGCTGCCTAGTATAACATTTAGCAAATAATTGTTCAGCTATTAGGAGCTGCATTTACACCACTTACTAGGAGGTATTCTGCACTGATAAATAAGTATTGCAAAATGAACTACTAGTAAGGGCTTATTTTGCAGGACTGCCTAGTATAACATTTAGCAGATAATTAGCCAGCTATTAGGAGCTGTGTTTGCACCTCTTACTGGTAGCTATTCTGCACTGGTTAGTAAGCATTACATTATAAACTACTAATAAGGGCTTATTTTGCAGGGCTGCCTAGCATAACATTTAGCAGATGATTAGCCAGCTACTAGGAGCTGCATTTTCACCCCTTACTAGTAGATTTCCTGCACTGCCTATTAAGTGGTGCATATAAACTACTAGTAAGGGCTTATTTTGCAATGAAGCAAAAGTAGCTAATAAACACTGCCACCAGCGAGTAAGCACTGCCTAGTCTAACATTTAGCATGAAATTAGCCAGCTAGTAGTTAGTGCAACCAGTGCAGAGCAGTGACTACTAACTGTTTAGTAAGTGGAGGTGTGCCCACTGGGTTGGCATGATATTTCAAGTGTGAGCTATTTGTCTTACTGGAGAATGAGGGAAGGGGATATCTTCTTCCATGATTATTGAGCATTGAACAAACCTGAACTGGCCCTCGTTGTGAATCAACAAAGTGTTATGAGGTATATGTACTGGGCCTCATGTTATGAATGGTTAGATGATGAAGACTGATGAATCAGGAATAACTAATAACATACTTACTAAGTCTAAATATACCCTTGTTTATTTTCACTGTTTATTTATATGGCAGAGGGCAGATCAAAATGTCAGCAATAGTTATCATTATGAAATGCCCTTCTGACATTTGTTTGAGTGTGTCAAACTACTGTACATTTACAGCAAATTCTACTGGAACAAAAGTTGCCAGCAAATTTTGCTGTACAATTACAGTAGAATTTGCGATAGCCATACAGAACAAGTTGCTGTGAAGATACATTAGATATTGCTGTTATGGTACGGTAGATGTTGTTGTAGAAATACAATAGGACTTGCTGTAAATTAACAATAGATGTTACTGTAGAAATACAGTAGAACTTGCTGTAAAGTTACAGTAGAAGTTACTGTAGAATTACAGTAGGGATTGCTGTTAGGGTACAGTAGATGCTGCTTTAAAAATACAGTGCATGTTGCTGTAACTCTACAGCAAGTCAGTTGCTGTAGATTTACCGCAAAATCTACTGGAACAAAAGTTGCCAGCAACTTTTGCTGTAAATTTACAGCACTTACTGTTTACAGTTTAGGGAAAGAGCATGTACATTGGAGCTCTCTTGTGCTCGTTTTGTGAATGGGAAGTGGGGTTGCAGTTTAGAAAGATGTAGGCATACATTTGGATTGGTTGTTTGTAATTATAATTTATATTGACGATATGTTCTTTTAAGTCTAAAAAGCACAGGGCGATCAGAAACATCTGTGATCATGAAACTAAGTTGGCTCTCTTGCCCCATGCCATTTATCACAGATCTAATATTGTCGAATATGACACAATGATGGATAAGAAGCCTTGCCTGAGTATTGTAGTTTTGATATAATCAAAGATCGAAAGTCGAACCATTCGGATCGCCCCTCTCCTTTTTCCCTACGCTATACGCACAGTGGTGTTATCTTATAGGAGCCTGGACCCATGTCCAGTGGATAAAAATCACTTCCAGTGACATACTGGTCCCTACCTTATCAGTGCAAGTCTCCAGAACCAGCTCCACTCCCGCTTACACCCAATAGAGCCCACCCACCCACCCCCCTGCGCCAACATTACGTACAGTGGTTGGAATCGGAACGCCACGGGACACCCTCCTCAGCAGCCTGCGTTTCACCTCCATTTGTCGCCATGTGGAACTTGACCTTTACAATAGCTAGAAAAGATATAAGACGCACTGGCTCTGCTCAGTGCACATTGTGGAATTGGAAAATTAGCTAGATGGTAAGCACACACACTTTGGTAGAAGGATATTGAACAGACAGTGTAGTTTAGTTAAGACCTGAATAATAGAGATTAGGGAATGATATGGTGCATGTAAGATATCTACTCCAACTTCGTTTCACAACTTATGATTAACCCTTACGTGCCCAAAACTATTAGGAAGGACTCACTTTTTTCTGTGTGATATTACTATTTTTGAAGATGATGCACTAGGTGGATAAATCCACATGGGATATGGTTCATATCATATATACTTGAAGCTATTGTGGCGGGCTTTGGAATAAAGTAGGTAGCAACATTCTATTAGTGAACTGTTGTGGTTGCCATGGCAACAGAATCAACAAACATCTCTCTAGGTGAGTTTTAGTGAAGACTTGTTCATGTAAACCTGGCAAATGTCAGTTTGTTTGATTTATTCTTGCCCCTTCTTTGATGCTTCATCAGATAATACCACTACATACCACACGAGTATGGTCAGGGCTTTTGTTGACATGTTTAGTTTTGGAAAGATATTGGTTACTATGGCAATGGAATCAACAAAATCACAAAGAAAGACACATTTTCCACCATTTTCTCACTTTATTGGTTCTAACATGTCTTCAACAGGAAATGACATCTATTATACATCCTACCTAGACACACCCCTAGATTCCAATGATAGGGTATGTTGCCATGGAAACTCTGACTCTTAATTACTGGAACCCATCATATTATCAACATTGTATGCTTTAATAGGTATCATTTTTTATCGAATAGATGTTAGAAACAGGCCACTGATGTGTGAGAAAAGTGAAAAATGTCTGTTTTTCTGTTGGGTTTGTTGATTCCGTTGCCATGGTAACCACAAGAATTCACTAATAGAATGTGGCTACCTACTTTATCATAAAGCCCAACACAATAGCTTCAAGGAAATGTCATATGAAGCATAGTCCATTTTGGGTTTTCCACCTGTTATATCATCTTCAAAAAATTACACAAAAAAGGGGCTCCTTCCTACTAGTTATGGATAGTGGCCAATACCTGCCTCCGCCACTAGTTTGCAAAAAATGTCAGATGATTTTTTTCATTGCTTGATTCAAATTACTCTGAAATCCCTTCTATTCGCTGAATATAAAATATGAGGACATCGACAAAAAGCTCATTCCAATTCACAAACCTTGGTATAGGATAGAGTGTTTTGGACCTCATATTTATATGTCAAATCAATGACCCATTTATGTATGCATAAAAATGGCCATTTTCCGCCACTGGGCACCTAGGGGTTAATGTCTATATTTTACGCTGGTTTGGGGGATTATCTGACTAGTGGCGGATTTAGATCGGGGATATGCCATAGACATCATAAGTGATGACTTCAACGGGTAGCTGAGTAAAGATGGATTGATCTTATGTATCAATGATGTATCAATATCATAATGCATGTCACGTCACATGTCCCTCATCCAATTTTGAAAAGCAATTGTAAAAAAAAAATGTGAATTTTGTATTTTATTTTATTTTTTTTATTTTTTGATTTTTTCCATTTTCTCACTTTCCTTTTTGAAAATGCCAATTTTCAGGCATTACGCACAACTTGCTATCACCAAGAAAACACTTTTTGACCCGCTTCTGGACTATAAACAGTTGGTGTATTGCCAATAATTGCTTCTGATGTATTGACCCTTGGGCTCACTGTATTCTGTTGAGTATATGACGGTGGATAGCGGTGATATTAGAAAATACAACGTCAATGGCATTCCCTGGACAATACGGCTCATTTATGATAACTCCATAAAATCAGGACTTGTAGTGAGAGCAGATGTCGAATATTAGTCCGCTGAGACCACTACATAATGTATACTATTGCCCCTTAGAAATGCCATGGGAACAAAGTTGGTATATCATGCTGAAGGTCTAGCATAACTTATCGCCTGCAGCTTCTAAAACTAATATAATAACTTTTTATTTTCTCTGTGTCTTATGGTTATTCTTATCATTTTTTGCACAAAAAGAGTCTTCACATCGCTACCCAGCAAATTGTCGTTATCTGTCGCCATGATTGGTCATCAATGGTGACTCCTTTCTGAGTGATAACTCACTGCGTCATCTTTCGCCACTGTGTGTCAGTCTCACATGGCATGGCAATTTATCACAACAGTCACCAACATGATCTCACTCACTGCGTGAGTATGTGCCACCCCTTGTCATCCCTCACAAAGCATGGTGACTTATCACCACCATCGCCAACATGGATCTAACTCACTGTGTGAGTATGTGCCACTGCCTGTCAACTCTCACTCAGAATGGCAGCTTATCACAAGCATCGCCAACATGGATCTGACTCACTGTGTGATTATGTACCACTCCCTTGCCACTGGCATCAACTCTCACACATAATGGCGACTTATCACTACCATTGCCAACATTGGTCTCACTCAATGCGTGAACTTGTGTCACTCCATGTCAATGCCCTCTAAGGATTGCATCATCTGTCACTCACTCTCACTAAGAATGGCAACTTATCACCACCATTGCCAGCCTTTGTCTCACTCAATGCGTGAATTTGTGTCACTCCAAGTCAATGCTCTCTGAGGATTGCATCATCTGTCACTCACTCTCACTCACAGTGGCAACTTATCACCACCATTGCCAAAGGTGTTGAGACAGCACCACTGTTCCACATGTAGCCTATCTAGGAAGTGTGGGCATGAAGTATAAGTCCCATACGTATCAAATGTGCTTTGTTTCACACTGATTTCCATGTAATACTTCAGAGTTGAATCAAACAAGATTATATAGAGAGAATATCAATTGAATTTAGATAGAGGTATCTCTAAAATGAAAGCAACTATCCATAAACACCTTTTCTCTGGTTACAGGAAAAATACATAGGGAAATATCAACATGAACACCTTGTCTGTGGTTAGAGGGAAGATACGTATGGCAATACCTTCTCTGGCAAAACATACTTTGATCTGGCAGATGTGAGGCTGCATGATTACCAATGTCGATGATCATGAGCTTTTCATCTAACAAGGTGAGTGATCACCAGCGTCGCCATCACTGGTGAGTCTGAGTGATCACCACTCTCGCCATCCATGGTGAACCTGCGCTATGATGTGGTGCGCGTTTCATCTAGCGAGGTGAGTGATCAACCGCCTTGCCATCCCTGGTGAGTGTGAGTCATCACAATCCTCGCCAGCCGTGGTGAACATGCGCTATGGCATGGTGTGCGTTTCATCTAGCGAGGTGAGTGATCACTTGTGTCGCCATCCCTGGTGAGTGTGGGTGATCAAGATCCTCACCATCTGTGGTGAACCTGTGCTATCACGAGGTACGCGTTTTATCTAGCGAGGTGACTGATCACAATTCTTGCCATCCGTGGTGAATGTGCATTATGACGAGGTGTGCGTCTCATCTAGCAAAGGGAGTGATCACTCATGTCGCCATCCCTGGTGAGGATGAGTGATCACTCATGTCGCCATCCCTGGTGAGGATGAGTGATCACGATCCTCGCCATCCCTGGTGAACATGTGCTATGACGAGGTGCGTGTTTCATCTAGCGAGGTGAGTGATCACCCGCGTCGCCATCCCTGGTGAGTCTGAGTGATCACCATCCTCGCCATCTGAGGTGAGGCCATGTGATCACCACCATTGCTATTCCTGGTGATCTTGTGCTATAGCGACGTCGTGTTCCATCTAGCGACATGTGTGAGCCACTTCACACAGGTTGACGAGGAGTCACAACAATTTGCTGGGTAAATGTGATAGGGGTCCTTGTTTGGAAAACGAAGTCTCTGTCTCACACAGCTGGTATAGTTCATACCTACGACTGTACGGTGCTGTAGAACGGGATATCAAAATATGCATAAGATAAATATTATTTTGAAATAAATCCCTGGTGTTCATATCTTAGTCTCAGAGAGCAGCCTAGACTAAATTAAATGTGTGGGCCAACGGGGGAAAACATGCCTCCAGGGGGAATTTTTAGTACTGGTTTTGGCCACCATGGGGCAGTATATGGGCAAAACACTGAAAAATATGCCAGAAAAATACTTTATACTAATTTTCGATGGGGAATCAAGTGGTATACATAGAATTATTCCATCTCCAGTGAAAATGTTCTATTTTTGGAATGCAGTAGGAATGTTTGTTGCCATGGCAATATAGAAAATTGACATGTACAGCAATTTCTGGTTGCCATGGAAACCGCCTTATATTCCGAATGGGAAATTTTGGAACAAATTTTTTTGGAAATTCCTTCGGGAACTCAGACTGTATCTTTTGCATTATGAGTGTTTTCAGTTGCACACTGCAACCTATGTTTGACAAGCAATTACAGCAAAACTACTGGAGATATTTAAGCTCAAGATATCCCATTTTAAAGCCTGTGACTTAAACCTTAAAAAGCAATTTTCCCCCTGGAGGCATGTTTTCCCTCATCTGGCCACAGCTATTGTCTCATCTTATGAAACAACTGCTCACCATAATAGTTAATATGATACGGGTATTTAATATATGTGTGCATTTTTTGGCGGAATGGTAGAACCCTTCAGCACCTCACCTCTGTGTTTTAGTGCTGCCCTCAAGATTACTACCTACCCTGCCTGGTTACTACATTAAGGCCAAATGTATACACTTGTCTTATGCTCTTTTCTTATATATTCAATGGCTGATAAGGGTACACCAAATACCGGACCTAGACAACAATAATTTAACAAGGGGAACAGATTCACTCGAGAAAATACCACTATCCCCATGCTAGTCACATTTGATTAGCTGACAATCACAGCAATAGGCTCTACCTGTCATACGATATAAAATGGAGCATATAATATGACAATGGCCAATGATAGATTATAGAATCTTCTATTCACCATCCAAAGATGATTATATTGTAAAAGGTTTTTTTGTTTAAATTTGTGTCTACAACTTTACTACCGTAAATTCTCTCGTATAAGCTGCGGCTTATACCAGAACCCAAATCAAAATTACGCTTATAGAATGGGCCCAAAGTTAGGGTGCGGCTTACATGGGGGTATTTGACACTATAGAATAGTACTAAATTGTCAATTTTCAGGCCTCAGTTGTGGCTTATAGCTTATTCAAAAGTCGGGGGTGTGGCTTATACGAGGGATGTGGCTTATACGAGAGAATTTACGGTAATAAAATAATTTTGCTATTCTCTATAATACTCCATGAAATGAATAGTTCTGTGAATCTATCTTTGCTATTTCATTTATGACACCCTGATTCACGATCAATAACCAATTGCGGAATATTCTACAGTACATTGACACAGCCAAAACATTAAATGTAAACGGACCTGTATGCTTACGCGGTCGAAAATCATAGAAAGTTGGCAGATGGGGCCTCCCGTGGAGTTTTGGGGCCTGGGATTAAACCCTCGAGTATCTGAAAGATATTTTTTGTGGATAATGTATAGGTGTTGGGGTAACTACCCACGAAATATTTTCAGTTAAATATAAAATCAGTTGCTGTGGCAACACCCTGAACATCTATACTGTGGAAGACTCTGGAAAGTTGTCTTGCCGAATGACATTAGGGGGGTATTTTCCCTTAAGCCATGCAAAATTAATTCTTTATGTATTTGGTCAACTTTTATGTTAACTTTTGTTGACTACTGGGTCTAAGGATAGGATTCAGAGAGCTGCAGCTAAAGGACTTGGACTTTTGTCCTACACTTGAATCCTTTTTCTTCAGGCCTGAAATGGTATTTTCACTGAATTCCTTGAAATTCCTGGTTCAGGAAATTTCAAAACTTGCTGGTATACATAAAAGTGACACAGTCTTAGGTAGTTACTTTTAATCATGTGGAGGACAATGCCCATCATGTGTACTTTCAGGTGGTATATAGGTTTAATGGGCCAAAAATATGTGAACAACTCACAATCGAGGTCCTCAGCATGGCATGTAACTCAAATATCATTCAGGAAGACAGATTCCCAGAATTGTGATAAAAGTTTATCACAAAAACATTCATTCTAGGATAGGAAGATCACATCTGACATAAACACTGATACAATTTCCATAATCTACAGGTCAAAATGGTCCAGACCAGAGATTTCCATGGAAGTATGATGATAATTTCTCTAGGAAACCAAGCCCTCACCATGGCTGTACCTCAAATGTCATTCGGAAAGACAGATCCACAGATTCGCGATAAAGGTTTATCACAAGAACGTTCATTCTATGATAAGAAGAATGCATTCTATGATAAGAAGAACGCATCTGACATAAATGCTAATACAATTAATATAATCTACAGGTCAGAATGGTCCAGACTAGAGATTTCCATGGAGGTATGATGATAATATCTTTAGGAAATGAACCACTCAACATAGCATGTAACTAAAATGTCATTCGGCAAGACATGTCATTCGGCAAGACATTTTTTAGACTTTTCCCCCTGCTATTCCAAACCATGAGGGATAATTTATCTGTTTTACACTATGGCACTTAGATATATGTGGGGAGTAAATAACTGACATAGTTAATATAGTTAAATATGTAAACCCCAGCCAGGGTGAGAAGGAATGTGCTATTTCGGGAAGACACCAAAAGAAGGGCTGTCTGGCTGAAAAAATACTCATGGCCTGCTCACAGCCAAGATAATGGAGCAATTCCAATTATTTTTCCAGATTACTTTAGCATGGGACTAACTCTAAATGTTAGCACAGAAAATTAACCCATATACATTATAGATATTTTAGGAGAGGGTCATATGCCCTAAAATTTTCGCCCAGACAAACTGCTTTACAAAAAGTTAATTTCTCAAAAAATATAGACCAACTGCCCCTAGCAAGGCAATCTTAGGTCCAAAATTTCAGTTTCCCTTCAGATTTAAGTGGTCATAAATGGAAGGACCCATTCCTATTGTCAAATTTTTAAAAAATTATGAAAAATGACGGATTTATTGATTTTTCCCTACAAAATTGGTCATTTTGGGCCTATTTTAACCCCCTGGTGCCCAAAATATGCATATTGGACCATCAAAACCCATATGTAACATGAAGATCTCAATGAGTCCTACATTTTGAGCCGAAAGAATTAGGGGGGAAACTAAAATCCTAAGTGTAGGAGCTGGAATACATCCAAATTTGTCATATGCAAACCTTCTATGATTTGTGACCACCCACTAATTAGCCATAGGCCTACATTAGTTGCGGTACAAACCAATTTGATTAAGCATAACAGATATTATCTCAAAATCGCATGGAAACCTCATTAGATTTCTAGCATGTAAAAGTTCTCGAAATGCCCACACCATTTGCCTCCATCGAGTAAAGAGTGCAACAGTGGACCAACCGTGGGTTCCCTGAGTGGAGCAGTGGTAGTAGATGTACAACTTTCCTCAACGACAGTTCGCAAACATCACTACATACTGTGGTCGGCAGACTTCCTGTGTTACTGACTGGGTGAGGCCTTGAAATAACCTTCAGAGGTACGTAACCTCCAGAGCTAGCCCTCACCCCCTACATGACATTGAACCCTCATGCCACTCGAAAGTTACCACAAGACATCAGTGAGAACAGAAAAACTAAACGGCCACAAGGTTAATGTCAATGACACAGTAACAATGGAAGCCTGCCTAGGTTTACTGCCTCATGGCGACATAGTAAACATATATTGCATGTAGATGCAATTATTTCCGTGCGGTACATATTTTGGCCATTTTCGCGCACCTGCTTCATTGAGCTAAAATATAATATGGGCTAAAATTTCAAACGAAAAATTTGCTTTCAAATGATGTAAGACACTCTATACTTTGTCAAAATCAATATCTATTGAAGATAACCTCTAAAACATTATCATTATCTACAATATACAATATACCTAGAGTCCACTGGGCCTCTGTCAAGAGATTTTATACAGATGGGAGATACCTAGTGGTCTTAATTAATAAAGGGACCTAGTATTCCGGGAAATCTTTTGTTTTAGGCTGTAAAATCCTTGATAATTATCTGATTTTCAAGCCGTAAAAAAGGCATGTAGGACAGGATTTACAGAATAGGAATAAAAGACAAATGATCTAAAATATCATTGCACTGATATGTGTTTTTATGCTAGGTGCGTGGAAGTTTTGCAGAGCCAAAATATCCACATCTACAGTAGTAATCTAATGTACATTGGAGAAGTAATAATACGACTGTAAATTACATATTGGCTATACTACACGTTGTACTCTGTAAAGACTGGGTCTAAAATAAAATTATATTCCAGTATATTTTCACTTTTTTATCAACACCTAAATGTTGAGGAAAACGCAAATCATACCAATATGCCTGTCGTTTATAAGAATATATACTTATGAGCCCACCTAGGCCCCATCTGACAGCCCGGTTACCAGCTTGGACCCTGCCTGGGCCAGTCCAAAGAGTCCAAAAGGAATCACATGTTGGCGTGCTGACTGGGAATAAAAGGGTGTGAATGGTCTGGATCTGGCATCCCATTGTCATGATTGTGACATCATATTGAATGAAATAGAATTATGGAAGAGCAAATAGACTGTTCTGGCTGAAAGTCGAGTGGCTGTAGAGCCTTGCTGGATGCAACCCCACAAAATTTCAAGTCGAATGTTTTGAAGTCTATCGTAAATTCTACCAGAACTTACGAAGCTCATCCCCTTTTTTCCGGCTGCTCCACTACTGCCACTGAGTGAGGATATAGACAAATTTGAAAATGTGTACTATATGTAATGCATCAGAGTGTTTTCCATCATCTTCTCTGACGATGAAATACCCATGTCATATCAAAAAGAGTAATTATAAAGATTTTGAAGGAACAGGGCGGATTACCTGTCCCCTATGTTCCTTCCTTTCATCTTTACATTATTTCACCATAAATAATTCATATAGGAGGAAGTGGGGAAGCATGTTCCTGCATTGACTTCTCTCATTCTCAAAGCCTTTGGGTGGGATAATGTTTATCCACCAGGGCTGAGATGTGGAAAGAAGAAGCCTGTTTGTGTTCCTAAAAATGAGATCCATGTAGGCTGGAAGAAAAGCATCTCGGAAATCTCCTAATCTGAGAATGCCTGGGAAGCCATAGTATTTTACCCTTGCATATTGATGAGAATTAACTTTTGCTCTCAGAGATGATGGCCAAAACATGTACGCCGTCATCAGTCCCTCCAAATATAAGTATGAAGGCAGAAGACCTGTTGCAATGTGCCGAATATGAGGTTAAATGCCTTGATATCACAAGGATAGGAACCTGATTGGCTGAGAGATGATCTAGTTTAAAAGGTGGGAAATTTGAAAATTTTTTTAATTGACCTAGTTTTATAGGCATATTAGATGGTTGCCATGCAACGATAAAACATGAACAATTCAAATGTGTTGATGTTATGGCAAGGTTGCAACAACAATGTGACCTTGACCTTGACAGCGCCCTGACACCTAGTGGATATTATTGGAACTACTTATAACTGGGTTAAGTGGAGGTTGGAAAAAAATAGTGGCGCAGCAGCAGCAGCAGTGTTTTCTTTTTTTTAAAGCAAAGCGACTACGTCATCAGCCATTCTTTTTTTGTGCGCGGTCTTTTCCACTGCTTCTGATGATTTCGCTGCATTACAACTTGCCTTTTTCAAGTTGAGTGCACTTAGGACGTCCACTAAAATGAACGGCGGCTATATTTTTTTCATACCCTCAACACATCAAAAAGGTTTACGACCATCACCTAGTTTTGAGATGGGTGTGGTCAAAGCGGTGAGTTCCGCGTCAGTCAATGAAAGCTGCTTTCCCAACACTCTCCAGTGTGGTCCTACGCAAGCGGCTGTCACTTTGACCAAATCCTTTTTCTCTCTGGTGTTCACCACTAAGTTGAAATTGTAAAATTTACGACCTAGACCGATGTTTTTTAAAGCAGACTTTAGTTTTTCATATATGAAAGGGTCGATTTGGTCCAAGTATTTCCACAGCATGCGCCTTCCGTAATGCTCTAGGGGACTGTCTTCACACATAAGATAGTGTAGTGCATCCATGTGAATTCCTAAAGCGGGTGCTAACTCCTACGATCGTCTCAAATCATTTCACTGATTTTAAACAGTGAGAAGTCTGTAGGATATTTTGCATTTGCAATTGTTGGGGTGGTAGGCTAGATAGGTAGGTAGGTAGGTAGAGTGAGTAGGTAGGTAAAGGTAGATGGGGGTTATATGGTGGCAGCCTTGCCCTCCCAAACCCTTTACACGCCATGTCCCAGGTGGCAAGCTGGTTTTCCCAGTAGATGTTTTACATAGGGAGTGACTTAACATCAGCTATGAGAGAGAATACACATTCCAGATCAAATTTGAGATTCTTGTCTAAGGTGGGGCCCCCTGACTGTGCGTGATTAACATGTTTATTAGCGGGAGATTTTTACACCTACAAGTGTGCACTGGAAGAGGGGGAGGCGACCATCCTCTTCCCTTTGAGCATAAAACTTTTAGACCTGGAGTATCTGGTTTCCCCCCCTGTACATTTGGAGGAATGGTGTCAAAGGGTAATTTGCTTGAAACCACCGACCACAGCTATAAGACTTCCACTGAGAAACCATTAGTAAGACGCTTTGTCGTCCTCGCCAGGTTCTGGTGGTCAACCTTTTACACCTTTTGCAGTTGAGTGTAGAACCAATCCCAGGTTATTGAACTGGTTTTAATAGACGCTGACTGAGGCTGTGGAGGGAGTGGTGGTGGTGGTGGTGTTAGGGAAAATGTTTTAATGAGGGTCTGATGGTAGGGTGCAACATGTAAAAGGTTATAATATGGAACATGTTGATAAAAGGTTGTCTGGAAAAACCTGGTGGGCCCCCTGACTTTATGTGATTAACACATTTTTACACCTACATAAACCATAAAAACTTTTAGACCTGGAGTGTGTGGTTTCCCTGTATGTTTTCAAGTAGCAAACCTGGAGGAAGGGTGTCAAAGTGTCAGAAGGGTCATTTGTTTGAAAACCACTGACCATACCTATAAGAATCAAACAGATTTTAGTAGCTGTAGCTATGCGCTGAGTTTACCCCTGAAGGGTGTCAAAGTGTCAGAAGGGTCATTTGTTTGAAAACCACTGACCACACCTGTAAAGATTCCACTGAGAAACCACATTAGTAAGGTTCTTTGTCAACCTCACCAGGTTCTGGTATGACAACCTTTTAAGGTCGATTATTTTTGTAACCTTGCAGTGGGGAGAATGGTATGGTGTGGGGGAGGGGGTAAACTTTGTTGCCTTTTCTTTTGATCCTTACACCTGAAAGCAAGAGTCATTTATCATTGTAGCGGTGTCCAGTGCTTGACGCTGGCAAGTTGTGCTGGGGGAATGTTATGATGAGTGGGACTGGGTGTTTTCCCCTTTGATCCTAAAACATATGGCATGCATCCCATGGCAGGGTGTACCATGTAAAAGGCTAATTGGAACATGTTGATAGGGTCGTTCATTACGGAGAATGTTATGATAAACGAACTGGGAGCATGCGCCATTGGCCTAGGCGTGGCTTGCCAGATATTTTTTTCAGCTTATAAATACATGGAATCGATTATTATGCAAACAGGGTATAAATTCATAAGTTTGAACACGTTAATAACGTCGAGTAAACCGGCAGGATGTAAAAGCTGACCTTCCTTCATGGGTAAATCTTACACCTGTCTCTTTTTTAATCCTGGAACACACACGCATTAATGGCAGAGAATGTTATGATGAGTGGGATTGGAGGTGTATGTGGAGAAGGTAAAATCCAACATTTGCCTTTTGATCACTTAGAGCACAAGTATATATTTTACGCTTGGATGGCTGTGGTGCACCATGCATACATGGTGAAAACTAACTGTTAGTTTTTTTTAATAGCCTTACCATAACCATAGCGTGCAGCAATGGAGCCAACGGTGTGAAGTTGGCGCTCACAATAGAGTTAACATAGGGGCAAAATATGACTTAACCATTGGGTGTGGTGCTTAGCCTTTTGATCCTTTTGGAGCGTGTAGCACAGCTGGTCATGAACAGTTTGTAACATGTAAACAGTAAACATTCTGTGTCATGTCTGTTCAGGTGCATGCCTGCTTTGACTACCCTTCATGTTAGCTCAAACATAAAATCGTTTATTATACAGGCACGGCCCAGTGTGCAGCAGTTTGTTGTTGTTGTTGTGGAATGGGGGGGAGGGGGATTGTGGTGGGAAAAAGTTATGAATGAGTCTGACTGGAGTTTGAAATTCACACTTGTCTTTTGATCCTGGAGGACAGATGCCAATGGCAGTGATGCAGCATGCAAACAGGGTGGGATGTAAACTTATCTTTTTCAGCATGCTGTACGGAAACATTTTTTATTTGTGTGCCATGTAAAATGATGAGTGAAAAAATGTAAAATTTTAACCTGTGGAAAAGTACTTTACAGCAACGTGGAAAATAGTCATTTTTTTCTATTTTTTAAAAAAAAACAAACATGGAGCACATGGAAACTTATGGGAAACTGCAATGTTAAATCTTCAGTAAGGGGTAAAATGGTTAACGGGATAAGCTGTGACAACTTTGCAACCTTCAGCGGATATTTCAGTTACCACCCTCATATGACAACCCCTAGTAAGGAGTGGTCAATTTCACCCTTTCGTACTTGTGAAAGAGATTGAGGATGCACAGCGTATGGTGTGACATCTCATAATGTGCATTACAACATTGTGAGTAAGCTCAATCGCTGCTACCTGCCAATTTTTTAAAACTTTTTTGTGGTCAATTCTTTGGATGGACAAAAGGAGTACTTGTCATTCTTTATCAAAGGTGTTGGGATGTTTTGAAGGAAACACTCTCTTAAATTTTAATTAGGAACAAATGCGTCTAAAGGATGGTGTTCAGGGCAATACCGCCACAGTTTACCTTGTTCTATACCACCCCTTATGTCTGAAATAAAAACCTCCGTTTCTCTTTTGTGAGAAGTAGATAAGCTCAGAGGTAGTGAAGCAGGAGTCTTGCACCATCAATGCTCACAGTGGCAACTTGGTGGTCAGTTTGAGTAGGGGGTGGGGGAAAAAGGGGGAGGGGGGTAATACATGCTGGGGCTGGGAGCTGCTCAATGCACTGCACACAGTGGCAACTTGGCGGGCAGTCTAACCTAAACAAAACAGGGTTGCATATACAGGCTCATTAGGCTGCTACTGGAGGGATGGGGGGAAAGCAGGGTTTATAATGAGTGGTGAGTGGCTCACCGATCGTCACATGAGCGCTTTTACTTCTACCGCTACTCACAGCTTCACTACGCTGCTACCACCATTTCCACAGTTATCATGCCAAGCAGACTGAAAACAAGAGCTAAAAAGCTACCCCCCCCTTAAACTGCAGTGCTCTTCTACAGAGGGTTCTCCCTCTGCACCTTGTTATTACGTAGTAGTGGATGATTACCGCACTGAGGAAGCACCACCGTTTTACTCGCCACTGACCCTGGATAAAACTCCAGAGGTGGAAACCTTAATGCAGGAGTTGCACAGTGGATGGGACAGTGGGGATAACGACGAGTCTAGTTTTGACATACACGGGTTTATTAATCCCGCAACGTCTACAGACTACTAGTACAACGACCTTATAACCCCCACAAACTTCATCGAGCTAATTGAAGTTGCGTCATTAGCAGCAGCACCGGCGCTAACACCGTTGGCACCACCACCACCACCTTCACCTGAAGACGTTGTTGACACGTCATACACGTACCCTGTCATGCCTCAACCTGAGGTCGTTGAGGAGGAGGAGTTGAAGGAGTTGGAAAAGGCAGGTGAAAAGAAGCCAGTGCCAGTGGTGGTGGCAGCAGGTCTTAACTGCCCTTTGGACATTTCATTCCCGCTACTGACTGGTGAGAAAGTCAATTTAAGAAAGAAGAAAGCTACAGCATTAGGCACAGGGTCAGGAACCGGTTCTGAACTGGTGAAAAAAAGAAAAGGCAGAGAACCTCTAAAGCAGCAGCACCACCACCACTAGCGGTGCCGGTGGCAGGGTCGCTACACCTTGCATCTGTAGGCAGAAATGAGAGTCTCGAATTAACTTCCAAGAACTAGCCTGTGGAAAAAGTGAGGGGGCAAAATATTACACCCCTCCTAACCAAATTTTCTACCCTGAAGGTGACAAGAACACAGACCTACAGGTGCACAAGAAGGCCACGGTGAAAGGGTTGGCAATTTGCTCCTACATAGATAGACCCTTTGAAAGGTGTATTAACCTTTCACCTTCCAAGGTTAAACGCCTCATCACCAAATGCCCAACTCTCCTGAAGCACAATGAAGGTATTTTACACCAAGCCTACCAGGGAGCACCGGGCGTTTGTAACCTTGTAGAGAATTTAGATATCTCCACTGATGTGCCTTCTTCACACCCCGTTTCGGTGTAGGTAAAATCCACATGTCATGTGTATACTGTGTGAAAAGTAACCAAAAAGAAAATTGGTTGTGTAAAACAGTAAATTCTGTAAACATAACAATGTTACATCACAGGTAAAAGATTGGTGTGTTGGCGTGCAAAAATTTGCAGCATACATACGTACAGGAACTGAAAATTTACCCCAAAGTGGGTGAGTTCTGAAATCGTAAAAGTAATCTAAATGATGACAAAATGTGTAGTGAAACCATATGTTTCATCTGTCTACAATGCACCTTGGAACTTTCAGCTTTAAACTTGGTTGGAGTAAAAAGTCATTTTTCACTCAGGCTAAATTTCAAGGAAGGATACCTTTCAGGACTTTTAGCTTCAGTGAAAAACAACTCCGCCTACTTTCTGACTCAGACAATGATTAAAACCTGCTATTGCAAACATAGCTAAAATCAGTGGCATGTGTTATTTTAATAAAATCTTAAAGTCGATGCATTGGACAAGAGCAAGTCACTAACCACAAACAGCTCTTTCTGTCGCATATGTACAAAAACTGCTAATGGTAAAAGCACATTCGTATGTTGAGGTTGTCTGTAAAACAAAGTGAGATACAAAAAAAATAACCTGCATTGTGTTGTGTTGAGTGAATTACACATTTCATTCTCTTGTCGTAACAGTTAAATTGCATCAATATCATGTCTCCCCTGACATTCCATAGGTATTACACAAATGTCAACAACCAATCAAAACTTAAGAAAATTAGATCATGTATAAAGCAATCAGTGCTTAAAAAGGCTCTACTAAACCCAGCTATAAGAAGTTCCAATAACAACCACTAGGTGTCAGGTGTAAAGTCGTCACTAAAATTCTCAACCATAAGGGGGCTCCACTAAATGCAGCTATGAGTAGTTCCAATAATATCCACTAGAAGTCAGGGCGCCACTAGTTTTTTTTCAACCACAAGAGGGTTCCTCTAGGTTTAGCTAAAACAAGTTTCAATAATATTCGCTAGGTGTCAGGTCAAAATGACATTTGACAAGGTCAAGGTCACATCATTGTTCTATGAAAACAACAACACATTTGTTTATGTTTTGCTGTTGTCATGGCAACCGTCTCCCACGACTTCAATTGCAAAATTTCAAATTCCCTTCCTTTGAAACTCTCAGCCAATCAGAGCTCAAGAAACTAGGTCATGATGTCACTTCCAGTTTCTCAACCAATCAAAGCACAAGATTTCAAATTTCCCGCCTTCAAAACTAGGTCACTTCCAGTTCATAAGTAGGTCAAACAGATTTCAGTAGCTGTAGCTATGCGCTGAGTTTACCCCCTATATACTACTAATCACTATAGGTGACCCATCCTAACAAAGTGGTACTGAAGTCGCACATGTAGAAGCCTAGATATGGCCTTTTCAAGTTGTATAGTGTCAAAAATATTAGATTTTTCAAAATTGATATTTTAGCATTTTCCTTGCATATGGGTAGATATCTTTCATAATCCTTGCTTACTAAACTGAATTTAAGTCCCAAATGCCCAAAAGACATAACTATAGCTTTCATGAATATATAGAATTACATAGGAATTATGTAGGACTCATAAATCATATATGTTTAATATGTCAATTATCTCAGTTTAATCAATTTTTAATTGATCCGACAAAATTTACCTGCAGAAGATCTGTAGAGGACCACCTGGTTTAAATCTGCAAGTGTTATATACCAAATGAAAGCTCTTGATGAGCTGTAAATGAATATGCCAATAACTAAACATTTTGTATGTGCTACTTCCGAACCATTTTTTTATCAAAATAATATAACTAACAATTAAGAAAACCCAACATATAAATATACCAATACTAAAGGGAATTGCCCCCCACTAAAAATTGAAATACCTGTCTGCTTGCCTTTAGATGATGTCGAGCTGGTAGTAGATAGTTTATCATCTAGATGTATGGACAGACACCTCGTGTCTGATTGAGCCCCGGGCACTGGGGTACCGGTATAATCATTGATAGCAGACACCTGCAGGTTCCATCTCAGACGGCCCTCAGTCAATAGAGGATGGGACCTGGTGTGCTGTTGTATAACGGCAAGTCAGTATACAGAAAGTTAGTCAGACAAAGATGGCATTCCTGCCATTCAGGATATCTTCCATTAGTGTATTCTTGAGCTTACAGGTTCCGGTGGTGAATCACAAATGATCAGATGATAGTAAGGGTGAGGTGCCCAGTGGGGGAATAGCTTATAAATGCTTATTGAGACGTTTTCTGTGAATCAGTCTTATTCCCAGTCGTCTATAGACAGGATTTTAAAAGTGAACTGTTTTCTGCTATAGAAGGTTGTAGTGATTAGTGGTGGGGGCAATTCCCTTTTCTAATGCATATTAGACTCAGAAATGATGGATCAAAAAAAAATAAAAGGCCTATATCTTGGTTTTATAGAAAACGGGTCAGTTTTTATAGCCTATGGCATAAAACCTTCAGCAACTTGTTCAGCGTGAGTCACAAAATAATATAGAACACCAGAACTACACCAAGAAAATTGGTTCTTAATCCTAACTCAGTTCATCAAAAGTCATCATATACTTTTAAAAATCAGTCTACCTTTCCTAAAGTGTGTCTACTACACAAAACAATTGCCCTTTGCAACCCATAAGTTACTTAGGAAGCTCAGTGGTGAATCACAAATGATCAGATGATAGTAAGGGTGAGATACCCAGTGGGGAATAGCTTATAAATGCTTATTGAGACGCTTTCTGCGAACCATGAAGGAACCATTTCCCTCTAAATGTATATCTTTGTCATGAATGCAAAAGAGAACAACATCCAGCTTTTTGGTTTGTTTAAACAAATGTTATCCTTATGCCTAGTCTAGACAGTCGGTTACTCCCAACACTGAGTAGTCATTACAAGTGCTATTAAACCTCTCTGTTCAAGCACATTTTGATGTGGAGATAATTTCAGTTTCATTTCAGCTTGATTACTGAAATCACATTTTCCAATATTTAATCCCCGCTATGCGTGTGGGGAAACAGCCATGCACTGAAAACCTACACGGTTCAAAACTCGTCAATGCTGACGGCTTTAGGTCCTTAGGTTGACAATACCTAAATCTACAGCTTTAGTTCGTAATGGGCTCGTCATAGATGACGAGCCCATAGTGACATAGAAGTCACTATGGCTGCGATTTAAAGCCTTGTCATTCTACATGTGTGGCCATTTTACATATATCCTTGCATTGCCTTTGACTATTTCCTGATGTCATTCTTTTTTCTATTAATCATATCTTATCCCCTCATGCATCAATCAATGTTCATTGGGGGGGGGGGGTATTCCCAACCCACTATCGTGGGTCTAGTTGAACATCATGAAGTTCTCTGTGGGCACATTGGTCGATTATACCTTAGGCACACAGTCTGAATTTTATCTCACCTGGTGCCCCCCCCCCCCCCCCATGGAGGAAACTCAAGGATGAGAGGTCCCGCGGGTTGTATCCACACTGAATTGAGATTACCCTTATGGCATTATGCCCAGACCCTAGCCTAATGGGGAAACATGATGATGACCGAATCTATTAGACACAATTGCCCCCACACTTTTAGCAGGGCAATTGTTCTTTAACATCCATCACAACATAGGCATAGTGATAGACGGTCAGGCCTGTTTTATGTCAGTTGTCTGCAATGACAGGGATGCAGAGTCATTCAGCCTAGCACTGGGCCATGTACAGTTTCAAGTCCCCAGTCCAAATCCCTCTAGTATACCACTGAACTAACTCCCAACCCCCTTAGGCACACTCCAAAAGTAAAGAGTTATATTCCAGCACTATCCACAAAAGAGGTGTCTTATGGGATTAATCTATGTTCTTTTCTACTTGTCTATCAAGGCACTCCTCCCATATTTTTACAAGAACCTTTCACTCAAATATGCTTGAATTTTTCTTGTCATAACAGAGTACATGCAAAAGGTACAATGTATAGATATGCGCCTATATGCACCAAGGTCCAATCATATATGTATAACAGAAATGCATAGTGGTGACATCTTATGACATGGACACAAACTAGTGGTGAGGCCAAGGTGCTCAATTACACCGAAACCCGCTGGCGCTCTCCATGCCTAGTGGCCGCTAGCGCTATATGGCACTGATATCACATTATTTGGATCCGCCAAAAGTGGCTGGAAATGGCTTGAGCCTCAAACCACCCATTTTGTTCTATTTTTTCAAAAGATTTCTCACTGTAACTATTGTTCAGTTGTATTTATAGGTTTTGACAAGAATAAATATTTAAGCTACCCAGTAGTAGTAGTCATATCCCAATATTTATCAGTTTTTATACACAAAGGTTTGAGACTACAGGTGCTCAAATCAAAACAACCCAAAAGCAAGATGGTGGCCAACAGTTTCTCAATGCCATTCTTGACTGACTTCAAGCAACTGTTACTCTTTTAGATCTTAAATTCAAACAACCATTTCTTGACTAGGGCTAGATAACTATCATGAAAGTAGCCTTGTAAGATTAAAATATTGTATGGACATCTCTAAAGTACCAAACTCGAATGTCAACAAAGGGATTTGGTACACACGGACGTAGGGAGGGTCACGGGAGGCGATCACAGCGCCTTCTGTATCCAAGTGCAGTGGAAGCACGGTCGTAGGTGCTCAATATGATGACTTTGGCCATTCATAAAGGCCTGGCGACCCTCTGACGACCCTAAACTCGTCATATATGATGACTTTCCAATACCACTGCCATGGGTTTTCAGTGTGGCCATGAAATAGATGGAGGCCTAACTCCATGATAATGGCAGTGTAACTGACCATGGTTGAGACAAATGCTAGTCTTATGGAATTGCTGTTTGGGACAATTGACAATAGTTTAATTCTGACAATGTTAATTATTTCTGACATAATTCTGAAGGTTTAATATTGCTTCAAATGAAAACATTATTGTATCGTTGCTTTGATTTTGTTGCTATCTCTTTGACGGTGTTCATCATTTATAACACAATTACAAAATTGTTTAGCACTGTTTTGAAGAAAATCATTATATCAATGTTGCTTTAATATTTATGACATCGCTACCCATGGACCCACGTTCGCTGATTCACCTTCCCCTATTCCCCACTGCCTGCTCCCTGGCAATACCTGCTGCCATATGACTCTACATCCCTTCTCCCTCATCCTCTACCCCTACATTCCCTTATTCCCTCACTGTTCTGATCTGCCGCTGCCTCACACTCTACTTCCCCTCTGCCTTATTCCCAAACTTCTCCAATCCCAACTGCCTAACTTCCTTACTCCCCTACCCCTATAATCGATACCCATCTGTCAATGAGATACCAGCTTCAGACACAGATATCAACTCTCTGGAGGCGGTTAAATCAGCTGAGGCTCATAAGAAGCAGGGAGGATTATTAAAGAAAGACGTTTGTTAATGTATAAGCATATCATCATGCTGTTAAAAGCTGTAGTTGTCTAACTGAAAGTGGTCTGATATGGGGGGCTATCAACAAGCTAGATCTACAAACAGTGCAATACCACTGCCCAAGAGCATGTGAAAAAAATCATGGACCCCCAGAGAGTGGACATAGACGCATTGATGTGTGGTCACCAAATTATATATGTAGCTAGGAAACACCAACATCTAAGATAAATGTACAAACTCTCCAGAGTACCTGATCTGGAGGTTAATTCAAAAGATTCTGCCATTGCTCCCCCTGCGATGGTAGCATAGGCACATCTAATAAGACCTAGTCAGTCTAACTTTTATAGTGGTGATAGCCCAGTCAGGCACATCAGGTCTCATGGATCCTTCACTATTCTTTGTCCAATCTTCCCACCACTGTGATGGTACGGAATGAAATGCTTGATGGTTTCCCCAAGTACAAGTGCACCTATAGGGAACACTCCTCTTCTCAAGAGTGAATGTGCCTGATGTATACATATATAGGGGAGGGAGGACATTTGCTGGAGTTCCTTGAGGTCTCTTAAGGCTACTCATGCGTTAATGCACTTTAAGGTCATGCTGCCCTTCTCTATCTTAGTACTCTATAAGTAGCTTATATAGGGAAAGGGAATGCTTGTGTAATCCCTGTTGTGAAAAGGAGCGTTTGCACAGCTATTCTTTCATTATAGCCCTCTTGCCCCTGTGCACAGTGTGTTCTGCTTTTGATAGTGTATGCAGGGCTAAGGCTACCACCACTGAAAACATAGAGCTGGCTGTGATAAAGCAAGGCAGTCACACCTTTCCATCACTGAAATGGATAAGGCAGAAAAACTTCCTACCATCACTGGTGTAGTGATGGTAGAGCCTTTTGAATTAACCTCCAGGCACTGGAACCCCCAAGATTATCGAGAGGAAGCCTAAAGATCAAACTAAAGTTGACAAGATAAAAAGCAGGTATACCTATGACAACAGCCAAGCAAACAGTAGAATAGAACTGTGGAACACCCCAGGGGAACACCTTGGCGCATGATGTTCAGGGGAGTGAAAACATTAAACTGTTCAAGCAACGCATAAAGGACATTATCAATACTTAAAGCTCAAGTGGCTTATTTTAGCTCACTTGCTATTGACTAGCCTACTAGGATTTAATTTTTAAAATGATTTTCAATCATAATATGAGGATCACTGTATGTTTGTTTTAGTGTTGTCAGGCGCTGATCGAAAAAAAAAACACCCCTTGATGGGATCATGCCTTAAAATGAAATTCAAATTCAAACATTAACTGAGAGAATGGAAGCACCATAAATGTGGATGGGGTTATTATTATTATGCTATCTAATAGAATGTCGGGCCTGTGGGCAATATCTGCCACTAGTATCCCCATAATTATCTAAAGTGGTATTCCTCATGGAAACAAACAGTAAGAGATTAAAAAGTGAGACCACTTGGTTCATAAAACAGAGCCTCAGCTAGATGGGATTCCATTCTAGGTATCCATTACCACATGTGAGCACACGTCTGGATGACACGCTAGTTTCCAAGTAATGTTTGCTCTGTAAACCTAGCTACTAATACCTCTGATAGAAGGGAGAGACGAAAAAATATCAGGAGAATCATTTCCATGATTCTGCATACCCTTTACCATATTTCAATCTAAATGGTGTCAATCATCATCTTAATTTCTGTGCCCTCTATCATTGACCGTATATATAAAATGGAGACTCTATGAATTATTATGTAAGGGGTCATAATAGCTTATTATGGTTATGACCGTTTTATCTGGATACATGATTTGCTTGTCTTGGAAAAGAAATCCTATTTCACCTACACAATCAATACCTTTGTAAATCCGTTCGGTGAAGACAACAGAACAAAGGGTATGCGAAGGAAGGCAGTTTTATTGAACTTATTGGGATGATCACTCAAAGAGCTTGTGAAACAGTATATATGGTCCCACGTGGTACTTGAAGTATCACTAATTGACAATACAACAACGCTCACATGTAGTGCTAAAGTGCCTTGTCCCCCCCCATATTTAAACAGTAAAGCTAGTAATGTGAGCTGACAGGACGTCAATGTTAAACATCTGTGCATTGCACTGAATACAGTTGTATATGATTTGAAACCTAGAATGCTTATGATTATTTCATGCCAGCGAGCACTATACAGCGCTATTCCCCTCACATACTATATAGGGCATTAGCATATCAGGCTATGGAGGTCGCCATCTCGGTTTAGCCCCCCCCCCCCCCCCCGACTCCAGAGCAGGGTATTCTGGGTAAATTTCTTATCAGCCTCCAAAACAATGGCCAGTGATAAAACTGATAAGCTGCATCCTGCCCCTTATCTTAATCACCCCAAGTACCTCTCTATTGTTTTAGGTGTGAAGTCAGGTGATAACACTGATAGGGAGATAATTCCCTGGTTGACTGAACTATGGTATCATGCAGAAATTCTAATGATCTTTTGCTCTTTTATTTCAAATATTTTATTTAATCAATGATTACATAGTTAAAGCTGTTGATATGGGGAACCCATAGATATAATTTATAGAAAATTCCAATGGGTAGTAATTGATTGGCAAGTAGTCAAATTAGACTATATAAAGAGGCCAAAGATGGATCTAGCCCCCGACTATATGAGTCAACTAGATGATCCTCCTAGCACTAGCAATGTGCTAGTCCCTTATCCATGTCACCCCAGTTCCATGAAGATCATATATGCGGTACTAGGATCGATCAACATGATAAGCAAACACACAAGAGTCGGTTCAGGCATATCACACCACGTACCGCCTGCTAACAAAACTTGTTACAAGGCTCACAGGCACACCCATACAGACAAAAACAAAGGCTCAACAGTGGTATATGGTTGGTTTTTGTCAGCTACTTCTCTATGTGACAATACAGTGGCGGATGTAGGCGGGGGATGGGGGGGGGGACGTCGCGGAGTGTGTGCCCTCTCATTTCTGTCTGTCAGTACTTCGGAGTTTGCCTTACTTATCTAGGTTCCAAAAACTGCTTTCACTTCTTGGGCCGCGCCCCCTCCTTTTTCCAAATCCTTGATCCACCACTGCCGCAATTATAGGCAGGTACAGAGGGTGTCAGTGACTGATAGTTAGCTTCTTGTCTACAGGGTAGTAATTCGTTGGTATGGAGGATGGTGGCTGATTCTAGTTAGCTCCCAGCCTCGATTTTCCAGGCCGTATAGTGGGCCTGGAATATTTCTTATTAATTCACTGCAATGCCTCCTCTAAAATGATCCAGGATCCTGGATCATTTTCTCATAGGTAGTGACCCTATTGATTGGTGCGTTCCCTTATGTGCTAATGAATATATTCACGAATGAAGCTAGTTCCCCTGTGACTTTGCAACCCATACTTACTAAGTGCTTGATAACCTTCTGTTGCTCGTGGCGTTCGGGCAGCGGTTTTCTAACCATATGCAGTGCATTGTGGGTGGGGGTGACCTCGAACGCTAACTACACAACATTAGCTTGTTCCCTCCACCCCCTTCCACCCCAGCCAGGTCTGGCTAGGTACCAGTCCTTAACTATGCTTGGGAGGGTAGTAAGTTTACTTTGGGATCAACATTGACCCACATGGGGAGGACCAATAGGGAGTGGCCTTACAAACCAGCATTGATCCCTCGGCCGTACTCCGAACGCACCGACTAATCACTTACTATTTACTCAGTGCATCATGGGTAGACACCTGAAAGAAGTGCCTTGAATTTGAATAGTCAATTGTACATGAGCATAGGCAGGGGGTATGGAACACCCACTAAGAAGCAGTCAGAAGTTAATTACTGAGGTTATCCTAAACCAACTCAGAGGCTAGGCACCCAATTGATAGCCTTTGCTTTTGTACAGTGTATTGTGATTATGTACAGAACTGGGTGTAGACATAAGGGAATTGGGTGTGGGGTGAACATGATTGGAGTGGCTATTCACATGACAGTGCAGAGTTGGGTGCCTGTTGGCTGGGTGTTAGTGGGTGCGTTCGGAGTACGGCCGAGGGATCAATGCTGGTTTGTAAGGCCACCCCCTATTGGTCTGCCCCATGTGGGTCAATGTTGATCCCCAAGTCAACTTACTACACTTCCAAGCATAGTTAAGGACTGGTACCTAGCCAGACCTGGCTGGGGTGGAAGGGGGTGGAGGGAACAAGCTAAGGTGGTGTAGTTAGCGTTCGAGGTCACCCCCACCCACAATGCACTGCATATGGTTAGAAAACCGCTGCCCGAATGCACCGAAAGGTAGGTTGTTCTGGTATTGTGACTGGGGAAGGAACTACCTTCTTAGCCTAACCACACACCTGTATTATGTGGGTCAGTTCTGTGTAGTGATCTATGTATCTAATTAACTGCTACAGGTTAGCTACCCATGATGCACTGAGTAAATAGTAAGTGATTATTACCAGAAAGTTATCAAGCACTTAGTAAGTATGGTTGCAACTTCATTACTATAGAACCAGCAGGCTCAATGCAACTTCAGAACTTGGGCTTAGGCTGGAATTGTACTCACGACCCCTGCATTTGGAAACCTCTGCTCTCCCAACTGAGCTAGCCAGGCACTCAATTTACCAGCAGCCAAGGGAATGACATATTCTCTAGGCTGTAGGTACAAGGTGCCCTGTAATGAAAATGACACGATGGTTCGAGATTTCAAGGCCTCAGCATGGCACATTTCTATCAATGTTTTTCATGTATATTTCCTACATGTAGATTTTTATTAGTAATGATTAAATGCCGGAATGTGTACATACCAAACAAAACTATTTAGTTGCCACTTAATTATATGTAGATATACTTGTCTTCATTAACCATACAGGAATCATAATCATGTGTTTACTGGGGTTAGGATACAGCATAGGTGCTTCAACCCTTTGCAACGTCAGTGGATCTATAACACCTCTCCCAGACTGTATATAGTAAAGTCTGGGTATGTCCATGACTGGTCAGCTCCATGCCCATGGTGCAGTTTTAGACAAGTATATCGAGGATACCAGTGTCTGATTCTGGTAAGCTGCTTCTCTATGGGGCAGTAATAAGTGGATTCTAGTTAAATGCTTCTCTGCGGGACAATTATATAGATGGACATGAGACAATGATTCACGAGCTGACAGGAAACTCCTACAAAATATATGAATTCAGTCTCAAATTGTTTGAACGGCTCATTTTCCCTATAGTCTGGTAGCAGAAGGCCATATTTAAGCCTAACTTCAACTTCTCCGATATAGTTTTTATTCTGCTGCCTATTCATCTATCGGGTCTAGGTGAAAATATCCAGGCAGATGTGGAGCTCTCACCCTTGAGAAATTTGAGATATTCAAGGTTTTTGAGATCAGGGAATGCAAACCTTGCTATTTTCCAGATGTTATCTGGCTTCCATGTTAGATTTTCTACCTAATTATCTATCTAACAATCCTAATTTTGGTCAGAAAACATTGAAATCCTGGATCACCCAAGGCCTGTCAGACAAATGTGGTTTTTACCAGTTTGAAGCCATGATTTAAGTAACTTACTATCGCCAGTTATCTTTGTATTTACCTTTTAGTTTGGATTAAGAGACCTTATTTGTGGATATTACTGACTAAGTATGTGCTAGGCCTAAAAGCTGGAAGGCTACTGGAAATCTGCAGTTCTATTCAGCTAAAGTTAGACACATACCGGTATGAAGAGTCAAGAGGTATGATTCAAATGTTTATGAATCAATTCTTGTCACTTCTAAGATGGCATCTGGCCTCCATATATGATTTCTGACCTATTGTAATGATTCACGAATAAGGAGCATCCAATGTATGAGGTAGAACCTGAGTTGAATGAAACACTATAGGGTACAGTTGGGTCTTTATTTTGAGCACTTTAGTACTGTTTTAGAATGCCTAGAAGGTGCACCCCCAGCTTTGGCTAATTCTATAAGCCACACTTATGGTAAATCATCATAAGCTGTGACGTGTATATGGGGTATTATGGTTATCCCATCTATTTGAGCACTGTAAATTGGTTAAAAATCAATAGAATAGTAGATAACAATAAACCTGCGAGTCATGCTATGATTAGTCATCACTTATTCTGTCCTCATGGCTTGGAAAACCATTGCCTAAGAATTATAAACGCATTTGGCTGAGAGTTCTAGGGTGATCCAGGATTTCAATGTTTCTGACCTAAATTAAGGTCGATAGGCCAAAAATCCAAAATGGAAGCCAGATAGCTTCTGAGAAATACCAGGATTGCATTCCCTGGCCTCAAAACATACTTTTTGTCTTTTCATTTGCATTCTAAGTTGATTAGGACCAGGTAGATTTCATTAGTTTTCATTAGCATTTTGGTAGCCATACAGGTGCGCTCTTTTATACTAACTAACCACCTTCCTTCTTTCTTATTCTAATTTCTGGACCTTGCTGCCTGCAATCAGATAGATACGCCAGCTTTGCCTGTAACTACCCTCCTGAATAGAAGGCTATTTCATTTCACACCCTCTGAACTCGTCAGGCCACAGGGGACTGCCATCCAATGCATTGCCTTATTGCCAAGCACCAACTCCCATGTAGTCTCACACCACAAACTAGCTCACCTGCGTACTCCTAACACACCTGGCCTTCCCTACTCTAACGCCCTCAGTGTTTTACCATCAGAGAAGTAACAATACCTACCCAGGCCAGCTGCCTCTAGGAACTCTTTCAACTACAGGAATTCGCCCATTGTGCAGAACCCCTGGAAAGCATCATTAAGCCTGATACCAAACACTTTGGAAGGCTCTCCTTGTTCATACCTGCCAGCATGCAGGAGCACACTGAAAACCTGGAAGATCCGAATCTAGTCAGTGGTGATGACTTTAGGTCCTCCAGTTGACGATACCTAAAACTACAGCTTTAGGTAGTCAAAATGATGACTTTAGGTCGTCATCCTGACGACCTGAGTCGTCAGTATGACAATACTGACAGTACAGAGTTGTCATACTGATGACTTAGGTCGTCAGGATGATGACCTAAAGTCATCATTTTGACTACCTAAAGTTGTAGTTTTAGGTATCGTCAACTTGAGAACCTAAAGTGGTCACCGCTGACTAGTTTCGGATCTTCCAGGTTTTCAGTGCACTATTGCATACTGACAAAGCCAATTATTAGGTTACGAAAACCTTGAAATCAGCCATTGTGCATGGTATACTATCAGTGAATTGCTTGTAATGGCTTTGGGGGGGGTTACCCTTCCAGCAGAATATTTCAGTTGGCCTGACGACAGCAGTAGTACAGACACCTAATGGAAATGTGTAGGTTGGTATTCCCTAAAGGGCACATATCATGTTTGATCATTCCAAGATATACAGGAGCTCCGGTGATAGCACATAAGGAGTATTCAGCCGCTGGGAATTTCATTTTACAAGCTAGGTGATCAGAAACCATGTTGGTCTTTGCTGCAGAAACAACCCCAGGTCTGCCTAAAGCCATTCACTGGAGGAACTTTCATATTGTTTGTATCTAGGGAGAAGGAAAATAATGACTTTCTATCCTCCCGTGTATAAAGTCTGCTATGGCCCAGACAAGGTTTTCTCAATGCCATATTTGTTATTTATTCTAATTTGGCAAGCAAAGTTGTCTGAAAAGCTGGAAACGCCTTCCAGAACTTGAGAATACGGACGATCCAAAGCGTATAATCTACTAGATGATTATCAATCAACAATCGTAATCCCTGTAGACTCGCAGCGGGTTAACGGACCTCAATCTTCTATTGGGAAACAAAATAGAAAGGGCACCTACTTTAAGGTGGGTCGTTACATTGAATCAAATTTCCTAGAAATCCCCAGTTTTTGGCCAAATGTACTTTATATCATCTAGAATAAAAATTTGCAAAGAAAAGTGAGTGGTCAAGAACTCCTTTTCTGAATATTTAACTTTGAGAAATTTTCATTTTTACCTGAAAATAAGAATTATTATTGACTCAACTTTGAACATTTATTTCTATCATAACCAACAAACCCAGAAGGATGAAACCTCACATGATGAAAGTCCCAATATCCTCATTTATCAAGAATTTTTGTAAGAACCTCCATTACATGGTATTCTGGGTAAATTTCTCATGATTCAAGCAAAAGAGTTTAAGAGCCATAAATTTTCTATTATTTCTAAACAAAAATGATTAGATTAGCTATATCTAACCACTAGATTCTTCTTAAACATTTTTAGAATGTAGTTCAGATAATTTGCCTTTAAATAAAAGTAATTCTGATATGGGGTCCCATGCTTAATTTTGGAGTTTTGTCCATTTGAAATAAAAAAGAGCATTGGAAAAACTGACAAAATTCATATTCAAAGCACTGCATGATAGGTAAAATGTACACATCCTCGGCATTAAACTGCTCCATTATATGCCCTCAGTCACTGTGAATGGCCTACCACTTCTACAGCATTGTCTTGGTAATATGAGGGCTATAATCAAAAGGTACAAAAGAATGCTAGAGAATGATGAAAAGAAATCTAGATATAAATAATATTATGCAAAAATCTCAAAGTGTCATAAAATGCACAGTTTTGAGCAAGATAACCTGATACTTTTTGTGGGGATTTAGGGCCTATATAGCCATGTGTACACCGAAAATGGTCCCATTCTGATGAAGTTAACCTATATGCGCAGGGATCTGAGCAGTAAGCTGAATTTCAATGGTATCAACCCAACTTAAGGGGGATGTCCCTATACTAGCATACCATATAGGACTCAGTATGGAGGCCTAGTGGAGCCACCATTTTGAATTTCGCTGGTTGAGGTAAACCCCACTGTTAACACATACCATGATGGGTACCTTGTCCCTGGTTAACACCCACTTCCAGGGACATGCTGGTCCCATCTTATCAGCTCTTATCAGTGTGTGTCGCTGGAACAGGCTCCAGACCAGCTAGTGGCCAATAGAGATAACTTAAGGACTCGTCATAGGCTAGCCTAAAATAAACCTTTTGGCATGCAGCATTTATCACAAAATTATGTTAAAAAAATGAGTATCATACATCGTTACAACAATATGTGTTGCCTTATCAAATTGCCTCCATTATAGAGTGGTTTCTATTCCAGTAGAATGTTTATGGAACAAAAACGTTTCATTTTAGCTTCTTTTTGTTTGAATAGCATAATAGGATGGGATTTAAATATTCTAATCACATCTGATGATTGGAATAAAATCTAGGAGTCATTCCCGAGGGGGCTTTTTTTCTTTAGTCTGTAGTCCAATTATTAAGGCCAATCAGCACAGCTTTCCAAAGTTACCTAGTTACCAACAAATTTGATATTTTTGCAAGATGGGGGAAATTAGCATACTTTAGTAACTAGGCAAAGTTCTATGGAGAGCTCTGTTGACCTTGGTAATTGGACTACAGACTAAAGAAAAAAGCCTCCCCCCTCGGGAATGACTCCTTGATTTTATTGCAATCATCAGATGTGATGATAAAATCACAATTCCATCCCATAATGCTGCTTGAATGAAGAAAAGCTAGAAAAGAACATTTTTGTTTAATTTACATTCCACAGTTATTCTAATGTGTAGAAAACAGAAGGAATGTACTCATATTACCTTATACCACGATTTCTGGCTTACACAGTGCTTTTTGGTGGCTATTCCCATACACATATCTGTCGATATTGCACACCCTATAGGCTGTAACATCAATTTTGGAAGGCGTGCGGTTATCAAGGGAAGGCGTGCAGTTATCCAGGTAAGGCATGCGGTTATCCAGGATAACCGCATGCCTCTCATGTCCTCCCATGTCATATGTTACATGTTAAAACCCACGAAATTTTCCAGGCCAGGGTAGGGATCGAACCTGCAGTCTCACATCCCAAATCCAACTCCTTGTGCACTGCGCCACAAGGACTGACGAGAAATCCTCGGTTCGAACCAAGTCTGGATATGATACAAAGCCATGTGCGCTGTCGCTGTCCGCTGCAGGGCGACGAGGTGTATTCTACACAAACATAACCGCGAGACGCAGTGAACGGAGAAGGCGCGGTGGCCTAGCGGTTAGCGCTTTGCGCTCAGCCGTGAGAGGTACATGGATCGTGCCCCGGTCCGGGCGCATCTTTTTTCGCCGTTTGCGCTGTCGCTGTCCGCTGCCGGGCGAGGAGGTGTATTTTATACACAAACATAACAGCCAGACGCATTGAAATCTTTTTTCGCCATGTGCGCTGTCGCTGTCCGCTGCCGGGCGAGGAGGTGTATTTTATACACAAACATAACAGCGAGACGCATTGAAATCTTTTTTTGCCGTGTGTGCTGCCGCTGTCCGCTGCCGGGCGCCGAGGTGTATGTACCTGTGTACACACACTGTCATGGCTGGCTTCGAGTCCCGGGAAGGGGGAATAATTTTTGTTTTCAACTTGAATTTATTGGTATAATATTGATTATTTATTGGTTTCGTGGTATAAAATAAGTAGTCAATGGATAACTGATGACTCGTGGGGGTTATCGATGATAATAACACTCGGCCTACGGCCTCGTGTTATTATCCGTCGATAACCCCCACTCGTCATCAGTTATCCATTGGTTACTTGTTCAATATACAATGGAGGGGATGTATGAAGTTGTCTGTTGGATACCCCTGTCTCCCATTATAGGGTCTAGACTGATCCTCTGGAATCTGCATATGACGAGTCCTTTATAAACATAGATCTATTATATATCCTTGAGAGAATAAGAATTTGGTGAAGGAATGATGGCTTGGTTTGATATTGGCTAATGAGCTTAGGCCCTCGGTGTATCAGAACAACCAACCTACTGGTCTAATCTACTAGATGAGATCCACCCTCTAAAGGAAACAAAACAACAGCCAATTTGGGGGCATTTTTATACTAAAAGCTCCCTGAGGCCAAAATGAAAAGCCAAAATGGCAAAAGTATATGGTACTATAAGCAAAGTTATCTGTATGCATGGTTTCTTGTTTAGATCTTTAGGTGAAAAGTAATTCTAAGTAGCACTATTCTGTGTTGATGTAATGCTATTTCGTGTCTCTAAATAGAATATGTATAGCGGGAGGGGTAATGATGAAGGTCAGCCAATGACTAAATCAGAGCAGGGGGTGGGTAATTAGTAGAGCCTTGCAAAAGTAAAGTGATGACAGTCTATAAATGTTACATAGCATATACAACTCCCTACGCCAGTGGTCACAAATTGAAATCCTGCGGCCTCACTAAGGCCACCCTTAAAAATATGTTTTTTTCTGTCCAGAGGGTGGGATTTTTCAAACCCATGAGGGAGGGATAGAAAATAAATTTTAGGCAAATATTTTTATTTGTCATGAACATCCTAAGCATGGATGACATGAATTTGTCATTACATTTTAAGATTTTTGTGATTGGAAACCTAGATTCTTGTGCTGATGGACGAAAAAAAAATTATTTTCAGAACTCAGGAAAAACAATTTCCCATTCTCACAAAAAGATCCACCAGACCTCTGGACAGGAAACAACCATATATTTAAGGGTGGCCTAAGCAGTTCCTTGTCTTTTTTACTCTTTGTTAGGTTTACTTCAGTGGCCAATCACACATCCCTCCTGCATATAGCATTGCTTCTCTTCGTGATTTTGGATGGAGGACGGCCATATTTATGAACATAATTATAAATACATCTGGGGAGATTGAGTTCTGTATGCGAATTGAGCAAGACGAACTGAAATGACGCATCACAAAGATTGGAAATGCATGGACAGAGGGGTTGTTTGGATAGACTGATATGAGTGGTTCTCTATCAAAGGGGGGCCTAGCACAGCGATTTTCATCATTGGTACCTGCTCAAAAAACGTTCATAAAATCGTGGGACCCAGCGGAAAAAAATCCCTGATTGGTGGAGGGGTAGTCACGTGACTTGCTGAGGCGGGTACGTCTTAGCCGTGCTAGTCTCCCTTTAAGTTATAGGGGGATGCTATAGTTACAGATTGCAGTAAGGACCTGTATCGGAATCTGGAATATCTGTTCACCCCATTTTACTGCTGGAACTATACCATGTGAAAAGAAGATGAGACTATGAGGGCATGCTATTCTGGCTGGCTGCTATATTATTGACTAAATTGCAGGTGATGCCTCCCACACGTTGGTCCTCCAACACGATGAGATAGGCTGGGACACGCACCTGTGGAGCTTTGTGGACATGGCGGATTGTAAGGACTATTACAAATTCATGAAGGGCGTGTGTACAAAATCAACATACCTTTTCCCGTTGCCCAAAAGAAGCCGGTACTTTGTTTGATGGAGAGCTTTGTGGATAACTTGTGGTGCTCAAAAGCAGAGGGTTCATGTTAACAGTCCCATGCAGGATGAGGCCTAAATGGGGCTGTCACCGTACTATGGGTCACACCCTACAGGAGCAACTCAGTTTGCTGACTGGTTTATGTGGTCCAATACACTTCCAGTTTCTCGTGCTCCTCCAGGGCCCTGTTAATGAGGGTTACACGGGGCACCAGTGAGAACTCCTGTACACTGTTTCACACTGCCTGCTGTGTGTTTTGCCGGTCTGTCTGCGGCTTGCAGCTCCACCAGTGACAGCTTACAGAAGTAACTACACCGTACATGCAGGCATGCTCAACACTGGTGGCTGGGGCGACTCCTCTCTTCGTATACTAATATGGGTTGGTCTGCTGATTAGAATATCCTATCTAATAGACTGGTGTATTGGTTGTCTGAGGATTCCTTTGTAATAGCCTGAGTCACAGTTATGCGCTTGCAACGTCACAAAGTGGTTAGCTGCGGGCAAACATTACCTACACATGGTCAGGTAGATACACCATGAGCAGGAACCCTTCGACATATTGATCATATTAGGTAAGAAATGGTTAAATACAAATATACAAGACAATTTTACACACGTAAAACCTCACCTATAAGTCGAATTTCTTTTGCTGTTTTATTTTTGTATAAGTCGATTTGTTTGCGCCAAGTTGGGGGGTTGACTTAACTGTTAAAGGTGAGGTTTTGAAAAAGACAATTTTATCAAAGGTAATCAGTGATAAATTCTTTGTCTTAGAAAGTTCCAAGGGGCAGATAATAATCGTATTCAGAGCTAATTCCAAGTAACTATCTCTTATTTCAAATATGAATTGAAAGTTTTCTATATATTTTGACCAAAAACACAGTCCAATAACTCATTGGAGGGTCTGAAATTGGGTGTAGGGTGGTCACAGGGCATATCTTCTTAGCAAGATAACAGCACAAATCAACACAGAGAAGAGAGGCTACAGATGTTTTTACCCTCTGTGTATAAAATGCAAGTAAGTGTGACATAGTCAGTTTACCTAACATGATCACAGAGGTTAATTCGGTACATTGGTTTGTTTGCCCGCAGAGACCCATAAATAGTAAAAATTAGTAACTGTGACTCACGCTATAGAGTCGTTGTTTTGACCTAATGATATGCCTACTGCTGTATGATATACTTACATCATTGATTGCCTGTAACACCTTTCCTTATACTTATACTTTGTCAGGAGGGGCATCTTATGCTTATACTGTTTTCTTGACCCGTTGGAACCTTTTAATTGTGTTGCTCTATTGCCATTTAATGATTAGAGCCCTTGTCAACATTCCACTTGTTGGTCGGTGGGGGCCTATTTATTCCATAATGCGACCCTCTCAGTCGGTTGTGGTCTCTATTATTATATTACATTGTATGATCGCTGCCGCCTTCTGATTTCATTGCACTGTTTTGCTAGCTGGCTAGAGCCTTTTTCATCATACAGCCCTGTTGACTGACCCTAACGTATATCATTTGATCTTGCACTGTTGGTTAGATCAAAAAAGAATTTTGTATGTTTCCAACAGGTTCTGTAAAACCCCAAAAATGATCCTGGGTGAAAAATGACCCTGGGTGAAAAATGACCCTGCCTTGTCTGCTATGGAAAAAGCAATTTTAATTTGCTTTTTGGGGCCATTTTTCTTTATCTATCCATCATAAAACCATCATATATGAAAAGAGGAGGATTGATAATGATAGTCTAGAATACCAAACTACTTTTTAGCCATCTTATTTTGCATTCTGTTTTAATTATTGCAGTGGGTATGAGGGAAAATAGCTCTCTGGGCTAACAATAATGCAAATGATAAGTTTGTATCACATTTGAGATTGATCAATCATACATCACTAGAAAGACCAATATGTATCCTAGTTAAATCTAAAATAACTTTTGGATATGAACTATAGCAGTTGAGAAAACACAATTTGAAACTTAATCTGCTGCCCATTCATAACTGAAAGTCAGTATAGGGGGGAGGCCACTTATCTAGGTCAACTGATAAGGCAGAGAGAGGGGGAAGGGGAGGGGTGGGGGAGAGGGTCATAAATGACTCTGGGTCAAAAATGACCCAGGGTCAAAAATGACTATGGGGTGAAAATTCTTTAAGTAGGGTAAGTGGGGGGATGGTGGGGGGCAGGGTCAAAAATGACTCCGGGTCAAAATTCACCCAGGGTCATTTCTATACTTTAGCTTAGACCTGTCCAATACCATGGTCGAGGAAGTTTAGGTTAGTTAGGCCTTATTTGTAATATCAGTATGTATCTCCGACGCTTTACTTGCATGATAAAATGCTTTAATAAATGATAATAAAATGTTGGGGACATATCTATATTATACAAATTTATTTTTGCATATATGTATAATCAGGAAAATTGCCCACCCTCACCATGGGAGACCACCCTTAAGATCCTATTCACTACATGCCGAGGTCAGTTAGGGGAACAAGTTGGGATAGCATTGTGTATGCCTAACCCACAAAAAGCACCTTAAACAAGATTTTTAATGACCTGCCCTTTGGGGGTGACAGAAAAAAATGCCAAAAATTTGGCTTCAAACACGCTCATATTTTTTCACCTGATGAGGTTTTTTTCAACCGTAACTGCCGTGTTCGAATATCCACTGCACACACCCCCCACCCTCAGTGCCAACTCCGGTTGCTCCCACCCCCACCACCACTATAGGTTATAGAGTCGAGGCGTTCGGGCAGCGGGTTTCTAACGATATCTATTGCATTATGGGTAGGGGTGACCTCGAACGCTAACTACCCCACCTCAGCTGGTTCCCTCCACCCCCCTCCACCCCAGCCAGGTCTGGCTAGGTACCAGTCCTTAACTATGCTTGGGAGGGTAGTAAGTTGACTCAGGGATCAACATTGACCCACATGGGCAGGACCAACAGGGGGTGGCCTTACAAACCAGCATTGATCCCTCAGCCATACCATGAACGCCTCGAGTATTGTTCGAGCCGTTCGTGGTATGGCAGGGGGATCAATGCTGGTTTGTAAGGCCACCCCGCATTGGTCCTCCCCATGTGGGTCAATGTTGATCCCTGAGTCAACTTACTACCCTCCCAAGCATAGTTAACGATTGGTACCTAACCAGACCTGGCTGGGGTGGAAGGGGTGGAGCGAACAAGCTAAGGTTGTGTAGTTAGCGTTCGAGGTCACCCCCCACCCACAATGCACTGCAAAATGTAAGAAAACTGTACCCCGAATGCCTCAAATAGTCAGTCCTGTCACACTCCATTGGTTTTGGAGGGAACAGAACCATGTAAGGCGGACACTGATAGGCTATGCTACAACACTAGCCTATGGTAACCAGGTCAGGACTAACCAATCACACCTGATCAACAATTCTCACAAGAGCTTGATCAGTCGAGGCGTTCGGAGTACAGCCGAGGGATCAATGCTAGTTTGTAAGGCCACTCCCTATTGGTCCTGCCCATGTGGGTCAATGTTGATCCCCAAGTCAACTTACTACCCTCTCAAGCATAGTTAGGGATTGGTACCTAGCCAGACCTGGCTGGGGTGGAAGGGGGTGGAGGGAACAAGCTAAGGTTGTGTAGTTAGTGTTCGAGGTCATCCCTACCCACAATGCACTGCATATGGTTAGAAAACTGCTGCCCAAACGCCTCGTGTGTCCAGCCCATAGATCCATGGTCATACAGCTCTTTCTGGTGACAGGGGACACATGGTCAGTGGCATTCTCCTTATGACATTCCCGTCACTCGTCACTGGTGACGGGCAGTCATCAGGACACCTCATGACTTTTTCTATGGTGCAATCATTGCACCACATACCCTTAGACACCTATTCTGTGGTTTTCTAGTCTGGGGTTAGTACATAAAGGCAGGAAAGTCACTAGTATTTGTGTTACATATAACCTTCTATTCTATATAAGAATAGAATTCTATTCTAAATTTGTGGAATAGAAAAGAAGCTTGCCCCGCAGGGCTATTAATAAGGAATAGAAAAGAATCTTGCCCCGCAGGGCTATTAAGAAGGAATCCAATAGAAGCTTAAATTTGATAGCCCTGCAGGGCAAACTTCTTTTCTGTTCCTTCTTAATAGCCCTGTGGGGCAAGATTCTTTTCTTTCCTTAATGTATAGCCCTGCGGGGCAAGATTCTATTCTATCCTATATATATAGCCCTGCGGGGCAAGATTCTATTCTTTTCTGAATTGATAAAAAAAACTGTATACAACCAGTAGGGACAGTATCATTAGGGTTTAGGGCTGTTCCTCTTGTTCTATAAGAAGAGAGGGCTGTTATCATGGGGTCTTTTAAAGAAATTATGGCTTTTTCAAACCATGATAACATCCCTCTCTTCTTATAGAACTAGAGGAACAGCCCTAAACCCTAATGATACTGTCCCTATTGGTTGTACACAGGAGAAGGTCATAAGGTGTTCTGATGACTGCCCGTCACCAATGACGAGTGATGGGAACGTCATAAGAAGAATACTGCTGACCATGTGTTCCCGGTCACCAGAAGAAACTGGATGACCGTGGGTGTTTGGGGTGCAGCGTCAGCCTTGTTCTCTACCTGCGTTCCACCAATAGTTTTTCAGCAGTACCCGAATGTTTATTGGGATAGGTGCCATAATAAAAACAGATGCTCCTCCACCTCCGGCATATTCGAACATAGCAGTAGTGAAGTGAGTATAGCAAAGCCACATCATACACCATATATCCAAAGTCGTCCTTTTATGCCCAGGTCAATTGGGTGACTGGATACCAATTTTTTAAGGCCCTATCAAAGCCCGCCTTCACCATGGCACTACGGATATTGTTTTTCTTTTTATCTTATGTATCCTGTTTCATTATATATATATATATATATATATATATATATATATATATATATATATATATATATACACTACTTTCTTGGTTGGTCAGTGAATCTTATACTATTTTAATCCGATGATCTGCTCGAGACTCTTCCATGATATCCAAATAATTGGATTTTTGGTTAGCCAATCTTTCTTTTGTTATACTACTTTCTTGCTTACCTAAAAACTATTACGTTATATACCACTGCATTCATTGGACGGAGGCTCCTTCGTTATGTTATATTCTATCCTTGTACCCCTATCATATTGGTTAGATGGGGCCTCCCTTTTCATACTACTTTCTTGACTGGATTGAAGGCCGATGATATACGAACGAGGCCCTCGGGCTTATAGTGCCACTATACGCATGAGGAAAAGGTTGTCACGGGATAATGGGTGGTCACTGGACAATGGGTGGTCACAGGACTGCATGAGGAAAAGATGGTCACAGGACTGCATGAGGGTAGGGTGGTCACAGGACCACACAAGGAAGGGGTGGTCACAGGACAACACAATGAAAAGGGCGTCACAGGACTGCACGAGGGTGGGGTGGTCACAGGACCACATAAGGATGGGGTGGTCACAGAGCTGCATGAGGAAAAGGTGGGCACAGGACTGCACGAGGAAAAGGTGGTCACAGGACTGCACGAGGGTGGGGTGGTCACAGGACCACACAAGGATGGAGTGGTCACAGGACAATCGTGTTGTCACGATTTTCCTGTGACCACCATACCCTTGTGATGTCCTGTGACCAACCAACCCTGGTGTTGTCCTGTGACTTCCTTTTCCCCGTGTTGTCCTGTGACCACCCTACAGTTGTGTTGTCCTGTGACCACCATACCATGGTGGTGTCCTGTGACCACAATACCGAGGTGTTGTCCTGTGACTACCTTTTCCCGTGTTGTCCTGTGACTACCTTTTCTTCGTTGTCCCGTGACCCCCTTTTCCTTGTGTCGTCCCGTGACCCCCTTTTCCTCGTGTCATCCTGTGACCACCTGTTGTCCAGTGACACCCTTTTCCTCGGGCATAATTATAGTGCCACTATACGCCTGAGGGCCTCGTTTGTATATCGCTTCCCTGGATTGAATCAGTTTCTATACAGTACATTCCTATGTGCCTGGAGAATCTCCCCCAATATTTTATTTCAAGAAGCCTTGCGTAGGTAGTTGCTATGGTCCCCTATGCTATAGTGTAGTGGGCCTACACAAACAATTACTGTGACTGTGCTAAATACATTGTCATTGACTGTCCTTCAATCGCTATAGGTAGGGACCCCAGAATCCGCTAGGGGCGCCCCTTAGGGAGTTGCAGTGAAAGCTGTGTAGGGGGGCTGGGCAGACGCCCCAGACACTGCTGTAGAACCTCTTCTGTCAGGCAGTGCTCTTTAGCAACCTTTTACAGGTTAATAGTCATATTTATAGAGAAAGGAAAGGGCTATCCAACCATATATAACACAAGTATTTCCATGTGAGAAAAAATTGCATTTAGATATTGTTAAAAACATAGTATTTTCAGAATATGCCCAAACCATGAAGTTATTAATGCTACTGATTGCTACTCAGTAGTTGGGTTGGACTTTACCTCAATATGCACTGTAATAAATTTCAGAGTAAGATCTAGGTCAAAGGTCAAGGTCAAAAGGTCATTTGACTACTTGATTAAATAGGTCACATACATATCCATCTAGGATTTTTGGAAAAACTCCTACTAGAAGTGAAACTAGGTTTTTCAGGGTGTTTTGGAAAACTCTAGATTTTGGATCTCTTTGGTCACAACCTTTAAGCTCTATTATAATAGAAATGTATGGGTAGGAAATCCTTGGATTTACTGACATATATTTCATCATATCTCTGGTTCTATGATAGATAAAAAAACAAAATTCCAAAAGATTTAGATTTCCCTGCCTAGGCTCTATCCAAAAGAACTAGTCAACAGTGGTATCTAAACAGATTCCATTTTTTTCTGGGGTCCCTACTATAGGTACTCTCCATCCTGAATACATTAACATTGGTCTGTCCTTGGATTACTACCCCCATATAACCCTACTGTCCTGTAATTGGAATGGCCAGCTTGCATGGCCTGTCCTTGAACCATAAAGTCGAATGAATACATTATAATTGCGTCCCTCCCTATTGACACTGTTCCCGGCCAAGGCTGTGTGTATTGGTTGCTATGGACACGATGGTCAAGGAAGTATGTATTGACACTCTCCTGGAACAAGGCTGTATACATGATTATTGCTTGTAGCTGCCACTGTCCTGGAACAGGGGCAGCATATGTTATCCCCGATGGTTACCCTTCTGTCCTTGACCTGTGTATTGCCATTGTCTGCTATTGGCTCTGTCCTTGACCAGGGACGTTTGTATTGTCATTGTCAGCTGGTATCACTGTCCCCCAACGGGGCCATATTATTACCATTGATTGGCACTGCCACCGTCCTTGACAAAGGTTGCATACATTATCTTTGCCCACCAAGGTTACATTATAGTCCCAGCAATTGTGACTGATACTTTTACTAACCAAGGTTACATAAATTATCATTGCTTGTTCTGTATTTGTCATGGCTATTGCCCAAGGTTATGTATATTGTCATTGCTTCTTACTCCAAATATTGAGGTGAAGGTCGACATTATGATATATATACCCAACTCAAACCTGAAAAGGTTGGTATTAATAATAGTCAGTTTGCTGGATGTATTGCTGTTGCAAGCTGGAATAAGCAAGTCTTCATGACAAGTACCTCTCACTTGTTCACCTATCTGGGATTTGCAGACCATCTCTAGCTACCCTTTGAACACATTTATGGAAGTGGAATTCCATGCAGGCCTATGAACTAGCTCAATAGTATAAATGATACGGAAGCTTAGTTTGACAAGCATTCTTCATTTTATGTTCAGTGGGTGAAATTTCAGGCAAGTTTACTGATTTTAGAAGAGAGTGAAATTCTAAACAAAATAGCTGTCAGAGTTGAATTCTGGCAAACATTCCATTTGGAAAATCTCCTACACGGTATAGTAAAATAATTAATTTGACATTTACGATACCTCCAGGAGGTGTCCTAAGATGTGTTTTATGAATTGCACCACATTAACGGAAGAGAGAATTTCAAAAGAGTATTCTGAGGCATGCACATCTTGACTCATAGTGATAAAAGTTGGTGAGAATTACAATGATCACACTCTTCATAAATGTCCACTCTCTTCAACATTGTGAATAACCTTCAAGATATCTTTGACATTAACCCCATTGAAGGGGATATTGGCACATTTTGAACCCTCCATTTAGTGTAAGCCCTATCACTTTTTTACATGGGGGTTAATGAAAATGGAACTTTTCTGTTTCGGCTCTGCTTTTTCAGAAGTAAATAACGAAAACACAGTATTAGATACCGCTGGCTTCTTCAATGTCATCTGGGGGAGACGAAGTATTAAGTATCTCTGAGATCTTGGACCTCATTAGGGGCAGCGAGGGTGTTCAGTTAAGCATGTGTCTCTGCCGGAACTAATAATGAGTGTGCTCATCAAGGTACAAGAACCCTCCATGTCTTCATTACTAAGATTTACATCTTCTTCTAGTTTCTTTGACACTTCATCAACGCCATAATCTACTCCATTCGCCCTTGGCCTTAATCCAATTTGGGTAGCGATAATTGCCTTAATTGATAAATGGATATGTCATCATTAATGAAAGATGGTGATTACCCAGTGAACAAAAAGACGTTTTCTGACGTTTTTCAACATAATTTGAAAGTTTGCAAACGTTTGTTTTGAATGTTATTCTAACGTTAAAACGTTGACTCATTCTGACGTTTTTCAACGTTCATACAAACATTTTTTTCTAACATTTTAAAATGTTTTCTAACATAATTTTCAACATTCAAAAACATTAGAGAACATTCTTAAACGTTTCTACTAGCATAACCGCTGGGGTATTTTGACTTTGTATTTTGTATAGGTACCAATTGCCCAAACTATTGTGCCTGCCAAATTAATGACAGAACATAATCATTTGTTGTGCACATAGAAGTATCTTAATATAGAATTCTCCTGAAGCACATTATACCTGTAATCCCTGAGCAAAAATCTCTAGGACTGGTGCAAGAGGACATTGTCCTCAGAGGGAATATGTATATTTCTTGGTAACAAGCAATGGGTGTCTTCATCAGGATTATTTCATTTAATCCAAAAGAATATGATAATACCAGTCATATTCTATCAAGCATGACTTGGAATTAAAGTTTTGATCCAAGGATGTATGAAGTAAGCAAAAATATGATAATGTTGTATACATTTAAAGCAACTTTAGATTACAGAACATACAGGGAAAATCTCCCCATCGATTGGCCTGTCACCTTGTGGGTAAGATATGTATAACACAAACGTATAAAAATGTTAGAAAACATTCTATAAACATTTGTTGAATGTTTTATTACATTTTAAAATGTTTGGAATGAATGTTCACATTCTAAATTACTGCTGATGTTAACAAACATTTGTTAAATGTTTGTTTGATGTTATAAAACATTATATATGAACATTTGTTTTAAAGCTTTTATGGACATTAGTAAACGTTTGCTGAACATTTCATTTATGTTGGAAAACATCAAAACCTAACGTTCACTTTCTAGCTTTAAAATGACATTCATGAACGTTCTATAAACGTTTGCTGTTCACTGGGTAAGTGAAGCTGTACAATTCTTCATCTTACAGATCATAGATCAAGGATGTAGATGCACTATTTAGGGAATAATGCATGGGGCATGGCTGTGGTCATGCTCTAGACTGTATTGAGACATCGATAAAACAGACAAACATCAAAAGATGAAACATGGAAACACAAAAGACGAAATGTCAAAACATCCAAACATGAAAAGACGAAACATCCAAACATGAAACAACCAAACACTGAAACGCGAAACACAAAAACATGAAAAGACCAAACATGAAACATGGAAACACACAAACAGGAAACACAAAGTGTGAAACTTCAAAACAGACAAACGGGAAAACATGAAAAGACCAAATATACAAACACTAAACACAGAGTGTGAAAGGTCAAAAAAGACAAACAGTGAAACATCAAAAGATGAAACATCCAAACACACAAACACAAAAGACGAAATGTCAAAACAGACAAACAAAGACCAAATATACAAACACAAAACACAGAGTGTGAAAGGTCAAAAAAGACAAACAGTGAAACATCAAAAGTTGAAACATCCAAACACACAAACACAAAAGACGAAATGTCAAAACAGACAAACATGAAAAGACAAAACATCCAAACATGAAACAACCAAACACTGAAACGCGAAACACAAAAACATGAAAAGACCAAACATGAAACATGGAAACACACAAACAGGAAACACAAAGTGCGAAACATCAAAACAGACAAACAGGAAAACATGAAAAGACCAAGCATCCAAACATGAAACATGGAAACACACAAACACAAAATGCGAAATGTCAAAACAGACAAACATAAAACATCCAAAGATGAAACAACCAAACACTGAAACGCGAAACACAAAAACATGAAAAGACCAAACATGAAACATGCAACCTCACTACCTAAAGTGCGAAATGTCAAAACAGACAAACATGAAAAAACGGAACATCCAAACATGAAACATGGAAACACACATACCGTAATCTCCCGCGTATAAGGCGCGTCTTATACGAGGGGTTTTAGTACTTCTTGGATCCACAAGGGGGACACCAAGAGCTTTCTTTTGATATCTTACACTCCCCCTAACTCAAAATCTGACATAGGGGTGTCAAAGGGGATCTGGGATGCCCTAGCTACACATAGCTTTTTAAATTTTGAAAATACATTCAGTAGAACCAAAATTATGAATTTTTTATGTTTTTGACATTATTCTTGAACTCTAGGTGCGCCTTATACGCGAGGTGCGCCTTATACGTGGGAGATTACGGTACATGAAACACAAAGTGTGAAAGGTTAAAATAGACAAACATGAAAAGACCAAACATGCAAACATGAAACAACGAAACACTGAAAAACGAAACACAAAAAAGACCAAACATGAAACATGCAAACACACAAACGTGCAAACACACAAACGCGAAACACAATGTCACTCTTGGGCCACCGTAATACACTACTGACTACCAGCTCTCATAGTTGTTATATCATACGGGCTTTTTTACATATATATGTTGGGATCAAATTTTATCAGGTTTTTCAATTCTACCCCTGAGTCAGTTTTCTGGATTCTCTTCGATGTGTGGGTAATTTTAATAATACGTTCCTGATACGCCATGGTACGTGAACACCAATATATGAGTATGTGCCTAAAGTCTGAATGCTGCATCATGCTCTGTAAGGTTAACACTTTTAGGCACATTTATATAGATCTACTGCCAAAAAGCAATGAAGTATGGGTTACTAAAGGAAACTTGGTCCTCATCAACAGGCGGTTAAGAGAATTGTATTTTGATAGACGGTGTTGAGCTCAGGTAGTGTAGGCTACATAGATGAGATGTTACAGAAGAATATAAATAATAACGGTAATTGAGACTTGAAGAGAGTTGTATTTATAAGTGTAGATTATATCCGCGTTCCCCTGTGCCACCTGTCCTAACATGTGTCAGCATTTTGACCAATAGCCTTTATTAAGGAAACACAAGTGTTTTCCAAAATATAAATAATGTTCAGGGATAATTAAGGGATCCATTAAACTATGCTGACCCCCTGTGGGGTGTTTCAGAAGCCAGACTTAATAATGAACATTAAATATCTGTTTCTAAAACTGTTGGCCTCTAAACTTACAACTGCAACCATTCTTATCTCTGACCAGTCGTATCTCAGTTGTAAGCTATAACTTTAGGTGTTTCAGGACAAGATATGACTACATTTATAACTACATTTATAAATATTTATGACCAGTCTGTGACCAGTGGCTGGTGTTTCTAGATGCCAATCTGTGTGGACCTATTTCATCCACATCAAACAAGAATTATTTAGTTTTCATCGGGGAGAAAAACTCCTGTGGGTTCTGCATGTTGAGCATATATCATACCTCTTTTTTTATTACTTAATATCTTCTTTCAGACCTTCAATTCAAAGAAAAGAATTTCCTTGTGCTATGGTTTGGTAGAGTTCACTCTTAAAACAGTCATAACTTTACAGTTTACAACAGGTCATCACTATAGTGAGATTACTATAGTAGGTAACTATAGTATGTTATATATAGTGCAGCTGCCACTAATGTTGCAGTTGCTCCCCCCCCTTGCCATACATGCCTAGTCATGGCCAGTGCACACAGGCTTGGAGGGGCTGGATTGCTGAGCAGCCAGTGGTATTTGGCTGTTTCAGGTACCCTTGTACTCATCATGACACGTCATTCCACATGTGTATCCAAATTCTATTTATCCATTTTTTGCCTGTAGGCCTATCCTAAACACACTAAGCACTCCACATACATAATCTCCACATATCTAAACCCTGTCCCTTCATTTAATATGTATAGCCAGTAGGCTAGGCCAGGGCCTTAGGCCCCCAGGGAGTGTTTTCTTTTAACAGGGAGGGGGGTATAGATGATCACAGGTGTGCCCCCAAAAACCTTTCCCTTAAAACATAGGTATGGTACAGTACAGTGGGGGTGGAGCAGCTGAAAAAGTGTGAGAGATGAGCTGGGAAAATTATAGTATGATTTCTATTCCGATTTCTACATAATCTAGGACTAAAGTAAAACCTGAGAGACTGTGGGGGATACATGACATATGATTTCCCTCATAGAGGGGTTTCCCATGAAATACACTCTAGGCGTTCGGAGTACGGCCGAGGGATCAATGCTGGTTTGTAAGGCCACCCCCCATTGGTCCTCCCCATGTAGGTCAATGTTGATCCCTGAGTCAACTTACTACCCTCCCAAGCATAGTTAAGGACTGGTACCTAGCCAGACCAGGCTGGGGTGGAAGGGGGTGGAGGGAACCAGCTGAGGTGGTGTAGTTAGCATTCGAGGTCACCCCCACCCACAATGCACTGCATATTGTCAGAAAACCGCTACCCGAACACCTCGTCTGGTTTCCCCCCTCTACAATTGAAACTATAACTTACAACCAGAGTTATAGTGGAAGTTACAGTCTACAACTGGTTCAGTCGTAAGTATGGACTTACAACCGATATCTGTTTCACAACAACATTAGCTATAGTTTTAATTTTAAGTAATAAAATCAGTAACATGATAATGATCATTTAGAAACACCTGTGCCCAGCTAGCACAACGCGTGCAATTTACATCATTCTTACATGAAAACTCATGTGATTTATGTAAAAAAGACATCATTTGGATGAGTTGTGCTAGCAGGGTGGTTATAAGCCTACAATCACTATTAAAACTGCAATAGTATCTTCTTATGACTGGTTGTAAACATTATCTGCTTCTGAAACACCCCACAGGTCTTTTGATCAAATATCACAAAGTGTCTTTTTGAAGAAGAAAACATTGGATTTTTTTGTTGTTGTTGTCAGGCAGTAATGATGCATAGCGGTGAAAAAGTTAAGTGAGTATGATGTGAGATTTAGTAGTTGTAGTCACGTTCATAGAACTCACTTTGGTTTTAGATGACATGTACAACAATTACTAGAAGTTTAATTACCGTAAATTCTCTCGTATAAGCCGCGGCTAATACCAGAACCCAAATAAAAAATAGGCTTATAGGAACAGCCTAAAGTATGGGTGCAGCTTATACAAGGGTATTTCATACTATAAAACAGTACTGAATGGCCAATTTTCAGTCATTGGATAGAGCTTATGGCTTCTCCCAAAGTCGGGGGTGCGGCTTATACAAGGGGTGCGGCTAATACGAGAGATTTTACGGTATGTTATTAGGCATCCATTCACACTTGTTATTGTGTGCGCTGTACTTTGTTTCTCCCTCTTTTATATGATTTTTTGGCGTATTTTTCTCTCTTTGTTTAGACCCAGATCTATCATCAAAGCTTAAAGGGCATGAATAAGTTAACTTTTTTTTTGGAAAGAACAACCAGTCCTCTACCTCATTTTCTTTTCATAAACACTCCATGTCCAACTGAGGCAATGTGTAATAATGTTTGTTTTGTTCTTTTTTCAGGTATTCTAATAGATCTTTCTGTCTCTTTAACCGAGCTTTAAGAGAAAAATCCGGAACCTACATACGTATCAAAATTAGTGTGAGATTGATTTATCTAACAAACATTCATACAGGTAGATTTGCAAGTACAGTTGTATTTTAAAAGAAGGTGACAGCAGCAAGGAACAAGGACATTTCTGAAAATGATAGTTATCTACAAATAGATTTTGGTTACTTAAGTATTGTAGTTTTAAATCCTCGCATATAAAGCTCACCCATAACTCTCGCTGTTTCTAGAGGTACTCGCACATGAGACACAGTTCATATATGGTAGGTATTACGGTTATTCATGAATCAGGCTCCATCCTTTCAGCGCTACTTACCGGGGTACTTGTGAATGAGTCCTCTTTGACTCCACCCTCAAGTCTCGATTCGATTCTATATTTACGTCCAACACATGTCGTCTTCCATGAAATCCAAAATATTTTCTTTTCATGTTAAAGCCATAGTGTAGAGAATATCAGAGTGTGTGGGAATAATTCTTGAAATCCGCAGATTATTTCATGCAATATCAAGGGTTTAGCAGCATTATACTATCAGTATAATCCCACAACGCGAACATGATCAGACAATCATTGTGATTTAGAATGCAGGGGTATTAGTCAATACTGGAGGAATGATAATAGTCTAAATTGGCTAAAAATCCCTGCATGAGTTTTCAGATTTGGCTAGACACAAACGTGAAAACATTTAGATATTTTTCACTATAGACACTGAATATCACTGTGGTTTTCATAGAGAGGACACTGCTGATATCTTTGAGATATTGATAAAAGAAACAATCAACCGAAATTACGAAGGCAAGTCACTCCCCACGCTACTCCCTTAAATGACTATGCATCGCAGCTCTACCCAATCAGAAATGACACATTGGGCCATGCTTGGCCATGCTTGGCCAATATAAGCCGACATTGGACCAATGTATCCTTACTACTTGGGTAGATACAATGTCCTATATCGATTATATTGGGATTTGATGTAGCTATGATATTTGGGATATTGGTAACAGTCCCACCTTGCAATTGTCCTCAATCACAGACATTTCTGCACCATTTTCGCCTCGTGGGGTTTAGCATTACATGTATGTACCCCCTCATTGCCATTTTGGCATTGGTCCAGTGCTGGCAGGATACCTAGAAATGGCTGTATCTGGCACGTATATATACAACATACATCACCCCCTCCTCCTGCCCCCACCAGGCCCCAGGTGTTCCTGGCACTCACCTATAGATCAGTTGCCATAGTGATTTCATCAGTCCCTCCTGGCACAACCCAGGAGAAAAGCCGTTTATGCGAAATAGACCCTTGGAAAGACTAACTGTGAGTGATTCCAAGTGGTGCGGTGTAGTGAAAGGGGGATCTAGTGGATTTGTTCTAGGTAGAGGAGGTAGGGCGGGGGTATGGAGTAGGAGGGGAGGGGATCAAAGAAGAGGTTTGGGGACAGGAGCTGTGGAAGGGTGGTGTATAAGGTATTTTTGAATATGATACGGACGGAAATGCCATTAAACAGTAAAGCCTAAAATAAATGCTGGCCACATATACCTCTTTCTATGATATCAAACTAAATGCAATTGGCAACGGATATCTCCCTTGTCTATTGTACTGACTGTCGTGGCATGAAAGGCCCTAGAGTCCTCCTCAGGGTGTATTTCATGAAAGCTACTGTGCGCCTGGACACTAGGGAAGCTAAGCTATCTCGGTCTCAACCGTAGATATCCCACAAGTGGTTTCTCGTGGTGTGAAGACTCTGTAAAGGTCGAATCCCACAATGCAATCTAACCCTGGAAAGTTTTTGCAATTTGGGAACTCTCTCAGATAAGGCGACTTGCCCTTACTGCAAATTGCAAGGCTTCTAACATGTCATTGCATTTTACAAATCCGACTGTTGCAATTAAACTGACCCCTCACCCTTGCGATGTAGATCTGTAAGCTTCGTTAAATTGCAATGCCTTTCTCCTTGATATTGAATTTGCAAGTTGTTGTAAGTAAGCACAGTGCAGAATGAGACTGAAATTGAACTCTGTGTGTAATTTATACAGACATTTTGCATACAAATTGCAGGGTATGGGGCAAGCATAGTGGGACAGTTAAAGTGAACACACATCCCTATTTGTCAATGACCTTGTCCACATTTCCGTAAATTGCAAGCAAATTCTGTAAATTGCAGAAACTTTTCACTTAAGTGATGGAAAATATCTAAATATAAGGATTGTAACTTTAGAGCAAATCTACAAGGGATTCCTTGCCATTAAAGCACCCTGTAGCCATTATATGTCTTGCAATATAAGGAGAGAGCCCCAAATTGCAACAGTTGACTAAATTGCAGAAACTTTTCAGCCAAGATTGCATCATGGGATTTGACCTTAATGGGTTTTGGGGCTCTCTAGCGGAAGGACAGATATCGAAATAGATCATAGGAGGCATCAAAGCAGCACTGTACAGCTGCAATGGTTGATTGGGTCTTCCCAGCCAGGGCTGCATTACCGAGAATGCGCGGTGCACTGTAATAATATTATATCAGAAAACAATTGCTACTTAGTATAGCAAAACTTTTATGTCCTATACCATGGACAGACGTGTTGGTATCATGAGTGCTACTTTAAAGATTGCCGGTGCTGTCGGAGACCTACTGGAAGCCTTTATATAATACTGCATTACCGATTCTAGACCTTTATGGACCGCATCATGCTTTAATACATGAAGCCCTTTAGGTCGAATTCCACGATGCAATTCTCACAGAAAAGTTTCTGCAATTTATAACTCTGTTGGTCGAAAATCATAGAAGGTTTGCATATGACGAATTTGGAGGTATTCCAGCCCCTACTCTCGAATTTTACTTTCCCCCTCTATTTCTTTGGCTCAAAGTGTTAGGCTGGATGAGATACTCATGTTACATATGGGTTTTGATGGTCCCATATGCATATTTTGGGCTCCAGGGGGGTAAAATGTGCCCAAAATGACCAAAATTGTCTGGGCGAAAATGTGTCTGGGAGAATGACATTTCAGTTACAAGCCATGTTGAGGCTTGTAACAATCTTTAACAGTCTCAGGTCCAGACTATTTTGACCTGTAGATTAAGAAGATCACATTATCATTTATGTCAGATGTGTCCTTGCTATTGTAAAAGAAGCATACTCATAGGAATTCTTTTTCTGGGCACATGTCTGGGCGAATGACATGTAAGGCCCCATATGCACAATTTCTATGATTTGTGACCTGTTGCAATTTGGTGCCCTGCCTGTACATTGCAAGGTGTATAACAGCTACAGGGAGCTATAGCGGCAATGAGTCCCTTGCTATCATTGGGCTATATATGAAATAAGATCTAGATATAAAGATATTTCCCCTTGCTTATGTGGAAAGTTTCTGCAATTTACAATGTGTTTTGATATATGGAAAATGAGGGGGGTCACATGCCATAAACTTTTAGATTGTTGGTCTATCATTCCATATACATATTAGCCTATAGTATTGCATCTATACATAAGCAACAGAAGTACACTAAAATGAGGACAGATATCCATAAAATTCTTCCTATTTATGTGCAGTAAATCACGAACAGAAATATTATGAAGTACCTCCCCCTTATTAAAAGGTGTGATCATCATTAAAAACAACAATTTTGTCCAAATTGCAGGGCTGAACCATTTTTCTATTTGCAACTGTGGGATTTGATTGGATGAAAGCTCATATGCATACCCTTGCAATTTAGATTGACAGCAAGAGTCTAAGGTCTCAATTGCTAGCGGTTAGGAGGGTTATATTGCATTCCCGGATTCGACCTTTTCTCAATCCATTAGGATTCGTCATGAAGCAGGGATGCAGCCTTGGTGAGTTCGCTTGCTAAAACCAATAGTCCACTTGGCCTCTGTGGCGCGATTGGGCCATACATTCCCTATATAAATTTATGCAAAAGAGGCCTTGTGGACTACCGATGTAATGCTGAATATACCATGACAGAAATAGACAGAGCATATTGATATACTATATGGCCCAAAGTACAGGTCTAGTGATGTAGGCATCTATAGGGCCTATGAGTTTTATAACATTTACCATTCAGCCCTTAAAACGGCCCCTGCCATTTTTCCGATGATGAATTACTTAAAGAGGGCGCAAACAAAGTCTCTTTAACTTTGAAAAAAATACATGTAGTTTTAACTCTTCCTTTACCAGGCTATTTTAGAGCAAATTTCGGATTGAAACAGGGTTGCAAACCCTTATCAGGCCTCCCCGCCCACCTCGCCATGTTGTGAAATCATTGACAGTAAGGTTGTGATGATTTAAACAAGGCTAGTCGATCAGAAAGAGCAGCACCCAAGATTTCTCTGTCTATGTTAAGTGGTGAGATATATATACCATCATAAAAAAGGTATTCATTTAAGAAAAGTTGATCATTCAACCAAACTTCAAATTGTTATATCTCAGCACTTCCTGTACCAATTGTGATGAAATTAAGTGCATATTGTAGGAAATTTGCTGGAATTTCGGTAAATGATAAGTTTAGGTAAATTATGATTTTCAGAAAACATTCTTTTTGGTTGCCATGGAAACCAAATCTATAGAAAATCAGCATTTTCAGCATATTTGTTGCCATGGTAACCAGCCCAAATGGTCAATAATGCATCAACATAAACTGAAAATTTCAATGCCATTTTGTTGAGCATGAAAAAATGTACAAAGTCAATTTTCACCAAAAAAATAATATTATTTGAGGTTTTTCAGGATTTTTCTATTTAAATATTGATTAAATCTGTGGACATCTTCTATGGCTATTCAACATTTTGTCTCAAGTTTGCTAGACTGCCACATTAAAACAATAAGAGGTGGAGACTAGTTCTTTAGACTATATGGAGAACCCAACTCAAGGTGTGGTGAGGAAAAAAGTTGGAGAGATTCAGTGGATTTTGAGGAAGTTAGAGACCTCTCAAAATGTGTCAGAAATCGGCCAAAATCGGCCCAAACTACGCATAAATGCGGAATCGGTAAAGGAAGAGATTGTACTATCTTCAGTGAAACGCATAAATGAGATTATAATGTTCAAAATTTGTATTTGAGCACAAAATGCCATCTCCTAATCCATCACCTTTAAATTTCCTATTTTGCTACAAATATACGAATTTGGTAAATTTGATGTTCTTAGTGTAACCCTTTTTTTTTTATTCTGGTACATAAGATTATAGGATAAAGGCGATATGGGCCGCTTTTAAAGGAGAATCTATCGGCCCTATGAGGTTAACAGCAAAGTGCTGAACAGGATCCCTGGAGTAGACATAAAAGTACCAGGACGGGTGGTTATTGAGTGAAGTATACCAGGGAGAATGTGCATATGATTTCTGTGGCCTTGGCAACGGTTCCGGTGCAGAACCTAAAAGGCAATCATACACTGTGGTCATAGACCTAAGGGGAATCTCAAAGAAACACTAAAATCGATTTTGGTGTATGGTCAATTGCAGTGAACTGTGGTCACACAACGTCCACTAGGGGGTAAAAAATAAAATGCTCGGATTGTTTTGAAATTTAGTGTCCAATTTTAGCCTCCATTGCGTTACATAGCATTAATTCCTATGAGATCCTGGTCCAAATAGGCATATGTGACCTGGGCAGGAAATGCATACCTTATGGGTCAAAACATGGATTTGGGGATTTCAATCTGGTTTGATGGTAGACTGTCTTGGCTTTCCAAAACAGTTTTAGTTTTGTCAATAGGGCCATTATTAACTGCTGTATGGGGCAACAGGATAACATACATGTATTAACTGCTGTATGGGGCAACAGGATAACATACATATATTAACTGCTGTATGGGGCAACAGGATAACATACATATATTAACTGCTGTATGGGGCAACAGGATAACATACATATATTAACTGCTGTATGGGGCAACAGGATAACATACATATATTATTTTTTTGCGCCAAAAGACCATTTTGACACTCTTTGAAGTGAGATTCCGGTAGTGTTAATGATGCCAGGCTTTGTATTTTTACACTATACTCTGCCATAGCCACTTACCTTCCTAGTTCAGGATATTAAAGGCATGAAGCATAGTGTGGCACGTATGGCTCCATGAATTATATGTCATAGATTTGTAATGATATGTACAATGTGACTATACTTTTATCATGTAGATAAGTACATACGTGGCTTATCATGGTGCTAAAATATTCCAAGTAATTCTCATAATTAAATGCTGCAGGAATCAGTTTATGTGGCACGCACGGTTCCTCGGTAACTACACTAAATGAATTTCAACTTGGAAATATGGAAGTGCTGAGTCACATGTTTATGAAGCTTACTTTCTGTCTCTACCAGCTTATAGAGGAAACAGGTGTTTTTTTTATTTCATTCTTAAACATAATTGATACTGTTTATTTACACACACTTTCATGCATTAAAGTATGAGGCACGTACACCAACGGTTTCTTGCTCAGAGATTCTAGAAAAATATAAGAATCATTGAGAAATTGTTTGTGCTTGATGCCTCTCACCCAGGGTCATATAATAGTGAAAGAAACGATCAAATCAGGTGCACTTCCTGTCAACTGTGGATGATTTTTAATGGAAGATGATAGAAATTTGGTAAGAATCACCCTAAAATGGACCCTATTTTCTTATCTGGTGCTCTCAAATTATTCATAGATGAGTAAAAGATGGGTGCATGCGGTTGATAGTGATGATTATTCCTCAGTCAGAATGATAGAACATTACTAATTTTTGTCTTTGGGTGACTTCATGCTCTTCCCACCGAAAAAAATAATACGGTGTCCCCATTTCAGTGCAATTGACCGTATACTAGTTTTTGCCATTTGGAGACTATTGCTCAACGCTAACACGGCATGAAATCCTTTTGATATGGAATATCAGCAAATCTGAGGTCTTCCATTCTATTGGCGATATATCCAGTAAATCAGAGAGAGGATAATGTTGAAAATCAGAAGTCGATAGTACTATCAGAACCTTATATATAAACAACCTACAGCTACCAGATTTTGCCAGATTCTGTGTATGGGGTGACTATTCTATGTCGTGTTGTGAATCCCCAGCGGAAATCTGATGCGTTAATTAAGACAATTAGAATATCGAATTTTACCCCTGTCTGATGTAGCTTGCAGCACAGTTAACTTCCTTTATGATCATCCAATTGACTTTGTCAAGCAATACAAGGGGTTATAGGGTAGATTAACCTAAAGACGGCCGTTCCTGTGCAGGTTTTCAATAAGGGAAATGTAGTAGCTAATAATTATCTTTGAGTCAAATAGGTCCTTTGGGTTCCCCAAGGTACTAGGTGAAAGACAATTATTTGGGCTTTTGGACCAATTACCTTTCTCAAATCCATGTGTAAAGGTTATCTATTGTTTTTCATCATTTCTAGGATCATCTCAGTTAGTCTATTTTCACCTTGAGATGACCACCTTGCACCTTAAACTGACCATTGATAACTACTCTTTTATATAATGGGGCTATGTTCATTAAACTATCATTTGAAAAAAAAGAATAAGTGTCTTCTATAGATATGCAGTAAAATGGCGTAATTAAAACTATTGCATCATAAAGAAATGTATGTTTTTATAATGACTCAATTAGAATGGAAATTGGAGGCAACTTTATGGCCATGGATATTGTAAATCTCATCAAAATAGAAGTGGTATTTCCAACCCTGCATCATAGAGGCTTTGTTTTTAATGTACTTTGATAGACCTTCAATATGGACTATAATAATCTATTCCTTTACTTTATCATCACACACTCAGTATCAAATAGTCCCTCTACATAGTAATAACTGTAGCATTACAGTTAAGATTGAAATTATGCATTAGAGCATAATCCAGTGAAGATCCCAAACTATTCTGGCCATGAATCTTGTGATGTAATCCTACATAATCAATGGTTTCTTTTCAATTAAATGCACAAATAGGTGTATTACGAGTTGTTGACTCAATGTGAAATGGTGGTCATCTCAAGGTGAAATTGGTATACATGTTCTAGAAAATAAGTCCTATACAGAAAGTATTTAACATTTCTGCACTTTCCCTTAGGCTATCATTTAACAAAGATATTTAACTATGCCTAGAGTCAAAATGTTGTATATGTGAGCACTTCTCATCTTCAAATTTTCGAACCAAAGTTGGAGATTCTGATGAAATGACCAGCTGGTCATGGTAAAAACCATTCAATCATGGTAACTTTAGTGTATTATCATGCAGTGACAATTACTTCATATATTCCAGGACATCACTCTATGGGGTACTATAACACCTCTATTTCAATAAATTTAGAGTTTAAGACCAATGTAGTACATGTGAAAGTGAGAAAAACAAGCTGAAGGTGGTTGACTCTAGGTATGTGGTCGTCTTTAGGTTAATCTACCCTATGTACATTTGTGTTGATTGAATATTTCACTTACTTGGCGATCCACCAAACATGTCCAATAGTCAAATTTCAGTTCTGTTGAGCAGTCGCAGACTGAAGTTTGTAAGCATTGTCTCTAAAGTACACTGACATACTGCTTTAGCTTTCTTGAACTGACAACATAGTAAACCGACCGGGTTGGTTAAATCAAGTGAATTACAAGCACCCGGCCTGTCGTGTATAAACTGCTGTTAGTATACCAGATTTTGATCGTTACAGAGAGATTCAGACTGGCCTAAATGTAGCAACGGTCTATTCATTGACTTCATCCATTGTTCCGTTTCTATAGGTATCCGTAGGGACTGTCCATCGTCTATTCAATTCTTTGTCCCGTCCTCTATTCAGTCCTCTGCTGCCCCAACAACTCTAATACATTTATCATAGAAATAAAGCGATAAATGTGTGTTTTAAACATCCTGGACCTATAAATATGGTACATGTATATATATGCACAACCGTAATTCCATGCATATGAGCATCTGGAATGCACCCTCTGTTCAGGAAGATCCTATAAGGTGCACTTAATTTTGGGCACTTAAGTGCTAATCTAATGTAACTTTGTCCCGCCTATAAGGCACGCCCACAACCTATGCTGCTGGCACATCGGGGACCATCCTCGCGTATAAAGCCATGACTCATTCTTATAGGTATTTTCCGTTTTCTATTTGTTTAAGAGCACACTGGGTGCACCTTGGGCCTCCAAAAATCTGAATTTTCCATAATGAGTGCAAGGATGCCACGGGGGTATGACTGTAAGCTCTTCGATGAGTGTGCATTTATTACACAAGGATCAGTGTTTCTCTTGTAAGGGGCTGTTTTTGTTCTAAAATCCGTGGATAAGGGGGTTATTGTAAAATTGGGGAGCGCGCATGGAATTATGATGTTCTCATAGGCATGTAACTACTGGGCCAAAAATTGGGATGTTACCCCCCAAAGGTATCCTTGCTAACTGGGATCTTTTCTTACTACATAAGGCTATAGTGAGCTCTTCGTGGCCTTTCTTCACATCCTACAGGGATGCTGGTCGAGGTGTCGTTCACTTCCGGTCCATATCATCGACGCATGCACAATAAGCCATAGAATCCTTGGACTCATGGGACAGGCTCTGCAGTCACAAGCTCCGCACAAGCTATACTTCCGGTCGATATGACCAGATGCGAATATGGCCTCCCCATGGCCTTATAGATCTCTGCCCCTATAGGCAAAGACGTATCTTCTGTGCCCTAGGCTTGAACATGTATAGGGCTTTGCATTAATCCCTCTATCCGAGCAGCTTGTCTTTGCAAACGCCGATCAGAGAAACTTGAGGCGAGTAGTTCCTGTAGCTCACGTTTAGAACAGCCTGTCCCAAAGACTTATAAATTTCAATTGCGCCTTATGATACCATATTGGCCTAGGCCTATATAGAGCCCCATATAATTGATGTAAATTATTCTTATTCTTTTCTAACATTTTATTATGCCAGTTAAAACGCACTTGTTGTCATGGACGAGCTCAAAATGTAATATCAAATAATACACACAATAATCATAATCACGTATTGTTATTGATTCTGTTGCACCTGGGACAGCGAAGACGTCAGTAAGATGATGTAGGGTCAAGGTCGATCGGATTGTTAAACGCGGTGTGACTGAAAAAAATAAGTAAGAGATAGTAAATTAAATTGATAATTGGTTTTTATGTCCTTTCCCATGCCAAAATATCCAATATTTTGTTGACGATTGGTCCTTGTAACATTTATATAGAGCCTCACTCTGTTAGAGATAATGATGATAGTAAGAAATCAAATAAGATATCGATAACTGAGTTTAATTAACCATGCATGGTTTCATTTTCCCTATATGTCTTTCTATTTTCCCTGATTTTCATTCCCTCCCTCCCATCCACCCACTGTCCGTGCCTTAGTCTCTCTTGATTAAATTATATTACATTCCTATGCAGTGTTATGACCACAAATATAGATATGCATTTTGGTATGCAATATGTTTATGTAACTCTTCTATGGCTACTGTACCCTGGGAAAGATCCATGCCTTTCCAGATATGTTCCCACATTTAAACCCACAGTGGTGCCTCATTTTGTGCACTGCCAACATTTTATAATACAATGTCTAGACCTTAATACCGATATATAGTCTACTTACGATGCCGTTGGTGGAGAAGCTCCTCTTACACTCTGACGGTAGAAGAGAGCAGCTCCTACCAAGATCACGATGAACAGGCCAACAGCCAGTACAGGACCGATCACCTGCCACTCATCAACACACTCACCGTCCACAAGGAGGGCATCACCCTTACACCTATAGAGATCACAGATGCATGGGGTCCATTATTCATTATGGTAATCTGCCCCGTATATAATTTACTGTTATAGCCTCGTACGTGTTCATAGGGCCCATGTCACCGCCTTGCTATTAACCTTGGTCTCTTTCATTATAGCCGATGGAGAAGGGCATTAGGAATTGTTCGAATTTTCAGATTGTCCATACATCCCTGGCCATACTCATCTCCGTTACTTCTATACATGAAATGTTATGCCCGATAATTACATAGCCTTCCTTCTGGGTAATCGGACATAGATATACTTATAGAAACAAACAAGACATAGGTGGAGGAAAGATGAAACGAATACTTATATTTATACCTGCAGAAGGGGCTGTAATCCACCCCCAGGGCACACTCCACAAACTGATCACTGCCCATGTAGGTGCAGGAGTGGCTGAGGCACCTATGTTGGCATGCTATGGGGGCATTAACGTCCTCCAGGGTCACCACACACAGGTGGCTGCCTGGACACACACTCTGGTACAGACTGGAGTTACACACATCTCGTTTGGTATCATCACTTCTCAGGCGTCGTAGTTCTGCAACGGTATTGTTATGGATAGTAAAATATTGATACGGGACTGTTGCAACAGGCATGAGACACAATAAACTTCTTATGTGATGCACTAGGATGATATCAGCTTAGCATGATTCTTTCGTTATTGAGCAAAGGAGTGACATATCATATGAAATATGCTTGTTACCCGTTCATTTACTAATCAACAAAATAATCTGTATAAACCTAATATCTTCATAATCATCCTTGAAAATGAGTAAACGACAAACGGTTTGTCACTGTTTACTGAAACATTCATATTTTCATGCCAGAGTGTAAAGTAAAGATCGTATCTTAGTTAACACTGTGAGTTTGTTAACACCAGGAGGTCATAATAACCATATATAGATTGTCTCGCAAAATCGATGGGATTGCTTCTTTTTTGGCATGGGACACCCAAGTCTGTCCAAGGGGCGTGTTCCTATACTTTTCACAAATGATTGGCACCACCCACGTGCATTAATGCAAAGCTAATTGTGCAGACAGATATAAAACTACATACTGTTAAACGATGGTGCCGTCCTCGTTTGGCGCACACTCTACTGGTGTATACATACATCCATAGGGCCTACCACCTATGCATTAGTGTGTTTTATTCCACGACTTTTGGGGTTTTGGGTGCTTTTTCTGGATATTCCCATGCACATACCTGTCGATATTGCACACCCTGAAGGCTGTAACATCACTTTTGAGAGGCGTGCGGTTATATATCCATGGATAACCTGCAAGCCGTGCGGTTAACCATGGATAACCCGCACGCCTCTCATGTCCTTCAATGTCATATGTTACATGTTAAAACCTACGGAATTTTTCATTGCCATAGTAGGGGTCGAACCTGCAGTCTCACATCCCAAATCCAACTCCCTATGCATTGCGCCACAGGGACTGACGTGGTACGGTCTGGGTTTGCTTGGTTAGCTTGTAGAGGTAGGCGTGACGAGTCCCGGTCCGGGCGTATATTTTTGTTCCTTACTGTCCGCATTCAAACATAGCCAAGCCGAGACGGCCGCTGAAGGAGGAGTCGCCGTGGTCTAGTGGTTAGCGCATTGCGCTCAGCCGTTACAGGTACGCGGGTCCCGGTCTGGGCGGATCTTTTTTCGCCGTGTGCTCCTGCCATAACCGCGAGACGTATTCAAAGCTTTAGCTGTCCGCTGCCGGGCAACGAGGTCGTGTACAAACACTATTTTTCACCGTGTGCCGCTGCCATAACCGCGAGACACATTCAAACAAAGCCAAGCCGAGACGGGCGCTGTAGCTGTCCGCTGCCGGGTGCCGAGGTGTATGTACCGATCTTGTACACACAATGGCTGGCTTTGAGTCCTGGGGAGTGGGAATCATTTTTGTTTTCAACGTGAATTTATTGGTATTCTATTGATTATCTATTGGTTTCGTGGAATAAAATAAGTAGTCAACGGATAATTCATGACTTGTGTCACTCGGGCTACGCCCTCATGTAATTATCCTTCACTAACACACACGCGTCATGAATTATCCATTGATTACTTGTTCAGTATTCTATGTTGAATTTGTATCTACCTCAGACCTCGTATACCAAAATAGCAAAATGCTTCAATGTGTTATTTGACTATAAGGTTTGTAGTGTATACATATATAAAGTTGTACTGCCATTTATAGTTATGAGGCATGATAGAGTGTTAGTATTATTATAGTGACTATACTATATGTGACATTTACTGGGAAAAGGGGTCTTAGGACCCCCTGCACTAAGCCCCATTTTCGCAGATCATGTCACATATAATATTTCTTGGGTTAAGGACGAGAGTGACAGGCGCCTAGCGGCTATTTTGTGAACTAATGCATTAAGCTCCTTGAAAGCTATCTGGTATTTTTGAAGCAAGTTTCTATCACTATTAGTTCAAGAATTAAGTTTGGTAATGTAAGTGTATACTTTTACTAGGTTTGAAGAAACTTTTCCAAAATACTATGAAACCCCCCTCTACCCCCCTCTACCCCCCTCTGCCTGTCTTCCATAGGCTTATGCAGTATGGTGCCCACCCCCCTTGCATTGGCACTCACCTTGTGCAAAAGTAGTGTTGGAACCATATTATTTTCCATTTCTATCTTGATAAGCAAATATGTCAATAGACTTAATTGTAGTTTTTGAAGGAAATTGTTTGTCCAGTTTTGGAAATATTCACAAAAATACCTCCAGAATCCCAACTGGCTAGGCATTGGCCCATTGGACTCAATGTTAAAGAGTCCTACTGTGGATGGCTGGTACCGAAGAAAGAAGCATTGCTACCCCAACTTTTTATTTCACATCTCAATTACACATCATGTAAAGAACAAATGTTTCAAGTTACAAGGAAATCCTTTGTCAATTGATTTTTGGGTCACCTGTAGTCCTTGTCCTTAAGACATCTTATTTCTATAACAATGAGACGAGGAAACCTTCTATAAAGAAAACTGGTCTTCTTCCCATTGGAAGAATAGATTTATCCCTCACCCGTTTCCCCTTTTTATTCTAGATATAATTTCGAGTGGGTATTTACCTTTGATGATAGCTGGTTTTGTTGTGAGCACTAAATAATCACTGTCAGCGAGTGCTCCCTGCAGCTTCACAGACTGGAGTTTGTCCAGAGAATCAACTAGTGAGGCATCGATCACTCCTGGGTCCTTTACTGCAATGTCCACAGTAAAGGACCCAATGAACACAGCTATCACACAGCCTCTGGAATGAGGCAGAGTGGCTATAATAGGGGCCCCTAAGGGATCCCCTCTTGATGTCACAATGTTGCGAAAATTCAAGGCTTCGGGTCACATCTCACTTTTTTAGGGAATGGCCATGTCACATATCACTTCTTTTTGGTCTAACTGAAAGGTATATATGCTGACATTTGTACAGGGATGGATCCGGGGTTTTAAGAAGGTGAGGGGGGGGGCATGTATACATTTTGGCCATATGATGTAATAGAATGGGTGGAGCGAGGCATTCCAAGCGAAGCACAGTGAATTTGCAACCTGATTTGAGAGGCAGTATAGGGGAATGGTAGTGCTGGGGTGAGGGCGATGTGAGGGTAGAGGGACAGAGGCAGTATGGGAATGGTGAGACAATGGCTGTGGGTAGGATGATGAATTCTGATGTAAACTTGAATATTCCATATTTCATGTGATGGATATGTACAAGATGTATTTAATTGTAACATGTAATAATAATATATAACAAAAACTAACCAGCTGGCCCTGGTAGCTGGCACATGAATTAAAGTCATGGTTTGAATTTTCTTCTTTGTTCATTGAGAACAAACAACCTGTATCATGTAGCACAAAATATGTAATACAATCCATTATAGTGACAATTAAAATGTTATTTCCCATATATCATGTTGTTCATGGTTCAAGCCATGTAAACAAATAAAATACCACCAACCGAAATGGATTCTGGAATGTGGGTGTTTAGGAGAACAATGAAGAAAGAGAGGACCTTCATTTCCACTGACAAGTTCAGCATTAGTGGATTAATAAATTGATCCTCCCTAACATATGACTCAAAACATTCAATTGTTATAGTGTCTCACAAAATACTCTAGGCATATATATATATATATATATATATATATATATATATATATATATAGATAGATAGAGAGAGAGAGAGAGAGAGAGAGAGAGAGAGAAAGAGAGAGAGAGAGAGAGAGAGGAGAGAGAGAGAGAGAGAGAGAGAGAGAGAGAGAGAGAGAGAGAGAAAGAGAGAGAGAGAGAGAGAGAGAGAAATTAAAGGTATTTCTCATCAATTCACACAATAACTTAGCAAGAGTGGCTAGATTCCTGCTGATCTTACCTTTCTAATGTTAAATAACAAGCCTATACATGTGTACTCATTTGAATTACCTTTTACAGATGCCCCTCTGTAACCTTCTGACCCACAGGAAGGTAATTCTTGAGAAAACTATGGGCCCACAGACAAAAGTGCAGGGCAATAGCTCCCGGGCCAGCCTTAGTGTTTACACCTGTTTAAAGATGTTAAGATTTCTTTGAAAATATTCATGGCTTCATAACTTTGATTCTGATAGGGATATCTAAAAGATTCTTTTGCCATTGAAGAGCCCAGGTATTTGACATTCTGAAAAAAAAGTTAGGTAAATCTGCACCTGTTATACACTGGCAATTGTCACATGTCACATTTTTGGCATGTCGTTTGTCACTTTGATTTTGTTTTCTCATGTCACATGTCAGTTTTAAAAGTGTGCAATGTAAGAATTTCACCTCAAAATGACCAAATTCTGAGGTATGCTAAGTCTTGTCTGTGTATCGTCTCAATTTGGACAAATCCTCAGACAGCCACTTATAGCGGCTATCCTAAATCGCATAGGACCAACTGAGACTTCAGATTCTAATATTGGTTTAATGAAGTTCGCAGCCTAAATTGTTTTCACTCTATTCTTGGCCATCAGTAGACTACGATCTAGTTTGTCCCAGTGGGAGAACGGCACAGAAATGAGGGACATTTGTCAATTTTTGCTCTTCTTACCTTCAATTGTGTTTTACTATTACCCCTGGGGTTTGTTTCGAGCGGAAAGCCTCAAAATCGCTTAAACCACTGCGGCTACAACATACAGGCCTGCATAAGTGCATAAACTGCTATGACGTGCTCTACCAAATCCTATGTGAACGATTATGTAGTACATAAGGGCCAATCTTCTAGAGAAATCTCTGAGGAAAATATTTGGCCTCCAGTAAGATTTTCAAATTGTCGGTGGAATCTGGGACCGAGTGCTAAATTGGAATATGCCCCTGAGATTACTGATAGGCACTACTAGACTTCAGAGACTCTTTGTTCGAACTCAGCATGTTGACCAAAGAACTGTAGTCGCGGGGTAAATCACTGTTTTCGGGTAACTATAAAAACAACCACTGTTCAATTTAATTCATCAAAGCGCACACCAAACTTCGGGCTGTTAAAGGCAAAATCAGTCGAAACCGAACGTGTTTGTTCCATATATATGACCATGGAAACGCCTCAATACAGAAGAAAACTTGGTACAAACATTGTTTACGGACATAGCAATGTCCGATACAAGTGTGAACATTCCTCCTAAAATATACAGACTTAAGTGCTCTAGTGGATTAAAACGCAATAATTGTTTTTCTCGTTCCAGGTAAGAGGTAAATTGTTTCACACTGGCTTCCTTGCAAGCTATATTCCTCAATTTGATCAATAATTCTAAATTATTCGACACATCACTGGCTTTGCATACTGGCAAAGAAATAACATTTGGTGTACAAAGTACCATACTTTGCATTCATAATAGCCAAATCGCAAATATTGATTGTCATGTTACAGTATCATACCTCCTGGCGGGAATTTCAAAACCATACTATAGATATCGTTTTGAAATGCCCTGCTGATTTGATTTGATCAAAAGAAGACAGTGCGATTCACACCATACATACCTGAAAAAATTCTTAAGGCTGACGTTTTTGAATCCCGTTGTGTCGGAAAATATTTGAGATAGCTGCAAGCCAAACAGAATTTGACAGTTTCTAAAGAAGACTCTGCGTATACGTAAAAAACAAATTATATATGTCAACTAGCTGTGGTAAACCTATGTTCATGTTAATTGAATCAGACTTATGGGACATACGACTTTATAACTAAATAAACTATAGTCGAAAACAGGCGTGGACTGGTTACCAGGTTGAGTCTGTGTAGGTGTTATCCATATGGTATAGTAAGGGTGAGACAGTAAAGGAACGGTGCTGCCCTCTGCCAGCTCTATTTGCTAAGTATAGATCTCGATTATGGAGATGAGGGGGCACTTTGGCAAAGTACCTCCTCACCTCCGTAATCAAGATCTATACATAGCAAATAGAGCTACCAGAGGACAAGGCGCGTAAGAGCCTAGGTAACCAGATTTTCAAATTAAGTAAACTGAGAAAATGTATGACTAAGGATATCAGTCTAGGTGTTTTTACCATGATTTTACCAAGTGTGGAATATTGCTCATTTTATAATGGTAGTGCACATAGCTATGAACTAATCAAACTACAGAAATTGCAAAATCATGCTCTGAGAATCTGTGTTAAAACTGACTTACCAATACAATGTAACTTTGACACTATGCAATACAAGTGGAATGTCCAATTATTAACACTGATGTGGAAGAAAGCACATGCAGGCGAGGCGGCCGATCAAAATGAGGTACACACTAGAGGTGATAGAAAATTGAAATTTGCAAAACGTAGAGCTAAGTCAAGCTTCTACTTTAAATCACCCTACTGGAGAGGAGTTACTCTATGGGATAAACTGGACCATACTGTCTACAGAGTCCCCACTAAGAAACGTTTCAAACATGCAATATTCCACCTTAAATGGCTATAAAGGACTTACTCATTTAAAATCTCCCGCCTCACCTGAATACTGTGTTCTTAATACATAGATGTTGCATGACTATTGCCCATACAGCTGGGATGACCTTTAAATCACTTGCAATTTATATATAGAGCCATACCACCAGCATTTTGCAAAGCTCACATGTATGTCTTTCTACTATGCCAAGCTACATGTGTGCACACAAAACAACGTCCCTTTTGGAACGATCTGTGCAATAAAAATTCAAATTGACCATTCCTTTACTGTCTCACCCTTACTATTGCATATTTATAACACCTACACAGACTCAACCTGGTAACCAGTCCACGCCGTGGTCGAATATGTAATGGAAAACCTCCGCAGCGCAGCTCTAAGTGGGTTTTCTGACTTATACTCCATCCACAAAAGTTTATGGAACAGTAAAAAATAAGTATATTTTGACATAAACTGTAGAGGCCTAGCTACAAAGCTATGATAAATATAGGGTGTTCAAGGCTACAACCACCAGCAATCCCAATAGTATAATGGTTAGGATGGCTGTCTTTGAATCACAGAATGTGGGTTCAAGACTGCATAGGGAAAACATTATTATCATACAAATGCAAGGTAAATGGGGTCTTTGTAAAAGGCCTTCCTGATGCCGCTTTTATCTTGTTGGCATTCAGGGGATATTCATTATAATACATTATCTTTAGAATGTGTTGGAAAAAAATCACAGTGGCCAACTGAGAATAAAATAAAATCACACCAGGGGTTTGAACCTGCGTGGTCTAGATTACTAGTCCCATGCCTTAACCATTACACTACAGGGAGGTTTAGTAACCCCTGCCCGACCAAAACAGACGTGGAGCCGCCGAGAGGGGTAGGACATATGTCCCTTATGTGAAAGTGGCCTTTCTCACATTCTCTAACGTATCCCATTCCCCTGGCATAATGACTCAACCCAAAGTGTTTTCCTTTCATTGGCAACAAGATATATAGCTTTACTCCAGACTATATGAACTACATGTCCACACATTACATAATAATCAAGATATGATTGACAGAAGGACACCTATAGTATGCAGCCAGATATCAGGCTTCCCGTACCAGCTTCATGGCTGAGTGAGTTTTGCACAGCCCTTAGTGACGTGGTACACAAAATACTTGCATCTACGTCAGCCAACACGCGTATGCTGGTGGTGCTAAACCTCCCTTACATTGACCACTCAAACTTTCAAAGTGAAATTGCCCTGTTTATCTATAATTGATTACTCAGACATAGTAGTAGCATATCTCCAATCAGTAGATGTTCTAACACCCACAGTATCAGCTGAGGACTCATGGTGTAATGGTTAGCACATGGGACTCTGGATCCCAGCACTATCTGGTGCATGGGAACGAATCCCATAAGGTACATTATTTTCCCAAGAATTTCATCTGCTGTTGGTGGCTGTTCAAAAATGACCTTATTCATAAAACCTCCTGCTACACCTGGCCTATTTCACAAAACCTGCTCCCAGACCTGACCCAATTCACAAAACCTCCTGCCTGATTCAAAACCTCCTGTTGGCTCCATATTGTAGAATGTGGAAATAATCCTACAGTAGGAACAATGGGGTGCACAGCCAGGTGCAGTATAAATGGCAGAATAACTAATATCCCTTTGACATACCGAAATATTAGAAAACGTTGTTCAAGCTTACCCCATTCTCAACCTGTTTCTTGTAGTTTTCAAATGTTTGTGATCTCTTATCAGCCAACTCGTCTGGATAGGGTATATCCCATCTGAGGGTGGAGTGGAACTTGTACTTGAAACTACCTGCATAAAGGTATGTCAAATATCAAGAGCCGACATATAGATTTGGGATCGAGGGAAGGAAATTAGCAGAAAGACCTCCCTATACTAGATTTTTGGGCATGATTTGGGCATGGTCATTTTTACACTCACATTTTCTTTAAGTAGGCCTAACGTTTCTTGGCCAAAAGCTCATGTAGGCCTAAGTATAAATACGCTGTATCAAAATAAACTTTCATTGTCATCACAAATTCACATATAGACAAAAATGCCTCATATGTATCGTAATGTCATTGTAATATCCATCTTTTGTAAATTACAACCAATTCAATGTACTTTCAGATGTACTTTTCTCGCCTTGCGTAGTCTTAGACACTTCATATGTGGCGGATATGTGGTCATGGGCAAAGATATTCCTAGTTGTTCTTTGCGAGTGATTTCTCAGGAAAACATGGAAATATATTACTTTTAACTTTGGTTCTACGAGGAATATTCAAAATCTGTTTTTAGGCATATCATTGAAACAAGGGCCAAAACATTATTATTTCCATGACAACCAGACAGTATATCAGGGGTAGACACTAACACTGACCCGGTGGCCAATGGCCAGTAGTTTTCAGTGCTGGCCGGTGATTTTTATCAAAAACAACTTTGCTACTGGCCCGGGTGGCCAGTGGGATTCTCCACCACCCCCCCCCCCATTTCTTCTGGGTGTTTTGGTATTGTTACAAGGGCAGTATCTAAGCTTCTTGGTTGCTAGACAGTAGAGACATGGATCTACTCAATGACTCTCTCAGATTATGGGATCCCAACGTATCAATCCCCACAGACCTGATACTGTTTCTTATAAGGTGAAACACAAGATTTCTGTGCCTTGATTCAGTTTTATCTATTTGGTTTCATGTCCATCATACAAATTCAGATCATACAGGTGGCTGAAAATTAAATACCCCAAATGGTCAAAAAAGAATAGTATTTTCAGCCATCCCCCAGAAGAAACGGCCAGTTTTATATTTAACTGAACTGTTTATGGAGCTAGTCAGACTTGAGAAAAAGTAGTTTTTTTCTTCTTAAAATGTGTAGGCCCTATATTCATATGCTATTGCAAGGGTTTGAGGTAATATTTTAGTTTACCACATTTTTGTGATTCAAAATAACCTGCCAGATAAACAGCAGCATGATACCTCTTCCTATTGTACATTGCTATACGAGAAATTGTAACAGGATGGCTGAAAATACCACAAATCCGGGCCAACAGGTTTAGCTGCAGGCCAATTGATTTCTGAGGCTGCTGGCCCGGATGGCGAGTGGCTAGAAAAATTAGTATCTACCCCTGTATATGCTAATGTTCGAATTCCAAATATGGAATGCAAGCAATGGATGTTGTTAACCATTTTGGCACCCCCTAGTGCGAACAGCAGAACCAAGAATCCAACCTTGATGCACGTTTTCTCAGGACGGGTCACATTTAAAAATGCAATTTCAACTAAATGACCCTGATGGGAAGCTATCAAAACACCATACTGATGCCAATGTTACCTCTTGTCCAAATTAATTGTATATATACATTGTGTTGACATATGCTCCTTATTATGCAAACAGTGGACACCTACTAGTAGATATGCAATACCAATATTCTATGGCAGGAAAGGTTCTGACTAGTTCAGGGGCAGGTAATAACTATAACTGAAGAGGGCACCACCAGCTGGCCCCTACAATGACATGTAAAATGCCACCATTGTTAACTGCCTCTATGTGATGTCTGTTAGAATATGCAAAAACTTGTATTGTATGCCTTATCATATTAGTTAGTCCTTTGGAACCTAAGACCAACATATATGATAATGTGAATATTTTGTTTCACATACAATTTGAGAGTATGAAGTGCACCCCTAGCCACTAATGGGCCATTAGGAATCCAATCATAGGTGATCACTGCACCCATAACATACCGAAAACCTGTCATGTTATCTGATGGGTCTTTTTGTCAACCTACATCAAAAATTCTTTATATATTAGATCCTGAAATACATTGCATATTGTTTCAAAATTTTAGTGAGGATTTATAGGAAGATATAACTCAAACAAATACGGCTTGACTGAAGAATTACAGAATTTTAGTTGGGATACGATCTTTAAAGACACTTTTTTCAGTTATGTTAAAAGAGTTATTGTATCTATTACATGCAGTACAAACCTTACCTAAAGAAGGAGGGAAAATATCCGGACCCCAAGTTGTTGATGGTGGTGGTGCCGTTGACGTTCGTGTTATTGTAGTTGGTGGTGGTGTTGATGATGATATTATTGGTGGTTTTGTTGGTGGTGGTGTTCTCGTGGTAGTAGCTGTTGCTGTAGTTGTAGTCGTAGATGTTGGTGCTGTACTTGTTGGTGGTTTTGAGGCTGCTGTTGTAGTACTAGTAGTTGTTTGAGTTGTTGTTGGAATTATTTTTGTTGTAGTAGCTGGTGATGGTGGTGGTGTGGGCGTACCTGTTGGTGATGGTTTTGATGTTGTTGTTGTTGTTGTTGCTGTAGTAGTTATTTGAGTTGTTGTTGGAATTGTTGTTGTAGTTGTTGGAGCTGTTTTAGATGGTGTTGGTGTATTAGTTGGTGATGCTGATGATGGTTTTGATGTTGTTGCTGTAGTAGTTGTTTGAGTTGTTGTTGTTGCAGTAGTTGTTTGAGTTGTTGTTGTTGTTGTTGTTGGAGCTAGTGGTGTTGTAGATTGTATAGTCGACCAGTATCCTCCATGTAAAATTACTGAATAAAAGATTAACATGTTAATTACTTAAATTGGCCACACTGGGCTCAATATCCGCTAGATCACAATCATGTTATGGATGGAGACATTGTACGTTTGGTTTCTAGTAACATTCATTTCTTGCATTTAATATTAAAAAGTACTTGGATGATGGGTCACTAAGCTTTTAGTGTTTTATCAGCAATGGATAGTGCAACTGACTATAAGGATTGAGCCACCCTTTTGTAAGCTATGTAGTGTGGTAATGAATTGTTCAATGGCGGCGCATCAGTTTTAGTAACAGGGACAGATAAATATCAATAATGAGTGCAGTCGTAACTGAATTGATAGTAAAATGATGGGAGTGATGACTTGCCTATATTTCTCGATTTGGTGTACTGAACCCGAGCAGCTTGGGATTCATGCACATGACTCCCAGCACACTTGTATATCGTGCACGCCAATGACACAAATATATTTAGAAATCTACCTGTATAATAGAGATGACAATAACTTAATGTAAACGTGGGTTGATCAGCACTATGCCATAGCAAACTCCCCCATACACTGAATATTTTGACTATAATAATATGAATACTGTTGAAGAATATGTCAACCAGTTTGAATTTGGATATGGGCCAAACTGTATTGATAAATCAATTGAATCTCTCCTTGACTCCCCAATTACTATGAATGAACTTGAATTTGCCCTCAATGCCTTAAAAACTAAAAAAAGCAACCGGAACTGATGGCATACCATCTGATTTTCTTAAAGAAGGAGGGAAAACTTTCACAGAGGTGTTATATGTTGTATTCAGCTGTGTGGGGGAGACAGGGACATTCCCCATGAAATGGGTAGAAGGTATTATTAGTCCTCTACACAAGAAAGGTGACACAGGCAATCCTGATAATTATAGGAAAATTATTATTATGAACAGCACCTGTAAATTGTTTGAAATCGTCACCAATAAAAGTCTTAAGTTCAATAATGCTATGCTAAACCAGAATGATCCACTACAAAAAGGATTTGTTGAAGACAGACGGACATCTGATAATGTGTGGATCAACATATTAAAAGGTACGCCCGCGAGGGGGTCCGTGGGCGTACCTTTTACCGTGTTGATCCACATGTATTTATACTCTACACAGCTGTCAAGACAGTGCAAGCTGAGTGTAAGCCCTTATATTGTTGCTTTATCGATTTCACTAAAGCTTTCGACTATATATAGAAGAGCTCTTTTCTACAAGCTGATGTGTAACAAGGTCAAAGGGAAGTTATTATAAATCCTTATGAATCTGTATGAGAAATCCCATTCTAAAGTGAGAGTAAACTCTATGTCATGTGAGGCCATAGATAGTACATATGGTGTACTACAAGGAGGAGTTCTGAGCCCAAAGTTGTTTAACACCTTCTTAGCAGATATTAATGAATACCTGGTTGCTGAGAGTGGAGTAAACATAAATGGTTCAGCCGTTGCATATCTTTTGTATGCAGACGACTTGGTATTACTTGTCACCTCATCAGAGGAACTTCAAAAACAAATTGACAGGTTATTTCAGTATTGCAAAACATGGCATTTAATAGTCAACATAGTCAAGTCAAATATAATGATATTCAATGAAAAAGATAAAGATAGAAGAGTGACCTTCAAATATGGTGATAGAATATTAGAGAGAGTAGACTCATATAATATACTTAGGCTTTACACTAAACTCCAAACATAAAGATATATATAATTCTTCTGAAACTTATGACCAACTTCGTGATAAAGGCCGGAAAGCCATCTACCAATCATACTCATGTTGCTATCAGAATATTGGGAAACCAAATCCTAGACTATCCCTTAAGCTCTTTGACACCCAAATACAACCATGCCTTGAATATGGATGCGAGCTATGGGGCCTGAACAAAGGTAGGAAACTATATAATTTTGAACTGATCCATCTTAAATACCTGAAGTCTATGCTTGGTGTAAGGAAGCAGACAACTTCAGCTGCAGTATATGCAGATACTGGTAGAGTGCCTCTGAAGGCTCAATAGGAATTAAGAGCCCTAAAATATTGTGAAAGGGTTGTTAGCTTTGAGGAATCGCATATTCTCCATAGATGTTGAATGAAACTGCACCATCTTGACCAGCAAGGACAGGATAACTGGTGTACAAATGTTAAAGGTTTGCTATATTCACTTGGTAGAAAATATACTAGTAGTCAGCTTTGGGAAACCAGTCAACATCTAATAACTCTAATATCATAGCTAGTGCAACTGAACCAATTTTTAGTAAATATTCCGAAAATATTATGAATGAGATTGCGCTTGCTGGGGAGGGTAAAAAGTTAAGAACATTAAAAAAATTCAAGAGGGAGTTCAGGCTCGAACACTATCTACTTAAAATTAACGATCAAAATCACAGGACTGCACTAACGCAATACAGACTTAGTTCCCATAATCTTGGTATTGAGATAGGGAGGCATTGTAGGCCCCCAAAACCTGAATGCGACAGAGTATGTCTATGTTGCTCAACTGGTGCTATTGATGATGAAGTGCATTTTCTGACAACATGTGAACTACATAAGGCAGCTCGAACAACTCTTAAAAATCATATAGATGGTAAAATCTGTAATTACCGGGATATGTCAAATATAGATAAGTTTGTTACGGTTATGAAAGAAAATGACCCTAGTATAATAAATGCACTTGCAAAGTTTGTGTATACTGCAGAGGTAGCAGCAGCTTTAGACTACCCTCTGTGGAATCCAACTATTATCCTAGGTGCAATGTATATTGTACGGTTTCACCTAGTATTATATCATCACATTCATAAATGTAATGTATATAAATATATGAGTTGTAGTATGGTACAGTTGACCCACCTAGGTTATGTATGCCGTGTCTGTATTTGTGTATCTCTGTAGGGGTTTTTGTGTGTGTGACTGTGTGAGTAATTGTGTGAGTGATCTGTCTTATACAGAAGTATCTGTTTTCATAGATTAAGTTCTGTAGCATTGTATACTATGCATGTAGTTTGTAGAACATAGAGCATATATGTAGTCGACTTACTGTATGACACATAGGTCAGCAATGACCTCACTTTTTGTTGTCAATAAAAGCTATTATTATTATTATTATTATTATTATTATTATTATTATTATTATTATTATTATTTTCCATCATTCCCGAACTCCTGTATCAAAGGAAAAGGAAAATATTTTTAGAAATCCCTATAATATCAAATTTATCAATAGTCTTCCAATTGCTTGTAAAATGTTCTTAATGATTGTATCTCAATCCATGTAAAGTCTGGAAAAACAATTTCTTAGTAGACTTTTTTCTGTAGTGAGAAATGTAACAAATTTTTTGCAATTTCCCCCCTAAATCATTCAGAACTGCTTTGTTTGTCCAAAGACTACCTGTTTTTATTGGATTTTGGTACTGATAATATGTAATAGATGTATGAGAAGTTTTGACTAGGTGTCCATGGTTGTATTTTTACTATTTGAAATAACGGCTTTTAATTGTAAGAACAATTTTGCCCACCTTCTTAAACCCACCAATACACCCCTGTTGCAAAAAAATCTATCACTCCCTTATCTAGTCTGCCTTACCAACAACTTTCAAAATGTCTAGGGTTTTTCATTTCATAGGGGAACAGGATGTTTGCCAGACCCCACAAAAATTTAACGTGCCATTCGCTATCACCCTTCCACCAGCTTCTCCATGTTAGGTCCTTGTCTGTTTGCTGGAATCCAATCCTATGTATATCATTTATATAGCAATGGATAGAGCTGATAAAAATAAGTGGATTTCCTTTTAAAATGTAGTCTTAACATCAATTTAAAGGGAAATTCTGACCAATTAAAGATCTCATATCAACTCCATAATTTTGCGCCAATTCCGTGAGATCACTAAACCACAGATGATATTAGGTCAAGATAAAATCCCTTTAAATTGTTAAATTTTGATATGATACATTGATTTTCAACCTTTTATGGGGAACTCTTCCATACATGAAAAGAAAATAGTCTAAAATAATGATTTAAGAGATGTAGCCACTTCTGTATCAGATGTGCTTAATCACAAATCTTGGCACTATTTAAACTCCTAACAGTGGCAGAATTTTGGGTTCGATTTGGCGTCTTTGATCATTCATAACTTCCCTTATACTTGGCATAAAGACTTCATTTAAAGAGCAAATCCATTTCCTTTGATGAGATCTATCCATTGCTTAAAAGATAAAATGCATGGGACAAACTTTTGAAAACTAGGTAAGTGCCTACTACAGGTACATTTTGTGGTTATCTGGACCTGGTGACAAAATCAATGATTTACTTCACAAAAAGTCATATATATTGTAATTCTTCATGCTGAGTCTGTTCCTTGGTAAATAAATGTTACTCCTTTTTGTAGTGCTATCACCAAAATAATAAAAGTAACAGAACATGGTGAAAATACACTTTTAATTTCTCTTTGATATAGTACTTAGATCTGTCCATTCAGGGCTAGAAATGGACACGGCCATACACCTATGGCTGGAGCCATATGGGTCAGGTCACCAGAAAGCAGTAGATTTTGTGTTTTTGGGTCATTTTGGACATTTATGGCTCTGGAGAAAGAAGTTGTGAACCAATCTTGTCTTACATAGACTCATTTGATAGAGAACACTAAGTGCTATCAGAAAAATGTAGATTTGTGGTCATCCATCATAAACTCCAGGACTTATAGCCTGCCGAAGTGAAAAAACGGCCAAATTTGTTCTTTTTTATACTTTTTGTATTTTTACAAGTGTCCTGTATTGAATAAAGAACACTAGAGAGTATCCCAAAGTTATTTTTTGTATTGTATATGATCATAGGTATCATTTCCATGAGGTTTGGACATGTTACTAAGTGAGAATTTTTCATGATGTGTCTTTCAAAATGGAAATCTGTAATTTGTAACGTCCAGTACCTAAATCTAAATTGGTTATAAAACATGGAAAAAATGAAGTTTCAAAATCTTTGTTATTACCCATATGAAGGACCCTATCATCCCCTACTTTGGTGATGAAATTGTGTGTCTACCAGCATTTGTCTCCATATGAGAGCAGCTTAAGTGAAATAATTCTGATAAAAGTACCGGACATTACGTAACGTCCGGTACTTTTATCATCATGTAGGAGGCAGGCTACTGTGCATGCATAACTCAAATTTTGTTCCATTCTGTAATTGAAGTCAATAATAGACATATTGGCCTTGTTATTTCATGTGTTTGTTATGCATAATGGGACATTCTTATATTACTGAGAGCAACTTCAATTACCTCCATATTTCATTATTTTGGTACCGGACATTACATGACACAAAACAAGCAATAAAAATGGAACCGGATGGCCTAGATCGGTATTTTTTGGTCTTCTGAGCTGAGGAGATGTACCTTGACAATTTTGTTGAGATTATATAAAGTAATTAGAAAATTAGTTTTTCAGGGCCTTCAAGGGCAAAATCTTACACTTTCTGACGACCTGACCCATATAGAGTGTAGTCTCCAACCTGTTTACATACTACTGCTGACCTGTTCTATATTTCCAATCATAAAAGGTACCTCCTATCATAGACGTTTATGCTAGTATTGATTAGTAGAACACTGTGATTTGAAAACCAGGACGTTATATCGTTCCTTGTACATGTATTAGCTAACTCACCTGCTGAATTATTCATTCTGGGTAGTATGCTAGCAGTACTTCAGATATGAGCGTTGCGGAATCCGCTGTATCCCACTCCTTGTGTTGTATTTTCGACTGCTACACCTATAGAACCACGACCAGTTTAAAATTAACTTATGTCATCAGGTTCATTCGAATCACGGTTTACTTCTTTTCTCTATACGACTAAGGTTCAAGGGTATTTGGTTTCACTGATAAGTTCTCCTTACGTGCAGATACCAAAGAGCAATACATGATAAGACTGCCCACTGTAAAAAGTTTTTATTATACTGAAAACGTTTTTTCAACGAAATAAAATCTTTTGTTGTTTTTTCAACGAAATAAAAAAAAACATTTGTTTTTTTCAACCAAACGAAACCCTTTGTTGTTTACATTTCTTTACGTTAGAAAAAACCTTTTTACCTAAGAATAAAAACGTTTTTATAGGATGTTGGAAAAAAAAGCTTTTTTATGTACATGTTTTGATGTGTTTTTTATATCTAAGACAAAACGTTTGGCAAACTTAGGAACACAATAAAAACTATTTTCACCTTTAAAAAACGTTTTTTATGTCAAGTGGGGACTGTCCTCGGGACTTCACCCACCTACCGGCACACACCTGCACTTAGACTGCTGCCATTGTATGGGACCACTGAACAGAGACAATTCTTATTCTTAGTACTTAAGGGAGTGATCATTTTTAACAACAAGGGGGGGGGGCTGGTGGGTTTAAGAGGGGGGGGATCAACCCCTTGACCAGGGGGGTCAGATTTTTTTCGACCCCGCTGGCAGTATCTAAGCTTCTTGGTTGCTAGACAGTAGAGACATGGATCTACTCAATGACTCTCAGATTATGGGATCCCAAAGTATCAATCCCCACAGACCTGATACTGTTTCTTATAAGGTGAAATACAAGGTTTCTGTGCCTAGATTCAATGTTATCTATTTGGTTTCACGTCCATCATACAAATTCAGATCATACAGGTGGCTGAAAATTAAATAGGGCATATTCACACATGATTTTGGCCCTTCGGGAGGGGGTCAAAAAGATTTACCCTTGAGAGGGGGGGGGGCAGAATTCTTTTGCGCAAACCTATAGCCCCCCCCCCCCCGTTATTAAAAGATGATCACTCCCTGAGGGAAATTTAGAAATACAACATATGGCCTAACATTTTAATCCAAAGTCAATTTGGGGTAGCTTTTAAGTTCTATATGTATGTACGTTATTCATGTTCTATTAAAGTCCCCCTTTCTTTAATTTTAATTTTTTTTATAGGTCTCAATATAAGAATTATAGCCATGTCCTACCAAGTAGTAGAAATGTATAGTCCTTTTTACAAAATGGTCGGGTGAATAGTTTCAGCATAATAGGTTAATAAAAAAATCCAAATAGAACTGATCTCCCTATTTGAACACGGATAGTCTATGCCTTTGGAAAACGGCCCCTTTAGGTGAGAGTCCCATAGGAGTTAGTGCTACATATATGACTTGAAGATAAGATTGTCAAACACATGTATTGATATTAGTGTTCACAATTTTTAATTTAGTTTCTCCAGTATGATATATATATGCCTGTTCCATTCAGCACAAAAAAAAATGAATATGTTTATATTTCAGCCATATATTTGGTCCCTGTGGCCCCATTTGTTGCAATTGAACGTATATGATAAAAGAGTGGGCTTCTTGGGCTCTACAATCAATCCACTGGTTACCTTGGCCATAATTAAGGCCCAAGGATGTGGTCAGTGAGCAGTCTTTGTACTCTTTGCTTGCTTGTATTAGATAATGGTCCCCCGAAACTACAGAACGTCAAGTATGCCTAAGCAAATCCAGTAGATGATAACAACGTTCGAGGCCATCCACAAAATAATGACGTCATGCTGGAGGGGGGGGTCAGGCCCAGCATGACGAAATTATATAACTTCAGCATTGCAAAATTGTCAAAAAACATGACAGGGCTATTTTTATATGGTTATAGATTTAAAGCTACTAAAAAAGCTTGATTTCCCTTTTCTAATATTCATAGCATGTGATCATATATGTCAGCTCCTCTAATAATCAGATGCCATTAATTCTTGTGGGAGGAGGAACGCAATGCACACAGCTCTCCTTTCTCCTTTTTGGTGGGAAGGGACATCAGCTAAATTATGTTGACTAATTTCATTAGGTGGCAGCACTGAGTAGCCAGGCCAGGCCTCCCGTACTGCCTCCCGTATAGAGCTTAGGGAGCATTCATTATTTATGGCAGGGGTGGGGGTGAGCATTTGGCGAAAGAGAATAGGTCAAAAATAAAAGGCCCCCCCTAAAGAATACGTCCAAAATTGTTGGCCCCCCCTCAAGAATAGGTTGAAAATAAATGGCCCCCTCCCTCAAGAATAGGTTGAAAATAAAGCACCCCTCCCCCCATAACGATCTTCCATGAATATTCTTTTATCTAACATAAATGTCTATACATTGTGTGATACATATAATTATATCTCTCTTTTAGCTATAATTCATTGGAGTAGTACTTCAACATTTTAATGATTAGCATTGACTATAGTCAACACTGTGGCGGGTCTAGCATTGACTATAGTCGACACCATGTAGGCCTCCTTATATATGTGAATACCATATTCATTCTAATAACCGCACCGGTGCTGAAAATTAACCCTTAGGTGCCCAAGCGCGCATTTAAGCGCGGTTTTGGGCTTAAATGCATGTGTATTGAAAGAAATTTCCATCCAGATACTTCTACTGGTCCAATCCGCAAAGTTAGACCCTCTTTGGAATGCTTATGACCCCCCAATTACAATTCTACCATTCATTTGGCTTTATCTCCATTATAGCAGGCACAGTGAGTCAAAACTTGAAAGTGAGCAGTCATTTTATGTGATTCATTAAGGGGCAACTGTCCAAGAAGCTAAAATCTGACAGGTACCAAAATGATGTTGGCTCACACTCACACAGTTTCCCATACTCCAATTATATTTTACAATAACTGTTCATATCCTTAAAGATAAGCCATGCCTTGTTACTATTATATCATATATAGTAACAGAACAGATGCAGACAGAATCAGGTTTGAACGTAATGTCAGGTCTTAGGATTGCAGGGAATGTGGGTGTATATATAGCACAAGAGAGACCAAATACCAATAAATGACAACAAATGGAATGTTTTGGTAACTATGGTTACCAAACCTGACCAGGAATGCCATGTCCTTAACTGAAAGTCTTCACTGGGTTATGTGTATTAAGAAAATGTAATGCCAAGCCCATATCAAAGAAGAAGATTGAAATAACGCAAGGTCTTATTAATAAAATTATACAATCATGAAATAATGTAAAATTATGTAAAATTCGTCAAATAATTCTGGGCACAAAAAGGCTAATCAGCTTTTTCAAAATAATTCTGGGCACGAAAGGGTTAATCATTAGATGGTCGAAACCTTAATACAAAAATCATTTCCAAAAGGCACACCCCTAAAGTCTAAAAACCATTGTTTTTGCTCTAAAACCTTTACTTTTACATTAGCATGATTTGACACAAGGGGTGTGTGCTTACAGCCCAAAAGGTGAGGGGTGCGCTTATTAGTGCAGGTGCATTTAATAGAATGTAGGCCCTTACTCCTAGGAAATTTAAAGGCTGCCCCCACGGCCAGATAACTCATATGTCTTCTGCCCTTAATGGGTTAATAGACTCCAAGGGATAGGTGATAGAATTAGTCTCAACTCAGATGCACCTTATAGACAAGGTATTTTTGTGTAGAATAGTAGACCTACTACTGTAAAAACTCATGCATAAGGTGGAGATTATACAGGAGGATAGCTCCTTCAGTCAGGCCAACAAAGAATCCTCCTAAAGTCAGGGTATGCTAGAATATCATATTGTAGAAAATTACTTAATTTTCCAACTTTCACCCAATCTGTGCCTCACTCACAGGATATTTTGTATGTACTACTAAATCCCAACATTTGCCAATTGGGTTTTACCTTGACCCGGGGCTTACAGTCGGCCCTTGCTTCCTCGACCCTCTAATTCCTCAGATCCCTCATTACCTCAGACAGATGATCTTCAACTATCTCTATGTTTTCTATTATATTTGGACTTACATTCTCGGATAATTTGTTTCCCCAGACATTTTTCCTTGCATTTTTCAAATCTGATGAAGCAAGGGTCGACTGTATAACCACATGAGATGTGCCTTATAACATGTCCTTACACATTCAGGTGGTCTTGTAGCTGCATATACTGGTAGTCATCGACAAGAAATGCACATTGGTATTGATCAATTGAAAAAGATCTCTGAATATAGTTCCATCCAATGAGATTTCACTGAACTGGATCAATTTGATTATCTTTAATCTTTCAAAAGGAGTCCCTGATACATTAAAAGACATTCTATGGTGACGAAATTTGCGGCATTTTGGATAAATACCCTAAAAATAAATGGCCGCCCCTCTAAGAAAAGGTAAAAAACAAACGGCGCCCCCTCTAAGAATACCCTGAAAATATTTGCCCCCCTTAGGAATACCCTGAAAATAAATGGCCCCCCCTCAATTTGCTCACCCCCACCCCTGCCATAAATAATGATTGCTCCCTTACACTACAATAGCGGATCGAGGGATGGCCTGGGGGGCACGCCCCCTCCCCCCTAGAACCCCCGGGCTAGATCCCCTGAATGTGGGCCTTGGTTAACTCATAACTATAGAAAATCTGGGGCTGTAACCTGGCTGTGCCCCCCCCCCCTAGACCAGATTTTCTTGGTTGTGCCCCCCAGACCACCCCTTCTGGATCCGCCCCTGCACTCGTACCTAGCACCATAATTTTATGATGACAGTAGTGACCATCAAAATGTCCCTGAACTCCCACTATGCTTTGCTGCTTCTTGAACGGTGGTGCCCTGTGGGTTTATACCTTAGGGCACCAGAGTATACAGAGCTCTTCTGACTCCAGAGATGTCAGTTGGGTATGGGCTCAACCTCTGAAAATGCTGAAAATAAATGGCCCCCCCTCAATTTGCTCACCCCCACCCCTGCCATAAATAATGAATGCTCCCTTACACTGCAATAGCGGATCGAGGGATGGCCTGGGGGGCACGCCCCCTCCCCCCTAGAACCCCCGGGCTAGATCCCCTGAATGTGGGCCTTGGTTAACTCATAACTATAGGAAATCTGGGGCCGTACCCTGGCTGTGCCCCCCCCTAGACCAGATTTTCTTGGTTGTGCCCCCCAGACCACCCCTTCTGGATCCGCCCCTGCACTCATACCTAGCACCATAATTTTATGATGACAGTAGTGACCATCAAAATGTCCCTGAACTCCCACTATGCTTTGCTGCTTCTTGAACGGTGGTGCCCTGTGGGTTTATACCTTAGGGCACCAGAGTATACAGAGCTCTTCTGACTCCAGAGATGTCAGTTGGTTATGGGCTCAACCTCTGAAAATGTTTGGGTGTTAGCAAAGCACCCATTCCCCCAATGCATTATGCTAAAAGCACCCATCTTATCTTCATTTCAACCGATTCCCCTCACTCAAAAAAATTAAAACCTCTCTGGAATGGGTGGTCATAGAAATACAACTAAAAACACTGCATCATAATTTCAGCCAATCAGCAGCCAGCTTAGATTCATGTCCTCTGAAATCTCATTTCAGAGATCCTCTGATCTCTGAAAGGTGGTTTGTCTACAAAAAGCTAGAGGGCAGCACAAGGCATGCTTAATTCCACCTGCTGAAGCCTGAAGTTGAACTATGCTCAGCCTTAGGCTCCCTAGGAAAAAAAGGACATGTTGTAAGGGGATCTATGATTAATGTAATTCTCTCTATCCATAGTGTGACCACAATTTGGAAGAAGCCTGAGATGTCTGATTTTTAGAAAAGTTTGAACATCTGAAAAAAGACGGACCTCTGAAGGTCTGACATCTGACTAAAGAAGGCCAGCCTCATATATATCTGAGAACAGATGGAGGTATTGGGAAGGTCTAATAAGGTGTTTGCAAAGTGGATAAATTTCTGGAAGCATTTTATTTTTGCAAATTTAGATCATTGATATCAACACGGTGAAAGCTACCAGAATAGAATGAGACGTTACCCAAAACATTCTAACAAATGGGCTGGTAAAGAAATGGAGACAATTTCGACTCATTGCAGCTTTCGGGCTAACTTTCGGGTGATCCTCAATGACACAATCATATTGCACCACATGTTATGTAAGCAAAGGGACACCAAAACTGATTATTGGACTACAGGTGTATATCTCAGTGCCTATGTAAAGAACTGTACCTGCTAGGCCACGCTAGGCATGCACAAAGTGATCCAGAGTGGCAGATTTAGACATACCCCAGACAAGAAACTCCAAGAAAAAAACTCCGGCCTCAATTCTTTTCTAAGCCCCCCCCCCCCACACCCCCGCCATATAAGTGGTAACATTGGATCTCATTGGATATCCGGCCAAATCACAAGATTGACCCAGGCAGATGGATCTTTGCTCGTAACATTTAGAGCGTGGTGCGAGGGAATCCTATGATTTCCTTTTTTATTCTTATTTTTCTTTTTTTCTTGAGGGGGGGGATTCATGATTTTTAATGTAAGTTTTGGCACATAAATCGCTGAGGCCAAAAGAAAAAAAATCATTTCCTGCTTTCAGATGCCTAGATCCGGTAGTGGTGCTTCCGAAATGGCCACACTATCAAAGAACCGATTACCAATGCCCGACTGAATGTTAAGATAACAAAGCGGCCAATTCGATTTTGGAATGATATATGTTTATTACTCTAGACCTTTAGCACAGAAATATTTACATCCAATACTCATTTACAAAACTATTGTACAAAACAATAACCTATAGCTTACATTAACATTAGATCATTCTATTTCTTATATGTCCTATATCAAGTCCAAAAGAATAGCACCATGGCTCAGATACCTGAAACATAGACTGAGGAGACAAGGATGTTTTTGGGATGTCAAATGAATCGTGGATTCGGATGTGTGTGTGGGGGGGGGGGGCTGCAAATCTCGTTCTTTAGATAGTGTAATTATTTGTATGTGATTATAATCATTTTATATTTCATGACGACGGTCTGAAAAATTCGGCCACAGATGCTGTCGAGATGCTCTTCAGACAAAAATATTACGACGTCGCCTGTTTCTGCTGCAAACACTCAACACACACAGGACATGCTTATGCCATAATGTGGAGTGAGTACATGCAATGATCGTTTAACGTCATTTCGACAGCCAAGGTCATGGTCAGATAATATTTATAAGCAATCAGTTTATTGAATGTGTGTGTGTGCCTAAGTATGTGGGCATCAAACACACATAGGTGACAGAAAGGAGGAGAAAAAGAACAATCTTAAGTGGGCTAGACAAGTCCATGCTGTAGTATTTTCCTTCACTGAGTGAGGGGAAATTCTTGAAATCGGTAACGTTAAAAGTATTTGTTCCCAGTGACGAACATGAGAATTTATGTATGCTCTATGTACATTGTATATAATGACATTGACTTGTATAGTTGTGATATTTATCCTAATGCGTCTAACTGACCCTGGATCGCTTCCAACTGCAAAACATAAACATATACCTTCAGTTAAACACCAAAGAACAGATAAACAAGAATATTAATCTAGGCTGGGAAGGTGACATGGTTCAGAGCCCACAGTGCAGTGGACAGGCCTGAGCCGGAATAGCTTCCATCACAGTATACATGTACAATTTGATAGTATTTTATGCTCTAGATCAGGGTTTGCATTGGGATATACATAAAGAAGACGGAAAGAGGCATAATTGAACACCATACCTGATTATAAAACTTATAGAGCTCTTCGTGGTCAAATTCCATTCTTATCTTCTCGTTATTCTGTAAATATGAAAGTAAAGTAAGAAAATCATACCCCAATACTTCTATGTTTCGCTTTTGAATGCGCACATATTCATGGTAAAAAGCCATGGTCACATTTTATATACTTATACTACCAATCACTCCCATTACTTGAATTCGAATATGTGAATGTCCTTTCTTCAAAGTTCAGCATATACATCTTTTTTCATGTTTAGAACGAGATATATTATTGCTTTATATGGGAAGATCCATTCTCAACACGGGTGTGAAGAAATTGTTCTCATTCTTTACGACCCTATACTATGTGTCATCAAAATAGTCTCAAACGCATTTATCAAAATATGATTTTTTTTAAGGATTTGTACTGAAATATAGAGCAGTCCAATTCTATAGCATTCCATGGTACTATGTGCGTATATATCAAAACTTTGAGTGCTTACGTCCATTATTATAAGCTAAAATTTTATTAGCAGGAAGTGATTTAATAACTACATAAATGTCCCTTTCTACATGCCTGCTCACACATTTAGAACTATGGAACAATAGAACTATGGAACAATAGAACTATAGAACAATAGAGCTATAATATAGAAAAATAGAACTACTCTGAGAAAATAATGACAAATATTGACTAATTGCTGACAAATAATGAGTAAGTATTGACACATATTGACTAATTGCTGACAAAATAGTGAGTAAGTACTGACATATGTTGACTAATTGCTGACAAGTATTGAGTAACTACTACCATGTATTGACTAATTGCTGATAAATAGTGAGTAAGTACTGACATATATTAACTAATTGCTGACAAATAGTCCATAGATACTGACATATTTGTGAGTAAATACTGACATAAATTGACTACCATAAACTCCCGCGTATAAGACGCATCCTCTACGCCAAACAAAATGCTGGGGGGTCTTATAGCTTTCTCTCAGGTTGGGTGTGCGTCTTATACGAGGGGTAATATTTCCATAGAAATGTACTAATCTTACAAATTATAGCATTAAAATGTGCGTCTTATACGCGAAAATGCATGTGCTGAGTTTGGGGTGCGTCTTATACGCGCAGCGCGTCTTCTACGCGGGAGATTACGGTAATTGCTGACAAATAGTGAGTAATTACTAATATATATTGAATAATTGCTGACAAATAGTGAGTAATAACTAACATATATTGACAAATAGTGAGCAATTACTAACATATGTGACCAAGGCAACAAATGCGTGCCTAATGGATCAAAACATGGATTTGGGGATTTCAGTCTGTTTTGAAGGTAGACTGTCTTGGCTCCCAAACAGTTTTAGTTTTGCCAATAGGGCCATTATTAACTGTTGTATAGGGCAAGAGGATAACATATGTGTATTATTTTCCATGCCAAAATACCATTTTGACGATCGTTAAGTGCAATTGCAGCATAACCAAAGTCTATTCACTGGATTTAAAGCATTTAAAAGGGAAAATGCCTACTTTCTGCATAATGACACATAAAAATTCTGAGAAAAGGAGGTCTAGGCTTTTCAGAGCTATTTTAATTGACCAGGTCACTACTTGCTGAGATAGGAGGCAGAAGGTAAATGTGATGTTCATTTTCCCCTCCACCAACTTTAAAGCAACTTTCTGAGGTTTTGGTCAGGGATAGATTAGGTACCCTTTCGTTGCCTAGGGCACATATATTGACTAATTGCTGACAAATAGTGAGCAATTACTAACATTATATTGAATAAATACTGATAAATTGTAAGTAATTACTACCATGTATTGACTAATTGCTGACAAATAGTGAATAATTACTAACATATGATAACTAATTGCTGACAAATAGTCCATAGATACTGACATATTTTGGCAAATACCAGTCAAGGCAAGATGCACAATTGAATCAATAGCTATTTCTCTGTTACCGTAAAACCTCGGTCATAAGCCGGATTTTTTTTTCTATTTTTGACCAAAACCGGCTTCTAAATTTCTCCCTAAGTCTACCTCCGGCTTATGACCGTATTTTTTTTTACTATAGAATAAAGAGAAATGGAAAAAATTTGACCCCAAAACCGGCCTACAGGATTTCCCTGAACTCACCCCCCGGCTTATGACCGGGGCCGGCTTATGACCGGGGTTTTATGGTATATATTGACTATTTGCTGACAGATTGTGAGTAAATACTGACATGTATTGATAATTGCTGATATAGAGTGACTAAGTACTGACGTATATTGACTAATTGCTGACAAATTGTGAGTAAATACTGATATATATATATATTGACTAATTGCTGACAAATAGTGAATAATTACTAATATATATTGAACAATTGCTGACAAATAGTGAGCAATTACTGACATATAGACTAATTGCTGACAAATAGTGAGCAATTACTAACAAATATTGACTAAATGCTGATAAAATGTAAGTAATTACTACCATGTATTGACTAATTGCTGACAAATAGTAAGTAATTACTAACATATATTAACTAATTGCTGACAAATAGTCCATAGATACTGACATATTTTGATAAATACCAGTCAAGGCAGGATGCACAATTGAATCAATGGCTATTTCTCTGTTATATATTGACTAATTGCTGACAGATTTTGAGTAAATACTGACATGTATTGATAATTGCTGATATATTGTGACTAGGTACTGACATATTTCGACTAATTGCTAACAAATAGTGAGTAATTACTAACATATATTGATTAACCGCTGACAAATAGTGAGTAATTACTATCATACCATAGCACTATCACTAACCTGTTATAGCCCTAAACTCAATAAATTTACCATAAAAACAGATTAAAAGACAAATTAAAACACAGAATGACGTCAACATTTTCAATCAAACAAGAGAATGGAGAAATGGAAAGACTTCCATTCAGTGCAAACAGGGCTTGTGCCCCGGGTGGCTGCAGGTATTGATGTGTAAAGCTTATCAACAGTGATAATGCACTGGTAACTAGCATTTGGATCTAAAAGGTCTAAGCACCTAATCAAGCAATGGCTGCCTCCATTGAACAACTTGATTCATGCTATAGGAAGGTAGGGGAGAGGTATTCCATTTATATTGTTCAGATTCCACTAGTCTCTAGGTGTCAGTAGTTTATACTTGCAAGCATATGAATTCTATAAGGAGCAATGGAACATATCTATATTATATTGAACAGTACCAAGATACTGCACAATTATGCTAATTATGCAAATAATATGCACTGATATGGAGTGTTCAGTATAAACCTGGGTTTTTTCGTCCCCCTAAAGAACATGCCCCCCTAAAAAAATCGGTTTTGAAAAAGAATAATCGAAATAAAGTTTTTTACTAGGAGCCTTTTCGGCCCCAGTCAGTCCACCTGTGCACTATCCAGGGTGTGGTAACACCCTACTTCCAGCTAAAACCTATCTGTTTTTAGTGTCAACAGCGAAAAAGGGCAGGTTTGAGGAAGGAATGGATTGAAATAAAGGGTTTTTTGGGACATGGGGACAGACGCCAGTCCAGGCACTGGCAGAGAGGTCCAAGAACTGGCAGTTTTACAAAAACCATCATATCTCCCTTAATAATAGGAATTTCCCATAGTGTGACCTATAGATTAAGGGTAGCTATAATTCATCCATTAAGGGACTTAAATGACACTTTAAGGCAACTTAACCACCTTAGCAGTACCATATGCCTGTATGATGATGTTCAGGAGTTCATAGCGGCAAGCACGGTCCTGCTTTATATAGAATAGCTACCTCTGTCTTAAATGCACTATGACGATGTGTAGGGGCTATATACATTGTGTAGAGAATATAATTAAATTAATTCTCTTACTGGGGTCTTATAAAAGCAAAGAATGAGTTCCTGGCCAAGTACCAGACTGTACCTCTTATGAGATTATATAAGCAGTTCAGGGTCGTTATATGGCCTGGATATTGAACAATAATTATTAGTGCCTTCCCCTCCCCCCCCCCACACTGGACGACCCTATTCATCCAATTTATAAGGTTGCCACTCTGTCTGGGACAATTTGATTGTGTCTGCCATTTGAATTACCTGTAGGGGCTCTGTCTCCACATTGAAGATCAACAAGGCAAAAGGGACATTAGTGAGGTGGCATACAGGATCCTTTTGCCTTGATGATCCACATACATGTCTAGGAAAAGGATACACCAGCAAATTTGCCCAAAAAACCATGAGAATATTCGTCTATAATTGTAAATATTTGCATCCACTTAGATATACCCCCATAGGACACTATGGTAAAAGAATTGAACCAAAATGTAATTGACTTAGATAGAGCAAAAACAAAAAACTTCGCTGACCTCTAATGCATAGACTGTGAGTGCTAACAACAATACAGCACCACAGCAACCTAACCAATACGCACTCACAGAATTAACATGAAATGAATAGAGCTAAACTCGTATTGCTCCAAACTTAAGTGTTTCTTGATTTGTTAGCCCTCGAGATGTATTTCACTCGACTACCTCTCATTAATAATGAAACACTAGTTTGCAGCATTCCTCGTGGAACTATGTCTATTTGCCATATTCCCGTAATCTACATAAGGCCTTACCCCCGTGTCCTCGTCATGTACGCCTAGTTCTAGCATGGCGTTAGGTCTCTTCATCTTACATTGACTGGCCTGGGACATCTCCAGGTTAAGCCGCCAGTTAACCGTCTCCAGCTGGGTGGGACAGGGAAAGGACAGAAGATATAAAAAATAACACAGTGAACTACCAACCATAACATTATTCAACAGCATAATTACATTCATCCTATCCATGTGTCCAATACTTTACTTCATGGGTTGATAACTTACCCATCCTCTGGAATCACTATTTCCAAATGTAACAGGGATTTAATTCCCCATTTCTGACATAAGAAGATGGACGAGCGGTATTTGGTGTACGAATTAGTCTATTCAAATAATATTTCTTTTTTTTTTACTAAGGAAAACATGTATCATTTGTTGTTGAAAGTCTTTTACCTGTTTAGGTGCAAGCCTTCTTTTGCGTAATTTCTCTACCACTCCCCGAGCACTCCCACTCCATGCGTCTACTAAGGTCTTTGCCTGGAATAACAAGAAGTATTGACGTTGCATTTCGATTGGGTAATTCTACAAGCGTACCTTCAACTGGATGTTGCTAGCATAAAAGTGGCAGCATAGAACCTAAATTTATATAGGCTTTTTCATGAGAACCTCAGAGCGTTTTCCGATTGATAAAACACTGGAAATATGTTCTCACCCTTCAAAGATATGAAGAATAACCGTTAAATCTTAGCCTGAGTGGCAAGTTATTTGTCATATGATGTATGTGAGACATCTTAAGGTTAACAAACATTATTACCGTCCATCTTGACACTTTATATTCATACGAACAAACAGCCTGCAACCTGTGCATTACCTTATCATCTTGGAGGCCTATCTGGAGGAGCTGTTGGCCCAGGACGTTAGGCTTGGCGGAGTGGTAGGCAGCCTGGTGGAGGAAGAACTCACATGCTTCCAGAACCAGGTCCAGGTCAGTGCTGGTCAAACCCAGAGCTGCCGTCAGTTTCTCCTCCTCCTCAACACTGAATGTCCTCTCATCCTGTTTTGTAATAAATGACTTGTAACAAGGCCGTAGAGGGCTATACAGATATAACATAGGCACCTAATATCCTAAAAAGGTGACACCTATGTATCACGTATCACAGGGTCAATAGCCAACACAAGGGGCATAACATAGTACACTCATAGGTCTGATACAGGAACCAGGTATTTGCCGTTACACATGAAGCTACATGATATTGCTGTAATTTACACTGTTATCCAAATGTACCTGCCTGCACAATGCTGTTGTCACTAGCTGAGAGATGTAGTTACCAGTGAAAATGAATCTCACCCTACCTTTAAGTGAAGTTTCTGTAGAATTCTTGACAGCAAACGGGGAAATTTTCCTCCATCGAGGTCATTTATGAGAGAAACTGCCTTTTTGATACTGAAATAGAATAACATACTGAAATCAATGTCCATGTGTCAAAATTGTGCCCCTCCCCAGAGTGATTGAAATTTCTTCACGGCCCCAAGCCTTTAACCAAAAACGTTTCAACACTTGAGACTAAAAGCCACCACCCCCTTTGCCCGCCTCCCGCTCAACCGAACCTTGTGGCGGAAATGTAAAGTGTAGATCACACTTCCTTAAGGTGATAAAAATTGCAAACCACAAATCAAGGTGTAAATAAAAGCATATCACCTAAAAGTGTGAATTAGGATTGCTATCATCACCTCGAGGTCCTGAGTTTGTAGACCTGCCAACCGGTAGCTACCTATCATGCATATGAACTTAATAATGAAGTGTCCACTAAAGTTTAAGTTGGGTCGCTACCATTGAAATTGAGTTCCTGCTCATATAGGTTATCTTTACCAGAATGAGATCATTTCTGGTAGACACATACCTATATATGCCCTTTAATGTCAACAAAAACAAATTGGGGGTTTCTGATCAAAATTGTCCATTTTATGACAAATTTAGATTTATACCCCTCATATTACCTAGACAATGCTTTAAATGGATATGCTGCTCCCAATGATTGAGGGCATATAATGAAACAATGTTATACCAAGGATTCATATATTTTACCCATCATGCAGTGCGTTGAATATGGACTTTTGTCATTTGTTTCCATCTTTTTTACTTCAAATGGCCAAAACTACAAAATTATGCATGGGACCACATCAAAATGACTGTCGTCAAAAGGAAAATCTAGTGGTTGAAAATAGGAATTCTGATAGTTTTTGTTGTGAAATAATAGGAAATTTATCTGACCCTTTACTGAAATGTGAGAAATTTACCCAGGATGCATTGTAACGGAGGTACAAATGAAAATTCTTAACAAATACCAACATTAGATCATTCATCATGTGAAGTTTCATATCTCTATGTTTGACGATCATTACAGAAAAAAAAATCTCAAATTTGAGACATTTGATTCTAATTTTTGGGTGAAAATCAAAATACTTTTATTTTTGAAAATTCAATATTAAAAAAAGTAGCATGGGACCACCCCCTACTTTTCTTTTCAATATTGTATTCTAGATGTTATATAGTACACCTGACAAAACAAGCAGCACATGAGCACATATGTCATTTGTAAACAAATGTGGAGATTATTCTGTTTATAGTTGGTGGATTTTTCAAAATATGAGATTTATATGACCTTATTGGATTTTTTTTTTCAGAAATGCAGTGACAACAGGGAGAGCAAATAAAATATGATCACAGTATAGTGTATATAGACTAGTTTAATGAACATGTGCCAAGTGTTCAGAGATGGACTATAGTTTACAATTATTCGACCAACATGTGCCAAGTGTTCATGGATGGACTATAGTTTTACAGTTATTTGGTAAAAAATGTTTGATGTTCCCAATCGGATCAAGAGGGTACTCCTTAGATACCGATCGAGTCGGGCCTGTCTACGGCCGCCTTTAGTAGGCCTACTAGACTGTGGTACTGTGAAAGAGAGGTTGACTCCAAGGAATCAGGAGGTGGGACACCTCTAGGCTCTACACACACAGTGACCAGTGAGGTCCCAGGTGGGAGCTACATGTACCTCTATCATATATATAATTATGATAAATGCACATAGATTATAATACAAATATAAACAAACATCAATTTAACATTAAAACGTTTTTCAAAAACGTTAATTTAACTTTTTTCAAACATTAAAATAATGTTTTTTAAAGGGTAAAATAAATAAGGGTTTTGAGGTTCTGTCATCCACAAATTGATTGATTGATTGATTTGTGTTTTACAGCACTTTAGCGGCACCAAGGGCTATCCCGTGCTTCACAGGTTGATAATCTAACAGAGGAATGTGTCAGTGCCCGCGCATATGTGCACCACACACATCCTGAGGGGATAGGAAAGAGGAGAAATAGACCCTTTTAAGTGGGCTAGGGAGGCCCGTGTCATCCACAAAGGTTTCTGGGGAAAAATGTAAAGCTAAACCATGTGTGGATTCGAACCTGCTACCTACAGATGGAGAGTCCCAAGCTCTATCCATTAGGCCACAGGGGCTTGTACTGGGGTATGTATGCTAAGATGTGACATTGAAGTCTATATAAGCCAGCATGTCAGGTCCAAAAATAAGGTTAAAGGAAAAAGGTCTTTCTTTGAACCTAATATAAACCTTTTCTGAATGTTCAGAAAAAGTTCAGGAAAGGTTGGGAACAAAATGTTTTTTATATGAACCTAAAAAAAAAACAAATAAAACTTCAAAGAAATTAAAAAAAAAAATTTCTACCCTAATCTTCACCTTTCCTGGACCTTCAAAAAAGGTGCAGAAAAGGTTCAGGAAAGGTTCAGATAAAAACGTTTTAATCTGAACCGTATAAAAACCATTTCAAAACATTCAGAAAAGGTTAAGAAAAAAAAACGTTTTCTCTTTGACCTTTTAAATACCAAAGCTGAACCATTTTAATCAGAAAGGTTTTAGAAAAACGTTTACTTTAAGGTTAAAAATAGTTTTTCAAAAAACGTTGGAATAATAACCTTTTAAAAAACATTAAAACATTCAGCTTCGGGGCTTCTTAGTGTGGGGGGCAACTTGAACCTGTTAATGAAACGGGCTGGGTGGCGCCAGTCGTTTCATTCGCACGGTTCAATCACAAATCGATAGAAGACATTGTCGGGGGTAACGCCATTCTGGCTTAAACTGAAGTTGCCTTTTGTGAGGCTTCAACGTTGACTTTTGTGCGTATTTGAACTTTGTACTTTTAGAATTGGTACGGTTAATTGCATCTTAAGATGCCATATATGGTTTTTGTCAGTCAAGTTGAATAGACAAACTATTGTCTCATGTGGGTATATATCATTCACATTAATTGTAATCTGAGTATTACCACTTTAATATTGTCCTAAACAATATAAGTTGATTGTAAATACGTTGTTGTGTTTTCTGTTCAAGGAGGTCAATTGCTCTGAAACTCATGGATTCTCAGAAACGCCGAAGGTTCCTGAGGGATAATTTTAAGATTATTTGAGACTTACTTGTAAGTTGAGGTATAATCAGAATTATACCAAGGGAACCTTGCGGTTCAGGGAATACACACCCTACCGCTCCCTCCCTTGGTTAATCATGATGTCTCAGATTAATTCATAGTGGGGGGTTATTTGAATTTACCCCTAGTAAGGTTAGGTATTACCGTAATCTCCCGCGTAGAAGACGCGTTGCGCGTATAGGACGCACCCCCTTCTTGGTACAAGCATTTTCGCGTATAAGACGCACATTTTAAGGCTGAAATTTGTAAGATTAGTACATTTCTATAATAAAAGTACCCCTCGTATAAGACGCACCCCCAACTTGAGAATAAGCTATAAGACTCACAAGCATTTTGTTTGGCGTAGAGGACGCGTCTTATACGCGAGAGATTACGGTAGTTTTTTTTTAAAGTGTTTTATTAAGGTTCACAGAAATTATGTAGAAACATAACCTGTCTCCGAGCTCGGCAAAGCCGTTATGATGATTGGGCCTTCTTTATAGGTGCCTTATTCAATCTATTTAATAATCAATGTAATGGCACACAATGTAACATGTCACATAGAGACCACTCATAGTTATATCTGCACAATGTAATATAACACATAATGAGATGGGGATGAATGATGAGTTCATCTAATAGTGTAGATTACACGGTACCAATGTATAATACAAACAGTCTGTTTCATTTTAATGCACCACACACATATCTGTCATTAACCAGGTATACATGGAAGATTCATACATAGCTGTCATAAGAGGACCCAGCACGCAATCATAGTTTATCATACAATTCAAAAAGAGTGTGTATACTAGACAAGTATGGTATATTTATCATTGATGTAACATTTAGGATAATCTCTTTTAATTTCTTCTTTAAAGACCTCTTTTTCCTTAATCAGTGTATACTTTATCTTTAGCTTATTTCATCTTCTAATGGCCTCCTGATGGAAACTCTTATATACAACCGGATTTCTGGATATCCTTTGAATGTATCTCAGGCCTAATTGCTGTCTAGTATTCCTTGGTCTAACATCAATAACATTTGGTTGATTTTGAATACTATATGCATAAATTAAAAGATGTGTGTCACATCTATCTTCCAATTTCTTACATTTACTCATATCACGAAGCTCATTAGTAGTGTGCAAGGGGTTCTTTTCTAACCTAACCTTGTAGGCAATTCTTAATGCCCTGTTCTGGATTAATTGTAAATCTTGGGCATATATTGCTTGGTGGTTGTCCCAAATGATATCGGCATAGTCAAATATTGGTAGGATCTTACTTTTATACAACGTAACTGCACCTGGTACATCAAGATATCCCCTAATCTTTGCTAACTGCTGCACCCTAAACATGACATTTGATTTGTTTTTTTGCCTCTGCTTATCAAAAGAGAATTCATTATCTATCAATACACCAAGGTATTTAAACTCCTTAACACGTTCTAGTTGCTGATTATTTATATCAACCTGGTTGCCATTTGCATCTTCACTATTTGGACCAAAGTGCATCCATTTTGTTTTATCCTTATTGATAATCAACAGGTTGGAACAACACCATTGGTTCACAGCAGGAACCTTCTGCCTCATCTGTCCAAAATTATGGACTGACATCACAGATTCATTAGCATATAAGACAGTTGAACACAAGGGGAAACATGTTGGTAGTTCATTTATATATAATGTAAACAATATGGTACCTAGTATTGACCCTTGTGGTACCCCATACTTCACTGCCTTTACCTGTGATACGAAATTATTTACCACAACCCTCTGTGTTCTGCCAGTTAAGTAGCTGGAGAACCAAGTACAAGTATTTCTTGATAAACCCAAGTCTTTTAATTTATTTATCGGCAATGGATGTGACACAGTATCAAAACCCTTGGAATAATCTAAGAACAGGCTATATGTGTCCTTATTCTTACCTATGGCATTATACAGACAGTTTAGGTATGTGGTAGTTGCAGTTAATGTAGACTGTCCTGGCCTAAAATCATGTTGAGTGTTGGTCATAATATCCCTTTCCTCCAGGAAACCTCTTAACCTATTGGCCATTATTTTTTCAAAAATCTTTCCCGGTAAGGGCAACAGACTTATAGGCCTAAGATTAATAACTACCGTAAACTCCTGCGTAGAGGACGCGCTGCGCGTATAGGACGCACCCCAAACTCAGCAGAGGCATTTTCATGTATAAGATGCACCTCTTAGGGCTCAATTTTGTAAATCCAGTACATTTCTATAGTAAAATTACCCCTCGTATAAGACGCACCCTAAACTTCAGTAGATCATATAAGAGGCACCAGGCATTTGTTTGGCGTAGAGGACGCGTCTTGTACGCGGGAGTTTACGGTAGTTTACGGTAGTTTAAAATTCCCTTTCTTGGGTATAGGTATAACTGTGGCTGCTTTCCACAGATTGGGGAAGGAACTACTTTGTAGGCATTTGTTAAAAATAAGAACCAGTTTGCCAGGATCACATAAAAATACCTTCTATAGGATAAATGTTTTGACATCTTTGATGTTGGATGACTTACTACAGTCAATCTTTCTAACTACCTTTAACATTTCCTCTGTGGATATCATTGTATGAAGTAGTTCAATATCTAAGGGATTATCTGCAGGCAGGGGGGTATATGTACAGTGGGATGTCGCATAGCAAGCTCCTCTCCTATGTTTGAAAAATAGTTAATTACATCCACATTGGGTATATCAGCCTTAGTGATATTGTCTATCAATCTAATCAAACTGGCTTTGCCTTTCCTCGGCAATAGTCTTTCTATAGCTTCTCAAAAGGCTCTTGGGTCTTTGTTGTCCTTACTTATCAATTTAGTTATTACTGTTTGTTTGCTGTGCAGAGAGGCCATTTCAACCTTATTACGCTTTGCTTTAGCTATTTCCTCATCAACCTTCAATTTTGTTCTCCTAAATTTCTTATACAGTTTGTCTCGTTCCCACATAAGACTGATTACCCTTGGAGTAAGGCATTCATCAGTGTGAGCAGGAATGGTCATCTTTTTTATTGGTGCAGTCACTGAGAGTGCTACCTTAATATTTCCCAACAAAATACGCCATAATAGATCTGGTGTTTTGCTATCATTAAATTCAGTCCAATCGGCCTGTTGATATCTATGTATGAACATCTCACTATCAAACCTTTTATAGGTTCTGGCATGTATTGTTTTCTTTTCAATTTTGACTCTTTTATATTTCAATGTCATAAAGATGGGATAGTGATCACTATAGTTGACATTGATTGTACTGGCTAGCCTGACAATCTCACTATTGGTATAAATATGATCTATGAGTGTGGCAGAGTCACCAACTTCTCTTGTCGAAGTAGTTATCACCTGCGACAGCCCATTATTAAAACACAGGTTATCAATTTCCTCACATGATTTACCATTCAGCATATCTACATTCATATCTCCAGCAATAATATATATATAGTTACCCACACAATTGTCCAATACATTATTTATGTGGTCAATGATTTGCTTTGGTTTACCCTTGGGTGTTTTGTAGTAGACCATCACCTTATGCTTCTTTTCATATAGGAACACATCAGCAACTATAATTTCATAATTTACATTGACAACTGATGCCTCCATATCCATTGTTACATTCATATTATCCATGACATACATTAATAGCCCCCCACCAATTTTATCAACATGTGGCTTCCTGTGCAGCCTTAAACAACAGTATGATTGGACTTCTATAGTGCCATCTAAATCAGTATCAGGCTCCAACCATGACTCCACAACCATTCCTATATCAAACAAATTCAATACCTTTTTCCATTCAGTTAATGTTTCATCGTTGAGACTCCTGACATTATGACACACAATCCTCAACCCTTTTAAATTTTCAACATCTTCTATCTCAACAGCCATGCTTACCATTCATAACTGTGCTGTACCAATTAACACCTTGTAGTGCTGGTGAAATGAGGTGAAAATGAGTTGATGATAACGAAATCAGCATTAGGTGACTACATATTTCAGTGTAATGCACCAAGGTCATGGAGAGTGGTGGGAAAGAGCTCTACATCTAACAAAAGTTAAGTCTCTTTATGTGGGAGCATTAACTAATACAGTTAAAAGCTATTCTGATAATGTAGATACCTACCAGGGGCCTGTCTTTCCCTATGTTAAAATATATAAAAATGATACAAAATCGTAGCAAATACAGACAACACACACGGACACAAATGGACCTCCGTATGTCACACATAGAGGTCCACATGCAACACACGGACCTCCGCAAGGCACACACGGAGGCCCGTATGTCACTTTTAGGATACCACCTGGTACCCCCCGTATGTGATTTTCCCACATACGGACGTCCGTATGTGTCCATAAGATAGGGAAAAACAGGGCCCAGCATATAAATATCTGTAGATAATACTAATGTGAGCAAGTAGATATATCATGTAAAATTCATGTAAATATATAGATTATGCTTCAGTAGGCATAATATCCCAGTCAACTAGTACACAGTCATGCATTTAGAGACTACATTAGAAAGATATATGTAATATTGTGGAATAAATGCCACATACCTATAAATACATCTGACTACACATAGAACACATACAGAGTTACCTATAGTGTTTTGATAGCAATTCCTCTCCTATAGCTATTGGTGGTAATTGCATATACAATAAATATATGAGTTATATACCATTTTGAATACATTGCAAATATCTATATCTGTTAGTTTAGGATCCAACCATTATAGAAATCAGAATGTACACATGTATGTTTCTGTCTTAACTGGGGTAACACCACAGGCCTTGGCACTCAGCAGGTGGTACATCACTTACCACATTGACCTCAGGGTCAGTCTGGTCTCCACTGACTGTCCCAAATACATGTATACTATAACAGTCTAGGTATAAAGGCCAACTTCCAGGGTAGCCATAGATTTGATATTATCAATACACAGTGTACTATTCTAATGAAACTAATTAAGACAGCATATCTGGTGATGTAATCTATATGCTGATGCATATTACACAACCCCTACAGTGGGTGTGTTTTGCCATTTAGTCTATATACTAATACTATTAACCTACAGCATGGTGTGGATAGTGACAAACATAGGTTATAAACGAACATGGTAATATATATGTAGTCTATACAGATTATGTTTTATGTAGTCCCTACTGTGGATGTTTCATACCTCTCCCTACTCTCGAATTGTGGTCATGTGGAACGTTTTTGTAGTGCATTCGCATTGTGAGTAATCATTTTTTACTGTCATTGATTAAAATCAATTAGCCACATGCTGATCTTGTAATATAATGCATATTCTAATACACATATTGATAAGGTCATATATAGGATATCCAATTATATAATATAGGGAGTTAGTTGACCCCCCCCCCCTTCACAGGCTCTGAAGGACTGACGTCACATGACCGAAAGTCACCTCTCAGTCTTCAAGAATGGGAGAAAAGTTTTCCTTTGACCCTCCGGCAAATCTAGGACCCCTCCCCTCTTGATAAAAGAATGACCAATCCCTTAGGGGCAATGGGTCATTGATATATATGTTGGATAATTGTCACCGCCACACATAACAACAGCACTAGTGTGTCCCCTCACCAGATCTGCAATTATACATCATGCTGAACAAGATATAGGAAAAGAAGAAAAAGTCCAAGGTTTTGACACTTAGGGAGTGGCCACTAACAATGGTGGGGTCATGGACCTGAAAGTGAAATAATTGCCAATACTTCTTTTTTGACACTTTGACCAGGAGGAGGCTTGAGCACACCCTGAATTTGTCCCAGATGGATGAATATTTTGGGTCAGGTTTCTAGTTACCCGGTACAGTGGTAAAGATTGTGTTGGGTGGGAGGGTAGCTTTATGATAACCCTTTAAGGACAAGGGCTCCAGGTGACCCAAAAATTAATTGATAAAGGATTTTCTTGTAACTTGAAATATTTGTTCCTTACATGATGTGTATTTGAAATGTGGAATAAAAAGTTGGGGTAGCAACACTACTTTCTTTGGTACTAGCCATCTTTTGTAGGATGCTTTAGCATTGCGTCCAATGGGCTGACAGCTAGACATTTAGGATTTTGGAGGAATTTGGTGAATAATTCCCAAACTGGACAAACAACTTTTTTCAAAAACTACAAATATGTCCATTGACATATGTTAATCAAGATAGAAATGTAAAATCATATTGTTTCAACACTAGGTTTTGCACAAGATGAGTGCATATGCAAGGGGGGTGGGAACCCTAATGCATAAGTCTATGGACCACAGCCAGAGGGGGGTAGAGGGGGGTTTGTAGACTTTCGGCAAAGTTTTTTCAAACTTCATAAAAATGCACATTTATATCATAAGGCATAACTTTTGAACTAATAATGATAGAATCTTGCTAAAAAAAACTGACAGATTCCTCTTATTGAGAAGAATGCACTAGTTCCAGAAATGGCCGTTATGCGCCTGCCACTCTCGTCCTTAAAGCCATTTCTGCATTTATCATAACGATAATAACTTTACATCATTCAGACATGGTACTTTTTAATGAAAAACTAAGACCCCATATTAGTGTTAATATATTTTCTTAGTGGATCTGTGGCTGTGAAAATCACAAGGATGACCGGCCCATTCAGCCTCCAAATTTCCAAAAATCTGGGGAAAATCCCATACCTAATCAACTGTAGATTAGCCAGCACTTCCCTGAAGCATAATCTCGACCATCTAGGAGTATCAATCCATAATTTTGCCATAATGCAGTAATGCAGCACAGACAAGTCGAACTAACCAGGTACAGTAACGTAAATGTCTATATTCATATATTCATGCATCATGATGATGATCATCACTTCATATGTTGGAGATACACATGTGTGCGGCTAGCAAGGGTACTTTTTGAGCAAAATCCCTCCAGGCAAGGGTCCTTTTTGGCCAAAAAATCCCTCTAAGCAAGGGTCTGTTTTTGCCAAAAGTCATCATGCGCGTCACTTTTTGACAAGATTTACCCACAAGAGGGGCAATTTTTTTACCAAAATCCCTCTAACCAAGGGTCAGTTTTTGAGAAAAATTCTTACGCATGTGATTTTGAATCAGATTTTCTGCATAAAGGGGGACTTTCTGATGAAAATCCCTCTAAACAAGGGTCACTTTTCAAGAAAATCCCTCTAAGCAAGGGTAAGGGATGTCAGAGGCTCAGCCGCACACCTGTGTCAAAAAAAAAAATTGAGTGCCCCCCCGGGGATCATGCCGACCCTCCAGGTGTGTATCAAGCTCTGGGATCAAGCTTCAACTGGAGCTTGAGTAAGATCAAGCTCCGAATGTTCTTAGAAACCAAACTGCATCCTTCAAGCTTCACGATCTTACCAAAACTCCAGATTATCTGAAGCTTTGAAGACCTAGTTCCAGTCTCGTAAATCAAGGCCAAGGGGTTCGTAACAGAACTAGGCTAGGCTATGAGTAGGCATGGCAGTATACACTAGGTGGCGTGATGAACGCTGGGCAGGCACCGTGAACCCTTTTGGGGAGAAACGGTATGATCGGAAGTGTGTCCGTGGTTCCGGTGGGAATGCGAAAGTCTACTGCTCATATTTTACAAGCGAAAATGGCGCCGCGTTAGCGCTTCTCCCCCAAAGACGTAACCGGCAGGCACCAGCAGCCATTTCTGCCCGAATTCTGTATTTGGGTAAGGGTAACTTTGCCCCACACCCTGGAGGAAAACCTATAGAAATATTTACATAATTCCAAATGCTGTGATTATGTACAACACTTCTAGTTTCAGTATCAGGCCATAATGTCCATAAAAACAAATTATCAGGGATATATTTCAGAATTTCAAAGTTGAGTCATGCCAGAAATATTACGAAATGAATGATATTCTCTACCCACTATATAGGTGATGGAAAGTTATTATTTTTATGTAGAAAAATGCTAAGTGTGCATTGATTTGAGCATGGCTGTGATTGTGGGAACGGAAGTTCTAACACAAGGTTGGCCCAGAAATTTTGGCAATGTCCACTTCCCTGGTCTTAAAATATATGAAAAGTGCATAGCATCTATAATTTGGATCGATAACCTGATAATACAATCATTTTCCTTTAGAGAAAACCTAGTGGCATTGAAATCCCTTAAAAATTCATTGATTTACAATCATTTACCGGGGTATATAAAATATGTCAAGTGCGTTTTTTTTTTATCATTCTCAGAGAAAACACCCTAAGACAGGCTCTACAAAATCTTCTCCTATACAAAAACTACTGACATAAATAACATAAATCCAACTGATTCATGAAGAGAAAATGTTGTGCTTTGTTATAACTGGGGCCACCCTTAAAAATATGTTCGTTTCCTGTCCAGAGGGTGGGATTTTTCAGACCCACGAGGGAGGGAGGGGAACATTTTTTTTTAGGAAAAGATTTTTATTTATCATGAACATTGTATGTAAGGATGGCGTGAATTTGTCATCGCGTTCTGGGATTCAGTGATTGGAAACCTAGATTCTTGTGCTAATAGACAAAAAAAATTTTTTTTAGAAGTCAAGAAAAAATTTTCCCATTCTCAAAAAAAAATCCACCGGGCCTCTGGACAGGAAACAAACATATTTTTAAGGGTGCATGGCCTGGTGATTGATAGCTCTAGGTTGAATCTTAATTTTCTTGGATTCACACCAGGACCCGCTCCTCGGCCCGGGCAGATTCAAGGCCATTCTGAGTGAAACACTGTCTCTGACAGCATCACAATATGATGGATTTGATAACCAAACTCACATCAAATCCTAATAATAATACATTTCTCACACTTCTAGCACCTCAAAGTATTGATACATTTAGTTTTTTGAATTTTTTGAAAAATATTTTTTTAACCCCCTGCCAATGCCTACTATGAGTAGGCATGGCAGTGTCCTGAAGAGGGCGCACCAGGCACTGTGCCTGCTGCAGCAGCCATTTCTGCCCTAGTTCTTCTGTCTGGGTATGGTCAACTTTGCCCCCACCCTGGAGGAGAACCTATAGAGATATTTGAATAATTCCAAATGCTATGATTGCCTACAACACCTCTAGTTTGAGTATCAGGCTATAATTTTAGTAAAAACAAATTATCAATGATATATATCAGAGGTTCAAAGTTAGGTTATGCTGAAAAACTGACAAAGTTGCTGATACTCTCTAGCCACTATATAAGTGATGGAAAGTCATTATTTTTCTATATAAATCAGTCTTATGTTCATTGATTTGTGCATGGCAGTGTTTGTGGGAAAGTAAGGTGTAGAGCAAGGTTGACCCTGAAATTTTAGCTATGTCCACTTTCATGGTCTTCAAAATTAGGAAAACGTCACAGAATATCTAAAATGAATCAATGATGTGATAATATAATATTTTCCCTACAAGGAAAACCTAACGGCATCAAAATCCATTGACAATTCATTGACTTATGACCATTTATATTGAAGATGCCAAGTGTGCTTTTTTATCATTTTCTGTGAAAACTCCCTCTGACAGCCTGTACACAATCGCCTCTTGTACAAAAACTACTGACATGAGGAAGATAAATCTAATTGATTCATAGAGGGAAAATGTTGGGCTTTGTTATGACCGGTGATAGATAGCTCTGTGATGACATTTTCAATTTCTTAGATTCTTGCCAGGACCCCATGTTCGGGCAGATTCAGGGCAATTCTCAGTGAAAAGCCTGTTCCAGACAGCATCTCATCATGATGGATTTTGCTATCAAACCCATATCAAACCCTAATAAAAACACACTTTTGGCACTTCTAGCATCCTAAAGTATTGATAAATTTTGTTTTTTGAATTTTTTGAAAAACAATTTTTAACCCCCTGCCATGCCTACTATGAGTTTGAGGCTTGAAAGTTGAAGGCTGAAGTTGACTGGTCTACCGAGCTAGTCCTGTGAGGCTGTATAAACTAAGCCTAGTCTCCAACTGCATATTGCACATCCAAAGATGCAACACTGCTGTTATTCTTCATGTCAAAATCGCAATAATAAGCAGAATACTTACTTTGCAGTTGCTGTAAACATCGGCAAGGAAGCCATCCTCCCACTTTTCTGACAAAAGGCAAAACACAGTACAAGATACAACGACCACTGGTTTAGATATTTGTTCACTAGACGTCAGCACATAATTGATAGTCTCTGCACGAACCACCAGAGGATCGTTTCCACAGCGTCTCCCTTTCCCGCCCCTCTGTGAAGAGCTGTAGGACAAGCAGGCATGCAGTCCGAGCAGGCAGATAGGCGGGCAGGTGGGCTGGCAGGCAAGTTTGGCAGGCAGGCAGACAGGGAAGTAAGGTTATGGCTGGTGTGACAGGCACCTAACCGTTAACGGGCACAGAGTACAAAAAAAGTATTTTGCCTTATATGTAATTCAGGCTTCATTTTCCCTAGGTGTTTTTTTTTATAGAATGTCTCCTGAAGTTGGAGAAGTCCATGTGTTTTTGTTGTTGTTTTTTGTTTTCGATTCTGAAACTCCTACTTTGGTGAAAGACAAATATTTTTTATCCTCCCCTCCCCCCCCCCCTCCAAAAAAAAAAGAAAAGAAAATGATATGATTCCCTCGCGCCACGCTTTAAATGCATAAAAGAATTATTATATCTAGAAATGATGCCCTAATTGTCCACTTTTACATGTTGGAAGAAATATGTAGAGCGGCCAACTATGAGAGACATAGCATTATTTTGAAAGTGCAAAAGTGGGAAAACTAAGTTTTGGGTTCCCTACCGGTATAGGGCAATGAGCTGTGAAAGTGACAGCATTTTGGTAAACGTGGTTTGATAAGAATGTTGATCCTGAGAAGTTGTCGTCCATTTCGGTCTATTGACATTTAGAAATAGAGAGAAAAAATCCTATCTGCAACTCTAAAACGTTGCCCAATGTGTTCCTGAGAACGTTCTAGGTCAAATCCCACATATGGCGAAAAATGCCTCAAATATCTCTGTGATTTTGAACCTGTTGTGTTTGTTGGACCTTCCCCAAATTTGCAAGACTTATAAGTACAACAGGGTGGAAAATATATAACTCACAGAGATATATATATATGGGGCTCTGTACAAATGACATCATGCATTTTTTTACCATTTTCGACCCCCCCTCCCCCCTTGTCATGTTTCGTCATACAACACTTGACCCCCCCCCCCCCTCAGCATGACATCATGCAGAGAGATACCCCCCCTCAAAGTGCATGAATATAGTGAAGGCCTATAGGCTATAAACAAATTTCAAAAATGGTTCAAAGGGACATATAGTGGGTGTGAATTGGCAATAAAGGATAAGATACATGCAAAGTGAAAAAAGAACTAGCACTAATCAACAAATGAACAGAGAAACATGCCAAACACTGTCAGCTTATATAAAGTATAGGTCCCTATATACAGGATGTACCATTTACGTGCCTTATAGTTATACACAGAGTACTATGGTTGTGATCATACACAAGTATTTCCTGTCACAAAAGGGCTTAAAAACTTTCAAGATCAATAGTCTAATACAGTTAATAATCGGCCTTCTTTGCAGCGAAAGTTGTACACTTGTCAGCGAAGAGAAAATCGAGAACAGTTATTATTAAGGATCATATAGGTCAAGAGCTTGAATGTATTGATATATTGAATGTATTGATTTAATCTGTAACTTGAACCATATACAAGTGTAGGCCTACTAGAAATAGGTTTCAGGCCAAAGACTCTGAATTTAGTGAATGGCCTAATAGAAAAAAAGAAATCTCAGAAAGCATCACAAATTCTCAGGAGACCATCGATTGCAATCCTAGTTCCAATTTATGATCTTACAAAGCAATTGAGTCACCTCAGCATTTTACTGTAGAATCTGCAAATAAGGTGAGTCTGATAGAATTCCATTCAGACAAAGATGTGGAGAGTAAGTTTGGGGGGAGGTCCCCTTTACATCTCCCTAAGCATCCCCTCAGTGGTGGAGAGCTCCAGGGAAGTGTTTGTTATTTATCAACAGTGGGACTCCAGGAGGGGGTGGATTGGGGGAGGAGCAACATAATTTTGACACCTCAAGGGCGGGGGGGGGGGGAAATATCACACCTTTTCAAAAAGAAGCCTGTGGAATACTATCGATGCTGCCCTGAGGCAACAGCACCAGTTCAGGGGTATTTTAGATGCATCATTTGAGATCCTGAGGGCAGCAGTGACCCTTTTCAAAAAGGGTTAAATTGGTATAGGTAGGATAAGAGTAATGGTGCCCCCTTATAGTGGCCTGGACATCACCTTGATTTTACACTGACATTGATGGCAGTGACACACATTGAGTGAGATGTCTGAGGAATGCATGCATGTAGGGCCTATATAGGTAATAAATTTATGTCAGATGAATGCATTAAACTTCCCTACCTTTACTAATCTTTTTACAAAAGTTTTTGTTCTTGCCAAAATCAAAGCATATTGTGGTTTCTTGATGACATGATGTCATGCAGCCCATGACCCCCCCCCCTCCCCCTTGTCATGCTTGGTCATGGCAAGTGGGACCACCCCTCCTGCATGACGTCATTTGTACACAGCCCCTATCAACAAAAGCAAATTATCACAAACAATACATGAATAAACGCAACAGTGTCCTTGTGTTCTCAAAATTGCAGAGATACTTCAAGCACTTTTCGCCATGTGGGATTCGACCTTCTGTAGCTAGGCCCCTACAGATCGCCATAACCCCCGGAAATGACCCTTTTTTCCCTATATTTCATTCTAAAAAGGCTTAATTGGTGTTATATCTTGGTTTGAACACTCACTAGCTCAGGTTCCTCTCTAATATCACCTAGATCTTTCTTCCCAAAAAGGGGGGGGGGAACACTTAAGTTCTGGTTTCTCATCCCCCCTACAAAAGGGTCGATAATCCATTTAAGTTTATATATAGCTATTTCGAGGTCATAGAAAAATACAACTTGTTTTCAAAATATGTAACGACCGGAGGCCGAAACCTTAAGATATGTCTGCATAAGGGTTGCCTTTGTGGATTTACCAAAGCATATTTAAATGGTCATTCCATTGACTTTCACTCGAATAAAAATGAATCCAGATTTAGATATTGTGTTGACCATTTTGAAGTTCAATTGGTAAAATGTGTGGCGTATGAAGGAGGGGGTCAAGTGTGGAAGCGTTGGTCATTCAAGGACCAGCAGATGTTTCCAAGAGCCAAAACATCAATGGACGTACAACATAAGCAGGCCCAACTGGTTCTAAGCTCTGATACATTGCATTGATTTGGCCGTTATAATGTATTTTCAGCATTAACCTGAACTATACCATAGTAAAATATGGCAATGGCGATAATACTTATGGGTCAAGAACTACGCAAATGGCAAGGGCTAAGCCAATCTACAGCTAAAACATACATACGAATAGGGATTTATTTGTATGAGAGTTTCCGGCTGCTGCCTAGAAATGAAATTCGAAGGAATATAAACTCAGAACTTCTCGCCACAGATGTGATGACTACAATGTGTATTTTTCAGGACCTAAATGTCGCATACATGTACAACATAGCATATTCAATGTTTTTGTAACCCCAATCTGGGTTCATATTCGAATTAGATTTTCTTTTTTTTTATTGCGTTTTTTTTTTCAGTGTTTTTTTTTTTCATTGAACAACAATGAATGGTAGCGGCTAGATGTTTATGCTATTCGGATCTCTCTTCCTGTATACTGAAGTGTAATTCAGAGTAAAGGATGTCATGCGCAAGTGCTTCAACAGACACCCTCTTATTTTTCATCCTTATTTTTTCTTCAGCCTTTAGTTATTCATATCATGCATCTACAATCCGATAAATAAAAAAGTCGTTCGAAATGTGACAACGTGTTTATGTTTGATCCGGAGTCAACAATTGCAACAGGAACCTAACACCCAAGAGATGCATGATTATTTCTAAGATGAAATCGTCTTTGTTATGGTTCAAGTATCGGTCATGGTGTCCACATTTGTACTGCTACGTGTATATTTAAACCAATTGGAACCAGCTCAACTTAATTCGGATTGGATTGACACCAGATGCAGTATATAAGGTCAAATCCTGCGATGCAATGTATCCATTCAAAGGTTCTGCAATTTAGGGTTTCTCACATATCAGGGCTGTCGAATGTACTCCATATTGCAAGGAATCTAAGACTCCATTGCAAATAGCAAGTCCCACTGTTGAAATGGAAATGGCAATGAAGCTCTGCATTTGGACTAGGTTGTTGCAATTTAGAATATATGGTTGGGGGAGCTACTCCACATGTTATAGGGTCTATACAAAGCATTCTAATGGATTGATAGTCCATATTCTGTGGAATTATAGGACAGTTTTTTCATGAATTTGTAAGAGGTGAACCCCTTTAATCTTCAGATGTATAACTATAAGTTAATCAAAATTGCAGAAACTTTCATGAAAAGCATGGGGAAATATCTAATTATCTATATCTTAGATTGACTCACTATCTGCAAAGATTTGCTTGCCATTGCAACTCCCTTAGAGCTGTTATACCTCTTGCAATATGCAGGTAGGGCACACAATTGCAAGAGATTGCTCTATTGCAGAAACATTCTGGTCAAAATTGTATCGTGGGATTCGACCATTTTACAAATGGAAGGTCACCTCATGCAATATACAAACAGAAGACCAAATTGCAACAGAGTGTTAAATTGCAGAAACTTTCCTGTAAAGATTGCATCGTGGGATTTGACCTTAAGACATTCCGTCAGGACTATGTTAACTATGGCCACCTGTCCCTGTTTAACTATGTGTTGGAATCGGGGTTTGAATGAGAGGCCATCGGGGAAAGTATGCCTCCGAAGGGATTATGATACTGGCTTTTTTTGTCACAAGTGGGTAATATATTATGGGTAAAACACTGAAAACATACTTTAGATCAACCTTGATGGGCAATCCAGAGGTATGCTTAAATTTAATCCACCTCCTCGGAAAACATTCCATTTTTGAAATGCAAAAGGAACATTAGTTGCCATGGAAACATTGAAAATTGACATAATATGACAATTTCTGGGTGCCATGGAAACCATTGCATTATTCCAAATAGGAACTTTTGACAATGTCACAAGAAACAGATCTCAAAATTTCCCTCTAGAACCAGTTCTATGATGAAAACATCACATTCCTTTGGATGATAATTTTCAACAAAATTGTATTTCTTGCATTATCAGTATCTTACGCTGGGCATCTGCAGTCTGTATAACTACCGCAGGCATAAGGCTCCACCCCCCAGCCCCTCTTCCTTTACTTCCTCCTGTGTCAAGGTCAGGTCACAGACAGGGAGAGGAAGGATTACAGAAATATAATCTTGTTATATCAAAGAGATTCTTATCCTAATCTCTTAATTGGGGGTGATTAGTGGATGTTTATTCTGCACTGTCTGTCTCAGTCTCATTTCACACTCTCCTCCACACATTCAGATAACTTATCAGTGATAACATCTGCTGGGAGAGTGTGCTCACTTATGCACATCCAACAGTTTCCAACAAGTTGGCCAAGGCTTCCGCCTGCCCCTTATATAGTGGGAGAGAAGCGGGAGCGGAATTCAGGGGTACACAGAAAAAAATCCATGTTAGTCAGTCTAACTTAACTTAGTCAAAACGCCCAAATAATCTTAGTTAGTACATATGACTAATGTGTGACTAACAATGTCTAGTTTATTTTAGTCACATTGACTACCCAAATCAGTTTCTCTCTCCAACCACAATCTTGAATAAGGTATCTGCTGGGAGTTTCAGGCAAGCTAACTTATCTTAGTCACTGTCACTTAGTCACTTTGACTAAGATCTCTTAGTGATTTTGACTAAGCTATATTGGCATAGTATTGCCTTTACACACCAGGTGGCAGCATGGTTTGAAACAGGATTTTTCTGGTGGCTGTGTACTATAAACTATTCGATGGATGTCAAAATGATGGTGATTTTCAGGCACTGTATAATTTTGATGCATTCACAATTCAACATAACATCAAGCTTGGCAAAATATGTCAAATAGTTTAGTGATTTGTTAAATAAACTAGGTAGACAGATAATTACACCTTTTCTGTGGGAATCTAGATAAGTAAAATATCCACAGATGTATCTGCTTCTTTGTGGGAAACCCAGAGTAATTGACTCTGGGGCTCTAATGAAAATGATGTGAGGCATTTCACATGTATGCTTCCTAAATGATGGGATAATTATTTGTGGGATGTGGATCCTATACAGAGCTTACACTCACCATAATTAGATTGCATACTTGGTCAAAACCAGTGAGGAATCTTAGTCAAAATCAGGCAAGCCAAGGCAAGTTGGGCACTTTGACTAATGGTTAGTCGTATTTGACCAAGAAAAACTTGGACACTTAGGCACGTGCTTTTGACTAGGTATTGTTAAAAAGTTAGCCTTTTTGACTAACATCTGACTAAGATTTTGAACATTATTATTTTCTGTGTAGGTTTCCAGCCTATCAGTATCTATGATAGATATAATACATTATTTGCCCTTTTCAGTTGTACACACCAACCAAGGTTTGGCAAGCAGTTACAACAAAACTACCTGGGGTGTTTTAGCTCAAGATATCTCATTTTAAAGCCTGTGACTTAAAGACAAACGCTACCCTATACACAGAAGCCACCTGGTGACAGAAGTCAGAACCCATCAGTTATACTATTTCTCACCCTAACTGGACCACTTTACCTGTACATTTTTTTTCAGTTCACTTCTGATCACTATATATAGTATCTATAGATACATTTAAGATATTTATATGCTATTTGAATTTTCATAGGACCTTACAGTTGAGGGAAAATTAATATTTTTGAAAAATTTACAACTTTTTTATTTCAACCATGCCCCCCCCCCATTTTTCTTTTTTTTTCAAAATGATGTGGGAAAGATGTCCTCTTTCAATCCAGAGAGTCTTGTAGAAAAATCAGTACATGCATGGGGTCAGTATGTATGAGACATAATATGAAAAAAATAGTTTTTACCTGGTGCCCATCACGCTGACTGTTGTCAGTGCTTATCGTGCAAGGTACCAGATCAAGCAATGGCGCCCCCTACTAAGGAACATGCAACCTCAGTATTCCCGTTTAGTGGGACCTTTAGTGGGCTGACCCCTGCTGAAGCTGGTACCTTGCGAGATAAGGACTGATAACAGCCAGCTGATGGGTACCAGGTGTGATGTAATGCACCCTAAAAAGTCTTCACTGAATGAAAGGAATTTTCTCATTAGTCAATAATGTATCCTGCTAGGTCAGAATACCGAGTCAGCATGATGGGTACCAGGTGTTATGTAAAGCACCCTAAAAGTCTGCACTGAATGAAGGGAATCATCTCATTGGTCAATAATGTATCCCGCTAGGTCAGTATTCCGACTTAGCAGGATTGATTATTAAGCTATTAATGTATGGACAACCTAGGACGAGGTGAGGTTTCCAGCAAACCTCACCAAGTCCTAGGTTATCCATGCATTAATGCGTTTATCACACTTATCCATCCATTATGTATTAATTTCTTACCTTATAAGCATGTCAAGTGCACCGCCAAATATACGATCTCTAGTTGGAGTTCGCCTACATTTTGTCTTCATTTTCTTATAAATAAATAAGAATCCATTGATTTTCCATAGCGATACGTTTCGCCACCCGCCTCCACCATGATCAGCTTCATGCTGACAGTGTGCGAAGGTCCCGTATGTAGGTCAGCCAGTCAGCCTGCTGCAGGACGACGGGGCGGGTGCCGACATGTATCGCTATGGAAAATCAATGGATTCTTATTTATTTCGAATAAAATGGCGGATTTAGGCATGGCATGCTCATCTAGGATATCTTAAGATATTTCCCTGATAATAACTCCACCTTCCACCATTGGATTCTATGCTCACGAGGTGTGAAAACATCAGGTATGTCGGACAACTTTTTCAAATCCTTCATGTTCATTGGTTTTTAGCACCGGTCGGCTTGGTATAGTGGACAGCGAGCTCGTCTCCTGCCACAGCGGCCGGGGATCGATTCCCCAATGAACCCTGAACGGTTTCAACTGGAAATGTATGGCGAGGGTGACTTTGTATCCTTCTCCAATTTATTAACATGCTCAGGTTCTAACCAGGATCGTCTTAGAAAAATAAATGAAGTCTCAGAGTGCGGTTAAACCTGATAACAGAATGGGGTTATGACCAAAAAAGCACGCTGTGGGCCAGAATCGTGAGATAACAACCAATGAAATAGTCCAAACTATTCACTGTGGGAGTTTCGGGAAAATGGGCATTGGGGAGATAAAAGAATATAAAATGTAAGGCGAGACAATAGTAAAGATGTTTTATTTAAGACAGCGGGTCGTATTAAAAGTATACAAATAGCATTGACATAGCGGGCTAAAACATGGGGGGTGATATTTGTATGTAAGGATCCAGTTCTAACCAGAACCAGTAGAAGGGCTCGAAAAGTAATCAAAAACAAGTGAGAAATAACATTTAGGAACTAGGGGATCAGGACCATGGGTGACTCATAGAGAGTCCATGTATATAAATAAGACCATGTTCCAGGGTGGAGTCCAAAGTGCAACCAGATGTTTACCACCATGGGGTGATTAGTTATGAATAAGCAGAATACACTCCTATAAGGTATCCCATATCATCGGGGAAGCAAAGTCCAGGAGGTGTCGGGTGAAAGTAGCCGGTGTGGGGTGAGTATATAACGCAGGTGCAGGGCCAGGAAGGGTATCCATTGTCCACGAGTGGCAGGAAGCAGAGTTCATCCTGGAATCAAGTGGAACATTGTATAGTCATCAGCTCACGAGGAAAAATTATATATTCTGGAAAGAAAAATAACAGTAGGAACACTGTGAATTGAGATAGCCTCTGGGGACTTAAGAACTTAATAGGAATTAGTTAGCTCTACCTACCCTCTGCCTAGCCTATACCACCATGATTGAACTATAGATACCTACATTGCATTGGATGGTAAAGATTGCTCTTCCTCCCTCAACCATGGATACATATTAGAAATTCATTATTGGAATTATCCAACGAAGTTATGAAAGTTTACAAAAATAATATTGTGAATGCTTGAAGATCCAGTGAATGATTTATTCGTGAAGTTTGGATATAAATGAGAAGTGATGAGAAATGACGTCATGTGAAGGATTAGTAATAATCTAAGATCTGTGAATGAAATGTATATCTATTACAATTGGAATTCTCATGGTCCAAGGCAATGAAAATAAAAAGAAACAAGCCTTTACCACTTGACGCTAGTGAATTCCCAATATGATATAGTAAATTAGCTAGAGTACGGTGGATAACTCGAAGTTATTATCTATTTCTTAAGTGCTGTGAAGATTCTTACATCAGATTAATTACAGTACATCCCAACACCTCGAAATCCTCCACCCTCCTATAGCCCAGGTGGTGGGGAAAATGACTGTGTCTCCTAATGAATCAGACACCGTTCCCGACACCTCAGGGTACTGCACCTCTTGGGGGGACGCCCACAGGAAGTGATTCAGTGCTGACGGACTATAGCAGCGTAAATATTGATGAAGATTATCATGAACAGGACCTGAGTGCAGAACAACAGTGTCAGGAGGCTGAAGGTGAATAAGAGTCAGGAGAGCAGGATAATTACAAAACAGCAGAGGTGGTAGAGGTAGAGGAACAGGACCAACATTCTATAGCTGATGAGACCTTGAGAACAGGAAATCAGCTAGAGCTATTAAAAGGACCAGGAGCTCATTTGGGTGGGCCTGATCAACCTACCAGAAGAGCTACTCAGTCGGTTGGACCAGCTGAGCCCATTTAGTTGGGACTGAGATTACCTGTCAGACGAGGAGTCGCTGAAAACAGGGGCTGAAGTACGAAGGAGACTCCTTACCCCCACCCCGCAGCCACAACAAGCGGAGAAGAGTCAACGTGAACCGGCGGATTCGACCGGGTCTAGCGGCGTTGCAACCTGGAAAAAATCACAAGACCTAGGAACCCCAGTCCATGGGAATTCTGACAGTCAGGCAGTGAAGTGTCCAAAGGCGTCACTGGGAAGACTAAGACTAAAAGGTAAAATAAGTCAGGTGATGCCGTAAGCAGGCATAAATCCTGGGGATTCCAGTACCAGAGCCCATGAGGTCACTGGTCATTTTATTGCTACTGAAAGGGAAACTGAAGCGGATAAGGTCAAGCAACGACCTAACATAGTATTAGAAGACGAGGAAGCCTGTATACAACCGGATACTACGCCGCATTAGCAAGTGTGGTCGGAACTGATGTGAGTGTGCCATTAACAGTCACGTCCGAGTCTTCGGACGAGATTAATGACTTACCTACAGTGAAAGGTAAAGAGGTGTCGATCGAAAATACAGACTTGAGTACAGATGGATCTTCAGGAGGAGATCCAACCGAGTATCAGGGAGTGTTTCTTAAGCGTACTGGATCAGAGGTATCAGATTCCTCTCCGGGCGAGAGTAACCCAGCTAGCACAACTCATGCAATTTACATCATTCTTACGTGAAAACTCATGTTATTTACGTAAAAAAGACATCATTTGGATGAGTAGTGCTAGCAGGGAAGGGGCACAGAGAGTTACGAAGGGAAGTTAGAAGTCCTGAGTGCTCTGGAGGACCTGGGACAGTTCCAAGAGAGCCCCCCAAACATCGTGATTTGGATACCCCCGAGTAGGATTATAGCGACTTACCAGCGGGCACAGCTAGAAAGAGTTGGTTATGCAGTGTGAAAATTAGAAAAGACCGAAGTGATTGGACCCAAGAAGATTAGGAAATTTTAGTGGCCCTGACGTGGAAGCAGGCCAATTGGGCAGATGTAAGAAACGAGCCACGTCCTTGTGATCACGCCTTGCAAAAACGTTTGGAGTCTGAGTTTACCGCAGAGGGAAATCAACTGGACGATGTGGTTATAAGTGGTGTGCTGTCCGAAGCAAATTCAGACATCAAAGGGAATTTAGAACAAGAGGAATTAGACGACCTCGTGATAGTGTCACAAACACAGGAGACTTCCATTGTGGGAAACCAAATTGATAGGGACAATTTGATTGAATTCAGTCGATCCTCGGAAGATACTGTCAGTGGGGATAGTTCAGAGAGTCAAAGTCATACAGGAATAAATTCATTAAGACTGGGATCTACCCTTCACTCTGACAGTACAAGAGACTCCCGAACCCCAGGTTCAACTGAGTCTTTGGAAGACAATGCTGTGGAGTTAAATGCAGTTAGCTCAGAACAGGGAACAGGAGCTAGAGAGCAGGAGGCGCCCTTGGATGATGTAATCGATATTGACGTGGAGGATTACGATGACGTTGACACTACACAGAGTGAAGAAAGGGAGAACAGTTTATTTGACAACCGCTACCAATGAGTCATACAGAACATTAACCAAGCAGTTAGCAAAAACGAAACTGCTTTACAATTTCAGAAAACTTTAAAAGAACAAGCACAAACCTTATTGAAGAGTATTAGGGACTGTGGGGAAAGGTTTGTATCCGAGGTGGCCCATTGCGGTCAATTGGTGGGACCGTCGAAGGCAACCGGCGCTTGGGAGAACCCTCAGGATGGCCGGATAGCTGGTTCCAACGTCGAGGAGGGACATCTCCATCGCACCGCCTGTGCGACGACTGGCCTGCGAAAGTCCTATTCAAATCTCATTGGGAAACGAGTTGGGCGTTCGGTAGACAACCTTCCTAAAACTGTGGAGAAACAGTTATTAAATTTAGAGTGCCAGGATTTTGGCGGAAGTTCGGGGCATCACTCTGATTCGGGAGAATCCACCACCGACATAGACAATATAGATCAGGCAGCATCGTCCATTAACATGGCATCCGGAGGAACCATGAAGTTACCACCAATCAAAATGCCTACCTACTCAGGAGTAGTAACAAGATTTATGAGAGGTTCTTTGATGAAATGGATATCATGAAGGAGATTAACGGGTGGTATGAAGACACCTTTTTGAAATTGGTCAAACTACATGTAAAGGGCGGAGCCGCGACATGGCTGAAGTCCATACCTGATACTCTGGAAAAGGTGAGAGACATTATAAAAGAGACTTTCGGTGACAAGAGACCTCCATGGCTAAGACATCGGCATCTCAATAATTTGCGACAAGAAAAGAATGAGGATGTAACTGCTTTTGCATTGAGAGTGAAGATCTATATGAGACCAGGCATGGAAGAGAGAATTCATATCAGTCTTTGTTAGTGGACTGCATAAGAATTTGGGAAATGAGTTGGCCAAAGCAGAGTTAAAATCGTTCCACGATGCGGTCGGAATGGCCGTATGCCTCGAGTCAGTAAAAAAGAAAACCCATGAGAAGAAGGGAGAGATGCTACTGTTGGAGAGATGCTGGAGTCAAGAACATCAGCCTCAGGATTTACGAGAGTATTAGAGAACTATTTTATGAACAGCTATCACAGCAGTGCGGGTCCTCCAACCTATGGTCAAGCAAGGGTTCCTATAACGCCACAAGACGGGACAAAGTTTTGGAAGAGGAAGACGATATCCAGGACAGGGATATTACAACAACCGGATGCAGGGTGCCCCCGGAAATGGGCATGGCCTCCATCTGAATCAAGATGAATACCGCAAGAGAGCATACAAGAATACCATGGATCGTCTGTATGGTTTATTAACCCCGAGTGAAACAGCGGCTGGAAACCCACAAGCTGGAGAAAATAGTCGTTATTGCATTATTCACGATGCCTACAGTCACAGCACTGAGGAGTGTGGGTTGTTGTCGGAATATCACAAAAATCTGGAGACCAGACCGAGAGCCCCGCAAGATCCCAGCAGGCCCACCACCTCTCACGGAGGTCAGGGAAACTAGAGGGCCGGTCTGTTCCCAGTGTTGAATTACAGTTGATTCAGGGAGACAGACCGGCAGAATATGAACTACCCGGACATAGCGCTTATTTTTTGGGAGTGATCATGGAGGGAGAAGAGTACCAGGGCCTGGTGGACACTGGAGCCTCCGATTGCTTCATTAGTCAGGAGTTGAGACAGTCCTTACCCCCTGAAGCCATATGGGATGTGATGGATGGAAACCATCAATCAGTGAGAGTGGGAAATAAAAATCAATGCATTATACAGAAACTGTCAAGATTCGTTGCAGTCTGGATAGAATAGTGGTGTTCTATCATGTTATGAAGACCTTGGCCCATCCTATGATATTGGGACGTAACATACTGAAAGATTTAAAGGCCGAAATTGATGTAGCACAACATAGGGTGCAAGTGTTTAAGGGCAATTCTGTGTCTATAACTAGCGGGCTAAGACCTCAGGAAGAGAAGATTGTGGCCGTGGCACCATGGCATAGTTTGGAAGCCAAGGACGGCGACACGGTGGCTCTGGAACTGTCAGGGCTTACTATAGTGGCTATGGAGTATGCTTTAAACTATGCTGTCAAGAACTGGTGGGTCAAGATAGCTAACTTTACTGATCAGTTGGTGTATATTGATCGTAATGACGTGCTTGCCTATGTACACAAGGTAAATGTACCCCAAATGGAAATGCAGTCAGTGAGAAAAATGCTGGAATTGAATAACTGGACTTCTGGGAACAGTGAGCGTAGCAGCGAATCCGACAGTACCGAGCTGAATGACATTAATCTTGAAAACATCAAACAAATACTGGTGGGTCGGATCACCGGACAGCCCAAATTAAAAATATCGGATGGTCCCACAAGAGTAGCCAAGCGGGAGAAGATCATGAATTTGGACTTGGGAGATACTTGTCTGAACAAATGAGGTTCAAATCCATGCTGGGTCGGCTTGGTTATGCACCGAATACTGCACATTGAACATGATGACTGAGGATGATACCTACCACATGCGGACCACTCGAGAATTGTTCCTGTATATAGCCTATCGGAAACCCACCATCTTCACTACCATCGATTTATTGAGTGGATACCATCAGTGCAACTTACATCCGGAAAATATTCGGCTTTTGAGTCACCGTCGGGAGTGTGGCAGTGGACTCCAGTGCCCTTTGGTATGAGACAGAGTCCATGGCAATTTACCAAGATCATGTCTATGGCTCTAAGTGGTTTGATCCCTCAAACTATTCCATCACGGAACGCAAAGCCCTGACAGTCATAAAAACACTGAAGACCCATGAGGGAATGCTTCCTGGAGGAAAGGTCACCATTGTTACTGATCATCAACCATTGGTCCCTCTACTACAACAAGCGTATAAGGCACCTTCCAAGCGTCTGAAGAGGTGGGCGTTGGCCCTGAGTGACGTTGACTATCAGATAGTATATCAACAGGGAAACAAGAATTATTTGCCTGATTACTTGTCGCGGGTGGTACTCCGAGGTACTCCCGAGGCGGACTCCGATGAGGAAGAAGAGTTTGAACCGGAAGTGGGATGTGAGATACTGGTCGTTGACTGGGAGGTTGATTTGAATCCTCGGGAAGAACATGAGCAACCTCCCAAGACGGCTTGTTCTTACTCGGAAGACCATGAGATTCCAATGGAAACCATTGATACCAAATGTCAATGACAAGCTTCCTAATAAGTGGGAAGATGCTCAGGTAGTGCTGTGTCAGGCAGAACACATGGGCCCCGATGACAATGGGATACTCTGCAAGTATGACAACATGAAAAAGAAGGGCAAAAGAGAATGAGTGCTTATTAAGCCAAGAATAGTGGTACCCCCGTCACTAGTGGATGAAGTACTATTCCTGATGCATGACAACATTTTTGTGGGGGTCATGTAGGAACCACAGCTTTGAACACGAAGTTGGTGGAACAGTTCTATTGGAAAAACATGTATGCATCACTGGTCAAATATGTGCAGTCGTGCGAGCGGTGCGCATTGAAGAAAAGAGCGCCTCACTTTAAATCACTCGCCAAGACCTGGGACAGACAGCAGTACCCATGGCAGGTAGTGCAAACTGACTATGTGGGACCGCTACGTAAATCAGCAAGAGGAAAATATGCATATATTCTCACCTTCATTGGCCATCCCTACCGAGGACAACATGGCAGTGACCACGGCGACCTTCTTTCTACAACAAATTGTGTGTCGATATGGAAAGGTTAAGAGATTGCACAGTGATCAAGGAGCCAATTACATTGCAGAGTTGTTCAAGAAAATTACCCGGCGCACCATGTGTAAACAGAGCTTTACCAGTGCCCGAATGCCTCAGGGCAATGCGCGAGCAAAACGTCTACATAAAACACTCAATGATCCTATCAGAGTGTACATAGAGGAGGATCATGAGTATTGGCTGGATATATTGCCAATAGCCTTGTGGAATGTTAGATCGACCATAAGTGGACGTACTGGATTCTCACCATATGCCTTGATATTTGGCAGAGACAATGCAGCCATGGGATATCCCGAAGAAAACCACTTTGAGGTCACTGGGGAGGACCGAGAATGGTTCCTGCGAATTAAACACTGCATTGAGCAATTTGATGAAGTGGCCAAGGAAAATACTCAAAAGTATGAGAAAGCCATGCGGGCATGACTGGACAAGAATGCTAGGCCCATCCGGTTTAAGGAGAGAGACTTGGTCTTTTATTATGACCCTACATGCGCCGAGAACAATTTGTCTAAGTTTGCCAACAGATACCGAGGACCTTACCGCATAGAGGAGGCCGTGGATGACAACAGGGTGCACATCCAGTCACTGAGGACAGGGAAGAACATTGACCACCTTGTTAATATAATTAAACTCAAACAGGCTTATCCTCTGGAGGATAAACAAAGGGAAAATGTGTCGTCCGGAGAAGACAACGAAGCAGGTGAAGAATCGGGTCCAGAAGAAGGTCCCATCTTGCCTGTTAGCGAGCATGCTGGAGCCAAAGGTGGAGAGGAAATTACGAGTACTCGAACCCCTAGACAAATAACGAGGGGACGGGGTCCCTCAGGTGACAATCAGGCTAGTGAAGGTTGTTCACCTAGGCTTTCCACGCCTTTGGTGCATAGGGATGCGATCTCACAGAAGGGATCAACATCAAAAACAGTCGAAGCAGTACCAACCGATGTGCGGCAGAAAGCCCACCCCGCACATCTTAACAAACCAGATGTTCATCAAATTCGAAAAAACTACTCCTAGAAGAAAGGAGCCATGTGACAAAAGGGGTCCTAAAAGAGAGGAGTCCCCATCGCAAAAGAAATATAGAACACCTCCAGAAGAGGGAGGAGATGATCATATGTTGAAAGACATTGTTCTGAGAGGTGAAAAGGGGAACCTTAGTGACCCAGGGGAAGCTAGTGAGGATTCAAACGAACCTACAGAACCCCGAGAAGAGCTTTCAGAGCGAGAAGAGGATAGTTCCAAGAGTCAACTTTCGGAGCAAGAAGAGGAGAAGGAGAAAGCCAAGCAGAAGGCTGCGTCTGAGTATAAAGACAAGGATGATCTGGATACTCAGAAAATGTATGTCCATATTGTCTTTGGTAGAGGAAGAGAGAAGAGTTGTGTAGAGGTGCAGCGAAGACAAGCACAATCCAGAGGGACAGTCTATCAGAGGACCAAAGAGTAAGAAAAGATTAAACGACTGCGTGAGGAAAAGATTCAACGGGAAGCTCAGGACGCACGACAGGCAGCGCATCGTAAAATTAGAGACCTGAATGTTGCGAAAGACGCAGGAGCTTTGATGGAGGATGAGGAAAACTCGGATGTCTCACAAAAAGAGGCTACGGGGGAGAAAGAGGTTGAGGAAACGCGATTAGAGATGCCAGAGTTCAGGGGAGCTAACGACGAAATTGAGAGACTGGAATCCATTGAAGAGGAGGAGGTCTCAGCCCTTGATGACAGTGATGCATAAGAAGGAGCTGTATTGTGAGGCTGGAAGCATTTGGGACTCAGACTCTCTGGAGTGCGCTTCACTGTTGAACCTTGAAACCTTCTCTAAGCTGCCAGAGGAAGTTGGGAGACATTATTATCTCTATTCAGATAGGAATTTATGGTGGCATTTAAACTTGAGGAAGAGAATAGTGATTCGTTACTCTGAGTCAACTTGTAATATTGGATAATTAGAGAGAACACATGGCGCAATAGAGAAGATATACCCTGCAGAGCCTTACGTACCGATCTACACAGGTACTTGCAATTATTTATAAATTTATTTTTTGTGTGTGGCATTCGAATTGGTCACAAGGGTTGACTACAGTGCTAGTTATATGCCCAGAAATACAGGGATCTACATGCACTGCTTAACCAGAAATTGTACAACTTTATGATCACGGAGGTGTAAAGGAATGGACTACGAATTGATAGATAACCATATGTGTGTGTGTTGTATATAGGCACATATTTACAGGGACACTGACAAACTTGGATGTGAATATTACATCTGAGAATTATGAAAGGAGCCGGGAATGAGAAGGAGTGAAGAGTGAGGCTGGAAAAGTTTTAGTGTGAATTACCGCTAAGGAAGTGGCCATAGTTGAAGATCACGGGAAAATAGGTACATTTATTTGTGTAAAAAAAAAGGTAATTTTCACTAACTTTTGGAATGGCCGAGAAAACCCGCGAGGCTTCCGAAAGCAATGACAGTGATGACTGTTAGATTGCTTTTGCCAGAGGGAAGTTCAGGGTTACCATCAACTTTTATGAGCCAAAACGTCCGAGGTGTCACAGGAGGTCTTCTTGAGTTAGATTACCGGAGTACGGGTCATCGAATGCTGCGGGACTGGATTTATTTAGCTCCCAGACCATATTGATACCTGTGGGGGAAAGACGTTTGGTATCAACTGATATTGCGTGGGAAATACCCGAGAGGTGTTATGTATGCATAGCACCATGATCCGGATTGGCATTGCATCATGGAATTGACATCGGGGCCGCGGTAATAGATAGAGACTTTAAAGGAGCTGTCCAAGTATTGGTATGCAACATGGGATTTAGACCTTATTTAATTAAGCAAGGAGACCGTGTGGCTCAGGCCATAGTGGAGAGAATAACAAGGCCCCATGTGGTTAATGTGGTAAGCACGCCGCGAGGAGCGTGTGGGTGCGGATACACAGGACAGTAAAAAAAAAAAGAAATACACACACACACACGCACACCCATATGTATAGCTATAATGATATGCACCAATGTATTGGGATTGGATGAGGTCATCAGTCGACCTGCACCAAGGGAGTGTATAAAGGAAGGAGCCCAGAGCAGGAGCTCATTTGACCACTCAACACCCAGGAGTTCACATCTCTATGAAGAAATTTAGAAGCTAACCTTGAGAGATTTATAAGGATCCTGAGGTTAGACAAGCTGATGGACTTTAGTGCTGAACATTGTTGAGTTTGAGAGAAATGTATTGGACTTTTATGATGTTATGGAGCCTGTGGACAAAGATGGACTAACTAATTTACATGGAACCACCGTGTTGGAGTGTGTTTTATTCAACACCGTAGAGTTAAGTCAAGACTTGGATGTCTTGTATTTGCCCTGCCGCATAGGTCCAGCAGGATTTCAACATTTAGCCACTGGGAGGACCAGTCGGATGGGCATGACCTGTATGAACTGGGGAGGCAAACAATGCTAGTCCATGGATCAGCGTGACAGGCCACTGTGTGTGTCTGAGTTGTTTAAAACCCATTGTAGCAAGGGCCAAAGAAGAAAAGAGCAATGTTATAGAAGCTATTTGGGATGCAGCATTTAAACCCATAACATTGACCACCTGCGAGAGTGGAGCTCATACGATTTAAAAAGGGTAACATGGGTCAGTATGGAAGTTGCTGTGTCGAAATATTATGTTGTTTGGGAGGAGTTGAAAACTCTCATGAAAACGAATTTGGTGACACTGTTAAAATAAAACAAAATGATGGCAAGCGAGTTGTTTTTCTGGGACCTACCCTCAAAACCTGGAACTTCAGAGAATAAGTGGAATGTCGGAATTATGTACATGAACATAGGCGTAGTACGAGGCTAACTTACTGCAGTTTAAAAGTGGGAGGCTGAATGGATCTAGGAGGCATCGTCTTCATCCTCATCCCCATCCTCATTGCCCGAAGAGATTAACTGAACCACCGGATTGTAGACTTCTACCGAGGTGCGTGAAGAAACGGGGTGAGACATAGTGGTAGTGGACATCACAGGGTCTGACTGTGGACGGCTTGAGTCGGCTACGGCACTCGGCCAAGAGGAGGAAGAAGATGTGCGTTTCTGCTTTCTTGTAGAGTCGGGTTTCTTTTTAACACGACGAGAACCAGTCTTGAGGGCATCGGTAGAGACGGCAGAGTCATCCGGAGTGGCAACAACCTCTGACGGAACAGAGGTTGGTGGAACCATGGAGGTCGGAGCTGTTGAATAAGCAGGCATCGACCTTTGAGGAGTGTCGAATGAGACATTCATTGAGAAATAGCTGCAATTCGAGCACCAGTCATGCTAACATCAGCCAAAGTCATTTTTGTTGGGATAATGACTGAGGAGTAGACCAGAGTGAATCCAAACCATTGACCGATAGGAAATCCGGAGCTCGAGAGGTGGGCATGAGGTAGGCTTGCTGATAAGCTGTATGCTCTAAGGCCAGATTTGGCATGCTAACCATATTGTCGGCCGGAATTGGGGCTCCTAAGGCGGCAGTGGGTTGAGCCTGAGAGATAGTACTAGTGGTTCCGGGCAGCTCCGATGAGAGATCCGATGAAATGGTCAACAAGCCTTGGGACCCAAGGAGCGGCATGGACATTAAAGAAGCCGTGGGCAGCAAGGTTAAGGCATTGTGCGTGGCAGACTCGGGAAAAAGATTGAGGTCGTCCAACAAAAGGATGACCCTTGAACCAGCTCATGTCCAGAATGGGTGCTGGAATTTGTGGATAAGCTGCGCGCAAAATGGTGGAGACTTCGTCAGAATGAATATCAGAGGTCATGTTGTTCCTAAGAAGCTGCAATGTTTTGCACGGTGGGATTTACTGCTGAAAATTGAGTCTGAAGAGGAGGCAGCAAAACGAAGGTGGAGCGCTCTGGCAGCAGAGACAAGGGTATTATTATCCGAGCACCCGCTCTATGAAAAATCCGGACATCCGGACTACTCCTCATTCTGCGAAGGCAGAATGAGGAGTAGTACAATAGGCCAGAGGTATTGAAGTGAGCAACTGATTGAAGCCAGAAACAAAAGAACTGCCAAAAGGGACCAATGGGAAAAGTATTTTAGGTTGTTGAAGGCATGAGAGTTGTTACCAGGGAACAAAGCCTATTTTGGGAGTCAGAGATAAATCTGAAGGCTTAACCTTGGTCTTGGGAGAAATACCATTTTTCAGGAATCACAAAAACAAAAAGAAGAATGATACAATGGCTTCGGAATGCTATGTCCGAATGAGATTCTGCTAAGAAGGGGAGCTGATGAAAGAAAGAGAGTGACTCATACCTCGAGTTAGCTAGAGATCTGGAATCCGAGAGGGGCTATGTTAGATTGGCTTGACTGATGAGACAGATAAATGGTCTGACCAGTATAATTCCGTTGGGGACCTCTATGATCAACGGCGACGGATGGTCACCAATAGGAGGTGAACTACAAGTGACTGATACGAACGCTGCTCAGCATAGAAAGAGAAACAAAGGCACCAAAGGGAGGAAAGCCTCCATGAATACGGGAGGGCCAACGTTAACTACCACCTCACGACAGGTGGATTTTGAGATGTAGTAGTAATTAAAGGAAAACCCTCATTTACAGACATGGCACATAAAGTGGAACTAATATTATTGGTGTCCCTTTTGGGGTTGATTCTGGGTAGTATGGGATCTCCCAGATTGAACATTGAACACATGTTTTTCCGTCAAAAAGCTGTGGTGCATACTACCAGGTCCCAATGGGTAATAGGATTAGTGCTGGATTTGACTTTGTACGAGAAATATCTGCTGTTTACCAATTGGACCCTACGAGCAGCTGAGGATAAAGGGGAGAAAGCCATACCTTATTTTTAGAGGCTACATGATGATGGTGGCTTTAGAAATCAGGCATTGGAAAAGAATAAAAGGTTTTTCAGCGAAAGATGGGTATCTATGGAACAGACTCTTTTTAAATACCATAGCATTTTGAGAGAACAGATGAGTGAACTGAGCATTATTGAAAGTATTCATAACAAGAACTGGAGAGACTTTCAGGAATTGAAAAGGATTGGTCATAGTGAACTGGAGGACCACCGGATGGCCACTCAGACTCCGGTTCGTGATAAGAGGGAGATAAATGTGGACCCATTGTTTCCGCAAAAGTTAGTGCACCCCAAAAGACTGGTGGGAGATATACTGGGAGGATTGGCAGGAATAACTTCGGTGTTCAGCACTTTTGTCCACCTACCAGTTAAGAGCCGAGATAGGACATTTACGACAAAATCAGGAGGTCCTGCGGTTGGTAGTGAAAGAAGGATTATTGATGGTTAACCTAACCCGAATGGAAGTATCAGATAATAGGGTAAAAATCAATTGAAGTGCTCGGGGGACTTATTAATGAATTTGAGTCAGAGGTAATACCCATGCAAAAATTTGGGATCACTAGTGGACAAATGCGAACCAATCTTGGAAAGCTGAGAGACTTGGTATCGGCCGAGTCTGATCTGATGAATGAACTTTTTCAGAAAGTGGCTGAATTAGCAAATCAGAGATTAACCTAATATCCTGCCTGCCCCTGAATTGGTTCAAATACTGAAGGGGGTAGAACTGGAACTGCCACCTGGACTCATGTTGCCACAGGATCCTCATGAACAACCCTTCTATTACTATAAAACATTGGTCACCAGTACTATTGCTTTGGATGACACTTTGCTTATTGGTGTTGAGATACACCTGTTGGATGTATCCCGCAAACTTAAGGTAATGGAGGCCATCACACTACCGGTGCCATACACAGGGACTGATCTGACAGCAGCATATGAGTTGGAATTTTGCAACTTTGCTATCTCGGAGAACAGACAGCAGTATGTATTGGTGACATGGGAAGATCAGTTGAAATGCACCAAAAGGAGCCTTGGGTAGTGTTCTCTGACTTCAGCAATTAGGGAAACCAACCGGCACTCATATTGCACTCTAGCTCTGTACCAACAGGATGAACCAAAAATTAAACGATTATTTTCAGGTAAAGGTATCAAATAAAATAAAGCTTCCCGTGGCTCATTATCTGTCGGGAGGGAATGGCTGGTTGCTACCGGGGAACCCTTTAATTTAAGAAAACATTGTGGTCAAGAGCAGGATGCTCAAATAATATCAGTGGTGCCACCATGCACGGTAGTGAGTCTGGCGTCAGGTTGTAGCGCGCTGGCGGATGTGATTGAACTATCTATATATTTTGAGAAAAGACGAGAGTACCATGTGCTACGTGAAGATCACATTGTGGCCCCACCCAAGAATATTAAAATGACTGAGTTGACCATATGGAAAGACATAGGGAAACAGCGACCGGAATTAATGAAGCATTTGACCCAATTAGGGGACATAGAAGAGCAACCCATTCATGAATTAATTGACAAACTGGATTCTATTGAGGCCAGTAATACCCAAATGATGCCGGACAGCATGATACTATATATATTGGTCGGTTTGGTGATTGTCGGGGTCTTTTTGGTGATAGGATTGGTATGTGGCCGACAAAAGTTCAAGAAGAGGAAGAGAGCTCAGGAACGAGCTAGGTTCAGAGGACAGTCGGCCTATGAAACACCATTGGTAACTATGGTACGAGAGCTACCAGATATTTCGGAAGTCACCATGGAGGTTCGCGATGGACGAAGACCCAATCTGGGACCAAGGACACTGACGACCTCTGGTAAAATGTTAACCGATTTGAAAATAATGAGAGAAGGAGAAATGGCCCAACCGGGACAGGAATAGAGGCACGTTTTACCCAGATAAGGGACAGGACAATATTTAATAATCACACAGGACAGAAATGGATTATTACTAGTTAAATGAGCGATTTAATAATAATAATAAAAAGAAAATATATTTGCATGAGACACCCTTATTGGGAGCAAGAAAGCTACTTTGACATTTAAAACTACTAGTCTATAGACGTATTAAAATTATAACCAAAATGAGCAATGAGGTTCTTCTAATACAGTAAATATATATATATATATATATATATATATATATATATATATATATATATATATATATGTACACTTGCATATTGGGTATGGACCATTAATGGGGCAAGTGACAGGGTATTGATGAAACTAATTATAAATGCATTGTATGGGAACAATACAATATTTACAAAAGACTGGAGTTATTAGCGAGACAATAAGAGACTATGCTATGAAACCCAGATTAAAGATGGAGGTTAACATGAGTATCGAGGGACATTGGAACAAACCTATGGGAGAGGAGCCCTAGCACTGATTCAGGATTATTGAGATGAAGGTGTAATTAGTGTCTGTTGGGAAATGGCTGCGGTACAGATATAGCATATCACAGCGAGATACTATGTGTGAATTAATTATAAAACAACCAACTATACTTCTCTGATTATGATGAGATGTATTGAAGAAAGGAAGGGCAGAGATGGAGGACTGGGTTGCCGCCATCTTGGAGTCTGTCAGTATGTGATGACGCATCCCCTGAGCGGTCCAGGAGCAGAAGAACGCTTAACATTATAAGGACACACTCAGAGTATCCTGACGACGATCACATAGTTTTTACAGTATATGCACTTGTGAAAGCGGTTAGACCCTAACTAGAAATGGACTATTTGAGTTATAGAAGAATTATAGCCCATGATCTTAAGACAGGAGAAGGCTCGTGACAATTTTTGAGGGGACAAAAGTGAGGGAATGTGAAAGGATGCTATATGAAGGTGAGGCGTTTTTACATGGTAAGAGGCGCTGCCTAGGGGTGACGCTGGGACCCCCGCCGAGGAATGTGGACCCTGTGTCCCTGAAGGACACAAACAAAGGGGTGCTAACGGCCAAAAACTCACCGCACTTGTGAGCGGGTCCTGGAGGAGCACAGACATGCCTCCCACCACAGGAATATACCCTGGGGAGCAGTTCTATTTAGATTCTATTTTGTGGTAGCACACATAGCTACATATATATCTATAGGATTTGGAGACCTATTTTAAAGATCATAGAAACAAGGCAACAGTACCAGGACTATGAACTAGCTAGTGACTTGAACTCAGAGAGTAGCCACCAGTCTCATGCAGTGAAGGGACATGGGTGACTCCACAGGATTGTGGGGAGTTAAAAGTCTACCAGCAGACATAGACATTTTTTGAAATAGTGTGTGACCATGTGCTGCTTCTTGAGAAAATTTGTTCATATTTGGATTGAATTCTAACTTAAGGCCAGAAGGGGGATTCTTACAGATACCAAGGGGAGAGTTATGTGACCCGATCCGGAATGAGTTATGGATATTAGTGTTTCCTTTAACCATGTCTCCGAAAATAATATGATATCTATAAAGCTATCATTTAATTCTTCTTTGAACTTTGTAAACTTATTTCTCACACTCCTGGCATTCATATGTACAACCTTTTTTCAATTTATCTTTCAATATATATATATATATATATATATATATATATATATATATATATCAGTGAGCTGTGAGAAATAATGGAAGTGCACAGGATCAAAAGTATAAAGGACTGACATGAAGGGTAACCGCGGGGTGTTGGAGAAAATGACTAGAAGATATTACGAGACCATTTGAAAAACCCATTGGCCGTGCTGGGGCACAAAAAGGGTGTGAAGGGCCTCCCTAGCCTGCTTGAAGGGGACTATAACTCTACTTTTTCTATCCTTTTCCCAGCTGAAAATATATATGCATGAATCTGTAACCTTGCGCGAGAAAAAGAAATATGTTATTTAGGCTTTTGAATTTTTTTTTGTGTTGAGATAGTGAAGGGGTAAGAAACTGTATAACAATGATAATGATAATTGAATAGAGTAATGGGTTGAAACCACGACAGGGTCACAAGTCTCACACGTACCACAAATAGAGTATAGCTAGAATGTATGCTATAAGATGGCTTATTGTACATATAGGGGTATATCTGTATTTAAGCTCTAGAATGTTAGACATATAATTATATAAGTCATTGAGCTATAATGTATTTTAAACTTTGCAACACTTTTAAAGAAGAAATGGGAAATAGTGATACTATATTATTGTCTTAAGTCTTGTTTTGGAGGGACTCTCAGTGAGGTCTATTTTCTGAACTCTTTTGACTGGCTCTGGGTTCCACTCTTGTTGGGACTGATAGCTAGACTTTGTTTCCCTAACACGCATCAATTCCATGTCTGTAGACCTAGAGCTATGCAGTTATTTACACCAGGTGAGTGTTTGTATTTGTTTTGTAGGATGAAGTGATCCTGAAAAGGATTGATACTTACATGATGTTTCCCCACGGGAATTAGATGAAATTGTGGTATAGTGCAGCAGCTATGGCTTACCTCCATCTGTATGTTCATCTATGAGTTTCCTGACAGTTATCCTTTTTGGGCATTGTATTGTTGGATGTCCTAGATTTGTGTTTTCCTTTCTCAGATCTTCTCGTCTTTCTCAAGGATATGATAGTTCTACTTTGTTCTCTCCATTCTTATATTTGTTTAAAGAGAGCCAGATTAGTGTGTTGCCCTCGCTAGTAATTCAGCAGTATGGGTTGACATATGACCTAAAATTTTAGGGGCTCGAGAGAAGACTTACCAAACCCAGGTGGGTCAATTGAGCGACCAGAATTTCTGATAATCTTGCCTAGCGATAATTTTGCTATCTGCCAAAGAAAAATGATTCCCCACCTCCTGGAGGCGCCAGAGCAGAACACCCTAGAGGTTGGATTAATGTTTTGTTTCTTGGAATATTTACTTACCTATAGAAAATATCTATGAATTCATCCATGCATCGTAGTTTTGCCCACTTGTACTTACAACAGAACCTTAGGGTATTACTTACCTAGTTGAAAATCATACTGGTTTATCCACGCATCACGCGACCAAACCGCTATTGACTGCCAGAAAGTAAAGGGTTTGAGAAGTCTAGACAGAGTTCATAAGTTGAGATCACTGATCCATTTGGATGGGTTGTATGGCAGCTCCTTTTTCTGTCATGAAGGTATTGCTTTATATGATTCTCTTTCTCTTGATTCACATTCATATCCTTAACTCCATTTTAATCAATATGGTTATAATCTATGATTTCCTCATATGTGTAACAGCCTTCTTGGAAAATCCCCTTCCAAGAGTCTTACTTCAAAGTCCTGGAGTTAGGTTATAATTCTTGCAAGTAATATTGTATTGATTTTTGTAACTAACAGGCACTGGGAGAGTATTAGATTTGTACAAGTATACAGATCTGGGAATATTGCAGCCAGTATTTAATAATTAAGGCCATTAGTGCTTGTTTATCGCATGTATCGAGGCTTTATATATATATATATATATATATATATATATATATATATATATGTGTGTGTGTGTGTGTGTGTGTGTGTGTGTGTACCTATTTGATAAAAGATGGACCCATGTCTTTCTCTGACAGTACTTACCAGGTTAAGGTAGTAATACCTCAGCAAATAAGCAGAATGTTGACTTGCCATAGTTCTTTTGGGGTGACATTATATGACTTACCTAAAATACCACCCCCCCCTCTATCCTGTTTTAATTAATAGGGTCAGATGTTAAGGGAGAATTTTCCTGTTATTCTAATACAATGGGATTGATGCTCTGACCACATGAACAGAGGGTCAAACATCTTATTCTAACACAGTGACATTGATGCTCTATGAGAAATAGATTTGTTATTTTTCTCTTTACTTACCAAGGACTATATTGAAGCAGCTCTTTGACGTTACAAGTCATTTAGTGATTCAAAGCCCTGAAAACACTTGGCTCGACAGAAGACACCCGTTGCAGTGGGTTCTCCTGGAAAAGATAGGAGACTCAAGGACTGTCTCTCGAACCTAGCCTTAAAAATCTGACATAATCCCCGTCGAACCATTCACACACATTTCTCATGTCCTCTATAGTCGCAGGATATCTTTTCCCCCCTCGTTATCAGTCTAAACCGGCAGGATAAGGATTAATGAATTTGAGTCCTATTCAGAGATAGTTATTTTTAGTTTTTATTCTATTACTATTTGAACATTTATACTTGTCTTTGTGAAAAGTCCCAGTAAAAAAAATATTTCTCTGTCATTTTCTTTTTCTTTACTGTGAAAGTAATAAATATTAAACAGGGTAATGGAATCTGTTGATCCAGCTGAGTAGGTTGCCCCGGTCTATAAAGACAAAAGCCAGGAATGCGGAATCTCAGTATGGGATCAGCGATAGGGGCGAGCTGGGAGCCTCTTGTTACTTACCTTACTCAACTACCTGGACAAATACTTGCCATGGTAGTGCGGGGAGTATATGATACAAACACATAACGGATGCAGAATCCTGTATCAGTTAGGGACGAAGCGAATTTGACATTCAGGAGTTAGCCAGTGCAGTCGGAGGATATCTAGGTGTGGATCTTTTCTGGATAGGCACGGTTTAGTGCGAGGGAATCTTTTTCTTTATTCTTTTTCTTTATCTACGAAGGGACTTCTGGAGTGGATTTATTTTTTCTTTCATCATCTTTAAGCAGAGAGTTATTAAAAGGTATTCAACTGTTCATTATGCAATTGGAATATGTGCGAGTTGGAAAGAAATATTATGTTACAAAGGCAGATGAAAAATTTTGTATAGATGAACATTTAGGGGGATATATTTGGACTTACCAGGGCTCGAGAAAAGAAAGGTTGCCATGTTGCAGAATCTTACTATGGCTTGTATTATTTGGGGCAAGGTGGGCATTGAGAACTTGCCCAGGAAATTGAGAACGGGCATCTACAAATATTATCAAAAGTATTTTGTAGGGTTTTTGAGGGTGCTAGGAAACCCTAGACCCATCTGTTTTCTTTGTCAAGATTTAAAGAGACCTACACCGGGTTGCCCTGTATGTCGTCGATGAAAGATGGCATGTCAGATACATCAATCTCGAGCAATTGGAACGGGCCCTGAGGGTCGAAAAGCGTGTCCTAATGCCAACTATTCAGTCTTTGTAAAAGGATTGAAATGAGCCTCCTATGTATGTTGATGTGCATGCATGTAACTTTGTTTCTTGTTATCATTACTGTTATGTTTATTGTAAAGAATTGGCAACCAACATTCATTCTGTCACCTAGTGAGATCCTGATCATATGATAGGACTATCAGTATCTTATGCCAAGATGATCAAAGAATTTTACCATAGAAGAAGCAACTACAGTATGAAATGACGGCAATAGTATTTGTGAATTGTTGACCATGTATGTACAATTACACTGAGAAAAGGTACAGTGGATTATAAATCGAAAATCAGGAAGGATCGCATTAACTCATTGGACTTGATAGTTGAAGGGAAGCCTATTGGAAATCTGTGGAGGTATGTATATTGGACTAACTGTTATGAAAGTATGATATTCGGGAGAAAAACAATATCTTCCCAACCACCTATTGCCTATAGATTGGTACCTGTGTACCGAGGATGCTGATGAACATTAAGAACTGTAGATTTGAACAAGAATGTATTTGTTGGGATGATCAAAGATCTTTCTTTCTAGATGTCTACCTACTTTATTTTCTAATCACTTATAGTTATTATGATGATAGAAATAGTACTAATAACAATATCATGATTAAGGTGACGGGAGATTACTTACCTGTTCAAATAGGACTGTAACGGTTTAGTTACCTCATTGACCATCCAGAATAAATCTGGAGCAAAGTACGAGAGTGTTCTTTCTTTTTCTGTTTGAGAATCAGAATTGATTTCTTTTTATATATTTTCCAAATGTCTGATTTTGTTGTTTTTCCTAGTGGAGTTGTTATATTTTTGCTTGTATCTATGAAACAAAGTGTTATGGTCGAGCGTGATGTGAAAATGAGTACTTATTTAAAATACAGGATTTAAACTGTATTATACTCGACTATATGATTTTGAGTAGGAGCGTCTTGGAAGAGTTATTGTCTTTGTTTACGCAACTCATATCTTGTTTTAATGAGGTGAGGTGAGAGACTAATTTAGAAGCATTATAACTGAATTGTATTATTGAAACTATGCACATTATAAGCTGAGCAGCTAACTGTATGCATGAGTTTATATATATATATATATATATATATATATATATATATAGATAATGACGAGCATAAAAATGTGAGTAAAGGATATATAAAGAGATGAAAAATATGAAACAAGCGATGAAGTAAAAAAAAAGAGAAACGAGGAAGAGCAATATATATATTATACCAAAAGCAAAATTAGGACTAGTAAACATATGGTTAGGTGGAGGAACCCGGGTAATTTCAGGAAAGGATAGTAGGGGGTATAGGTGTGGTCGGAACTGATGTGAGAAGGTAATACTACATCAAGGCCCGAAGACGGACCTTGAATGTATTCGCGGGGGGCCTTGTGAGTTGGGGGGAGTTTCAGGAAAATAGGCATTGGGGAGATAAAAGAATATGAAATGTAAGGTGAGACAATATTAAAGATGTTTTATTTAAGACAGCGGGTCGTATTAAAAGTATACAAATAACGTTGACATAGCAGGCTAAAACATGGGGGAGTGATATTTGTATGTAAGGATCCAGTTCTAACCAGAACCAGTAGAGGGGCTTGAAAAGTAACAAAAACAAGTGAGAAATAACATTTAGGAACTAGGGGATCAGAGTCCATGGGTGACTCATAGAGAGTCCATGTATATAAATAAGACCATGTTCCAGGGTGGAGTCCAAAGTGCAATCAGATGTTTACCACCATGGGGTGATTAGTTATGAATAAGCAGAATACACTCCTATAAGATATCCCATATCATTGTCCAGGAGGTGTCGGGTGAAAGTAGCCGGTGTGGGGTGAGTATATAAAACAGGTGCAGGGCCAGGAAGGGTATGAATTGTCCACGAGTGGCAGGAAGCAAAGTTCATCCTGGAATCAAGGGGAACATTGTATAGTCATCAGCTCACAAGGAGAAATTATATATTCTGGAAAGAAAAGTAACAGTCGGAACACTGTGAATTGAGATAGCCTCTGGGGACTTAAGAACTCAATAGGAATTAGATAGCTCTACCTACCCTCTGCCTAGCCTATACCACCATGATTGAACTATAGATACCTACATCGCATTGGATGGTAAAGATTGCTCTTCCTCCCTCAACCATGGACACATATTAGAAATTCATTATTGGAATTATCCAACGAAGTTATGAAAGTTTACAAAAATAATATTGTGAATGCTTGAAGATCCAGTGAATGATTTATTCGTGAAGTTTGGATATTAATGAGAAGTGATGAGAAATTGCGACATGTGAAGGATTAGTAATAATCTAAGATCTGTGAATGAAATGTATATCTATTACAATTACAATTGGAATTCTCATGGTCCAAGGCAATGAAAATGAAATGAAACTATCAGGATTGTTGTCGATATATATATATATATATATATATATATATATATATATATATATATATACCTGCGAGTGTCAATAAAACTTCAGAGCTGACTTTACCCATTGTGTCTTCTTTTCGTATTGGGCTTTGAGATTTAGAAATAAGCCTTTACCACTTGACGCTAGTGAATTCCCCATATGATATAGTAAATTAGTTAGAGTACGGTGGATAACTCGAAGTTATGATCTATTTCTTAACCCTTAGGTGCCCAAGCGCACTTTAAAGCACGGTTTTTGGCTTTAAATACATGTATTTATATGAATATTGAAAGTAGATATCATCTAGACACTTCTACTTGTCCAATCTGTAAAGTTATACCCTCTATAGAACAGCCATAACCTCACAATTCCATGTTGCTCTATCTTTATTATTCTTAGAACCGTGAGTCAAAACATGAAATTTGGTTGTTAGATATGTGGCCCATTAGAGTGTCAGCCTTCCAGAGAGCAAGAGCCTGACATGGTACCAAACTACTATTCCTTGGTTATATCACAAAAGCATAAGAAGTTATCCTTTGTTATATGTTATTCATTGATAGAAATCTTTCATATCCATGAAAATACCTTTTTATGATTTGCTACCAAAACAATCTATTTCCATGGTAGTAGGAACAAATCTTGCTTAGTATAGTTATAACTATAGTATAGCAATATGGAGATATTCAGCAGATTGACCCAAATACTGCCAAAATTAATAATAACAAAATAGAATGTTCAGTTGCTATGGGAACCAAACTGGACCCGAGGCCAGACCTGGTATCTTATCTGAACTGAAATTCTAAATTAAAGTCATTCAGAAATGTGATAAGAGGCCAATATAAAAAAAGAAGATCGGAATAGTATAGGGTACTTAACAACACTGATATAACTATGAAAGTAGTATATACATGCAAAGTCAGCGCAATGGATTAGCTACTAACTAGGTCATGACCTACTGGTAGACCGGAAGTGACCTAGTTTCAGCCAATCAGAGGGCTGGATTTGACAGGAAGTGACGTCATAAGGTCATGACCTAGTTTTTTCGACCAATCAGAGAGCTGGATTCCATTTGACCTAGTGACCTGACCTAGTTGCATAAATTAAAAGAATTGCGCAATACCTAGGGTTGACCTACTTGCAAACCGGAAGTGACCTACTAACCTACTTGCAAAAACGTATGACCTACGTATGAGGGTGCATTGCGCAATGCTTGTAAGAATTTACACAATGTTCTGATGCAATACTTTTATGGATTTACGCAATACTTATGACTCATTTTGTTATGTCTCTTCATTTCATGCATTGAAATAAAACACAACTCATCCATTTCACATAACAGATTATATTTTTATTAGACACAATATTTACAGATGAAGACAGATTTTCCATTTCCGGGGCGTGCACATATACTACAGAAACATTTGTTGTGTGTGAATTTACTTGCTTGATACCAGCTTTGACCAGTGAGACTAGTTTTCCATGTGTTGTGGAAACAATAACTGTTAAGTTTGGCTATGTTAGATATAGCATGCTCGAACAAAGCCTGGGCCAGGAAGTAAATTTGACTGTTTTTGGGTCCAGGTAAAAGACCAGATAAAAAACCATCCTTAAAGTTTACCTCGAAGGAGAAATGATTTCTCACTCCAGGTATACTTAAGGCGTGAAGTTCCAGTGAGACCTGCAGACATGTGAAACAAATAGTTTTAGCAATAGCAGATACTTCCAGTTTACAATTACACTGACAAAACACTCCTACTATGGGATTACATTCTAACTCTTGGAGAGTAAGAGCAAACTTTCTTACACTTCCTAAAGTGTACCTTGTGTAGTGTCTTGGGCAGCCAGGTTCAGTGTGCAATTGATATACTCCTATACACCAATCATGCAATATCAAGTTAACTTTTTTCACTCGACAATAGTACATGCAGTTTCTGTAGGTGTCCCAAAAAGCTGAAGAGAAATGTTTGTACATTTTAACACTAGTTATACAGTGGTCAACAGTGTCTGGTTCAGCTCCTCTAAAATAACCAATGTTTTCTGCAGGTATTATTTCCCAAAAGAAATTCTCTGAACATCCACATGCTACAGAACTTATATCATTGTCAGGTGTTATAGAAGAAGCTTGATTATATGAAGCAACACTTTGTAAAACTGGACGCATGTAATAGTCATAAGGTGGAGTTTCTGTGGTTTGCTCCACAAGCATAGCTTCTAAACTTTCCATGTTAAAATGGTTGCTTAAATCTAACCAGATACTAATAATCTGGTGAACGTGACGCTATGAGACAAGAAATTTGGTACCACTTTTTTCTGTTCCAACTTAATTTCTTCAGCGCCGGATTTTTTTTTATTTTTGTGGTGAACATGTACAGCGTTCACTTTTGTGAAAAGTTTTTTTATTTTTTGGGTGATACAGTTCACTTTTTTTACTTTTTTGTCAGTTTTTTTTTCATGATACAGTACACATTTTTTACCTTTGTTGTTTATTTGAAAAATGTTCATTTGAACAAAAAATATTTTCCAGTTTAACACTGTTTTCTATGGAAAAAAATGTTCATTTGAACAAATGTTCGTTTGAACAATTGTTCAAATGAACATTTTCCAGTTTAACACTGTTTTCTATGGGGAAAAATGTTCATTTGAACAATTGTTCGTTTGAACAATTGTTCAAATGAACATTTTCCAGTTTAACACTGTTTTCTATGGGGAAAAATGTTCATTTGAACAATTGTTCGTTTGAACAATTGTTCAAATGAACATTTTTCATTTTAACACTGTTTTCTATGGGGAAAAATGTTCATTTAAACAAATGTTCGTTTGAACAATTGTTTAAATAAACATTTTTCATTTTAACACTGTTTTCTATGAAGAAAAATGTTCATTTGAACAATTTGTTTAAAATTTTTTCTTTCAACATAAAGTACAACTGGAAGTGAAACTAGAAAAAGAAACCATTTTTTTATATAGAAAGGGGTAGGGTGCTTACACCGTCTTCACATACTTGTCTCTTTATGTACTGATAGGTTAGACCTTGTTTCCTTTGAGAGTAAGTCGTAACGCTGTGGTTAACTACTTTAAATCCTTTGTTGACTACCGTGACAACATTTTCACTGTCCAGTACTTCTTTGTACTTGTCAGTGGTCAGGGGGTTTTGTTTTTGAATTACACCTTTGCAACTCATTTTAACGGGCACATTCACTCCTGTGCCTATGTAACATTTGGAGTTTAAGGCAGTCATTTCATCACCTTCCCACTCCACTTTGAATAACCCGGGGGTTCTCTTGTCAAACGCCAGACGGCTCTTACAGCATGGTTGAGGCAGCCACAGCTCACCCAAAACTTTGGTCTGAACATAGGTCTCTCTGTGGTGACTGTTGTCACATGATTCAGAGGGCAACCATTTGTGACGTTCTCTGAAGAAAGCTTCACGTTTTTCAGGAATAATTACGTCTTCTATGTTCTCTGCACTTAAAGCAAAGTAAAAACTGTCAGTGTCCATTTCACACATTTCAAAATCTTTCTCGTCTATGTATTCAAGGAGAAAGTCGTAATAGAAAGCCAACATTTTAAGTTTGGCATATTGGTATACCATGAACCCTATTTGAACTGGGAGGTCGTAGGTAATGGAGGTGGGCAAACAGGACAGTTCTACCGTGTTGTCACTTATGTCTTGCACATCTTGCACTGACCAGTGCATGGCCAAACGTCTTGCCTTAGAGGGGTGAAGATACTTTGTTTGAACAAAGTTTTGTTTGTTGCATATGGTTTTTCCGTATGAACCATTTCCCAAAAGTTTGTACAGATCTGACAGAATCTTACAGTCTATGTTTTCATCTCCCTTCCTCCTAGCTTTGGTCACTTCGTCCATGAAGGGTAAAAAAGTCTTTTCTGGTGTGTATTCTATGAGAAGGTGTACTTTTGTAACTACCAAACCTTTCTCCAGGTACCACTTCAAGAGAGGAGTTCCCAACAAAATTCCCTCTGCGTGGTAGCTGCCTATAAGTTGGCGTTGCGGTTGTTTCAGCTTACCTGCTGCTTCCAGGTAACGTTTCATATGTTCACCTACGTCATTTTTTCCTACTAAACAGTTTTTGAAAATAGGTGTCATTTCACTGAATTTTTCTTTCAAAGATTCAGGTGTTTCTATGTCTACCTGGATAAGTCCAAAAGTTGTTCCTCTAGAAACCCCTCCTAGTATTTCATCCTGACTTTTTCTGCCTTGGCACAATGGTCTTTTAATTTCCCATTCACTTTTTGTTTTGCTGCACGAGTTTTCAGTTTTTTCTTTCAGCCACATACACTCATACTTTTCCTCTACTTGGTAACCTAACGACTGAAGATATAGGGTAGTTAAAATGGTATTTTGGTTTTTTTCTTCTAACCATGCCTTTCCATTGGGGTCTCTCAAAACTGATTTAGTGAGGTGACATATGTGACCATGCCAGTAGCACCCGTGAAACTGGTATACTTTTTTTGAAGCTGGATCATAGCCGTCCACTTTTATTTTTCTTGAACCCAATACTACTTCCCCGTAGTTGTATTGGTGTAATATCTTCACTTTGTCTGTCACAGTTTTGTATCGCAACCATTCTGTGGCTGAGTAGCTAATCTGTTGACTGCAGACAGCTTGAAAATCGTTTTCTTTCCTGCGCACCACATAATAACCTGTGCAGTGTTCTTCACCCATGCACTTGAGGTACAAGCTGTTAGCATCTACCCCTACTATGTGTCTGCATACTTTGCTTTGTGGCCCGTATTTTTTTTGTCTTATTCTTGTTTCTCCACTTTTGTGATGTCTGTGAAAAATAATAGAGGGCCCCCCTACTAAGTTGCGTCTGAGCAAGGAGTGAACATCCTTTTCTTTCTCACCAAAAAGAATGTAAGGTGTGGCATTAGGTGCAGTGTTGTTGAAAAGAAACTTCAAGGTTAAACCTGGCAAAGTTAAACCGTCTTTGAACATGTCTACCCCACGATCTATAAAAAATTTTGTGTGCTCGTTTATGGCTAAAACAAAGGGTTTAACGTCCAGGTTGTTGTAATATATCAAGTAGTCCTTCATAGTTTTCATTTTGTTTTCTGTCCAGACCTTTTTACATTCAAGATAATCTTCTTTGCTTATTCCACCACCCGACAAAGAACTGTAGAAGCAGTGGCGTGGAGGAAGAGCTTTGTTGTTCAGTTTTCTTATGTTGTCCATCCACTCGTAGGGAAAAAACCTTTTTCAGCTTTCCCTTTCAGAAAGGCTTTCAGGTAGTTTGCGTAGGAATAACCTGGTGCCAAATAGTTGAACATGTCAAGGAAAAGAAGATGGTCTGTGTAGACTGCTATGTACTTGTTGCATTTTTTTATGGTTTTCATTTCTGTCTTGTCTGTGTCTATAAAAAAAGAATGAAATTCCTTTTTTATCAAATTAATGTCATACTTTCCAGAGTTGAAACCTAGAACAGGGACTCTTTCTATGTAGGTAAGAAGTTTTTCCTTCACTTCAAGAACATGGGAGATTTTCTTTTTTGGATTTTTTTTGTTCTTTTCTGGAAAAACTTTGCTAGCTTTATGTTCTAGTTCCTTTTGTTTTTCTTCTAGAGAGTCTAGTTCGTCTAAAACATCTCTAAAATTTTCTTTCACCTGTTCTCCTATCAACTGCCCCAAGTTGTTTATGTGTTCCAACACATTTTTAACCAAAGGATCGTCGTCCCTGTTGGAATTTCTGACAAAACACACTGGTTCTGTATGCCCAGGAAAATCAGAAGCTACACTGGCAGAAAGGGGTATGTGAGTTTTTTCTATCACAGTGTTAGCATTTTCTGGGGACCAACTTTCAGGTTGGACGAAATAGCTTTCAAAGTCAAAAACAATTTTATAGGGGTATATTTTTTTCTCAGGTGAACAAACTATTCCCAGTTCCTCTAAAACTTGAAAAACTGTTTTGGATGGATTGTAAGCTCCACCTTTGTACCTGAAGCTGACTTTGGTGCAATCTTTTTTCACCCCATTGTGTTGTTTCAAAAGGAAACTATGAGTGAAAACTTTATGACACTTTTCACAGGGGTACATTTTACCATACAGTCCCATGTTAGTTATTAAACTTACATGGTTTCTGTGTAAGTTCAAGTTCATAATTTTTTTGGATGAACACATGTTTGACCTTATAATTTTAGGTCGCCCCTTTCTTTTACCAAAAGAGGGAAGGTAAAAAATTCTTATGTTAACTTCAAACATCTTTTCTAACCTGTCTAAATCTTTTATGTCAACACCCTCAAAAGTCTCCTTGTTCACCCCTGGATAGGCTTCAAGGAAAAGCTCTTCAGTTTTTTCTAAAGATTCATACAGGAAGAAAGACAGACATCTAAAGAAACACAAGTTGTCCTTGTATGCCCTTTTGGTTTTAGGGTCTCTGTGAAAGTGTTGCATTCCTCTTTGTCTTAAACCTGGTGGAACAGTTTTCATTTTACCTAAAAGATATTCTCCTCCCGTAGCCCTTATGAGGGTGATGTTGGCGTTCACGTTGCCTATTACACTCCATTTAGTAGAGGGTCTTTGAGTGTCTTCTTTAATGTTGTTTTCTATTAAATCTAAACACTCTGCAAAGTCTTTGTTGTCCCTTATAAAAATGTAAGGGTCTCTATGACTTTCACTGTCATAGAACAAAGACGAGTTGTTGGCAGAAGCATGAAAGTACATGACTTTCTCTTCTTCTTCCTCCTTAGAGGAAGACAACAACCTTCCAAAAGAGACAGCCACTTTGTAAGCCATAACTTGATTTCTATGAATAGAGGTAAGCGCCTCTATTACCTGTTTGGCTCCCAAGTCTTTGTTAAAACTTGTCATTCTGACGTTGAAAATGGACTGAAGCTTACCAAGCACAGCCAAACCTGAAGCTATGGACTTGAAGTTGTCACGGTAACTGCTTTTATGCAAAGAATTTATTTCTATTTCTTTTGGAAGTTCTAAGCTGTCGGAAAAAGTTTCTCTTCTACAAGAATCTGAGTTACATAGAGTTTTTCCACTGTTTTCTACAGTAACCAAACGTGGAGGTCTAGGGGTGTTACACATTGGACAGTTGACGGTGTAAAGTTGTTTTACCTTTTTGGGCGGCTTTTTTTTTTTAAGGTTTCTTTTTCTTGTTTCACTTTATATTCGATATACAAACTTATAACTAAAACCTAACCTAAGTATACATGGAGTACATTTAGAACTTAAACCTAAGCTGGGCTATGTTGACTGAAGATGGAGTACATTTAAATCTAACTACGAATTAGCTGATATACATGATAATGTAAAAGCACTAAACAAGGAGCTGTTGACCAGACACTATACAAAGTTGACCACTTACCCAGAGTAGAAATCGGTCGTCTCGTCTAGGAAGGGACCAACTCGTGATTTTATGTCCTCCAGAATGAAGGGGGACACAGTGTGTCCGCAGTGTGTGGGTGAGGGGGGCATCCTGTAGCTGGAAGACACCGAGGCGTTCATCTCCTCCACGTAGCTGGTTGTTCCTATGTGAACTTTAGGAGTTCCCTTGTACAAGTTTACCAGGATCATAGCCCGGCCTCCACTGGGGTCGGTGCAGTCTTGGTTCAAGGACAACAAAAGATTATCCACCTTCCTCTCTCCAAGGGCAGCTAGGCGGTGTAACTCCTTGTACTTTCCAAGGATGCACTCTATCTGGTCCACTAAGTTCCTGAACTCACGCGCCTCTAGGTTTAAGCACCGCTCGTAAGGTTTGTCCAGGTAGGTCCTCAAGCATACTCCCCTGATGCTAGGTTCCCTGTATATTTCTATGCAGGCGTTGTTATCCCCTTCCGGATAAAAAACTTGGTCGGGGGCAGGTGACTTTTCTTGGAAACCAAATCGAGCAGGCCATTTTTTTACCACCAAAGGCACTGACCTGAAGCCCACAAGCTTGCTGGAAGAACTGGGGGCAGTGCCCTCCCCAAACTTTTGCCTGTGTGACTTGTCTTTAGAAGAAGCAACACCTGGGACAGAACCAATTGGCTCGGCACCATAGGATGAAGTCGCTGAGGAAACTGAAGCAGGGGTAGAGACAGGGGTTTTTTTGTGGTAGGCGCGCTTCTGTCTTTTTTTCTTAGGCTCCCCTTCTCTCTCACCGGAACAGTTTCTTTTTTCCGGCGGGCTTTTAAGAAGCAGCTCCTCTACCGGAACCGGGAGAGAGTACAGAGGAGAAGGGCCGGTCAGATCTATAACCTCTACCTGTGAATACCCCCCGCGGTGAGCAGGTGAAGGTGTCCCTTGTGTTAAGTCCACCACTTCTATGGGGTTGACTGCCGGTGATGAGGTTGTGAGGTCTATGACCTCTGTTGGACTGACCTGGGGAGAAGGTTCCTCCGGAGTCACGGGCGAGTAAGATGCGGACGTAGGTCCTTCAGTGGGGGGTTGGTAGTTCAAAGGTGCCGGGGGATTGATGTATTCCCTGATGTCAAAATTGCCGTCGCCAGCTTCCTGAGGAGTGCGATCCCGGACGCGATCCAGGAAATCAGTGATTTCGCCATGAAGAGCTGCAAGAGCGGCTTCCTGTTCTCCTGCATCAGGCACTTCAGTTGGAAGCCGAGCAGGAGTTGCAGGTGGTTTATCAGGTGAGGCTGGAGAGGTAGGAGGAGGGGCGATGCCCGACGTCTTTTCCACTGTCTGTTTAGAAGTAGTAAAAGTTAGTGGAGCCAGTTTTTTAGCTCCTCCTCTCCTGACACTAAGTCCCGTCTTCATGCGACCAGGCATTGTTCTCCTTGAAGATGAAAGGGTGGCAGGGCTGGAAGGTGCAGGAGCAGAACGGCGAACAGCAGACAAATGTCAGAAAAGGTTTGATGAAGATCGAGCAGCTCAAGCCTTCTTTATAGTATCTATCCTGATACGATCCTGGGACGTTCCCTTGTCGTTCAGATAACGTACAACCACGTCCATGAGTCGTAGATAACCGTGCTTTTCCATTCATAGTATGTTTTACACTTAGACAGTGTTGTTTTGGAAAAAAGTAAAAAACTTAACTGAAATAAAACAAACGTGATAACGCTCAGTCAACGTTCAGGGGGAGGCTTGTAAAACGAATCTTGTTGTTACCATTCTGTGATTAACGCAGACCATTCGTCATTTATCAGAACTAGCTTCTCTCAAGCAGACATGGCTAACTTTTGTCCTTTGCCTTTGTCTTTGACCGTAGGTCACAAAAGGCGTCAGGAGGTGTTTATTTCAGACATCAGGAGGGGCGTAGAAGAAGGTAAGGTGTGGGCTGTGTGGAGATTCTGTCCTGAAAATTTGAACAGTGATCTTTACATCCCTCCTAACTGTAACTTCAAACAATGCTTCTTGCACAACCAAACCACTGCATTGGTTCCTTGTGGGCCATCTGTGAAAAAACTTATCTCAGAAAATGGGGAAAGTTTTTTTTCAGGTGTTCTTTTGGGACATGGTGCCATGGTACACTTGATGTCGAGACATTGCATTTCCTCTGGAAGTTCAAAAAAATTCATCTCAGACAGACAAAAACCCTTTTTTCTAAGGGATCAACCTTTGGGGGGAGGGCCTGGTAATTCAGTTTTCATCGATTCTACTATGGTGAAGGCTTTAATTAAAGCCACTTTACTTCACCCAGACAAAATTACAAACTCTCTAGTTTCCAAAATTTTCTATGAAAGAGGATTCAGGACAGAGATTGGACACAATTACCATGGGTGCTGTCATGTTGTGAGAGTTATAACTGAAATAACTACCTCCCATGAAAAAGGTCAGCTGAAGGTGGTAACAGCCTACCCCGTATCTAATTTTTGGTCCTCCTAATAAAACTGAACAAAAATAAACGATGATCCTCCGGGTAAGGCCCCTGGGCTAAACCCACCCTTCCACATGTTTTCCCCTCTTTTCAAAACGCTCAGGCACTGACCCTGACGTTTGTTTCGTCCTTGAGCAATAAATCATTTCAGGAAAGTGCGATAAGGAAAGACTGACAGGTTTCCTATAAAGGTTAAACGGGGACTAAACCATCGTTATTTGACACAACAACCTTCGCCCTACCATGTCGCGTTACTCCCTGCAGCGTGTATTAGAACAACGTCACCCCGACGACACTCAAGTTCTAACGTACGTGAGGGAAAGAAATGAAATTATATGTTGCTCTTCAATTTGTTTCAGGTACGTGTGCAAATACTTGAAAGAATCTGTTCTTCACCGGAAAAAATTATACTTAGTTTTTTCTTCAGTAGAATCAACTTTTACATCCAAAGACAAAAAAACCTTGAGGAAAATGGTTTTGAGTCATAACTTGTCGAAATTTTCAGCGGTGGAAACCTTGGGTTATGCCCTGAAGCATGGAAGAAAGGGAAAGGGCCCACTGAAAAACCCCTTCCATTTGGAAGCATTGAAAGCGGCAGAAGAGCATCACGCCAAAGAAAATCCCCGCCAACTTAACCAGCGTCTTCATTTCTTCATGTCTATTTTGGAACTTCTAGCTGAGTGCTTAGAAACAAAAACTTTGTTTTCCTCCTGCCCCATATTTCACATCCCATCATCGTCCCTGGATCGTTTCAGTGTAGAGGAGAAAGAAAAAGTTTGGTTTTATCTGGCTATGTGGTGCACCCAGCTTATCTCCCTTACTCACTGTTTTCACCACAATCAGCTCGCTTTACACTCAACGTCATAACAAATTTAAACGAACGAAGAACGATGTAACAGGCTTACCTAAACAGGGGGAAGGGAATGGAAGAGATATATAGAATAGGGTAGAATAGGGTAGGATAATATAGGGTAGGGTAGGGTAGGGTAGGGTAGGGTAGGGTAGGGTAGGGTAGGGTAGGAATGGGTTGGGGTGGGTTTAAAAAACTATAGGGTGGGGGGGTGGGGGCACCCCGCAAGTATGGGGGGTTTGGGGCTTTTTGGCCCGGTCTGGCCGCCCAAATAACCCACCTAACCCACCCACCCACCCACCTAAACTACCCACCCACCTACCCTACCCTACCCTACCCTACCCTATATAAGTTAACTGTATGCTTTCTAGCCTGTCATAACCTACCTGCCTACCTACCTGCCTACCTTACTTGCTGAACACCTTTTTTTGGTTGCTATGGAGTTTCACCTTTCGGACGAGTTGTTATTCAAGATCAGTGAAAAAATATCGGAAAAAGACTACCCTCGATTAGGGGTTTACTTAGGACTTAGACTAAGTTTAATGGATTACATGGAAAAAACACCGTCTCTTCGTTCTATGGGGAGAGAAATGCTTATTTCATGGAGCAGAAAGAACGTGTGTTGCAAGTGGATGGTATTAAGACATGCATTAAGTGACATAGGTCGTTACGATCTGACTGATTATTGTAGATGGTACATGGGATATTACAACGTAGTGGACCATTGTGAAATACCTCCAGAACAGTGGAAAGTTAATACTTTGTTCGTCAACCTGGCAGACAAGTTAAAAATACTTGACTGGAGGAAACTGGGAACTCAACTTGGATTGACCGACCACGAACTTGACGTCATATCCACCCCTGTTCCAGGGAAAAAAAGTGTGACAAATCCTGTTTTTGAAGTCCTAATGGTTTGGAAACATAGAGAAATATCTCATCCAAGCTGCCTTGTAGCCAGTCTATACAACATGGGACTTTCTGACGTAGCTCTTTACGTCGAAGGTTTGAACGAGGGTTCTACTGATTTAAAAGAGGACAAGGTCGCTCCTTTGGTCACTTTGGTTTAAGATATCGTCCAACATGGATCACAAGGAAAAGGAGATCATTTTTGACCCACGTCTACAAAGCCCCTTCACAATGATCATAGCTGGACCTACTTCTTGTGGAAAAAGTCAACTTGTTTTCAAGTTGATTAAAGGTGTAGACGAGCTTGTAACTCCAAAAATACACGACATATACTACTGCTACAGTCAATGGCAAGATGGATTCGACGAAATGGTAAAGTTGGGGGTTAAGTTCAACAAAGGTCTTCTTTCAGAAGACTTTTTATTCGAGGATAAAAGAGACGTGACTAAACATGGACTGGTCGTAATAGACGATCTCATGGATCCCGAGTACGTTCCCACCATAATGAAACTTTTCACTGTGGGCTCTCACCATCGCAGTTTAAGTGTAATTTTTATTACTCAAAACTTGTTTTTCAACAATCCTGCCTTCAGAACCTTGAGCTTAAATGCCCACTACCTAGTTGTTTTTAAAAACCCTAGAGACATGAGTCAAATAGGGCACATCAGCAAACAGGCCTTTCCAGGACAGAAATCCTTTTTGACGGAGGTATATAACTCAGAAACCAAAGAGAAACATTCATACATCCTATTGGACTTTAAGCAGAGCACACCTAACGAGCTGAGGGTAAGGAACAGCATAACAACTCCTTGAAACACCTTGGTTTTCATTCCTCAAGCTTCAGCTTCGAAAAGAAAAAGATAGAATGGTGACCAAAAGATCTGCTTCTGGAGGAAAATTTAAAACAATAAGGAAACATTACCACTTGTTGAAACACATATCCAAGTGTTCCTCGGCAGAGTGTTCCCACATTATCAAAGGCCTCAGCGATGAGGTCATTAGGTTGATGAGTCAAATTTGCGTCAACGTAATGAACAAAAACCTGTTGCGTAACGAGTCAGACGCAGTCAAACGTTTATCACCCTACAAGAAAGAACTCAAGTCAGTCACAAGGCACAAGGCTACCGTTAAGCAGAAGAGGAAAACCTTTGAGCAAAAGGGTGGATTTTTGGGAACCATTTTGGGTCTGGCCTTACCCCTGATTACAGGTCTCATAGGAGCACGTCGATAAAAAATCATGTCTTATTCAAGGATGGCCCTCGTAAGGGCGGATCTCGTTCCCCGAGAAAAAAGCCCTTCTTTTGTTAGTCCTTCCTCTCCTCCCCAGCCTGGACCTAGTGTTCAAGACCAGTACTACAGCACTCAACTTTTAAGAGAAGGTTTAACTCCTGATTCCAGCCTGGTTCAAGTCCTGAACCACCTTCAAAGTAAAGCACACGAGGTGCTTAACTCTCCTAACCTCAAACTGAAGGAAAAGTTAAGACAGTACAATCAACTTATGATAAAGTCGGGAATTTTAACTAAAAAAGCCAAGGCCTTAGGACAACGTAGGGAAGGTCCCTATCCTGGTCGAGCAGTAGGACAAGCCCTGCAGGAGCAGCAGCAGCTAGGGGTGTGAACTATTCTTTAGAAGACACCGACGACGGCGACGACGATGACGACACTTTCACAGAGACTAGAGACGATCCACCACTTCCTGACGATTCAGACGGAGAGAGTGTAGACGAATTCAAAGGGGAGGAAGGGTTTAAACCTCGTGCAAGAGACAACACAGAGGGTATGGACGCCGACATAAAAGAAAGAATACCCGCAACTTACAGAACGACTGCTAAAAATCTCTACAGAGAATTATCTCGTCACGGAAGTCAAATTTTGAATTGGAACAGAGACGGAGAAATATATGTTAACGGGGAACGTGTGCCTGGAACTGACATAACAGATTTGTTAGCTTTTGCTGCCCGACCAAAGTCTTTGAAAAAGGACCAACCTAAAGGAAGCCAGGTTTTTATGAGAGCAGTTAAAAGGCTGAACCCCACCTTAAAATTTGTCAAAAACAAGTTGGCTTTTGCAGGGCACAGTCCTTCCTTTGCTGCCAGTCCCTTAAAAAAAGCTTCCCCTATTAAGAAGAGGAAAGTAAGTCAAAAAGGAACTGGACGTAAGTTTATATGGCGCACAAGGCTTTGAAAAAAGATGTCCTCAGGTTTTACACAGATCCTGAACAACCTGGAAGTTTCACCAGTGTATCTAAACTTCAACGTCATCACTTCAAGAAAACAAAGAAAAAAAAATAGAACAAGCTTTGGAAGATGTAGACGCTTACACCAGGCACAAACCTTACAAGAGAAGATTTCCAAGAAGAAAAACACAAACATGGGGCATAGACAAACAGTGGCAACTTGATCTCATAGACATGCGAGAATTTTCAAAGGAAAACAAAGGATACCAGTACATTCTAGCGGGAATAGATGTTTTTTCAAGGTATGGTTTTGGACAACCTGTGAAAAGTAAGAGAGCTGATGACGTAACAGAGGCTTTCAAAAAAATGAGCAAAGAAAGAAAACCTCAACAAATTCAAACTGACAAGGGCAAAGAGTTTGTCAACAAAATTTTCAAAAAACACTGTGAAGATCAAAACATCAATTTTTTCACAGGAGAGAACGACGACGTGAAGTGTGCCTTAGCCGAAAGGTTCAACTCTAATTTACAAGGAAAAATGTGGAGATGTTTCTCTCATTTCAATAACTACAAATGGGTTGACTTGCTGCCCGACTTGGTTAAGTCCTACAATTTGACTTACCACAAAACCTTAGGAGCTGCCCCTTCAGACATAAATAAAGACAACTCTGAAGTCTTGTTCTACAGGTTGTACGATCAACCTCAAAAGAAAAAAGTTCCTGTCCTTCAGTTGAAGAGAAAAAATCAAGTGCGAATGTTGAAAACAAAGAAAACATTTAACAGAGGGTACGAACCTAACTGGACTGAGGAAATATACACAGTCGACGATATTTCGCCCAAAGGGTACCACCTGAAAGATCTCCTTGGAGAAGAGATAAAAGGAAGCTTCTACGAACCTGAAGTTCAGAAGGTGCAAGTCCGTCACGGAAGACGCTACAACATAGAAAAAATAGTAAAATACAGAGGAAAAGGCAAGAAAAGAGAAGCCTTGATCAAGTGGAAGGGTTATGGAGACAAGTTTAACTCTTGGGAACCTGTCAAGAACATAAACAAATGGCGTTTACCTTAACTTTACCTAGTAACTCATCTATGAACGTTTTTCCTGACAACACTTTAACTAGTTACAATACAATTTTGGCAGAATACATTAACTCTCCTACTCAGTTAGAGTGTGCTCTTCAAGAAATAACCTGTCCTACCACGTGGTACAACGTCAAAGAAGAACCCATTCTCTTGGCACAGGGAGAGAACGACCTGACAAACAACCTCCGCTCTGTAGTAGCTTTATTAAACAAACGCAGAAGACAATTTTTTCCTGTGGAAAAACCAGGAGCCCATAGTGTCTTCAGTAGAGCTTCAAGCTCTACATCAAATCTATCAGCCCAATCTGCTTTGAAGAGAGGAGTAAAAATAACAAAAAACCTACGTCATGTCAACCCTGTGGGATCGGCTGAAACCATTCCTCCTGCTGGTCCTGAAAGTGAAAGTCCACCAACTCCTGCTGCTGCGACTGAGACGCCATCTGGAGGATTCACTTTTAACCAACCCACGCCAGAGAAGGAGGAGAAGGAAGAGGAGGAGGAGGATGAGGGGGAGGGTGACACGGCAGGCAGAGAGAAAAGGGAAATATCATCGGCTGTGGCTAAAGTGATGTCTATGGATGACAGGGAAAAAAGGTCTCTTTCTTTTTTTGAAGAAAAGGCCGTCTTCACAGACTCTGCTAATGTTTCTCCTCTCTCTCCCAGTCAGTTACAGGCTGTGAAAATACGTACACGCTTCAAGGAAATCAGCAGATACCTGTCTAAGTATTACTTCAAGGAAGGTAGTACCTACAATATGTTTGCCTTAGAAGGTGTGAACCTGGAAAGCAACTCAGAGTTGATAGGATACTTGAACAGGACCATAAATAAACTACAGAGCATGTTGGTGAGAAAACTAAGAAACTACAGGAAAAACAACAAAGCCACCGTGTTTCACTACAACAAATACACAATGAAAAGTGTAGTTTCCTTGCCTCCTGGTGTGGTCATGCAACTCCCAGAAAACTTAGGGAAACAATTAGGTTTCGACGGAAGTGTTTTCCTAAGTGGAAAAACACAAAGCCCCTACGTGGTAGACCTTCAGTACAAAAGTCGATGTGCTTTTGTGTACTCTGACATAGTCAAGCACAGTCTTGTGGGTGACTCTAAAGCACCCCTTCTGAGGCAAATCAACATAAATCGCTACAACGGTGACATGCAAACCATAAGTTTCCAAAACTTGATATATCTTCCAGTCACTAAAACCACCTTCAGACAGATAGGGATATATGTAAGAGACAAGACTGGGGAACCGATACCATTTGAAAGTGGATCAGTGTCGGTGGTACTTGCCTTCAGACCTCTTCAAGGATAGGAGTATATTACCATGCTTCACTACTATGGAACACCTCCATACCTGGCCCCTAGGGGTCAGTACGCTGAATACTACAGAAAATCACAGTTTGGGAACGGTGCTTTACCAGCGTACGGTGGCAGGGGCAGACAAAGAGGGCACGGACTTGGCTCGTTAATAGGTGGTTTACTGAGAGGAGCTGTTCCCCTCTTAAGTAAAATAGGACGATCAGCTGCCAAATCTGCAGGCAAAGCCTTGCTTACAACAGGAGCTGGAGTCTTGTCCGACGTGGTATCAGGAAAAGGCTTCAAGAAAAGTGTAGTTAGGAGAAGTAAAGCAACAGGGAAGAACTTACTCAAAAGGGCTGCTTCTTCTGCTCAAGGATACATAAAAGGTACATCTGGACCTCCTCCAGTCAAACGACGAGCAACCGGCAAGCGCGGAGGACGTAAGGGGCAACGCGGCAGAGGTAGAGGACAAGCTAGAGGAAGGACCTTGTTCTAGTCATGAGTCTCCTTCATCCCAAGGGTCAGGTATGTGCAGTAGGTGAACTAGACCTACACGCCTTGCCTGTCACTCAAAAGGACATATTAAAGTGTCAAAAAATAACCAAAACTACCAACAATGCCCTGACTCCACACACTGAATCATTTGACTTCACCTTCGAACCAAGCAACCTGTACACAGACCTCTCAGAAACTGAGTTGTACATGGAACTGGAAGCCGTGGCGGCAGACGGAACAACTCACCTTGCCGTCGGCATAGAAGCTGCTCCAGTCAACAACTTGGCACACGCTCTCTTTGCTTCCTGTCAGTTGCTGATAAATGGGGAGAAAGTCACCGGCAACAATGAAGACTATGGTCTCAAGGCCTACATTTTGGACACAATTTGTTGCAACAAAGAAGACAAAGAGACTCGGTTGAAAGGGTGTCAAAAGTACATGAAATACACCTGTGGTCACATGGAAGCCAGAGCGGGCGAAAATTCTGGATGGACGGCACGGAGAGCAGAGTTCAGTGCCCGCAACAAACATGCCTTAGTAATGAAGCCGCACCTGGATTTAATTAAACAGTGCAAGGTGCTGCCTCCGAACTGTGAAATCAAGTTCATATTCGAAAAAAATCAGCCCAATTACTACATGATGCAAGCAGCCGATCAAAACTACTGGGTCAAAATCACCAAAGCTGAAATGACACTTCTCCAAAAATGTGTCGACGACGAGGTGGTGAAAACTCACGTCAGCAGTGTCAGGAATCCACATTGGGGCCCTTTCAACTATCACATAGCCAGGTGTAAAGTAACTAAACACACTTTGGACGGCGGCTCACAAGACTACAGTTGGACTCAACCTGACACTACTCAAATCCCCACCAGGATAGTCTTGTGTATGATAAAGGAAACAGCAGCTGCTGGGACTAAGACAGAAAATCCTTTCAACTGCAGACATTTCAACGTGAAGGAAATATGCGTGAGATATGACGATCAAAAGTTTGAGTTGAAGACCGACTTCGAAACAGGCAACTGCATCAGAGCCTACAGTCAAATGTTCATAGACAGTGGGCTGTCGGCTTTGGGGCAAGACTGTGGCATAACTTTGGAAGATTTCAAAGATGGGTATTCCTTCTTTGTTTTCGACCTCACCCCAGACAGAGCACCTGAAGACAGTCGTATAAATCTCATCAAGCAAGGAAAGCTGGGCATTTCCCTTAGGTTTGCCGCCCCGACTATTCATGCCATATCTGCCGTCTTGTGTTCCTTCTACGACAACAACATCCAACTGACGGCTGACTGTCTTCCTGTCACAGACTACCACATGAACTGAGAAAAAAATGAGAACTTCAGACATAACAGGTGCACTGAAAAACCATCCACACACAAGGCGTTTCTACCTGGGAACTTTTGCCAGTAATCAATGTCCTAAGAAACCAATTCCCTCTACATGTTTCGTCAGTAACACAGATCCAAGCTCTAAACCTGGTCAGCACTGGGTGGCATTTTACGTTTCTCATGACGGGAATGTATTCTACTTTGATCCCTATGGCTTACCTCCATTTACTATATATCACCAGAGGTTCATGCAAAAGTCGTCAGATGGTCACGGGTCGTTCAGCAGAAAACAAGTGCAAAACTTTTACGCTAAAACGTGTGGAGCCCACTGCATTAACTTCCTCATAGAAACATGTCGGACCAAGGACCCACACCACACTGTGAAAAGGTTTTCTCAGGTCCCCTTCAACTTAATGGACAAAATAGTCAGGCCCTTGCTGAGGAAAAGAGAGAAGAAGAGGCAATGAATTTCGAGATGAGTCCAGAAGAAGTAGCAGTCAAAGAAGACGTGAGCAATCTTTTTGTGAAAGGGAAAGTTAAACGTGAATTGGACGTGATAGACGGGCTTCAGAGCACGGCGGAAGTAATAGACAAGATTCTCATGATCATGGCCGAGTTAATGGACAAAGTGGTAGCCCTGGAGGAGAACGACATAGGAAGAAAGGCCTTGAAGGATTTAATGGAGAGAATGCGGGCCTTAGAGGACCGTAGTCAAAGTCCTACTCCAGCTAAGACCGGGTGCAGTTGGTACTGCAACAAGAATTCATTTTCCATATAATATCCATGTACTCTGCTTGCAAGCATATCTGATTATAATGTTTCATACCTAGCATGTACTCTGATAGGAAGAAATAATAAAAAGATTGAATTGAAAAAACCGAGTTGTGTCTTTGTTGCATTTAATTTAATATCAAAATAATAAGTCAATAAGTATTGCGTAAATCCATAGGAACATTGCATCAGAACATGAGTCATGGTTATTGTGTAATTTCTTTCAAGGATTGCACAATACACCCTCATACGTAGGTCATACGTTTTTGCAAGTAGGTTAGTAGGTCACTTCCGGTTTGCAAGTAGGTCAACCCTAGGTATTGCACAATTCTTTTAATTTATGCAACTAGGTCAGGTCACTAGGTCAAATGGAATCCAGCTCTCTGATTGGTCGAAAAAACTAGGTCATGACCTTATGACGTCACTTCCTGTCAAATCCAGCCCTCTGATTGGCTGAAACTAGGTCACTTCCGGTCTACCAGTAGGTCATGACCTAGTTAGTAGCTAATCCATTGCGCTCAGTTTGCATGTATATACTACTTATGAAATAAATAGAAAATTGTCAAATAGTTCTGGGCACCAAAAGGTAAAATATTAAGTGCTGTGAAGATTCTTACATAGCAGATTAATTTCAGCACATCTCAACACCTCGAAATCTTCCACCCTCCTATAGCCCAATATTACTCATCAACATCACATTCAGAGTGAGACAAGTCAAGTTCTTCTTGGTCTGAGTAGCACAAAAGCAATTTTTCTTTACTAAAGTTAATAGTCTTTTCATGCAAATGAAGAGCTAGGCTAATCCATGTCATCAACATATCAGAAGAACACATTGTTAAACCCAGGTCTTCTACGCAGTTAGCGAACACAGAAGTCTCTGCCAAAAGCTAATGCACATTCCACGACGTTTTATATTAATCAGCGGCCAGACACAGGTTGGTAGTTCTTCAGGTGTCAATCATGCTTCATGGGCATCTATCACCACTCATCTATCACCACTTGATCAGCACACAGGGATTTGTTTCACTCTTGGTGCCAAGTCGGGGGCTCCCCTGCTTGCTTTTAATTAGATTCGCAGGAACAGGGTCCGGTTCATAGTAGGCTTATCTTTCATACAGATACTTAGAATAGCATTAGTATCGCATTGAGCTGTCTACCCATAGAATTATTCACAATGTCGGAGAGGCACTGCAATGGTACTAGAGCGCGGAAGCTTTTTTTTCTGTTAGTGGTCTTAATTGTGCAGAATGTTACAATGGCGCTGTGTAAGGGCAACTGGAACTGCATCAGTTCAAAACATGAATACATTAATGCAAGGAATATTCAAAATAATGATTGGGTTAACCAGAAAAAAAGATATAACATGGCTGCTGCTCGGATAAAAATTAGAGCAGTCCATAATATTGTATTTCCAGGTTGTGGATTTAGTTGGAGCAAATACCCAGTGGTACGTGTCAGTATTCATTTAAAACCCGATTTTAAGAATCATGGGTGATTCGGCTGGCAGTATATATGCGATTTTGAGTAGTGCACGGTAAAGCCTGTTTTGATAACTTTGCAGTTGTTTCCATCACATATCGTTAGTCTATAACGAATCGTTCTATGACTCGAAATAATCAACTGTGTTTCATTATAGATTGCCTAATGAAGATTTAGTTATGTGATAAAAAGTGATAGGTATCACCGCTTGCAGGATCCTATACCAAACGCAGAATTTTATGGTCTCATAGTATGGAGAGGAATGTGTTGGAATCAAGGACATGTATGTATAGATTGGAGAGGGGGGGGGGTCACAGTATTATAGTATAGCTGGTGTCGGAGTGTGGGGAATGTAAATGTAAGCTTCTTATGTTGACCAAGTAGACTCAAGCAGCTTGAACTCTTGATTGTGGTGGAGTGACCATGCAGGGATTAAGCACTACAGATCAGGTCCAGGCCTCTCAGCTACCACCCAACTCGCCCTGTGGGTATTTAATCGACATGGCAGGACATACACACCTCATGCAGCTTCCAACGACAGTTCATATTCTACACCTGTGATTTGTTATGTAATTACTTATTGTAGCACCAACTACACGTCCCTTTGGATCCCTTGTTCTACACTGGCTACTTCAGAGGGCAGAGTGCCAAAGAAGGTGTTTAGACAGTTGGTTGTACTGATCAGGGACCATTGAAGGTCATGTGGAGGCCATTATACAAGCTGCATTCAGTGAGAGAGTACTTGTCTCAGGGCTGAGGTATTACAATTACTACAACTGCTGTAGTACTAAGGTGTCAACTGCTGCTGAACTCTTAATTTGATTTTGGACTGGGATACCTGCACCTCCAAGATGCCTTCACTTGGTGACCTCAGCAACTTTGAGGTGAGTCTTATACTTAACACATATACAGCAAGTAAGCCTTTAATTAGTTAGTCTTGGATGCAGACCTCCAAAATCTGAGTTCAGGGCATTGCTCCAGTGGTATTACAAATAGTGTAACCTTTGACAAAACCAATCCCTCATCCTTGGTGTCAGCCGATGATCCGTTATTATTGACTCACCTAATTCTTTTTATATATTTCCATCAACCATCTGCTCACCGATTGAGCTAATCTGTTGCTTGGGCAATGGGCTTTCGAGCATAAACCACTTTTATGTCACTCCACCTTAGTAAATCCAAGCCTCTTTTTATGTTAACGCCCACACATTCGCACCTTTTACGCCAAGTGTAGGAGTCCACACAAATGAATACTTATTCCTTCAACATGTATATAAAAATTAGTAGACAGATGTATGTTACTCATTCGGGAAGTTTGTTCTACTTTCCTGGAATAGTCGTGTTTTCTTCTTTCTTTTAGACAAGTGATAAGCAATGTCATTGTCATTGAGCTAGGAATGAGTTGGAGATTTTGTTGAGTACGTGTCTCCCTTTCAGCAAGCTTCTTGCATGCTGAAATGCGTGCTGTAACGTATGTCAAATAACAGAGCCTTCAGGAGAGAGCATAAGGAAATTATGAGGTCTAAGTTAGGGAAATTAGTATTATGATGGGGAATAAACTGACACTAGGCCAGAATACGTTACCTTTGCTTTTTTTCCATCTCATATTGAACCAAAAGGTTGTCCATAGTGGGCCGGCGCCATTTCACTTTGCACACAGGGCGTGTATGTATACACAGATAAAGCCATTGTGGGATGGTCCTGACTTAGTGTGCACAATCTGCCCTGATCTCTGGTATGTTTGACATCTCCAATCCCACTATAGACGTCACAACCAAAAACGGTGGTCTAAAGTATACCTTAATCCCAGTCATGCAGAGTGTATATAAACATAGTACGAGGAAAACCAGCACAGTTACTACTCATGGCATTAACGCCGAACCACTAGAAGCTTTATGATCGTGGTAGGCCCATCTACCTTTCCGTGTGAATGTCACCTTGAGTAGCGCTACTTCCAGTGCCTCAATAATTCACACATGTGGGACACGGATTTTGGTCTTCTTGGTACTATGGTCCGATGCTGAGTATATTGATTAGTTATATCTACCAAAGTTACTTTTGTGCAACATCATTTGATTCATGCAGTAACAATGTTGTCAAATAATGTATTGATCTTACAAATATTCTTAGCGATGAAAAATCAGGTCATGATATTACATTGTATTTGTTAGCCCAACATTAGCCAAAGACAATCAGAGATCATTGCATCAAGGTACTTTTATCAGTATAGACCCTCATCCTTTTTTTCATAATTGGCTATTAATTAGGTCTCACGTAGGCTCGTTCTATAGATTTACATAGACCTACTGGTGGATATTTGATTTAATAGCAGTGTTCCATATGAAATAACAAAGTCATGGCAATAGTTCCGTAAGAGCACCCTTGTGTATGTATGGAAAGGCATGAGGTCAAAGCTGGAATGACTTTGTAGCACATCTTGTTCTTAAAAGCCAGCTGGTGAGGGTGAAATGCAAAGACAGAAATGGGTCACACCTTTATATACATTAATATTTAGGTGGGTGGTACTGGTGGTGGGGGGCAGTGCTGATTCATCATTTCGTCATTATTATTCTGTACATTCTACTTATATCTTTATATTTCTCCTCAAAATTTGGCAGTTTTAAAAGATACGGGTTATGTTTTCCTGAGTATGGGTTATGTTATGGGTCTAGACCCCTAAAATCGACAGTGTGACATGGCCTTTTCTTAAAATCGACAAAGGACATGGGGCTTCTAGGGACAAGGACATGGGACAAAAAAGATAGTGACAGGGGACATGGACTTTTCTTAAAATCGACATGTGACATGGAGCTTAGTGACAAGGACAGAGGAAAATACAAATTTAATGACATTTGACATGGGCTTTTCTTAAAATCGACAAGGGACATGGGGACCCCCCATCTAGACCCCCTATGTTTTTCCCGAGTACCCACTTGAGGTATTTATAACTGGACATACAGCCCAGCCCGCATGGCTCAAATACCCACATTAATACTGTAGATTTGTTACATGTGTTATATGGATTTAATATAAAGGCTAGACTATCTGGCAATTCACAGCAGCTGAAAATGTTCAAAGAAAGATAGAATCAACATCATTCATGTAAATCTGTGAAGTGGTACTGAAGTCGCACATTTAGAAGCCTAGATATAGGCTTCTCAAGTGGTATAGTGTCAAAAATATCAGATTTTTTTAAATTGATATTTTAGCATTTTTCTAACCAATGGGTAGATATTTTTCAGGATCCTTGCTTGCTAAACTGAATTTAAGCTCCAAATGCCTGATAGACATAGCTATAGTTTTCTTGGTTATATAGAATTACATAGGAATTACATAGGATTCATAAATTATCATATGTTTAATATGTCAATTACCTCAGTTTAATCGATTTTTAATTCATCCAACTGAATTTACCGGTGGAAGATCCATAGTGGACCACCTGGTTCAAATATGCAAGTGTTATATACCAAATGAAAGCTTTTGATGAGCTGTAAATGAATATGCCAATAACTAAACATTTTGGATGTGCGACTTCCGTACCATTTTGTAAGGATGGGTCACAATATAGTCAGGATCGCCATACTATTGATTTGTTGCATAAAGTTCTGTAGGCATAGGGAATACTGCTGTGGTATATTATGTGGTCAGATATCGGTTAGAACCATGTCAAAGCATGCCTCTGTCGGATGATTATTTTGTATACATTACCTGTAAGCATTGGACAAAAACCTAGCTGGTAGACCACTGAAGCAGAGAAAAAGCTAAGGACTCTAACTCTCCATATTTTACAGAAAGACCTTGTCGGAATTTTTTGGGACCCGAGTTGGAACACTAACTAATAGAATAAATACTATCCCTCAAATGGGACATTATCGCTTGTATACATTTACCATTTGAGGAATAATGGCAAAAGTAGGGACGCTAGAGAGTTTTAGCAGCCCTGACGTGAACGTATCCGTACTGCGTAACCTAGCAACGATGTGCATTATGTCATCAAATCGTGTGCAGCCCAGTAGAGCTTCGTACGTCCATGACGTAGCAAAGCAGTTAGATACGTTCTGTATGTATGTAGCTCCGTAGTGGAGGTGAGTGTACCGATACGTCCACGTCGGCTTTGCTAAAACTCTCTGCTGTCTCTCAAACGTGGCATTACACCATTATTACATTAAATCACAAATGACTTACCCACAAACGAGACACTATCCCACAAACAGTATATATGATCAACGACATAAATTTGAATTGTACACATTATACAACAATATTATAACAAATTGGTAACATACGTCTAATGTGTCACCTACATAAGTTTGTAATACTAGTGTGTGTAAGATCTTCTTGTTGAAGAGACTCGCACAGGTATGCACAACTACTAAGTATAGTACTCTGGTGTTCAAGGTAATCCTCCTTCACCTGCTTATACTTAGGGGGTATGTTCGATATCCTGTTGAGCTCTATTCTCAGAGAGAACTGGCATTGTTACATCAGCGAGTTTTCCTGAGTATGAAACAGGCCATTGTCAGACCTGATCCTTAGTAAAATGCCCTTGTACAGTGTTATAGCTATCAACTTTCGGTCTATAATACTTAATCGACGTGGCCTTACTTGATGCATTCCCTCCTCTTTCCCTCTGGATTTCTTCCAATCAGATAGACATATGCCAACTACGAATATTACAATTTCTGTTAATATTCACAGATAATGATTATCAGTGTTGGGCATGATGACATGCTTATTTGTGCTATAAAAGAAGCCTGTGCCCATTATTCAGGGTCTGTGATTGTCAAAAATAAAGAGGAAGACCTACAGAAAGAATTCTGATATGTTACAACAAAACTACTCTCTTGTATTATGTAGTTGTGGCACCTAGTAGCTGTGGATAGCAATGAATCCCCGTTATGTTACCTTTTCCCATGTTGTGTCACATGTTTAAACAATGACAAAATGAATATGTTTTGCCCTAGCATACTAGGGGTCTGTCTTAATTCAAAAAGATTCACTGGCACGTAGTATGCATGCATTAAAGTTTTCATTATTTCTAGTGAATAATGAATCTAAATATATGATTTATTGAAGATTATTATCCACAATGCTGCACACACAAAAAAAACGTACCCGAGAAAACTTAGTCAAACTTACTTATTATTTCTAGTTAGTACTTATGACTAACAAATGACCAAGGAGGTCTTAAGTTTTCTTAGTCACATTCTTGAACAGGGTGTCTGCTGGGAGTTTCAGTAACATATCTTGGTCACTTTCACTAAGAGGTCTTAGTCACTTTGACCAAGATCCATTAGTAAATTTGACTAAGGGATAGACACATGATGTTGCCTTTACACACCAGATGGCAGCGTAGTTTGAAACAGGATTTTTCTGGTGGGTGTGTACCATAAATAGTTCCATGTACGTTTAAGTTATGATGATTTTCAGGAACGACATATAGTTGAGGCTTTCAAAATTCAATCTAACATTACACTTGGCAAAAATGTATTAAATAGGTTGATGCCTTGTCAAACCAAATAGGTAGTCAGATAGAAACACCTATTCTGTGGTAATCTAGATAAATATAATATCCACATTTGAATTTGCTTCTTTGGCAAACCCAGAGTAACTTGGCTCATGGGTTCAAAATTATAATGTTGTGAGGCATTTCAAATGTTTCCTAAATGAGGAGACTCTGATCTGTGGGGTGTGAATCCTATATAGAGCACAATCACCATTTGAATTGAATTAAAACTGTTAGGTAGTGTACTTAGTCAAAACAACCAAAGAATCCTAGTCAAAATCAGGCAAGCCAAGGCAAGTTGGCCACTTTGTCTAATGGTTAGTCATATTTGACTAAGAAAAAAAAGGGACCTTTAAAGGCAGCGTTTTGACTAAGTATTGCTAGAAAGTTAGACCATTTGACTTGTATTTGACTAACATTTAGAAATTTTTCTTTTCTATGCAGTATCTGAGATGCTTCTATGAAACAATCCTAAAGCAGTCTAATGCATGTATTCTGAATGCAAGTGATTTTAGACATGTGACTAAAACCAGGGCGGTGGTGAGAAACACGTCGCCATCCTACAGCATTGGACTAAACAGTCCAGGGAGACTAGACAAACGGTTCTACGCAAGAGAGACCACTTGTAGTCTCCCTGCAGCCACTAATAATGTCTGAAGATTTCAAAACATTAGACTGCAATACAATTAGTCACATACTGCAGTAGCACCTTTCTGCACTCTACTGATAATGATATATTGATGTGGAACTCACCATACTATGGAAGGCCAGTGCGACATGCCATTTGTTATTTGTCATTTGCCAATTGCTACTTAGTCTTATGTCTTTGCATTTGCCTATTGTTAGCGAGGTAATCATACCATAATGTCTTCAACCGTTTGCCAATTGGCACTTATATCTTACCTGTTTTGTTTCTGGGATTCTTTATTACGTATTGAGTGTGGACACTACTATGATTGATCATCTACAGTTGTAGGTCGAGAGCCCCCATGCCTCGGTAACTGCGAAGGAGGGATGGGCCCCACAGTTCGAGCCTCTACGATCTAAGACAGTTTGTGTCTTAGTCAGGAGTAAACTGGAATAGTAATTACGTCCGTATCTCAGTATAGTAAGGTGGCGCCGACTGGCGGACTATGCGTACACTATGCCAGTTGTTAATAACAACAATTAACAATTGGCAAGTGGCAAATGACATCAAGTTAACAATTATTAACAATTATTAATATTTTTAACAATTATTAATAATTATTTACAATTATTTATAATTAAGATGTAAGTGGCAATTGGGAAACGGCAAATGATATTAACAATTGGCAAATGGCAAGACATAAGTAGCAATTGGCAAATGACAAATAACAAATAACAAAAGGCAAATGGCATGTCACACGGGTTTTCCATACTAAACAATGATTATTGGAAAATATAATATCTTTTTACCCATAATAATTAGAAATTTTGGATCTAGGTAAAATCCCCGGGGTAAAAATAGTGCATACGGGTACAGTGTGCTATAAAAAATGTCCAGTCGTCTGAGCGCCTAACGTGGGCGTGGTCACACTGACGACAACCAAGGACGCACATTGGATAAAATTAGGTTAATCTATATCTAGGCCAGGCCATGCAAACAGGAATCTGTCTGACCTGGCTCTGACTGCCTCTAGGATGTGTTGTGATGACGTCATGGAAGGCAGAAGTACTGGATTACTCATGTCATAGGGTATTGACCCGTGGGTATTGACAAATTGTTCTATTTTGCATGTGTCATCTAATAACCCTTGCCTTTGGTATCATTCAAATGACCATGGCTATTGGAATTGAAAAGGTACCTAGAACAAGTCTCTATATAATCTTAGGCCCCTCGACCCCCCCCCCCCCCACCCCCACCCCCTCGAACAAAACGAGAGAAGGATAAACTAATCAACTGAATTGTCCCCTATACATATCCCATTTTTAACTTCCCCATCGCTTATAAATGCTAAATTGTGGCGGCTGGTGAGGTATGTCTGGTGAGGACACGGTAGACACCTTGTATTCTGTATAGGAGAAAGGGGCTTGCAGTAGGCTAAATTGATAGTGGGAGAAATGGCATAGATCCAAGTCTAGCTATTCCCACATCCAATGTACGTCACGATTCATGACGTTCACATGGTAGGACAGGGAAATGGTTTACATGCCTCAGCCACCAATATACATAGCCATAATGTTAAGGTTGACCATCATAAATTCAGACCTAATGTCCAGAGTAGATCCTGTTCACACCTGACTTCTTAATCATGATATTGTATGGAGTGGTGTTTCATGGCTCACCCAATGTAGATGTGTTGATACCAGAGGCGTGCCTCAGATCAGCTACAGGCACCGTGTGTACGTGTGCGTGCACTGGTACTGGCAACGTGTGGGCAGGAGGAGAGAGGGGGCGGGGTGGGGGAGTGCTCCGGTCACACGCCCATCTCTACAGCCAATGGGAAGCAGGGACGGCGTAGGTTGGCCTCAGCCTTCACTGACGGGGGCCATAAACTAAACAGTGACAGGCAGACTAGCTGAGCACTAGTCTTCAAGTACACAGAGAACTCCTGCAGGCCAAGGCGACTCCAGTCAAACAACCACCCACCTTGAACACACATAGACACATACAGGAGGACTAGGGACATTCTACACACCCCTACACACCCCCACAGTACTGAGAGTAGACATATACGCAGTGGGAATTGGGTGGAACTTCTAGATAGTACAAATAGTAAGCAGAAAGAGCAGGAACAGCGACCACAGTCAACAACAGCAGCAGGAGAAGCAGTATAAAGCTGTACTGACAGACAGCATCTGTGGCCTCCACGCGGCCAGCCAGCCAGCAGTCGGTGCTACCACTAGACCAGCCTCTCTCCACCCTATCACAGTCAGCCCTTCCAAAATAACAGCAGCAGCCGTACAGCCTGCACAATGAGCACGCCGAATATTCAGGTACTATCATATCCTAAATATTGAACGCTTAATGTCCTTGTCCACTACTGATGCTAGTCTACAACTTGTACTACTCATCGCATCCAAATCCATCCCTGCCGCCTGCGATCAATGGGGAGGCAGTGATGATGTATTGCCTCTTTGTCGTTCTAGTATGATCTGTCTTCTGCCTGCATGTGTTATAACAGTGGGTGGAAGGGATAAGCTATAATGTGAGGCTGAACCCAGCCATCTAGACTCTAGTACATCAGCATCATGGCGTAGGGCTACTCAGGACCTCGGCCTAGATCTTATCAATGCCCGTACCAATGTCTCCATTTACCGTAGAGCGTGTGCTATATAATGCTCAGTGCTCGTGCTGCACGTAACGCGTACAGCGCGTCACTCAGGGAGCCAATACACACACAGAGCTCCAGTGTGCTGATGGTGCCGTGTGACATTGAGAAATGAGGGATAGGTCAACGTGGTTCGCCGTCCATGATAATATACACATCCTGATGGTGCCTATCATAGTATTAAATGGGTTGTAATACATTCCACTAATGACATGCTCTGTTGAGCACGGTGTGTTCATGACAGTCTATGAAAGAAAGCTTTTAATGTGAGGGGGCGACGCTGTCAACCTGCACAGAAAATAATCCAAGTCAGTAAATACTAATCTAACTTAGGCAAATTCACCCATTAGGCAAAATACCCAACATGTAAGTTACATCTTACTAATGTGTTAGTAGTATTAACTAACCTATTTAGGCAAGCTGACTTGACTTAGCCATGTCTAAGGGGCCGGGCTAAGGGGTAGTAGTTTTGTCTAAGGGGTAGCAGTTTTGTCTAAGGGGTAGTAGATTTTTTCATACCAGGTTCCAGTGTGGTTTGCATGAGGATTTTTATGGTAAGTGCATATCATGGAAAGCCTATGAATGTCAGAATGATGGTGCTTTCAATGAATATCGACATAATAAAGCCTCTAGAATTCAACTTGGCATGTGATTTTACAGAATACGCTTAATAAATATATATATTTGTTATTGAGGGAGCAATGAAGAAGAATGGAAACACCTTTTCTGTGGAAATTTAATTTACTCATATATCCACATCTTTGACATTATGATAAGCCGGGAGGCGCGGCCCAGCCGTTAGTGCGTCCGCTCAGGGGCCGTAAGGTCGTGAGTTAGGTTCCTGGCCTGGTCGGGGCACAGTGGTGGCTCCAAACGTCGCCGTAAGGTGTCATTTGAGTTCTTCTCTGCCCTGGCTAGGCTGTGCTGGAAATGACTTAAAACAGGCCTGTCCATCTGTCACTATGCCTATGTAGTGACGGATGTTAAAGAACCATTGCCTTGGTAAATGGGTAGGGGCGTGCTTTCTACCTTCCCATAGATTCGGTCACCATCATCACCCCTCCCCATTAGACTAGGGTCCGGACACAACGCCACAAGGGTAATCTCACTTTGGTGTGGAAACAACCCGCGGGACCTCTCACCCTTGAGTGTTGTCCATAAGGAAGGCACGAGGTGAGATAAAATTCGACTACTAATACATTATGATAAACCCAGAGCAACTAAGTTCACAGGTTGCAAAGAAAATGATGTGAGGTATTGAACTTTCTTCTACAAAGGCTCTGTTCTGGATGTCTTAACCTATGTGGAGTTTACACTTATTATTTCAGAATTAAGAGAATTGCTATGTTGCTTGAAAGTCTATGTAGTTAGTGGAAAAGTCTAAGGCAAGTTAGGAGAAATCAGGCAAGTCGGCATTTTTCCTAAGGGTTAGGCACAAACTCCCAAGAAAACTTCAGTGGTTTGGGGACGTGCAAACTCCCAACTTGGGTTAGCAAGTCCAACAAATGTTAGGTGAAAGGCCTAAGATATTCAGAATATTTTTTTTGTGTGTGTAGGCCTGGGATTGTGAACCCCATTTATTATTTACAATGACATTGTAACTGCCAATGCCAATGTAGATGGTATAGGATGGGTCATCTGCCAAAAGGATCCCCCCGGAAGGATCCTTGTATTTCATAATGCTCTTGAGTGGGCCAAAAAAAAATCCCTAGATAAATGAATGAAGTACAGCATGCTTGAAGTTGAGTCATAGCAAGAATGCGCTTCACAAATCTAGAGGTAATGAGATACGGAGAGACCTACTAAGAACCCAAAGGTCCAGTTCTCAGTGTTTTTGAGTAAGCAGGTATTGCATCAGTCAGTTGCTGGTCCACTTTGCTTTGGTTATCGACTGACCAGTCGTCAAGATCTTAACCGTGAAGTGGGTCACTGTGGTCAAGCTTTACTGAGCACTACTGTACACAAGCTACCCCCAACTGACCGCGTGGCAAAGGCATTACGTCAATCTAAACAATCCGTACATACCGTAATCTCCCGCGTATAAGGCGCGTCTTATACGGGGGGTTTTAGTTCTCATTGGATCCACAAGGGGGACACCAAGACCTTTCTTTTGATATCTTACATGCCCCCTTGGTCAAAATGGGACAAAATGGGACCCAGGAGGGCCCAAGGTGGCCCAAGCTACCCATAGGTTTTTGAATTTTGAAAATTCATTCAGTAGAACCAAAGTTATGAATTTTTCATTTTTTTGAGAATTTTCCAAAACTCAAGGTGCGCCTTATACGCGGGCTGCGCCTTATACGCGGGAGATTAGGGTACGTATATATAGGCATAATACATAACGCCGGTCTTCTAGTGCTTACTACAGACATCACAGGATCCCTGCAAATACAGGTCACAACCACTCACCTTTGGCCACCGTGGTTTTATGACAATATCCTGTTCCTAAATAACAGGATCCTGTCACACTACCATTGGGGTTACCATACACACACACAAAAAAAAACGAAATCCGAAATGCGCCTTATTATATAGTTTTGCCCATAATTAGACAGGAAAATTTCCTAAATGTAAGGGGGTGCGTGGGTGGTACAGTGTAATAGTTTATTGAAATTCAGTTGGTATTTAGACACACCGATGGCCTTACTGCTACTATCTACTGTCATATCAAGAGATATTCTAAATGCAAAACAACCTATCTTGGAATGTGCAAATACAAACCAATTTACGCCTATAAAATAAATGAACACGTAAACGGAGTGACACACACTAATTACATTATCCTAAATACCCAACAATCCAATCACTATTATAACTATGTAATATGTATAAATAGAATTATACATATATGTGTTATATTTGCGATGGTTTGATATATTCCTGAGTGGGCTTATTGATATATCGAACACTGTACAGAACTACATTCATACACCAATGAGCACAAGGCCAATGGTCATAATGCCCGGCATATAACGGTATGTGGGTGGTCACCAGGTGCTGGTGGTGGTGGTGGTGGTGGTGGTGTTGGTGGTAGAGGCTAGGGGAGTGGTTCCCAATGACCCCCAGCAAAGGTGCACCTAGCCTAGACGTACAATCATAAAGAATGAACGCCCCCCCCCCCCTCCCCTCCAGTTAATCCAGATTTGTTTTGGATCCTGGCCGTGAGGGGTACACAAGCGCGCAGACCAACTTCTAGGAATGTATTCACTGATGGATTTTTGATCTCGGAGCTCTGAAGTTGTAAATACATATATACGATCGTAACATAACAAAAACCATTTACCGCCTTCTTTGGGTATATGTATACAGTGGTGGATCCAGGATTGTCTAGAAGGGGGGGGGGGCAAGACTTGGTGAGAGCTAATGAGGTACTATTATATGTGGCCCCAAGCACCACAAGCCCCCTGTTTGGGGCCCCCTCTACACTTTCCTTGTCCCATCTTTTTTCCCCTTTCTCCTTTTTACCTCTCCTTTCGTTCTTTTTTTTTTAGTTGATCCGCCACTGCCCTATTTATACATTATGCAAACTTGCATTTTTTTTAATTTCCCATAACTTTTAATAGACAAACATCATACCTATACTTGTCTAAGCCATAACGGCTTCTTGTGGATCTATAAGGCTACATTGGAATAGGGCCAAAAAAATATCTTGTGTTTTCAGTTGCATGGCTTCAAGACCTAGGGTCGGTAGGTCGGATTTTTTTTTTTTTTTTACTTTTTATAAAAAGAAATTTGCATGGAAGTGTATGGGTAGATGTGCTATATTTGTTGATTTTATGGTAAAACTATGAAAACATGAGGAGGATGAAAAAAGATAAGCCTTCTAAGCTATAGACTTGAGACCCATAGAAATATGAATGGAAAATAGGGGGGGGGGGATTATGGAAAATGGGTGAAAGTTTATGAAAAATATGGAAACAATTCTTAAAAATTCTCAAAATTAAGAAAAAAAAGTTAGGGTCGGCCCTGTTTTGGTAGGCTCGGTCGGGTAACTGGAAACACAACCCTTTTTTTGGCCTAGATATCTGTCATCAAATATGCGCAATATGAAAGCCTGTCCCAGCAAGTTGGTTCAACTTTATATTACATGTAGTTCCAACATGAGCAGACAGGTTTGATATAGAGCTCTATGTCCTGGTAATCCAGACATTCCTGGCCGATCATGACCACCGTGATGACCACAGCTGGAATCATTACTCACCACTCCATTCAACCTATCTCTCACACCCTCCTCATGGTTTTACCCTCTACCAATTTGTAATCCTTCAGCCCACGCACATATTGCATAGGGGTATTACACATTCAGATTATTTCCAATATGTTTGACTGCTATCATATCAGCAGCTATTCATGACATTGTTGAACTAAAGACAGTGCTTTTCTATCGTTGAACTGTACAATAAGTTGTATGTTGTGTTCCATGTATACAGTATGTTTTATACATCTATACATGTGTAATACCAAGGCTATATACCACAATCATGGAGACTAGAGGTCTTTTACAATCTATGCTACAATATACAAGGAGGGCTGAGATGGGTGAGCACCTAATCCTTCATCTTCAGGTCAGCAGTTGGGGGCCTATAAAAGGTGTGGTGGAGGTAAAAGGAATCTGCTAGGTCAGCTTAACACCTTAATGGTTGCCTAATAGTGTTAGTCCTGCTTGGGGTCAGGATCGTGTTTATTCATGCCCTACGTCATACACCATTGACCCGAGGCCACCACCAAGAATTAACGTGGCAGTCAATGCATGCATGTTGAAGGCAATTGTTCACACTGCTGTAGCTTGAGACATAGCGGAAAATGCATTATAATTGTATGAGCTGAGTGGCGCAGTGTGATTGCTTTGCCTTCATCAATAATCATTGGGTGCTGTATATCTGATTTTGTCATAAGATGATTTGTATCAATGCGATTGATTGTGCTATAAAGATAGGTGAACCTTTAGTATAATACATCCGGTAGCTTAGACCTAACCAAATAGCTCTATGATCTCCACAATACCTCTACAAACAGAAGTCATGTTGAGTGGGCATGATCGACCACATACATCATTATTTACAATTATTTTGGTGTAAATAAGTCCCCAAATACCCATACTGCATCACTATATAATCTGATATGAGTGGTAGACTCTTAATTGGTTGATTTGAGATGAAGTCAGAGGTTTGCAGGGTGAGTATAGCCCCTTATATTGATCGGGTATAAGTTGAAAAGATGTGGTGGCTGCCTGTATCAGCTATATTATAAGGGCTGTGCCAGGAAAGCCCCGGTGCCCTTCATGCAGTTTTACCCTTGATGACAGATCGATAACCAGGCGCCATAGGACGCCAGGCTTCTCTTTGAGGGGTATGATAAAGACCTCCCCTCAGTCTATATTCTCAGATATGATTTGTATTATGTAGGCACTTCTTAAAGTAGGAATTCCAAGGTAGGGTTTTGTAACAGACCAGGTGTAATCTCCTTACCTGATTATATGGTTCTAGATACAGGTCTTAAAGTAGCAGCTCACCTGGACATAAATCCATATATCTACTTCTGGTGTGGATTCCTAAGATGACTGCAGACTGGCTAGGATCCAATATATTTAATATGCATACATTTATGTAACATTATAGCTTTTATAATTATCACTATATCCAGCCCTATACTTATTTTCTATTCAAGACTAAAAAAAGTGTGTTTCATCTTGGCAGTTATTCCCTTGGGTCATTGGCATTCTACCCTTTATGTCTTTATTTATTCATGTATTGGCTGTAGTAGAATGTTAGAGAACACCTCATTTCTGAGTCTGGAAGATGCCAGGTCAGATTGAATATCGACTAGCACTGGGTGTACACTATACCTAAATGTAACATAAATAGATCAGGTTTATTTGAACTTAATTAAAGGGTGTCTAATTGTTCTAAGGTGTCAATATATCAGGCAAAGTGGTGTTGCTGTTTGTTATACGTGCATGGTAGAATTCTCTAACTATGTTTGCTCAACAACATTGTATAAGAGTGATCTGTCATTCAAGGGGGGGGGGGTGAATCGTGTTGCATATCTGACTAGTCTATCTTTACTAGATCTTTTTGTTGAAAATTCTGAAAATCAACACTTATTTTGCCTCGTTGCAATAACATTTTAGAAAAGTGACCTAATATCATGCAGATACTTACTTAGAGGATTCAGTGGCGAATCCAGGGTTTTGAAAAGGAGGGGGTCCGCCCCTCTTTCGATACCCTATTCCTGATTAGATTATGAGGTTAAAAGGGTCAATTAAACTCTTAACTACTAGCGAAGGGGACGAGGTGCGCATCCCCGCGCCACCTTCTAAATCTTAAGACAAGAAGGTTGTAACTGTATCTGGGTTAATAATGTAACAGGTACCTGAGTCAGGCCCCTTATAGAGTTACGTTTAACCCTTTGATCCAGACACAGGCACAACCTTCTTGCACTAAGGGGACGATATAGTAGTGCTCCCTCAGGGATATATACAGAACTACATATTTTACATCTTATGCTGACAGTTGATGGACACATCGCAGAGTTGTCGCCTAATCAATAAATATCTAATATTCAGAACCCCTGGTACAACTATCAAGTAACTAAAAGTACATGCAGTCATTACTTGTGAATTGCGGAATGGTATTTACCCACTGTTAGAGTGTAACACTAACAGTGCCAGAATGCTTTATCACCATTCAAAATGTTCCACTGCTGGGGTCGTAATGTTCCACACCAAAAGTTATTACGTCCAATACCCCCAGTTACAATGCCCCATTCCCAAGAGCAAAATGCAGAATGCCCCATCAGAGGTATATTGTTTTCTACTGAGCCCTCTCTAGCCTGTCACCCATTGAGATAAATGGCAGGAATGTAAGGGAGTGTTCATTTTTTAACAACAGGGGGGGGGGGGGTTGGTGGGTTTTCGTTTTGACCCCTGAAAATATTTTCCGCCCCCCCTTTGAGAGGTGCCAAAATATTTTTGGCCCCCCCCTCAGGAGGGGTCAAAATATTTTGCGCCCCCCCCCAACAACGAGTTGTATTGCACCACATTGTACAGCATCATATCACACTCAATTGTATTGTTTCACTGAAGTACAAGGTAAAAGTATCACTTCCCAGAGTTATTATCATCAATTAATTATTTTTCTATTGGAATGCAAGAAATTGAAAAGGTGGTTCCATGTCTCAAGACCAATTTCATCAGTAGCTGCAGTGCGAGTCACACACTACTTAGCCTTATGTCTTTTGTTTGGAAAAAGCAGCCAGGACAAGCTAAGTATAGGGTGGTCTGGAGGCATCACCGCCCCAGTCAAACAGTTTTATAAATCTAGAGCCTAAATTTATGCATTCTGGTGGTTTTTGAGGTTTCCCTATACCCTCTGTTTAAAATTCTACAAAATGTTAAAATGGGATGTCATTGCATGGATCTGGATGAATCACAAGAGTGATTTCTGTGGTCTTAGGTTAAAGCAAGCAAGCAAACCGTATTTGAGGGATCTTTTAAGTCTGAATCAACTTGCTGCAGACACACATGGGCCTTTATGACTCTTAACTATAGGGAATGGGCTCTTTCAGCACAGCCTTTGGAAATTTTGTTTGGGGGAAGGGGATAACCAAAGCAATCCAAACAGGCAAATCAAAAACTTTACGATTTACATGGGTTGGAGGTTTGGGTTTCTGAGCAAATGGCCAGGCCAACTCTAAGTATTCGAATACTGCTTTCCAAGAAAAATGTTTAAAACTATTGGGCATGTTTTTTTATTGTTAGTGTGATTAATGTGTGATAGAGAGTAAGAATCAGAGGGGGGTCTGGGGCTATGTCCTTCAGGAAAATTTTGAATATTGAGAAGTCAAATGGTGCATTTTGGTGACGTATGACTGGATGGTGCATGGGGGCACACATCCCACCTGACCCCAAGGTTTTACTACCCCTGCATCATATACACTGCTTTTGGCTCAGGGAGCCTAGGGGTATATGGAGATGTCCCCCAGGAAAATTTTAAATATTGAGAAGTCAAATGGTGCATTTTGTTGAGGTATGACTGGATGACCCGACTGGATGGGTCGGGTTTATCCCGGTCGAGTCCATCTCGTATGGTTCTGTATGGTGTGGTTCTGTTCAGTCTGGATCCATCTGATTCTGTCCGGTCTGGTCTGGGTCCCATTGAAGTCTTGACTGGGTCTGTTTGGTAGGTTCAGTCCAGATCCATTTGGTCCAAGTCCATTTGGTCCGGGTCTTTCCAGTCCAGGTCGGTTTAGTATGGGTCTGTCAGGGTGGATCCATCCAGGGTGAGTCTGGGGGCAATCCAGGTAGATCTGGGTGAGTCTGGGAGCAGTCCAGGTAGATCTGTCTGGTCCGGGTCAGTCCGGTCTGGGTTAGTCTGTCCAGGTGGATCTGTCCAGGGGCAGTCTGGGTGGGTACAGGTCGGGCCATCCAGGTCAGGCCATCCAGGTCAGGTCAGGTATGTCTTGGTAGGCCCACTCCAGATGAGGGGAGAGATTTGGGGAAAGGTTAGGGGAAGGGGAGATGGGAGGAAAGGCCAGGGAGAGAGAGAACACTTAGCACGTGATCTGACCATGACATATGCAAATTCCGAATGCGAAAAAAAATTGAGGCATTAAAAGTAAAGACTCTTCTTTGATTTGCCATTGATAGGTTAAAATGGGAGGGGGGTCTGGGGGTATCTAACCCAGGAAAATTTTGAATATTGAGATGTCAATTTGTGCATTTTGGTGCTTTTTGAGGGTGGCTGAAGCCCTTGTATCCAAAGACCCCCCCCATATATATAAAATGGTAAAATGATATCTCATGGGATCTGGACAAAGATTGACCCTGACAGATCTTAGAATAATGGAGAAAACTGAAAAAAATGAGGAGTTTGCATGCATGTATGCACAAGCCATCTGTGACAGGCGTCACGCATACCACAGAGCTCTCATGTTCTAATGGAGCCAAAGAGTGAGACTTTTCCCTGAAGCTTGGAATTTTCTAGATTTCCGAGATGCATTGAAATAAATGCAGTTCCAGGGGGTTTGGGTATGCCCCCAAGAAAATTTGGAGAAATATGGAGGTTCATTTGTTGATTTTAGAGCATTTTGGTACATCAACTGAGGATGGATGCTCAAGTTCACTATATAAGTTTATACTGAAATTACAAAGTCTAAAATGCGTGAGAAACAGTAAGAGAGTGAGACAACCCCCAAATGTGTGAGAATCACGCCAAATGTGTGAGATTCACGACAGATGCTTGAGTGTTGAGAGCTCTGCATACACTCTTGTTGGAATTATGATTCCCCTGAAAAATTTTGAAATTTTAGAAAGAAAATGGTGCATTCTGATGCATTGTAAAAATATCAGTATAAACTTTCTCCTTCTGCAAGTAATATATTGAGAAATTGTCCCAACTACTTATCAATTTGGGTATTTACGGCAAGTCGCGTCAATTTGTGCCTCATCGAGAAGGGTCTAAAAATTTTACGCCCCCCCCCTCAAGAGCAGTCAAAATATTTTTCACCCCCCCCCTCAGGAGGGGTCAAAAAATTTTGCGCCCCCCTCAAACTCACCAACCCCCCCCTGTTGTTAAAAAATGAACACTCCCTAATGCCCTTCCACCCCCAGCTTGCTTTCTCTGTGGCACCGGTGGCAGCTCATGGGGTCTATTCTCTGGTGAGGTGAAGGTCGTCTGGAGGTGAGACGAGATGGTGTGGACGTGTCTGGCGGCAGCACAGCTCACTGACGGAAGAGGGTGTGGCCAGTCATCCCAGAGCCGATTGGCTGCCTACTCGCATCGATAGCCGCATCATCCTCCAACCAAGATCCAGCCCCCGCACCCACCCGTGTCGCGCCCCCACGCCAGCTCTTGGAAAAGCTAAAGGCAGACGACAATTGTTTGAAGTAGGCGCCGACGTGCTTATTATGCCTGGAAACCGTTGTCTTGGATCCAGACGATCTAACGAGGTCCTCACTTGTGGACATGCAGCAAAACATGTTTAATGGCATGCGGGCTCTGGATTCAGGGATGGAATGTTTTGTTCTAGATAGATGTAGTTGCCTTTTTTTTTCTTGAATTATTCAGTGTGGCAATTTAATGGGATAATAGTTGACAGTCCATATATATATATATATATATATATATATATATATATATATATATATATATATATATATATATATATATATATATATATATATATATATATATATATATATATATATATATATATATATATTCTATCCCCACACGCTTTGTTACTGTTTATTTTATTTCGAGTATTTCCCTTTGTGTGGGTTGAATGACGTGGAAAAGAAGTCTGGGGGGAATTTCATTGCCGTAAATTAACTGAATTTGGTCTTTTTATGATAAATAGTTATAGTACATCCCTGTATAAATATTTTAATAAAGAATCTATACGGCACGTTGGGATCTTAGAGCTAAGTGTAAGGCCATGTACCCACTTGTCAGCCTTGGGCACTACATCTATTTATAAGTATAGCGAGGAGTTGTATGAGTTGTATATACTTGTAAAGTACGTGAGTTACACCCAGTGACCGAGCTGCTCTCCCAAGGACGGTTGGGCACCTGTGTACACCTGCTCACTGAGCTGCTGCTGCTGCTGCTCAGAGCTCTGGCTGGTGCTGCAGGGTATAGGGAACAGAGCCATTTCTGGATGGAGGTGGCCATATTGAAATCAGTTATGTAACTGGCCCCCGACAGCCATCTTGGATCTGGCAGAGGATTGTGGGTAATCTCTTATCTTCCCCTCCACCCACAGAAAACAATGGGAATTGATAAGACTGATAAGCTGCCCCTGCCTCTATCTTAATCACCTTATGTACCTGGCCATTGTTTTAGGTGTGAATGGAGGGGATTAGCCTGATAGGGAGACAATGCCTTGGCTTTACTCTGCCTGGATTATATGTGCCCTTTAACAAAACTTTTAAAGTTTAATTTCTCTTGTATTTGAAGTACTAAGTCTATATAAAGCTAATATTGTTAAAGTTTAAAGTATTTGCTATCCAAAGCTATAGATTTTTAGAATATAGCTTCATATAGACTATTAGGAAGGGCCAACCAAAGTAAACTGTACAAAGAGGCCAACTGCTGATCTAGCCCCCGACTACATGAGCCACCTAGGAAATTTGTTTGGTACTAGCAATGGCTCTGTCCCGTATACGGAGGGGTGCAGAGACCAACGAGCAGCTCCAATGTTTGTTTTGTTGGCTCCTATAGACCCACCCAGAGAGGACTATAACACTGTATTGGGTAGCCTAGGCCTCCACAGGTTGCCATCTTGTCTCCTCCTCTAGAGGATTAACGCAGACCTTAGGTTTTGAGCTGGCGATAGGGAAAAACAAATGCTGAGCCATTCTGCTGAATTAAGACGTGTTTAGTTTCCTTGCCGAGTCTACTATACTTGTGGTGTTGGGATTACCCCATGTAGCAGCCATGCGTAGGCATTTCAGGCATGTTGATAATGCACATATAGGCAGAAGCACCCTATATTGTTTTAGTTATACAGCTATACACGAAAAACCCACAAATACCGTTAATTGATTTATAACCACTGGGTTATAAACCCAGATCTGTTCTGTTACGAAACTACGCCAATATACTGACGTCCATGTAACCTTTTCTGGTCTTTGCTTTCACATCTCCATTACAGTGTAAAAGGAATTTCCCTTAATACTTATCAAAGGAGAATTGGCGTATACCATGTCTCCCATTTCGAGGCACTGCCTCTGGCATTAAAAAAATGCGTGTTTCAGGTAACATGCTGAAAAAATTAAGCAGGGTGTGGTAGGTAGATTCAGGTATAATTGAAATAGGCCTACACGGGTAATATTTATCACCATATGAAGTGATGTCTAGAAGTTCTTGGCAATGATAAAAAAAGAAGTTATTTCTTTAATGGGGAAAACATGAAAATAAACATTGAAATTTTCAGGGGAAAAAATTAGCATCGTCCCTGCTTACGTAGGTGCGGTTTATGCGTGAATCATCTTCATCTATTTGATGCCTCGTACCCTCCTCCATATCAACTAGCTTCATGACTGCAGTAGAATCGAACACATTCATTAAATACACCATGATTTAAAGATAAAACATATCAATGGACCAGGAGCAAATAGATCTATTTAAGCTAAAATATGTAAAAGGACTATGAAAAACATGCTAGTTGGAATGCCCGGACCTTTGGGTGTACATGTAATGCGATGTGGGACTATACCGACTTAGCGGGATTAATTATCACCCAATGAAATAATCCTAACTAATCACAGCAGACTTCCAGGGGGCAGATGGATGACTGTTATCAGTGATAACCGCTGGTAACCAGCCTCAGTAATGACTGTACCCATTGGACTTTATCCATAAATGCACAATTGTTTGGAAATTGGCTCATAGTGCAAGAATCCTATAGGGCATTAGCACATTAGGCTATGGAGGCCGCCATTAGACCCCGACTGCACTATGACTAACACCTTCAGCCCCCGTCTCCGCAGTAAATGCCAGGGATTCCTCCCATTGGTCAATAATACAATAGCCATGTGCCGTATAGATAATGTCTATACCCATTTACTTTGCGTGTAACCATAGGCATGATAATTTCATACTTGTAGCCTTGAGTAGGGAATGTTGCTTATGTACCCATCCCAGGAGGATGTTATCTTTATCTCAGACTTCACAGACGGACTTCTTTTAGTCTGTACGTCTGGGAGCGTCTTTCCTTCTGACGTTTCTTCTACACTCCCGGGAATCCCAAAAAAGGCTTCCTGTGGGGAGGTTCTTTCTACTCAGAGCTCTCCTTCTTCCTGGAACCAGGGGTGTTGGGTTAGGGTCCTCCCCACCTGGAGGACGTCAGAGGGTGGTCATCTTGTTTCAAGTGTTGTTTTCAGTAACACTGTACCAACTGCCCCCGTCCACCAACGCGTACATATGTACAGAGAATGGGCAAAAAGAGACAAGAGTACACAAACAAAGCTATCGTCTTTGTAAATAGTCTGTCTCTTTCGATGTTACTACATGTAAGTTATTTGGTCCCATTACATCGATTCTAAACAGCAGCTTTTATTACCACAAAATACTTTTGCATTGGCTTTAGACGATCCAAAATGATGTATAGTCGAATAATTTTTATATGCCACGATAATAACTGATACACTGACTCTTAACGGTAGGTGTGTGGAGTCTTTAGACTGTTGATGACCTGCATGTTTGGTATGGTAATCTGTTATGATTAGACATGCAAACCATGCGTGACCTGCTGGGGGCATATGGCACAGGTGCCGCTATTGGTATAATGCGTATAGTCGGGGCAGATATTCCAGCTCGTCTAAAGGTCTATACCCAGGCCTGCTTTTACGCAGTTTTCTGAACATGGAGCAACACATGTGACGTGCACTGGGAATAGGAACCTTAATGCACCCTGCACTAAGGGCCCTTTTCGCATATCCTGTCACACATGCATGCCTATGTAAGTAATATATGATGAATAGACTTGCACGAGTTGGCTTCAGGGGGTCATATAAGCATGAGCCGTAGGCGAATGCTTATATGAAACCCATGAAGCCAACGAGTGCAAGTCTATTCATTATATATTGCGCTTATAACAGGGTTTCCTCCATTAATTCTTAGTATTTACCTTTAAATTGTATAGAATCCATTCATTTATTTTGCGAGTCGACAAGACGGCCCTCCGCCATCTTGGTTTCATGTTAACGTATGGTTAAGCTGGCAACCTCCTCCAACTCCCATTCTCGTAGGTCTACTACTGCGAACACGTCGAGACAGAGCTGCGCCAGTCTAAAATATAATCCATTCTGTACACACCAGGCGGTGGCACCTGTAGTATTGACAGAATGGCGAAGACGCACGGCCAGTCGCTCACTTCGAAAGTTTAATATTTTTTTGTTAAATTCAGCCTTAATACCAAGTAATCTACCCGACAGGAATAACATGTAAAGGATATACTGCTGAAATTATTTCGTCAGATTTGGTCTATAAGCTTCAAAAATGGAGGATTTACTTTCATGTCAACTCGTTGTCAAGGTAGGATTAAATATGTCCGCTCCGCTGCGCGTCCGCTGTCAATTTTGGGTTCTTATATCGCTAGATATCAGAATTCATATTATCCATTTTACGCACTGAAAACTCACTAACCGTGTTATAAACTGCCATACAGGTCGATATAAAGGCATATCAGAAATGTACCTTCCCGACAGATTTAGCTAATTATCTCATAATCATCAATAACTAGTGTAATTTTGATTCATTTGGCTACACAACCATCTCAGGTGTCATTTCTGTCCTATAGATCATGTTTTATATATAAATGGCCCTTTTTAGCTTCCAATCCGTTATCGCGTGGGGCCCATAGAGTGCAAATGTGAATCACCTGTTTTTTTGAAGTCTTAATATTACATGTCGATAAACAAGAAGTGTACCCGGTGGCACCTAAACTGTAATCTAATCGATAAAAAAACACCCAGGGATGTAAGAATGTGATTGTAGTTTAACATAGGGGTAAGGCCCGGGGGTAGAGTTGATTAATTGCACGAATTTGGTAGGCGGATATAGTTACTTTCTTTTGTGTTTGATGGAATATTTTGTGGAATTATTTTGCACTCAGTTGTATTGATCACAATGCATGTAGACATCGCCAATTGTCAGGTTTAGGTTCATGCTATAGTCGGGTTAAGGGCTCACATTATAGCCTATGTACAGCTGGTGCAATATAGAATACACATACAGTATTCAGATGACGTATGTATTCATTTGGCACAAGCTGTCCATCAATCCGATTCTCAGCTCCTAGTTCCCGGAATTCTCATTGTATTCCATATCGAGGAGAAGATAAATAGGATGGAAGAATTGTATACATGTCAATATGTCCACCTATAAAACTGGAATCCATTATTTGTAAAACGGCTATTTTAAGTTGGTAAATTACAGCTGACAGTAAGCCTTTTGAATGAAAGATGCACATGCCATGTGTGCGTTCTGCGATTGATTTGTATGTGTATTAGCACAAACCAAAGGAATATATTCATATATATTTATTTGTGTATTTGCTCCATCTGTCTATACATGTTTATGGCACACATACTATATGCAGCTCACACCCATAGGACAGTATACACAGTTATAACTACATATTGTCTTGTGTACTACACATTCCATCACCAAAGGCTATCCCAGGGCATCATATCAATTAATCTAGACTATAAGGATAACACCATGGGTATTACAATAGTCTCCTCCATGTTGGGCATGCAGCGTAGACATTTAGAAATCAAATTGGCTAAGTTGCTCACCTATCTCGCTGCTAAGGATGGACTCCTGAGAAAGGCCCATAGATGAGTGACATAATACCCTCACACTGTTCACAAAGACAGTGAGGAATGATAACCATTTACTATTTGGTGTTAATAATTGGTGGTATTATTTTTGCTGCTATTGGTCATGTCCATGTGCGCCAACTATCTCTAGTTACTGAATCCATTGCTTTTAATATTGATAACCAAAGAGGTGCTCATATTTGCAACACTATGTGGGGGAAGGGGTCTGACCGGCGGTCTGCCAATTATGATAACAAAAATCCAAACTTGTACATGTTCATTCAATGGCGATTTCTGAAAAACAAAGACTGGTTGATCACTGGAGGATGAAAACACAATGTACAATTAAAGATGAATATGACTGGGGGTACTGGCCATAGAGTGAACATTACACAATTATGAGGGGGATGGCTTATTTTGTGACGGTGTATTACAAGGGACGAAGGGTTAGAAATGCCCTAATGGAGGATGCGAATGGAATGAAAAGACATAAATAGATTTGGGCTGGGGCGCAGGTGGTGCTGACGATTGTTACACAATTAATTTTATGGAAGAGAAGTATTCCACTTTGTTATGATGTGTTAGCAGGGAGTAAAAGAAATTGCAAAATGTGTTTTATGTAATATTTGATAGCCCCCAGCCTATAAGAGATATTCTAGTATAGACCTGCCAGAGAGGATTATGAACGAAACACGGTAGGACTATAGCCTAGGAACGCCATATTAAAGTAGAGACCACTGTGCTTATCACATCGGGCCTGTACACACACACACACACACTAATATATGGCACTAGTATGTATCAGGTTTGTAAAGGTTACAATGCTGCTGGCACTTGTATGATACTGATTATGAAGCACTTCCCTAGAGGCCATGTGCGCGGGCCCCATCACTTACATATTAATTTACAACTCCTGGTATTGGTACTAAGATGACCCCTCTCATGTCTATTCCGGCTTCCGTTGACTGCTGCGCATCGTCTGTCTAAGGAGTGTTGAATGTTTCTTCCTCTCTACCAATTAAGTTAATTTGAAAACATATCTTGGTATTCTACCTCCCCTCCCCCCCCCCGTCTGTCTGTATGTCTGTCTGTATATGAGTCTCTGTCTTTAGGAGTCTGTCTGTTTCCCTCTCTCTCTCTCTCTCTCTCTCTCTCTCTCTCTCTCTCTCTCTCTCTCTCTCTCTCTCGCTCTCTCTCTCTCTCTCTCTGTCTCTGTCTGTCTGTCTGTCTGTCTGTCTGTCTGTCTCTCTCTCTCTCTCTCTTTCTCTCTCTCTCTCTCTCTCATAAGACTAAACCAGGGGCGTGCCCCCACCGGTCAAAATCGTGGATCCCCTACGGTACAAAAGTGAGTGACATTATATCAGAAATGTGACGTACTCTATAAGTAAAATGTAATATTACTTCAATTATGGCTAGATACCATGTTTTCGGAAAACAAACTTATTTATTAGGTGTTTTCAGCGGTTAAACCACGGATGGTTCACTTCAGTTAATCATCACTGCTCCACCTCTTACCCCCATACTAAACAATATATCCAGCCTATGTACATCCGCCCCCACCATAATATTATAGTCCCACCCCCACCTGCCCCAAATGATGCCTCTATCTATCTGCCCCTGCTGACGCCTCCGCCTGCCCTTCAGCAGCTGCCTCCAACTAGCTGCCTGCATAGATGCGATGGCAAGCCAAGGTCTTTGGGTACAACTTACACCGGTTTGAGTACACCTGTACCTAACTAGGAGGTCTGCCTCCATAGAGAAGTGGGCTTGGCTCCAGGCACAGCTCCTGAATGGTTGAGCAGTGGGGGTTGGTTCCAAAATGAAGGAGGCCTTTAGGAATCCAATTTGGTACTCCTAATACAGGTGGTTAAGTTTTGAACCAAATCGTGTGAGATGATGACCAATTTAGTTCTTTTGAGATGAATGTATACGTTATTCATATCTCACCAATTAAGGAGGCAGTGGTATGTAAGGATAAGAGCTGTAGGGGGTGCGTACTGCGGTAGGGAGTATTGTGGTATAACATAATTCATAGAGGGGTGGGGAAAAATAGATGACAGGTGGTCATAGATTCACAATGATTGTCATTCACAAATGTCTGATCTAAGCTTTGCCACAGGATATAAACTGCCATATTTGACATATCTAGGTTGATTATGATCCGTTAGAGAGCTTACCATTATGGCCAAACATAATGTACTTGCAATATCTATATTCTCAATTCTAACTTGCTGTGTACATGCGCAAGAAGTTACATGTGCAATATTATTCATAGAAAGACACGCACTCACACCAATACTCAATAAATCGAGTTATTGACACAGCGCCATCTAATTCAATGATGTAAACAATGAGAATCTTTAATACCATGAATTACATAGTAGAAGATCCATTCATTTCAATGTTAAAACCATCAACCAGTATACCTACCAGTATACACACACCCTGATTTAGGCACACCTGAAAAGCCCTTATGGTGGTGCCACACAAGTGTATATACTGTATCCTGGAGGGAGTGGTCCTCTACCATTTTATAACACACCACGCTTTCTCTGACCTAAAAAAACGTACAATGGGCAGGACCCAGTGTAAAGGTTCAAAGAGTGTGAAATTTATGATGTGCTGGTACTTCTCACTTGCAGACAGTGGGGATGCTTTACTCCCACTAGGACGTGCCTAGGGAGGACCAGACAGACCACTGGTCAGTTGGTCACCTAGATCAGGGGCTTAAGTACTGTCTGTGGTCCTCGAGGGGTGGGGTGCAAGCACTGGGTGGTCGAAAATGTGTTTAGTAAGGTTTAGGGTTAAATAAAGTTCAGAAAGTCTATTAAGGACATTGGCTATGAAAATGAGATGGGTCCTTCAATACCAATCACGGTGGGTTTACCTTTGTCACTGATGTTGCCTGGGTCTAGGTCCTAGTCTAGGTGGAGTAAGTTGCCCCTTAGCAAATCATCACATTTTATTGATAACAATCGCGGTATTTGTCCTTCTCAACTTAATTGTAGAATATATATATCCCACTAGGTCAGAGTCTTTGTAAATATCAGGAAAAACACATAAAAAAGACAAGATAACAACCATGGCTCTGTGTGTTGGTCTTGTGTAGAGGGCCTTCAGCCATACAGACAAACGTTGGATAGCATAATACACCATTCAGTGGGGACATGGCGGGGATACGAATAAGGGCGTCAGCGAGGATGGCAGGGTCCCGGGGCAGGGTACAGATATGACATAGTGTGATGTCAATAGTGGCTATATTAAAGTTGAAGGAACTATTTTGTATACCAGTCAGTAGCCAATCTACACAAGTTTACTTGCTACCTGTGTAAAGCATAATGTTAGAAAGGTAGAAAGCTGCTGTTCTCCTGGCTCATGCATCCTGTAAAACGCAACTAAAGGAAAGGATGGAGATCATGGATACTTGTTTTAATCCCACTCAAGTATGGGATTTATACTTTTGAGTACATAAATTTTATCTAGACATATTGACGTCGTGCACCAAATGCGTTCCTGACTGCTAGATGGTCCAATGAATTACTTTCCAATATACCCAATATATAGATATAGACCTGTAGGCCTACTTCCCAATGATATATACACTGGGTGTATTTTTAATTCAACTGCTGATGTACAATTATGCTAGTTATCCCGGGTGTATATCAGGGTCGGATCCAGGATTTTGAAGGGGGGGGGGAGCCCCTCATTTAGCCCCTAATTTTGGCTAAATTCTAGGGTAAAAAAAGTTAGGTAAACTCTTAAATACAATGGAAAAGGGGGGGGGGGCGCCCCCGCTAAATCCGCCACTGTTTATTGTTATATAGGGATGTACACTGAAACCAGTGTACCAGACACCCAGACAAAACATGAGGTCTACTATCGTGCCATCGTCCCTGACACTCCCACCCCTACAGGTATTATCCATGCGGGGAGGGGGGGGGGGCTGGGAAGAATTTTTGACAAGGGTTGAGTAGGTCTACCTCAAAATGTGACAGAGAAGCAAATCCCAGCCCCCTCCTGTCCCAATAAAATATAAATGAAGCATAAAGGCGTGGTGCAGGATAGCATTATAATGCACGTGTGTGTGATATGGACCACGTACACGTCCATGCTGTGTAAACACACCAACCGGATGGCCACATGATATGGTTGTCTGTGTGTACCCACTGTCTGCACCTCCACAGATACATGTGGTCTGTCATGGTACGTGCTGTCTCATAGATTATACATCCTTCAAACACCCCACCCCTACCAGGAAATCTCAACATGGACAAGGATCTCGGGATGAGATTTATGTGAATACTGGGACTTCATGGTGAAATCCTTGTTCTTGGCCTTGTTAGGACAAGGTGACTGGACCCTTCATTAGGGGAAATTGGAGGAATTGCCGGGGAATTGCAGACAACACCCATTGAAGTATGCTTTAAACATTGGGATACGATTAAGGCTACGGGATGCTCTGCCATGTCGACTTATTGATTTAGAGGTAGATGGCCAATATGCCATGATGTGTGCATGTAATAATGTAAATGCCTTATTTACCATGTGTGACGCAACGTAGTGGATTAAGACTTAAGTCTGATAAATCAATCAACCGTGGCTGAATAAATCAAGGTAGTGATATCGTAATGCTTTGTTGCCCTTTCAATATGGTATACCAAATGCAAGCCCGGAAGTCACAGACTGTCGGAGCAGTGCTAAAAAAAACTAAGCATAGCCATCTATAAAACACGTTATTGAGGGCCATGTACACACATCTTCAATTTTTGTTATTAGTGTACGTATTTCGTATGGACATTTAAGTGCTAATCTACACAATGCATTGAACGAGGCGTGTATAATGGAACTTCTGACATCATTTATACACTTTGGAAACGTATCCAATGTGATACTGTATACGTCGATATTAATAGTTGCTATTTGAGAGAAGAAAAGTACGGAAACAAATCCGCTAAAACCATTTATCATCCTTTATCACACAGGGGTTGTCACCCAAAATGTGCTAGATTTATGAATATGATAGAACTTTGCATCGTCATTGCAAATTCTTATATTTCATTTTATAATATTATTCAATGTGTGTTTAAAACTTTTCAAATGTTCTAAATGTGTCAAACAGTACAGATGTTTTCATGTTGTTATCTGCTACAGGGTGTCATAAATGGTATTGATGTGCAACATGTATATGTGGTGTAGAAGTAGCATGCACCCTCTATTGTTGTAGTGAAATGATATGACACCCTTTTATTCAGCATCGGTGGGGATGTGTATGATAAACACCATCTGCCATTAACAACTGCAGGAAGAGTAGTAAAAGGTCCCTAGAGAGTGCGTCTAAGTCATAATAAGCCGCGTTGACAGTTCCAATTTTAGTTCCTTTGTGTTTATGTATATATTATGATGGAATAATAGTCTATATCCTATAGTTGAGGGGTAGTGTTGTACAAACAGGGGCACAATGGCACAGTTGACCATTCACGTGTTTTTATTGTCCTCTCATGTCTGTCACATGACTTGGGCCTCTTCTATTTTCTACTATACATGGGGTACGTACACCTCCATACTATATAACCCCAATAGTATTGCAGAATAACTATGGCCTTGCTAATGTATAACCACCAGTGGGAATCGGACCCCGGATTGGAGCAGCTGAAAAGTGTTGGGGGATGAGCTATATTAATTATACTATATTCTTTTACAATATGGTGAAACCTGAAAAGGTATGAGGGATGCATCTCCCCTACCCTTTATGCTCTGGTACTCTTTATTGAAGTGTGGCCTTGGTGGCGTGGCCTAGGAGGTACGCTTAATAAAACACATTATGTGTCCTCATCTGAATTGTGGGCCCTACAAGACAAGATAAGTAGGTAATGGTAGGGTCTTCTCCATGTATATCATGATGTTAGCTATTTCGATTACCGCAAGTGAACCGTGCTATAGGCCTATGTGACGTCAGTGGTGACGTCCTCATGTCCTGCCCACGAAAGCATTTTGATACAATGCACCTGTACAGTGCAGAGGTGCCACCCTAACTTTTCACGAATTCCGAATTTATATATTTCATACCTTTAGATATTTCTTATTGGAAATTGAGAAAAGTAGGAGGATTTCCTAATTTTTGGTGATCAATGAGTGGCATCCCTGACATTGTATCATACTTCGCTAATAATAAAAGACTGGTTTGTACAATAATTGTATACTACATGTAGTGGGCGAGATGTCTAGCCTCTGTTTTCATATAGGCGCCATTAATATGGGTCTAGAGCCCTAAAATCGACAGGGTGACATGGCTATTTTTCAAAATCAACGTCATGCGACATGGGGCTTTATAACAGGGACATGGAGAGTAGAAAGTTTATAGTGACATGAAGCATGACCTAAAATCAACATATGACATGGCCTTTAGTGGCAAAGACATTTAGTGACATGTGACATGGCCTTTTCTCAGAATTGAGATGTGGTAGCCTACCTATTGCGAGCCAAGGTAGGCATGCATACTTTGAGGCACACGAAAATTTTCTGAATTTCGGGGGAAAAAGAAATAACGATAAAGGAACGGAAATTTATTTTTTATCAACGCCATGATAGCCTTCATACAATTGGACAATCTAAGAAAGGGTAAGCCCTAATAGCCCACAATAGCACATTCATGCACAATTCCATAGGCTAACCTTTCTGTTTTCTTTACTTGCAGAACCAAGATGCTCAAAGTACAGGTCAGCGGACCCCCCGACGTAGAAGTCTTTACCGACAGGGGTCTCTGTCGTCACAGATTGACTCTGATGGCATCATCCTACAACCGCTCAAAGATGGAGACACCGGAAGTGTGCGGACCGGAAGGTCCGACTCGCTGTCCAGCCGTCACTCGGGCCTCATGCGCACGCGCACTCCGTCTGGGAAGTCTATCAGGTCCCGGACCGCCTCCAGGGCCGAGTATCATACAGATCTTCAGTTAGATCTTGAACAGGTACTAACATCGGCAGATTATATTCAGAATAAAAGAAGTTATATGTTATGGCCTAGGTTTATCATCCCCTACTGATAATATATGATAGGCCTATCATCGTAAATCGTAAATCCGCATAATCTTAACATAAATTTAAAAAAAAAGAAATGACTGAGTTGCTGGCAGTATTTGAGGTGAGGGGGGACACTACCTGGGATACTACCCCAATATACATGCACACGTATTGGGGCTTATGCAGTATCAATGTCATTTAAATGTTCTTTGGGGCCGGTTTAAAATGCATACAGTTACACTGTGGGCTTTCCCAAGTCTTATAATCTTCATGGAAGTAATAATGCCCTATTCCTTCTTTACCTGTAGGGAATGACCCGGAACCTGTTGTGGGGATCTTTCCTCATCATGTTTGGGTCTAGCTTTCTCTTCGGCTACAATATTGGCGTTCTCAACCAGCCTGTTGATGTAAGTATTACTTACCCGTATACTTACCCTCACCACCAGGTTTTCTATTATAAGGCCTACACCAAAATATTATTCTATCCAAAATGTTGTCTTCTCTTAAGACCCTATTGCCTTAAAGTCGCCCTCGTATTAAGGCCCCTATGGTGACCCTATGCCATGATACCTAAACACAAAGCACAAGTCATGCTGGTGCATCGTGTATTGTCCTGACTGGCAAATTCTCTCCAGTTGAATATTGCTGTAATAAAAATCATCAATACAGGCATTATCAGATCATTAGATCATTATAAACAAGCCTGGAAAATGTCGGCAGAATGGGGCAATCATTATAATGTTTATCTTTTGTTCAAGTTAAGTGATATATGTCAGTTTCGTAATGAGACTATGATCTAGCACAGTTCCATGAGAAAGATATTGCAATCGGATTTATAAACATGGTGGGTATGGTAAAATGAAAGTGCACCTGGTTAGCATTGCTGTACTTTTGTTTAGCATGTAATGACTAAACACCATCTCAATATCCGACCAAGCGGGATACACTATTGACCAATGAGAAAATTCCTTTTTATTCAGTGCCGACTTTTCAGGGTGCATTACGTAACACCTGGTACCCATCAGCTCGCTGTTATCAGTCCTTATCTCGCAAGGTATCAGCTTCAGCAGGGGTCGGCCCACTAAGGAACACGCTAAGGCCATAGTGATGTTTCTTCATGCAGACCACTGCTCTACAGGGTCATTTACGTTTGCCTATATACATGTAGATGGAGTCATCGATTGGCCACTGTCTGAGGTCTGTTAGCTCCCATGGTCGTCCATGGTTTGCTTACTGACCATTATTTATACAAGCTGTTGGGTTCACTGCTCAGTAGTGACACATAGTATACATCTATAGGCCTCTTCCTTTAGCAGGCGCAGCCATTGCTGCAACTGGCACTGGTGAGTTAAAAACTGATGAGGACCATGATTTGAACCAGTTGTCCCCTAAGAATTTGGCAGTGAATAGTGGGATTTATTACATAGGCCTAAAATCCGTCCCGCCTGACCCCTAATAATTATATATCCCGCCTGACCCCTAATAATTATACCGAGGAAGCTGATTGTCCTATATGGGCGCTGCCATTGCTGAAGCTGATTACTAGCGCTAACTACTGATAACTGCTATCAGATTGGTACCAACTACCCCACCCCCACGAGAGGACCGCAGTGAAGAGTCGAGATTATTTCATTGGCTGATAATCAAACCAGCTAAGTGGGTAGGCTGTATCAAAGAGCCCTACTGATCATTCTGGTACACAAGGGGTCTGTGTGCCTTCTTTATGTCAGGGAACCTGTATCGGTGGTCCAGGCTCTATTTTGTTATTAGCCTATCCAAAAAGTTTCCCTTTTAATGAAGCCTTATTTATTATGTTCGGACATGTGTCTTTAAATAAATGACATGCGACCTGCTATGGGTAGATCTATGTTTTTAGATGAGAATCGAGACACCCTCTGTAGTCCTTATGACTGAATTCCATATGGAGGTAAATACACATAATGCCGGCCTTCAGTTTTTACGAAATGTGTTTACTAGAGCGGAATACAGTGCACTTCTTAATGCATCCTACATCAACTTGGCTTTTTTGTTGCCCCGTTATTGTCATTGTAAGATCGTAAATGTGTCTCAAAAAGAGGAGTTTGGCAAAGTTCAAGATATTTAGTTTTACTTTTAACGTGGCATCTGACACGTAATTTGTACCAATATCCAGATTAATCTTCGAATAGTTGTTTAGATCTTTTGGTCTTTAAATGTCCTATTTACGGGTATATCTATGTGGGATATATTTAGTTCATCGGGTTATTGGAAGGGAAATAGGACGACATGATAAATATTATTACATGTACCATATTCGACATAATTTAATAGCGCACTGTCAGAACTGTAGTGTGACTGCACTGGACAGAATGATGTTCAAGAAGTTATATCTACTTATACTACTATACTCTGTAGTAAGGAAAGTGACTGGAAATATCCTTCATAAGCCTGTGTGAATCTCCACTATTGCCCCTTGAAACCAAACAGAAAGAGGAAAAAGGTAAAAGAATGGTCAAGCTCTAGTTCGTGTCAGAGGTCTATAAAAAGTGACACGTGGTAGACGTTTACATAGAAACATGATTAGACTGATTATCCAGGCATAACAGGCGTACTTCCCAAGTATTCAATGAGGATACAACGGAACTCTGTCTCTGTAGAAATCTATCCTATAGCCCCAAATGATTAATCTTCATGGAAAGGTGGGCTCTATAGTATTTACGGAGGATCCAATTTGATGGAGTATTATAGTGGATTTGTACCAAATCTACAGGGGTCTGCTCTCATCCCTGCTCGTATCTGTTTTAAGCAAACCACCTGTTGTCGATCATGATTCGCACAGTGCTTGTGTGGTGGGGACTAGGATATATAAGAATGTAGAGGCGGATTCATCTCTAGACAATGAGTGGTTTTGTTGTGGTTTATGACCTGGTAGAGGTGGGGAGCTGCACGTCCAATATGTCCCCTTCAGGTGATATTTGTGTCCGTTGTCTCCCATGACCTCCCCATCTCACCTTAGGACGGTGAGGGGAGGGGAGGGGTCAACCCAGGTACATGACACTGGCAGGAGGGCAGCATGCAGTGACCACTGGTCGGACATGACATGTAGACATTTAACCTGTACAACATGGAGTGCATGCCCCCGCCCCTGCACCCTCACAATCAAAGCATGGTATACTAACTGGTAGATATTGACAGGTCCATAGATGCCCCCCCCCTAAAAAAAGAAAGAAAAAAGAAGGAAAGAAAAAAAAGAAGGAAAGAAAAAAAGGGGGGCGCTGGACAAGAATCACCGACTTGGCCAGCTAATGGCTGCTCATGAAGATAATTGTTTATAATTGCAAACCTTAATTGCATATTTGGGGTTAGACCTGACCTGGCCTCAGTGATAGTGATAGCAATTATTACACGTCTTGAAACCATGTGTCTATCCATTGTTTTGTTGTCATAATTCCCTGTGAAGCTTCAACAGACTAATGCAGTTTGCAGCATTAATGTAGTGTCTGAACGGAAAGGTAGGCTCTGTTGTATTTATGGAGGATCCAATTAGAGGGAGGATTGTAGTGGATTTACACCAAATCTACAGGGGTGGGATATTAAAGTAGAGATGTCTGCTCTCATTCCTGCTCCATGCTTAAGCATACTACCTGCTGTCGATCATGATTCGCACATGTGACAGTGTCTATCCGTTGTTTTGTTGTCATCATTCCCAGCCAAACTTCAACAGACTAATGCAGTTTGCAGCATTAAACTAGTGTCTGAACACTCAACTGCTGTAGAATAATGGTCATACACCGGTCCTCTGTAAACAGTCTCTCCTCTTCAGAAGTAGAAGAATACAATTGTATTGTGGGTATAAATTATACCCGCAGCATATATAATTTTTAAGGTACCATGGCATAGAAAAGATCTATGATCAGGGCCAATTACTAACCCGCATGTTGTGTATCAGGATCCCTTCTGTAACATCTAGACATGCAAATTGTCCCCCTCTGTCTACTCAGGCCATCAACCCTAATATCATAGTGATAGGCCCACAACATGGAAAATTGCACTTTTATTTTTCAGACAAAAATCACAGTGGCCCTTGTGTATCCCATATTGTATTGGTCTTGGTCATGCCATTTCTACACTCCATCATGGTTATGAACATTTGTATTGGTTCTTCGCAAGTGGTTTATTAGGGTTAAAGAGTCATCAAGGGTATCGCACACGCTGCTTTTTCTGTCCCAGGACCCCTTATTCATTTACAATCGGTAGAATCGTCATATTGACATGGATGCATTTTATAATTCTTAAAGTATTCCTACTTTTTAACATATATTGCAGCTTATCAAGGACTTCTACAACGCAACCTACAGTAACCGTACTGGGAAAATCAACCCGTCCGGTCTGACTGTCATGTGGTCTCTAACTACCACAATTCTCTTCCCTGGAGGCATGATCGGAGCCTACTCAGCAGGCTTCCTAGCCGACAAATTTGGCAGGTATACAGATAGTTTCAACATGAAATAACTATCAACATTGAAACAATGTCACATTGATGATAAATCAACATAGTGTGTGTAGGTTAAATCAAAACACACTGATGTGTATAAATGTTGAATCATTGATGATTTGATTGTCTTGTATAAAGGACTGTAAACCTTCAAAGTCAACCAAATTCCAACCCTGCACCCACTATTGATAGCTAAACTTGATATGTAAGGACATGCAGTATATCAACAACGATTTAACTCAAGTATGGCTAGACGAGATATACGGGTGTGGCATATAAGCAAGGCTTGTTATACTATCACTAATTTTAGTCATTGTTTCCTACAGAAAAGGAGCCACTCTCCTGAGCCATATCCCAGCGTTTATTGGAGCTATATTATCGTGTGCATGTTTGGCCGCACGTTCTCCTGAGCTGCTGATGGTGGGTCGTTTCATCACAGGCATCAACTGTGGTAGGTACTGCTCAACGAAAGAGCTACTCAGAATGGACTCATTAGAGGGAATAATTATAGGTACCAATGTACCAGTGAAGTATAGTGTGCACTGTTATGATTAGCTAGGAATGGTGTCACCGAGTCTTAAAAGACCGGCATGACGGTATTAATTTTCCATATATCATCATCATTGGAAAATTGGTAAAAAAAAACACACCAAAACTTAAAAAAAAACATGACGGGGTGAGGGGTAAAATATAGTCAGATTTGGGATGACGTCTTTTATGGATGGCCCCCTAGTGGGGTGGGCTGAGGTTCGTATATTCCCTAATACCCTGTTTATAAGGTGCGGCTTATACTTGAGGATGAATCCTATTGCACCTTATGGAGTCCACGAAAGTTGGAGTGTACCTTATAGGCGTAGATAATAAACTAGAGAATCGCACTAAAATGACGAAAAAAAAATCACTGTGTGCTCATAGGGTGATCCGTATATCGGTTACACCTTGGCTGTATACATTGCGAGTGTGTTTCTTTATAATTTCTATGGTCTATTACAGGTTTTGCTACCCAGCTGGCCCCTATGTACTTGACTGAGATTGCACCTTTCAACCTCCGGGGTGCCATTGGTACAGGACATCAACTTTTCATCACAGTGGGTATTTTCATGGGCAGCGTCTTTGGTCTCCGGGCGATTCTAGGTAAGAGATGTTCTAACCAACATCTATTTTATTTTAACCTGTCATTCATTGCATGGTCTATTTTTTATTAACTTTGTTGTATCAGCTCTTAGTCCACCAACACCATTTGTTTAGCAGGTACAGTGTAAAGCAGCAAATGCCATTGGGTGTTACAGAGCTTGGAGTAAATATATGTAGTTGAATATCAATAGTAGAATACAGAATCGCACTGAACAGGACATTTTGAATTCGAGTGCATGTACGCAAAAAAATTTCAAGGGCAGTTTATCTTATTTCATTCATGACAGGCACTGAGACTTTGTGGCCATACCTGCTGCTCCTTAACGCGGTACCTGCCCTAGTCTCCCTCATCTTCATGCCTTTCATCGCTGAGAGCCCTCGCTACCTCTACTTGGTCAAAAAGGACCGAATAGCTGCTGAGCGTGCACTTCGCTTCTTCCTCCAGAAGTTAGATGTGTCAGCAGAGATAGAGGAGATGGAGACGGAAAGCACAGAGAAAGAGGAGTCCAAACAGGAGGAGAGTTACTCCATGAAGCAATTGTTTACCACTGTTGACCTGAGGATGCCGCTCTTTGTGGCCGTAATGCTGCAGGTGGTGCAACAACTATCAGGCATCAACGCGGTATGATATTCAACTCAATTAGCCTTACTTTTTTACAATGACTGAAGATATTTTATTGAAACTCCACATAGGGCCTAATGGGTCTCACAGAAAGAGGTGGCCATTCAATGGTATGATACAGCAGTGATATGGCATCGTCATAGACCTAATTGACATACCTTTAAATAGTTGCAACTACACATTTAATACTACAGAATAAAGTCATCTACAGAAGCTGTCCATCTCTCATGTTTCCAGGTGTTCTTCTACTCTACTGGTATCTATCGCACAGCCGGTGTATCAGAAGACCATATTCAATATGCTGTTATCGGGACCAATGCTGTTAACGTTGTCATGACCATTGTTGCTGTACCCCTTATCGATCGTCTCGGCCGCCGTCCACTCCTGCTCTACCCAATGATCGTCATGAACGTTGTATTGATTATTATCACCATCTCCCTGAACCTACAGGTAAGTGTCATTGAAGACCTTCCTTTAACCTTTATAAACTCTGTAGACTTGTTCAAGTCTATTGATTTTGATATGAATATTGGAAAAATGTGAAATGTTTTTAGTGAATTAAAAATCTCCCCTGTCTTAGGATAGCATCTCTTTTGCATAGCCAATAATAATGCGTGCAGAGCAGTGTTCTTGACCAATGCTTCCATTTGTCGCATGTTTTGGGCCTTATAGTTTCTATATCGACATCAGTCTCTCGGGATCTGTCTGAACACATAATGACACATAATAATCAACATTTGCTAGTAAATGTTGTGATAATAATACTACTTCTATTTCTCTTCTATAGGCAAAGTTGCCATGGATGGGCATCATCAGTGTCATCTGTGTCATTTCCTATGTCATTTGCTTTGCTGTTGGTCTTGGTAAGTAGAGATCCGAGCGTGAGCTTCACTGAAAACAGTTTAGTTCTTTATTCTGTAGTCATAAAAGTTATCCAGCAGTGGCGGAGCAGCCTAAATTTATGTAGGGAATGAGCTATGTTAATCCTGGGAAGTTTAATTATCTTCTATTAATCCTGAGAAATTTGATTACAATCTATAGTGAACCTGAAATAGTATGGAGTGACGCATAGGCTACCTACGGCTCCGCAGCTACTGATTTAAAATTGTACTTTGACAACCTGTACAATCGCCCTGGGACAATCGCCTAGTCTGTGTAAACAGAATAGATTTGCCAAACGTACATCATAACAATTTACTTGATGCTTTCGTATAACAGACTGGTATTTTGCTTTAGGTCCTATCCCCACCATGATTGGAGCTGAACTGTTCCGTCAAGGTCCCCGTCCCCGTGCTATGTCAATTGCCGGTGCTGCCAACTGGTTCTTCACCATCCTTGTGGCCATTTCCTTTGAGTCCCTAGCGGTAAGTAAGAATAATGGAATTCTTCTTTCTTATCTATTAGTTTAGGACCTATCTTAAGTTGGCTAATATGGAACCTACTATGGACCTAACCGTGAAGATAATTAGGTTGTTTTGATTAATAAATCATATAAAAGATATTGAAGAGTCTAGAATACCAAGTGCCATTTTGAAACATTCATGGACCAAAATGTATATTATTGATTTTATTCAGGCAGTAATATGTATTTTCTTCGGGTGTTTGCTACTATTATCAAGATCAGCTACAGTGAAACTTATAAAAAAAAAAGTTGTGACAAAACATTCGGGTAGTGGTATTTTTACCATTTCTATATAAATCCAACTTGGTTACAACGAACTAACCAACTTCTACTGTATTCAAAATCATGCCATAATGTTACATACGGGTGTGTTGAACAATGGGAATAATAAAACAGACTGAATCCAATCAATATGTACACATGCAAAAGCAGAAAAAAAGTGACATGGGCTCTCATTATTGGCTTAAAGTTCAGTCCGGGCCAGCTGCTCTTTGGTCCACTCTGTGTGGGTGTCTCCTTATGCAGTCAATAACACATAGCCTACACGCGCACACTCAACATCCCACCATTGCTACTAGTTTGACATCCATACAATCCCACACTAGGCCGAGAGGGAAGGCGTGTTCTATGTTTCATGGTCAGAAAATCTAGATGGCTGGATATTACTTTCAAAAAGATAACCCGAGAGTTGATTTGTTTATACCATTTAGATTGGTTACACTCACATATTTGTGTTAAGTTTAGATATAATGAAATTATGACACCCAAGAGAAGATTTAGCCTTTTTTTCTCAGGTATGGTAAGGTAACCTGAAACACGTAGACCTATTCACACCTTTCATCCTAACTATCCATACACTAATATCCACAAGATCAATACTGCAGTTGGCTGCCAGCCTGTGTCCATGTAGAGTCTGACACATGTATAGACATTGGTTCTACCTTTTCACTCTAGTTCCAGCCTTCTATGAGGCATTAGGGTATTTTTGATATGGGAACAGAGTCTAGGGGGTAAAATTACAAGGGGCATAGTCTTCATTTGGACCTCTTATTCTTAAATGTAAACTAGACTCAGTGCACTATAGTTATGCACAACACACTTAAGGGAGTGGTCATTATTTATCAACAGGGGGGGGTGGTGGGTTTGAGGGGGGGGCGTAAAATTTCCAGACCCCTCCCGAGGGGGGGCTAAAAAAATTTTGACCCCTCTTGAGGGGGGGGGGCTAAAAAAATTCACCCTCTTTTTAGCAAAAAAAGCCTGCGCGCTACTATAGATCAAAGAGGGGCGCGAAAACTCTCCGTGCCTCCGGCGCAAAAACCCACCACCCCCCTGTTGATAAATAATGACCACTCCCTAATATCAATTAGTATAGCAATATGTGTATATAGGCACGTATAATATATCATGAGGTAACGCTAAGGGTATCATTGTCTGACTTGCAGCAGTTAGCATTTGCTAGTGCATTGTAATAAATTTCCTCTAGGCCTGTCTTGGTTCACTGACTAAACAGCACAGCAGTATATATCTTAAAAGTGCAACTACTTACCTGACGACTTCTTCGAACTATTAGTTCATAGCCCAAGGTAGAGTATGCAAGGATAAAAAGTGTTCAACGATAGAGGTGATGGAGAAGTTTTTTTTTGGTAGACTTTATTAGTCCCACATCTGAACAATGGTTCAGAATTACCTAACATGTGGCTTTAGACACGTTGCACCTGACACCTGTAACATAGTAAATACAAACTCCTCCTGGGTACGGCAGGCAAAAATAGAGTAAAGGTAATTAGGGCTTTGGTATGTGTGTCATTAATGACTTATTTCGTCGTATCCGACAAAAATCAAAGAAAACGCGCAAATCACTTCATAGAAGTTGGCTAGGGAGTCCCTAAACGATGCATACATACCACGTCAAGGAATTCATGGACTCTCTGAATGTTACATACCTCAGTAAGGTTGCCCAAATTGATCAAAAAATCTAAAACCTTAGGTCGGCATTGTGATAGCCCAAAATCACGATCTTAAGAAATCTGTCAGATTCCTTCCTATTCATGGCAGCAGGCCTAGGTCAGTCGTATTTGAAACCTCCCCAGCCGGGAGGGTGATGTGGGCAGTGGCAGTGGGGCTCTAAACCTCTGAGAAATTTCTCTCCCATTTTCTATTACCCAAATTCACAAAATCATTCATGAGTTATAAGAAATATTTTCAGAAAATCTAAAACAAATCGGGAAATGATTTGAGGAAATATATAGAAAAATTTCAGCCTATTTAGTAATAGATATCCCCCTTTTAAGAAAAATAGAGATATTTGTAAACCAGGGGCCAGGAGTAGAGAGCCTCAATTGAACCCTTATCTTATCTCTTATCTCCGATCTTCTCAAAACTACTCCCGACTGACCACCAACTGGCAGTTTCTTGTCCTATAATCAAGAAGCTTCAATAGAGAGGAGGTGAAACTCAGTGCTTTACCTATGGACACAGTGTAACAGCCCCCCCTCTACCCCCCCCCCTTAAAGTAGGGCTATATACCATGAAGGATAGGCAGCCTGACGGATAGGTAACCTCAAGGATATATAGTATGAGTGATCAGTAGATGTATGCTTGAGGTAGACTGTTGGATTTGTTCTTTAGGGGATATGTTGACTAAGAGATCATAATGAAGGTTGGATATGAGCTATCCCAGCTGATCAAGCTGTGATAGGTAGGAAAGCTATAAAGTGAGCTTGAGGTATAGATATTGAAGAGGATTGGTAGCAAGGAGGATAGGTAATAGACAGTTTAAGAGATTTGCACAGAGGGTACCTTGTAATGTGAGCATATTCAAAAGATACATTGGTGCTAGGTAATATCACAGATGTGCCAGTCAAATATGAGGGACATGCAGAGTTGGGGGATAGTCACCATGAGGAATAGGTTAAGTGAATGAGAGGCAGATTGAGGATAGGTAGACTAATGGTAAGAATGTATATAGAAAATTAGGTACAAAGTTGAGGGGTAAACTTTAATCCTTTAAGCCATTTGACGGAAAACCTAATGAAACTCTAGATGTTTCAAGGGATTGGTAGTATGAGTGATAGGCAGCCTAAGGGATCGGCAGTATGTGGAAGAGGCAGAGCCATACGCAGGCAGAGTACTTGTCAGGTTGGGATAGGCAAACATTGGGATATGTAGATTGAGGTACTGACTTTGATTAGCATGTTGCATCTATAAAAAGTCCCAATCATTTTCAATGTAACTTTTTTACATTTTTGAAATATTCTCATCATCAAACCTCATTTTTAGGTACCTTTGGCCAAATTTTGAGAATCAAGACCACAAATTTTGGATTCAGCAGGATTTTTTGGTATAGGTGCCCCCTTGTTTTCATTTGATATCACTGATAAAGATTCCTGACATCTCTATAAACCCCCTTTTCCTACATAGGACTCAATACTGAACACAAAGGGTAGCCTACTTTTAAGGGGGGGGGGGTGTAGAGGGGGTGGCTTGCACTATAGGACTCTATGGAGTAACACATCCTAGGGAACCTATACTATATTCTTGCTATAATGGCTCGGTGTGTCCCGTCTCGTAGTCATACCTATACGATGGTCCCTTATATCATATTTAGACTTACTTAACAAGCTTGAGCTCTCCTCATAATGAAGACTTCAGGCTGTATGTCTATATTCGCAGTTGACAGTAGCGACCAGCAGTGAAATGTTTAATCGTCATTTCAAGTTATCATTTTGATTTTGCAGGAGCTTTGCAAGACATATACTTTCCTCATCTTCCTGGGATTGATGATACTCTTCACCGTCTTCGTATTCTTCAAAGTGCCTGAGACAAAGGGCAAGACCTTTGAGCAGATTGCTAACGAGTTCCACCCAGGTGGCACAATAGAAGTCGAATTCTATGCTGACGAAGATGATGAAGATGTCTTTGGGGAAGATGCGGAGGAGGGTGCTGATTCCACCATGCTGCCAAATTTCAAGCAACGTAATGGTTCAGTTGCTTCTGTTGAGACGCCTGGAGAGGTCAATATCAAAATCCCCGATGAAAAGAAGTCATTGACAAAATCAGCAGAAAAAATTGACAACCTAGAGGTATAGGGGCAGGTAAATCCTTAGTGATCTAAGAAGGTGAAAAAAGGTTTCTAGCTTGTTAAGCAAATTATGTTATTATGAAGGCAGCAGCCACTGTTAGAAAACAATAGTGTGGTGCGCACTGAAACTGTGTCCTTTAGTTTATGTATGTAAATAATGTCCTTATGTCTCGTCATAACGTCTTGTGGTGAGACAAAATGTTGACGAGCTCTAGTGATGATAATCTAGCTGTGACAAGGTAAACCTATGGGATGCTAATGCTAGACCAACGGTACACCTATGATGTAATGTCATGATTTTGATGTGACTGGTTGATCCACAATTGATGTAAAAAATTGTGGTAAAGTAGGTCTTTAGATTGATTAAAGTCAGGTACCACATAGTGGTAACTAGAGTCACCGACCACTGGTAGTGAGTGCCTAGGGGCTATTAACTCTAATAAGTTTTCCTCTGAATCTCAGACCTTATTTCCATTGTAAAGTATTCAAAGCAATATGTTACCGTACTTTAGCAGTATATGTATTTATTCATTATCAGTTCATAAAGGAATCATTCCACGAGCAGCCCTATTGCTTTGAATCTTCTAGGAGCAAGAATCTCAAACCTATTTCAAATAGAGCTCATAAGGTGCATGTTCATTGAGCTTTGGCGCTGCAAAAGGAATAATTTTCTGAATGCAAAACCCCATGTTGTGACCAGTTTTTATGTCTTGGGCACTCACTACCAGTCATACCACACAGCAAATGGAACCTTGTTATGTCGGTGCTAGTGACTTTCACATAGTGAGCCTAGGTCAGGTTATGAAGCAGTAAACTTTATCAATGCACCAGCAGCAAGATGGTAGTAGACCATTGCCCTCATCAAGATGAAGCATATGTTTGCTGCATACCACGTGAACACATTGATGTATTGAGAGAAGTCCACCCCCCCCCACCACCACCACCACCATCCCAATCCCCAATGTGCTGTCTGCTTTATGGTAGCCAATCTGGAAATTCTATTCGTGTCATTATGCCGCCATGTTAAGTATCTAGATGCTGTGAGCACTGTCTGTACAATTAGTTTCTTTAAATAACCATCACTGGGAAAACACATAAACAGATATCTGACACCTTTTGAAGGAGTTAAAGGCATATTGACTGACACCACTCACTATAAAGGCCAGGCAAATAATGCATATGAATCTATTTTTGTGGAAAATATATTTAATGACATTTTCAGCCAGAAACTAGCTAATATGATTTGCATTCGCCATTTTGCCCTATCGACTCTGATATTCAGAGAAAAGATACAAAAACACTGTATAAACCAATACAGAAGGAAAGAGAAAGGACGAGGACCTATACCACTAGAGACATTATAAATCACTTCTATGACCCAAATCTGGTTGAAAATATATTTTTTTAATACGGTGTTGTGTACTCTGCATTGGTAATGTAATGATCATGTGTGTTGTGATAGAGGTTAAATGCCATGATATAATGTGATATATTTCTTGGACTTGAGAACAAACTTCTCTTTTCCATAAACTGAAACGGTTTATTCTAAGAGTAAGAAACAGAAGTTTTAAAGCGTAAGAGCATTTATTTGTCAACACTGTAAATGGGTTTATAAAGAGGGATTAGATTTTAGTTTGAGAAGGTACACGTCTAACAGATCTCACTGCATACCGTAGCCTATCTGTTGATGTAGTCCTATTGGAGGGAGAATTAACGCCCTTTTCGTCCAACGGTACTTTAGGCCAAAGATACTTCATGACTCTGGATTATTAATCCTTTGTTGGACAGGTGACTTCTAGCAGGAAAATCCCCATGGGAATGTAAGTCTACTAATGTATGTGGAGAGCCAGCTTTAAAAGCTAAATCGGAAAGTCATTTCAATGTTGCCATACATATATATACACAGTGTATAATGTGCTCATAACATGAGAAGATGCGTTGTGAAGATCCTTACAGAATTGCTTGCTTTAGACGTCTTTGCCTTCTCCCAGCGTTTTCGTTTAATGGTTGTGATGAATGGTGACCATGGGGTATATATATTATATATGCTCAGACATGTCGTTATGTAACCTCCCAATGTGATTACGGGGTCAAATGGTTGTTTTGTGTGCATTAAATGTGGACTGTGTTGTGAAAGGCTTGCATTACGGGGCTGTTTTACGAAAGAGAAAATGTATGTAGGAAATGTTGGAAACTGGGCTCTGTTCTGCCCTATAATGCATGGAACTGGTAAGGAACAAAATCAACTATCATGGAATGAATACCTGTACAAGTTATATGCCGCTGCATTTTGAGAAAATGATTTCATAGTCTAAATCCAACTGTCATTTGGATATTGATTAGGAGATAACAGAGTTTTCCTAATGAACAGAATATTTTAAGGAATGGTATATTTATTTGCTGTATGGAATTCAGAATGTTTTTGGTTAATAACCAATCATCCATAAAGGTATTCTCTTATGTTGATATATAATAGGGTTAGTAACAAATGAAAATAACTATCAAATTCTAAATGATTTAAACTCTGCAGGTTGATGAATATAGACTTTTCTCATTCATCTCAGTGTGTTCAGGAATCGTGGTTTCGTAATTTGGATGGGTACTCTCATCAATATTGTTGGCTATCTGCACTTGTAGGTTGGGTTATAGTTTTGCAGTGTTGCAAATCTTTGCATGATCTGTCACAATTGATCGTCCACTTTATTCCTAGATGTATACGCAAAGATTATATAGTATAAATATTTAGAGATGTATATTGGTTATTCGCGCAAATAGTCTCTTCCACCTTTCTAGGTATCTAGTAGCAATGCACTGGCTGTGACTGGATGTGTGCTTGTATATTGGGTTTGATATACATTTCTCGCTGAATATTAAATACATGACTTTGTATTGTGATATGTCACATAGATATACCTTGTATGGATGTATATTCCATGGCCTCTGACAAAGAAGAGGTTATATTGAATCACCTCCTTTGACTGAACCCATCATGATTAGAATAAGACAATTAAAGATCAGATGGCTGTAATCTGAATAATATAATTATCTACAAAAATCTATTCAATATAACAAAAAGAGTTATATCCGGTGGTATATTTTAGTAGACTAATATACTTAACTACATCTAATGTCACATATCGTATTGAAATGATTGTGTGATTAAACACCTTAATAAACCATTGTCTTGATATCGGACACAACGTCAATACCACCATGTGCCTGTTGGGTGACATCTAGAGTCTGTACCATCCTGATTGGAAAGCTATTGTACGTGATGATAGCCAGTGTTGCACTTAAGCTAAGGTATGAAAATATTGTTTTTGCATTAATAACATAGCAGATATTCAGACTGTAACTCCTATTAAAGTTAATAACAGTTGGTGATAATATTGAAGGGGAAACTGGCTTCTATGAGTTATCTCAGTAATGCATGCTTATTGATAGACCAAATTTGTTGTATGTACCATAGCCTAGTCTAGGAGGAGGGGGGCAAGAAAGAAATTCAAAAGAGTCAAGTATAGTGCTGATTCAATTAGTGCTCTCAAGAGGAAGACCATTATTGTCAATTTTAATATTGTGAATCCAGGTAGGCAATTTGTTTTATAGTACAATTAATAGTTCATGTGAAGTTATAAATAGGAACAAGTATAGTGTATGTCCAATCTATTGTCCCTTGATGGAAATCTAGATTGTGTAAACAGGGTTTCAGATGCTGTTCAGACCAATAGAAATAGCAGCAACAGACGAATACCTCCTCTTGGTGCAACTACTGAATTGACAATAGCATCACTTGAATAGAGTGCTTATAAACTACTGTATAAACACACATGTTGATTATAATTATGTCAGTCAGGGGGGAATGTTGATACAAATTGTGTAGGAAGCGATCAAGTAAAAGGTTTTTCCTGTAATCAAAGCTCATCGTTAATGTTTGTAAGGGCACTAGAGAATAATCTCATTTCTCACCTATGATTAAACCAAAATGAGCATGTTTAGTTTTGAATGTGTATGTTTGGAATAGAACACATTTAAATGTACTGGAGAATTAGATGCTTCTAGATCTACATTGATGCATTGTAGTTAATGGATCTTACTATAGATGTTGTTTAGGCACTTGGTTATTTTACGATTAAGCAGCGATAACCGTTCACCAAAAAATCCCAAGAAAAGAGATAAATTGTACAGCTGTTGCTGTTGACTAAAGACGTAAACCTGTTACAGATTTGACAATAATGTCCCAATGGAAATCGGTTGTTCTTAATATAATATTTTGTCTACAATTATTGTATATTCTGAGTACAAAACATATGGAAACAGTATTAAGATATATGGTTGAATTTTAGGAAGTCATTCTTTATGCATGGAGTAATTACCTTGTGAGATATATCTTTGGACAAAAATTTTGGACGACCTTTCATGTGCCATAATCATGAATACAGTTGATGTACATAATTATTATATTGGTATATGATAATGATTGTTATGCAAACATTATATTTAGGTTGTACGTTTGTCGGTGTTGATGAATGTATATTTCATTTCCGTTGTAGAACCATCCACATATTTGAGTTGGAGAAGGAATAGTAGTGAGGACGATTTCTTATTTGATGGGGTTATACAGTTGCAATGCAAATACCTCGGTAGGTTGATATATGGAATTGGTTGGCGGATCTGAGTCAGGGGTAGATTTCAAGGCCTTTATAGACCTGCCAAAATATGTGTACATATAATATTTGATGTATACTCAAATTATATACACCCACTGATGTTGAGCTTCCCATTTTGTTGAAAATACAAATATAGTATCGTCTAAAAGGAGTGAGCTACACACCGTAGAAATTTGTTAGTAAATGATAGTTGCCTTAAGGTTTCTTGTAGACTCTGAGGGAAAGAACATCGGTGTCATTTATTTCCACCAGAGATTCACTCAATATTGGTTGGTTAACTTCAAATCTTTCAGAGTTATACATTCAGTTATATGCTGTTGGCATTGTATTTATATCAGTAAAATGGGTCTTTTTTACGTCCTGTAGGCTCTCTATTGACTCTTCCTTTCATAATAAAGAAGGCAATAAGCGATGTTTATGAATTATCAAACTTCAAACCATGATATGTTTTACCCGCTTGTAAATTGTCTGGTATGCTTATACCGTCCTCTTTACTTTGTCGCATATTATACAATGGAACATTTAGTGTTACCTCGTACAAAAAGCACACCTATACAAAGAAAGACGGAATTTATGCAAAATGTTTGTTGAAGTTGTTCTGGTACACAGATTCATATGAAATAATTATACAATCCCAGGACGTCATTCTTTTACTCTTCAGGTCGATATATGAAAGAATCTGATTGTCTTTAAATATGTAAATTGAGAACGCACTGAAAAAACAACAACTTCGATACATGTATTCAAATGCTTCTCTAAGGCTTACCACACTTGCTTTAGCCTTTTTAGGTTTACACTGGGACACATACAAGTGAAGTATAAGGGTATTCTGGTAACAGATAGTTAACGGGAATTGTTCCTGTTGGCTGGGTTCGTATAGTCACAGTACTCTATAATTCTACCTGAAGATGGGAACATCAGTGAAGACAGTGAGATGTCAAAGTGTAATAAAAGAATTACAAAAGTGTGCAAAATAACGAGACTTGTTCTTGTCCCTTCATCCCAGATACACTGTAAGAAGTTTATGTTTTATAACAGAGATGTCTCTTGTAAGCTCACAGGGGAAAGTGCTGTACTCTCAAATACCGTGACTCTTACTGTAATACCAAGGCTTTGTAGGTGTAGATATATGTGTACAGTGAATGATCCTGTATACTTACTCTGTATGCAGTATGCCCTAGGCCAGCCAGTCACCCTAGTGGCCCCGGACCAGAAGGCAGTATCTACTTCTCCTATCAGTGGCTACTGAGAACATGCTGATCAACAACTGCATATTGCAGTAGGTACTGCTGAAATACTTCAAAAACAGCTGACTCTACACTGCATTTTCAGTCTAGACTCAGTAGTGTACTGACTATCAACTGAATATGCACTGCATTTCAGGCTAGAATCAGTAGTCTACTGACTCTCAACTGAATGTTAATAGATACCAGAAATTATACACTCTGTGCAGCAGCATAGATGCAGTAGTCTACTGACCTTCTACTGGTATGACTGTCCATTCATGGATTATTTACCTGATACTTCTAAGACAGTCCATAGTGTGAATGTCAGTATGGTTGTGAACAGCAATCAAAAGATTCAGTAATGTAATAATGAAACTATCCAGTGTTTGTGGAGACAAGCATATTTCACCCCTTTGCATATGAATATCTTATTCTGTGCCAGTAATGGATACACATGGATGCTGGGGTGTATGAAAGTGAGGAATTACTCACCGACTTTATATACTGAATCATCAAGTATTCTTTTGGTCCCCATCATGACACTTTTTTTTACATAGTATACATGTATCATTGATAATTACAAAGTGCTTGTCTCATCACCTTAACATCAGTAAACTGAAAGGCATTATACTATAGCAGCACTCTATAGATATGTCTACTCTTACCCTTTTGCTATGGTAATAATTACCCAGTACTACTGAATCAATACTGCCCTAGCCCCCTCCTACATGAGTTGCATGCAGTACTAGGAAGTAATGACAGCTCCACATAGCAGATGGGGAGATGGTTGAGTGGGCTAATGCGTGGGTAGAGTAATCCAAAGATCGCAAGTTCAAATCCAGCGAGGACCACCTAGAGAGGCACTGGTAGTGCCAGTACTAGAACAGCGGCTGCTTCTTTTATGCTTCAACCTGCCCTCCAGCAGTAGTTTTCAGTATGATCTACTGCTTAACTACTGTTATAGCAGCAGTCATGCAGTAGTGCTGATTGAACACTGCCCCAGTCCCATATATGGCCATTCAGCATTGAATAAGTAGATACTGTTCAACTGCTGCCATCTAATTTACATAATTGGGACAACAGATTCAATACTGCTTGCATGCTGCTGATACTACTGTGCTACTACTGTACCTATGCTGCAGGTTCTCTGGTACTGAGCAGTAGAATGCCAGTAGATGAGTTGAGTTTGAGTTTGAGTTTAACAATTTTATTGGCACAATAGCATCATACAAAGGAAGCTTTTCAGGATTTGCCAAACAAAAGAAAGAAAATCAAATAATCAAAGAGAAATGAGACATTCGCTGCGATTGGATTACAAGAAAGGTACATGGTAGATGTTTCACATCGCCGACTGGCATTCATTGATGTAATACTGGTCCGTGTAGTATATTGCTTATCATGAGATAAAGTCAAACTGCAGACTCGGTCGCCTTTACATATTGTAGCTACTTATGATATAGCATGATTACGATACCTTTGACATAAATTCCTTTTTGGTACCCATTTTTTGTATATCACCGCTTAATTTATCCCAAAGTATTTTGCCGCGGGATAAAGGACATTTATCATATACCATACATGTTGATCTACTAACTTTAAGTTGGATCTTATCATTGCCTCTTAGTACTCGTGTGGGCACTCTCACATGTTCTCTTTCCTTTGATACATCATACATGATACCTAACAATGATTTGTTACGCCTAACTTGGAGTAGCTGGCATTGAGATCTTACATGTAAGTCATGAACTGAAATGTCCCTGGGATCTTTTATGCCATAGACTAACCTTAAACAATGGTTTTGCATAGTTTGTAGTTTTTTTACATTGGTATTTGGTCCACATTCGTGTATAAAACTGGCATGTTCAATCGAAGGTAGAACCATTTGTTTGTACAGTTTTAAACACAGGTTGCCGTCTAAATATTTCCTTAGCTTTCTTAGTTGGTAACATCTTGTTTGGAAAGTGGCCTTGACCTTGTCCATGTGTTTGGAAAAATTCAATTCCCTATCCACAATGACACCAAGATAGTTGAAATTCTCAACAACTTCAAGTGGTGAACCACCTAAATTAACCGACTGCTGGGCTAAATTAAGTCTATTATATAACAGGCTTGGGGCAGTCCAGAGTAACTTGGTCTTATCAGTATTTACAGTCAGTTTATATATACAACACCAGGAGTATATATTACAAAGATTATGCTGTAGGTCAGCTATTACAGTGGCAGCATTTTCACCTGAGGCATAAACAGCTAAGTCATCTGCATAGAGGCAGTATTTACATTTCTCAATAACATTTGTTATCTGGTTTATATAAATTACAAAAAGCAGGGGCCCCAGCACTGATCCCTGGGGCACACCACAGGATATAGTCAAGTTGGTGGAGACAAACCCATTTGCTGTAGTACATTGAGTCCTACCACATAAGTAGGACCTTAGCCAACCAATACTGTGGGGTGAAAAATTAAGTTTTCTCATTTCCATAAGCAAGAGGGAGTGATCGACCGTATCAAAAGCCTTCCTCAGATCGAGGAAGACTACAGCCGAGCACTCCCCCTTGTTATAACTTTCAAATAAGTCATGACTCAGCTGGAAAATCGTATTAGCGGTAGACCTACCGGGCATAAAACCAAACTGTCTCTTACTTATGATATCGTGTTGCAGCAGAAATTCCATTATTTGCACATGTACAGCTTTCTCCACCATCTTGGCAATTAAATTTAATTGACTAACTGGTCTCCAGTTGGATATATTACATAGATCACCGCTCTTAGGTAGAGGGACTACATTCGGTTGCTTAAATACAGTAATTATCTCCCCATTATTAATTGATTGGTTTATGATATTACGGATTAAAATAGGCTGTAACAGCATGAAGTCATGCAGTACCACAGCTCTGACATCCTTAATACTAGATGATTTGCCTATGTTGATACTTTTTATTAAATTTATACAAGCTGGCAGTGATATTTCTTTCAATTCCATGACACCAAGATCCAGATATTGATGTTGTGCTAGTAGGGTGGTTATGATGTTATGTGCCACATTGGTTGGGTTCACTATCATCGATGCCAATCTGGGACCAACATCAACATAGAACTCATTTACAAATTCACAAACCAAGTGTGTTTCAATAGTTTCACCATTATCATCAACGATGTTCAGGTTTGCTTCCTTCTTAGGGCCTTTCCACATTTGTGATACTTCTTGCCAAAATCTGCGAGGGTCATTCTTGTATTTATCTAATTTACGAAGTACATCAGTCCTTCTATTGATGGTAAGTTCATATTTAATACGTCGATCAAGATCATGAAGTAGTGCCAAATATGGATTTGGTGGAAGACCCCTATATTTCCTGAGTTTTTTTTAGAAATTTCTTCTTTCTTATGACAAGTCTATCAATGACTGCTGAATAACCCTTTGGTGGATTTACGTTCACTTTCATTGTTTTTACCGGATGTTTATTATCAAGGAATGAATTGACCATGGTGATAAGTTTGCTATAATAGCAAGGATCATCAATTTCATCAATATTGTATTCATCATAATATTGCCGTACAGATGCTTGAGAATAATTTTTGTATACCCTACCGGTAATTACTTTATAGCTGTCATTTTTGATTTTCCGTTGTTTTTTTTATAACATATACTGGAAAATGATCCCCAATTCTATGATCAATGATCCCATGAGCTGATACATGGGGGGAGTTACAATATATATGATCCAATGTGGATTTCCCACGAGGGTGGTAATAAGTTGATTTTGTTTGCTGATAACGAAGCTTACTACGGCGTAAAAAAGATTGCATAACTTTGTACTTATTACTTCTACGTGCAGCAGTATTTACATTTAGATCTCCTATAATCCAGATCTCCTTATTCTTCAACTCAGGAAGTTTTACCATTTCAAGTAACTTATTATAACAGTTCCGCACATTTCCATTTGGGGGGCGGTATACCGTAATTATCACTCTATGTTTTTGGTTGGGAAATTTGGTTAGGAGACCAATAGACTCGATGTCCTTTTTAGTCATAGTCAGTTTCTCCAACCCTATGGTATAGTCCACATACTTGTCATTCACGTAACAACCACTTCTCCTACGTGCATTATTCCTGTCCTTCCTAACGAATGACATATTAGGTAGAGAGATATTATGATTCTGGTCCCTGGCGTTAAGCCACGTCTCAGTGACACCTAAATAATCCACTTCAATACCTAAATATGAAAGGTTCAGATGTTTATCATTAAGACTCTGCACATTCATAGCAACAATTTTAAGGCCCTTCTGCTGACCTATGTCATCAAAACCAACTTTACTCATTCACTCGGGTATGCCTTAGTGAGTGCACATTTAAGCCTTACTCTGTTTGACACCCCCCCCAGGTACCACATTTATAAACCAAAGGCAGCATCTGATCTCACAAAACAACATATTTACAAAAAGTGTGACACGGGACACTAACATTGCGTAGGGTCAGGGGTCAAGAGGTAATTAACCAAATGAATTGGAATAAGATATATACCTCTATATGAAAGAACCTGGTGATTCAACTTCAGCAGGTGAAAAGAGAGAGAAAGAGAAGAGAATTACATGTTCAAAATACAACAGAACAAAAACAATGTAGAAAAATAATACAAATCTATACCAAAAGTACTCTACCTGATTATAAGTTTATGCATTAATTGATTATCCGGCTCCCCAGGAAAGTTCATATTTATATAATACCTTCATCATATCATTTGTATTGCGGTTCAACAATCAGTAAACATGTTATACTTCTTAAATCATAATTTGGAAACAATGTGAAAAAGCTATGAATTCACAGCTTATTAACACTATATGACGACAAAAATATGTTATTAAAGTCAATTCAGGTTCCACAATTATCATGAAGTCCCGACTAGTGACAAGAATACTGGATGCAATGTGCCAACTATTGCTGATACAATACTGTTTCTGATGCTGCTTTCCCAACTGATTTAGTGCTGCTCTGTACCAATTTTTGATAAGGAATCCAGTGGTATGCTTAGAATAATATCTCCACTGAAAACATTCAATTTTTTTTTAATGCAATAGGAATGTTTGTTGCCATGGCAACATAGAAAATTGATTTATGGCAAATTCTGTTTGTCATGGAAACCATCACATTATTCCAAATGGGAATTTTTTGCACAAATGATTTCAGAAAATTCCTTCATGACCTTAGAACTGAAGTGAGAGTTGAAAAATTCCCTCGAGAACCAATTTTATGATAAAAACATCCCAATTCTGTGGTTATTTAAAAAGAAACTGTAATGTTTTGCATTATAAGCATTTATGATAGGATATGATGTATTTATGGCTTATTTGCCATTTCGAGTTGCATACTGCAACCTATGTTTGTCAACCAATTACAGAAAAACTATCAGAGATATTTTAGCTCAAGATATCTCATTTTAAAGCCTGTGACTTTAATAAACCTTAATCCTTCATATGGCCACTATTATAGACCACCACCATTGAACCCCCATCAATACATAGGCCAACCACTCATTATTAACATCATGACCTGATACATAACTATATGTATGGGCGAATGTGTGGGCAATGGGTGTATTTGTAGTGGCATTTGCCAAAGTATGTTCTTGTGACTTTGGTGGAGCTATAGATCTAAAGTATTGTTAGATGATCTGGGATATTAATGGCATTTTGGGAACAGGTTTCATTGGTGCATACCAGTTTGATATGGGTTATATAAGATGAGAATGAAGACACAAATAAACAAGAGATATGGGTTATATAAGATGAGAACAAAGACACAAATAAACAAAAGAATCAAGTACAACACATACAAACAAATAAATAAAAATTATTACTAATCTTAAGATTTATAATCTGGCTTGTTGTTCAATTTAGGTGACAAATTGTCCCTATCTACTTGGCATAAAAAAGTGACTTTGTTGATCTAGTGACACGCCACCGAGCCACCGACAATGAACTATCTATGTTCATTATATCCCTCCCTCCTTATTCTATACTATAGATACATATTTTATTTAACCGTAAAACCCCACATACTAAACTGATGGCGGGCAACCCCACCATGGGCCCCCATTATCATTACAAGAAATCCGGTATTACTTTATTAACAACACCTGGCGGCCAGTCCACTACACCGGTAACTACTGCAACAACAAGAATATAAAAGGTAGGTGTGATGAGCAGAGTATAACAAAGGTAAGTATGACATCATGCAGATGATATAAGGTACTTAGAACTGCGGTGCCCTCAACAGCGGGGCCCTGACTTAATTATAGAACTAACGTTTCGGTCAAACTAAACAGATTATATATATATGTGTATATATATATATATATATATATATATATATATATATATATATATATATATATATATACAGTGAAACTTGGTTATAACAAACTCCCTTATAACGAAATTTGGATATAACAAACAAAAGCACTTACTCACAAACCTCTTCTATACATTTCTATAGTAAAAAAACTTGGTTAGAACGAAGTACTTTTGCTTTTAACTTGTTTATAACAAAGTAATTTTGACCCTACAGCTGGAACAATATCCAATAAATGTTCTATTCAGATCCATTGGGGACATTTGTTATCAGCCTCTGCAGCTAATAGGAGTGACAGGAGATGTAGGGTGGGGGGGTAAGGGGTTTGACAGCCACTGGGGCATGACTGAGTGACAGGAGACTTAAAAGGGGGTTGGGGGAGTTGTTACCCACTCTAGGAGCTAGTGTGGGCGGCAGAAGGTGTTGAAGGGGGGGGGTAAGGGGTTTGACATCCAATGGAGTATAACTGAGCAACAGGAGACTTAAAAGAGGGTTATGGGAGTTGTTACCCACCCCTGGACCAAGTGTGAGCGACAAGAGATGGGAGTGGGATGGGGTTTGGTGGGGGTAGGGGTGTTCTCTTGGAGGTTTGAACATCAGTCAGTAAGACGTGCAGGGGCAGTAGATGTTTAGCTCTTTGATCCTTTCCAATTGGTCAGGTGAACAAGTCTATACAATGTTTGAGAATTTAGAAATATAGAATAGAAAAAAATTAAGGAAATCTATCACTCATGGTGAATTAATGTATCATTGTTAGTTAGATATACCTATAAAGAATACGGAAGTAGATGTACCAGGTATACATCATGAAATCTTCCAAAACTACTGAACTTGGTTAGAATGAAATTTGGTTACAACGAATTTTTTAGGCCTATAACAACCAGTTCGTTGTAACCAAGTTTTACTGTATATACATGCAGTACCGGCTCTAGAAGGGCGCTGTAGGTGGACTGTTGTGATCCTCTTGCCTGGAGACTTCTTACTTGTGGGCCCTCTGGACGGCCACCCTCTCTCTTGCTTGTCTTGTCTGACGCCTCGAGGACACGTCTGGATTCAGGGTAGGGAAGGGGAGTTCCCGGCAGGTACTCAGTCCCCCACCAGTACTTCCCCCAACCCTATCCCCTCCTCCCTCACGACCTCCTCATCCCGGCTCCTTGTCTTGTCCAGGTGCCGTCCCCCGCTGCCTCTGCCTCCCTCTTGTCCGGCCTCACCAAGGTCACTCTCCAACGGCCCCCCCCTTGGCTCCCCTCTCGCTGGTCCTAAGGGTATGGGGGGGACTGCCTAAGGGGACGGGTGGCCGCTACCAGCGCCCCCAGACCCAGTCTCCTCCCTAATCATCCTCCTGATGCGGTCCTCTAGGTCAGGCCTTAACGCTGGGGTTGGCCCCCTCTCTCCCGAAGAGGTGCTGGGCTGTGGTTCCGGCGTCCCACTCGAGTAGGGAGTAGGCGCGCTCCTGGGGGGTTGACCGGTCTCTGTGGTCCAGGTTCTCGACCCGCTTCCAGGGTATCCGCTCCGGCCCATCACTGACGAAGAGTGGTCGGCCTCCCAGGGGATCGCACCCCTCCGTACGTGGAGGCTCCACCCTACCTCCTTCCGGCACGGACTCTCCCCACTCCTCACTCCACTCTCCTCTCCTGCCTCCCGGCCGATACCTGTCCCTTTCCTCCTCATCTCTCCTCTGCTGGTACTCCCCATAGGTTTCCCCAGCCCCTGCCACCCTCTCTCTTCCTCCTCCTATCTCTCTCTCCCACCTGTCTCTGTCCTCTTTCTACCTCTTATCCTTATCCTCCTTCTCCTTCCTCTCTCTCTCCTCTTTCTCCTGCCTGTCTCTGTCCTCTTTCTCTTTTCTCTTACTGTCTTCCCAATCACGCCTTTCTCTCCTCTCTTTATCGTCCTTCTCACGCCTATCCCTTGACCCGTGCTTCCCCTTGTCTTCTCTACTCTTTCTGTCTTGGCTGTCCCTTTGACGATCCCCCTCTCTCCTTACTACCTCCCCTTCCTCTGAAGGACCTCTCCTTTCCTCCCTGGTGACTACTGTCGCCCTTTTCCTGGTCGGGACGGGGGTCCCTCCCCTCCTGCTGGCTCACTGGCAGGCTCCCCTCTCCCCACACTGGCGGGGCATGCCCCGCGGCCTCCCCGGGTGTCCTGTCTGGCTGTGGGATCTCGCCCCCCATGGTAATGGTCCGAACCTCTTCTGGTTCCGGCGACGGTTGCTTCGCCTCCTCCTCCCCTCCTGGCTCTGCTTCTTCCCCGCGGAGGACCACCCGGAAATCCTTCAGGATTGGTAGGTCAGGGCGGGTAGCCGCCTGTTCCGGGCTGATGGAGTAGGAGACGGGGCGGTATTGGATCGCGCCATCCGTCTTCTTGCCCTCGAGACCCTCCTCCTCCTAGTCGAGGTCCTCTTCGCCCCTCTCTTCGACTCGCGATGCTATCACCCTCTCTAACTTGTTCTCCAGCTGGGGGGTGTTGTTGTTGGAGGTATGCGGCGCCATCGGGGGGGGGGGTGGGTGTGGTGCTCAATATTCTCCGCACCTGCTCTGCCTGCCCAGGCCCAAGACCCACCTCCGTAGACGTCTCCTCCTCCTCTTCCATACCCGTCTCCCCCGTAGGAAAGAGAGGCGACCTCTGTATGGTCACCTGTTCTCCGTCCTCCGCCCTCCACGACCTACCTGCCAGCGCCTCCGCCAGCAACTTTTTCTGGTACCTCCGCCAAACTTCTGAAGCCATCTCGTCTGCCATCCTCCCTGTCTGCTTCAACAGGCTCTCCCCCACGCCCACTGGGGCCAGCTCCCCTTCGTCTGTCACCAGAAGAGACTGTAGGAGGAGGGGGTCCCCCCTCTCCTCCAGCCGACGGGGCAGACACCACCTGGTCTAAAATGAGGCTGGCCTGCGGATCCAGGGCCGGCGCGTCCCCCTGGCCCAGCTGAAGGCTCAGCACTTCCGCTGCCTCCCGATCTTCAGGAGAAAGGGCGGGCTCCTGCCCAGCGTCGTCCAGGTGCTCCTGTTCTGCTACCGGCTCCTCCATGTGGCCTGTCCTGGCCACCTTAGCGGCGGGGCTGGTAGGGCTCCCCTGCTCCTCCAACTCGATGTAGGGCGGGTCAGCATCCCAGGGCTCGCTCTCTACCGGGCTTGTCTCCTCCCCCTTCCTTTTTCGCCAGTCTTTCTTCTCGCTCCACCCCGGCGATTTGCGGCAGAGTGGCGACCTGCCACGCCCCTGAGCAGACTGGACCGCCGTCACCACACTCGCTTGGAGGTGCCCGGGGAGTCCGACGGCTCGATCGTGGGGTCAGTCGCCTTCCCCCTCTCCTCTGGGCTCCCCGCTGCTCGACCTCGCAGCTGCCGTTCTGTAGCGAGGTGAGCTGCTTTCCCTCGAGCGGCGCCTTCCTTCCGGCGTCTGCCCGGTGGCTGGGGACCCTGCCGACTCCTCGTCTGAGCCCTCCGCCTCCCCTCCTGACCCCTCGGCGGCCGGTGGCTCGGCGTCTTCGGTGGCCGGTGGCCCGGCCTCCTCGGCAACTAGTGGTCGCTTCCCGGTGTCCTCCCCAGTGGCTGCCACTGTCCTGTACTGGACCAAGGTGGTTGGTCGTCTCGCTGCCCCCTTTAGCCCTAACCACGCATGCCTGGGGTGTTGTCACTTCAGGTGGCTTTGTAGGTCGTTCCACCGGTCCACATTAACCTGAAACGTGCAACCGCCGGCGGAGCACACCCAACCTGGTCCCTCCATAGCATGCTTCGCTCGCTTTGTTGCTTCAGGCTGTCCCCACACCAAAAGACAGCCCCACACGTTTCGCAGGGAAGAGGTACCGGCGACTTCTTCATTTCACGGTCTGACCATAACAAACCACGCTCTCGTGCCTCGTGGTTGGTGGCTCGAACTAGGTCACATTGTAGTTCCCTGTTTTTCCACCAGGTAGCCTCCTCATCCGGTGGCCCGGTGGCGCTCTCGGCAGCCTCCTTTTCCCGCCTCTGCTCCGCCTCGGCCCACTGCCGGTTCTTCGCATCGAAGGTGGCCTTTACTTGGGAACTCATGGCTACTGTGGGCCCCCTTTCCTCCCTCTCTGTCGCAAGCTTCCCTCCCAATTTCCCTTTCAGAGGTGACCTGACCCTCTCTATGGAAGAAAGGCCGTGGTCGGCCGGTGATCGCTTACCGGCAGTTCCCTTCACTCCTCCCGGACACTGGTAAGTAACTCTCCCTTTCTCTACCCCAGGTCGTTCCCAGCAGCCTCCAGTCCTATCTCAACCTCTTCTGCCAACTCCCCAAAGTGTAAGAAGGAAGCCACCCAAGCCTCCGCCTCTCCTGTGCTACCCGCCGGTGGTGGTGATCCGGTGTCCCTTTGTGCAAACAGGTAAGTCTTTCCCGCTTTTATCTCCTCCACCCTCCAGTCTTCTGTTAATTTCTTCTTCTTTCGTTTCCCAGCCATGTATAAGGCCCTCAACTCTCTCCTTTCTTCTCTTTCAGAGTCAGAGTCCATGGATCCTTCCCGGCGGTCGGCGGTTATCCCAACGGCGGCAGTTGCCAATGAGCACCCGGATGAGCGGCGGTTCCTGGCCCTGACACCAGGTGGCCTCCTGGTGGCTCGCCCTTTTCGGTGGCTCCCGGTGGCGCCACCGGAGTTCGGGCGTGCACCGCGCGGACCAGCCCTGCCTCCTCGGTAGGTACCCGAGGCTGGGGAGTCTTTTTCAGCAAGTCGGAATGGACGATTCTCCTCTTACGCCCAATCTTCACCTCCCATACAGGACCTTGCGGGGCACAAAGTATTAGACAGTGTCCCCTACAGCCAGCTCCTCCCCACGTACCCTGGTGGAGTAATTCCGCTCCTGCCGTCTGACAGCCTCCCCCATATGCTTGAGGGCGTAGAGGTGCCCCTTTTCCATGCGGTAACGGAGCTCCGCTGCGAAATCTTCGCACCCCTCGGGTGTCGAGGCTGTCTCCCCTGCAGCAGGATACACGAGACCCCCTGGTAGCAGCGTCTGATTAGTAGAGGCTTGAACAGAGGATCGGTAGGCAGCCATGACGAACAGAAGCTGGATGTCCCAGTCGCCCTGGTGCTCATCTACGGTCATAGCTAGCATGGCCTCTACCGTCCGGTTACACCTCTCCACCAACCCATCGTATTTCGGATTGTACGGGCATGTACGTGTCTGTGCCACGCCCAGCAGCTGATGAACCTCCTGGAACAGGTGGGACTGAAAATTCCTCCCCTGGTCTGTGTGTATGGTTCCCGGGGGCCCTCGTCACGGTCCCCGCCTCCTGATCCAGAAGGCACACGGCATCCGCCCATTTGGTGAAATAGTCCATCACTATGAGAATGTGTCGGTTCTTCCGCTGGGTCCGTGGCAGCGGACCCATGAGGTCCATAGCCATCTTTTCCATCGGGAGGGATACCGGGTGTGGTGCTGACTTTCTGCTCAGGCACTGCGGACACGACGCCAGCCATCGTATCACGTCCCTCCGGTAGTTGGGCCAGTAATAAGTCTGCTGGACCCGACGCATGCTCTTGGCCCTCCCGAAGTGGCAGCTCAGGGGAGCCCCGTGCACCTCTGCCAAGACTCCCTCCACCTGGCTGTCCAAGACTACCACCTTTCCGAAGGACCGCCCACCCGGCTGCCACCACAAGCGGGTGAGTATGCCATTCTCCACTCGGAGTTGGGGTATCTATTCCGCCAGGGACCTCACCGCATACGCCTCCCCGGCCAGTTCGGTGGGAGAGGGCACTGTACCCCCCTCCACCCAGCCCATGACCTTACTCAATGCGGGGTCTTCCCTCTGTGCTGACTGCCATCTTGCCTGCACCTGTACATAAGGGGCCTCCTCTTCTACCGCTTCCTCCCTCTCTGTTTCCACAGCAGCCACCACTGCCGTCTCTTCTTGCCCCTCCTGTGCCCACTCGCTCCGTGTCACCACCCTGCAATTGGTAGGATCGTCATACAAGGGCGATCCCCCTGGTCCTCCATGCCGCATTGACCACACGTCTGCCGCGACAGCCCATCGGTGTTCCCATGATTTCACCCGGGGCGGTGCTCAATCACATGTTCAAAGGTGTCCAACAGCTGGATCCATCTAGCCACTTGTCCTTCTGGCTCTTTGAAGCTGGCCAACCACTTCAGAGCAGCATGATCTGTGCGAATCCTCACCGGCCTCCCCACTAAGTAATGGCGGAATTTCTTAACCCCGAACACCACAGCCAGCAATTCCTTCCGCGTGACGCAATAATTGCGCTCGCAACGGCTAAGGGTTCTACTGGCGTAGGCGAGTGGCCGCTCACGCCCCTCTTGAAGCTGGGACAGGACGGCTCCCAACCCAAAGTCACTGGCATCCGTGTACAGTAGGAGCCGGCCTTCTGGCAGCGGGTATGCCAGTACCGCTGCGGCTGTCAACTTCTCCTTTAGGACCTCGAACGCTTCGGCACACCTGTCCCAATGAAACCTCTTGTTCTTTTCCGTAAGTTCCGAGAGGGGCCGTGCCACAGCCGCAAGTCCTGGAACAAAACTGCAGTAGTACCCACAGAGGCCCAGGTACGACCGTACTTCGGCCACTGTCGTAGGGACCAGCCACTCACGGACGGCTACCACCTTATCGGGATCTGTCTGGATACCGTTCCCGTTGATCCGGTGTCCCAAGAAACCCACCTCCTCCCATACCAGTTGACACTTTGTGGCTTTGATTTTCAACCCCGCCTCCCCCAGGCGAGTCAGCACCGCCTCCAACCGCACTGCATGCTCCTCCAGGCTGCTCGAAAAGACGATGATATCGTCCAAATACACCAGGCAAGTGGACCACTGCAAGCCCCGCATGACCACTTCCATGAGCTGCTCGAATGTCCCAGGTGCATTACACATGTTTTGAGGAATTTGGCACTAACATGATCCATCCCAGAGGTTTTTGATAGATTGCTTTCATCCACCAGGTACCAAACTTCTTCAGGTAATACCTTTAGGACGTCATGCAAATCATCAGTTTCTGGGTCAGGTTCATATTAACAATGTAGGTCAGCCAGTTGCTGTCCTTCATTTGTCAATTGGTTAGATAACTCCTCCCCTATATTTTCAAAGAAATCATTCATATACTCTACTGATTCCATGTCAGACTTCAACTTGCCATCAGCGCCCTTGATTGTAGGTGGTAAGACCTCTCCCCTGGGCTTGAGAATGCCATTCAGGATTCACCAGAAGGCTTTGGGGTTACCACTGTTTTCTTCTAGGGCATTGATGGAGTTACTTGACCTTGCATATTTAGTTTTTCGAGAAATTTGACCTTACACGTTGAGCTTCAAGAAGTTTGGCCCTGTTTTTACTTTTGAAAAATTCAGTCATGAGGTTATCACGTTTGTCTGCAGTAGGGGTCAGCATCTCCTTACCCTTGACCAAAAGGAGACAGCTGATGGCCTATAATTATTTGAATTGAGGATTTTCAACAGGGTTGGTTAATCTAGAAACATTTTTTGAAAAATGATGATAAACCAACCAAAATAGATAGAAATGAACGGATTGTAGATGTGGGTTGTGCTAGATTTCATTTATTCTGTGGACACAATTCTCATGATGCATTCAGTGAATTCTTCAGAATTATCTCATCCTACTGGTATGCACCTCTTATTTCAGTAATGCATCTTCACTGATAGACAAAATATGTTATACTGGTAATTTAGTCTAGGAGGAGGGGGTAAAAAAGAAATAAGTTAAGAATAGTGCTAATTCGATTCGTGCTATTGAGAGAAAGGCCATTTCAGTGAATATTAATGTTGTGAATCCAGGTAGGCAATTTCTTAGATTAAAGAGCAAAGACTTATTACCCCGGTAGGTCTCCAGCTGTCATCTCCTTCAGTGCCCCCCCCCCCCCAGAGGTTCATCCCTTAACCTGGCCTCTTACCAAAAAAGAACTTAAGCCTGGCCTGGCAGTTGTGTGCACTGGGCACAAATTGAACAATAAGTTGTGTACAGGGAAATATTTTTGTGTTCTGGGCACTGGACACAGGGATTTGTCGAGCCTGGTCCAATTTAATTAAGTAAGTTCTAACTAGCAAGGCACTATGTGACAACTTAGTGATAATCATGAGGGCCCAAAATCTACCTACCCCCTGGTGGTTGAGGTTTGCACTGTTGTACGAAGCTGCCCTACAGTACAGTGGGTCCATCTGTCATAGGTATTGTGGCTCAATGACGACCTTGGCTCCTGACTAGATATGGCCACAAGGTCAGACTTTGTAATCAACAGTGAACACTTCCATCTATGATTAAAAATAACACTAGGATACATGGAAATTTGTATGTTTGCACCTTTTATTGTTGAGATCGCTGCACAGCTTGGCCATGGGCCTGTGGTATACACAAGGTGGTGCAGCTCGTCGACTCTAAAACCTCCTGCATACCCTGCACACTTAAACAGTAAAGGAAGTGGGTGTCTGGGCATACCAGTACGGACACATATAGGGGCAACTCTAAGGTAGAGAAGCCCATTTGACGACAGGGTAATAAGGACACAGAGGGACACCCAGTCTACAATACACCAGTAACTTATATGCACTAGCTGAGGTAATAGTCACCTTAAACAAACAGGATAGACTCAATGATATAAGATTCAACGTTGGCTAAATTCAAATTCAATCATATTTACATCTTTTTATTTCCTTTTAAGGACGACCAAACTACTTGTATTCTCCATTCAAACTGGTCAATGTTTCCAATCATGATCAATGTACCTAGTTTCTTGGTACCATTAAGGAATTGTATGAGGTCAACATGATGGTAATTAGCTTCACAAAGATACATCTTTTACTAACCATCTAAGTGATCAATATTTGAGGCTCATGACTCACATCACTGGTGGGATTTGAGATTCGCACGGTGCTATATATACCTTCTATTATTTAAAGTACACTGTGGAACAGGCGGTGTATGAGGACAAGGCTGATATGTTGGATCTGGTGCCAGATAGGAGAGTTCTACGAGCAATCAGTCTAGAATCTGCAAGTGCTGGCTAGTACAGAGTTGTGAAGTGACTTGGTATAAAACAAAAATCAAACAGAAGATGTAAAACACTACTAGATAGTAACTACATCCCCACCCGTCCCCATACCCTCCCTCTTATAACAATAATGCCCCCCTTTGGCACGGTAGACAACCATATAATGAGTATTTCCAGTCAATGATAATGAAACTGTTCTGTGTCATAGACACAAGACATTCCTGGTGTACACGATACTGGCATCAACTCCTTCTCCAAGCCTGACAAGCTGGTATAATGCCCCTCACACACTGCCTGCTCCCATGTCATTCCACACCAAATGATGTATTAATGATTCATTTCACAACCATTCCTAACACATTTCTTACTTGTGACCGACATCACTACTGTGATAAGCATGATTCGTGCATGATAATTTTGGTGAAACACGCATACATAATATAAATAGCTGGATTCAAGCACTCCTCAAATGAGTGGTAAAGTTTTACTGAATCATTTGAGATCTTGTCCCTCCTAGTGTTTCACTTAGACATATAAGCCATGTAGCATGGGTAACCCCCTTGTGTCCTTAAACACCACATCAAAGAGCTTCTACCAAATATAAAATGCAGTCAAAGTGAGAATTGAAAGCAAATCAAGCACACCGAAGAATCTATACAGTGAACAAAAGTATTCTGCGATGTGTCTGCAACGACAATTTGCACTGAAATCTGGTTCAATGGTCTCGATCTTTTTCCAGTCTTAAAACTCTTTTACCCTCACACTATTACAGATAAACAGCGTGTATATACATGTATAGGTTTTAATTGACGAGCTTTGATGAAGACTTGTGTTTTAGGTTGCACAACAATAATAAAAATGTAACACCACATATATAATGAGATTTTCTCCTTTACCACTATCTGTGTCCTTTTGTATACTCACTTAGAATCGTATTTGACTATGATAATATAATGGTCCCTTTACTTTCTTAGATTCCCTTCATTTTTGGTCTTAAATCCATCGCCATCGTAGGTAGATTTCTGTTCTAGTTACAGAAACCATTGCCCTTATTGAGGCCATGGAGAATAGCTTATCAGAACGCTATACATTAACCACATTGCCAAAGTTTTGGGTTGCAAGGTAGGTAAATGAGTAAGGAAGTAGTGGGAAGGTAGGATAGTGGGAAGGATATTGTGTTGGTATTATGATGTAACTTATCGGGGTGATATAAAAATGTCGGATGTTTCAGATTATGCTCCTAAGTACCACAGAGAAAAAAGGGAGACATGTTCTATTTCTTAGGCAACACAATATTCCTGTGCTTGCAGACTCTGCCTGCTATTTGTGATACTGAATACGCTGCCTACGCAACACTTCCCTATGATGATGGGCAGGTTGTCAGTGCTCATATGGACACAACCCAACTATATCCCCTGGGCATCAGGTAGTTTTAGCCGAGGTTGACACCGCCATATGGAAGAGTAAGCACACCCCCTGAACAGCAACAAGAATGATATGGACAAAGAAGAATCTTCCCCTTAGATATATTACTCACATACCACCAGAGATCTTGGCATATAGTCTATGGTCAAAAGACCACGAAGTATTATAGCACTCTATAGCAAGAATATAATGAATTAAAATTATAACATGTTGCCACCATGGCTACCAATAAGAACATATCGGGAATAAAAGACAAGGATCCCGAGTGGTCATTAACTACATTGGAACTCAAGCAGATGAAATCTATACAAATCATGTCAATAAATGCATTACTCCCTCAAAACACACAGGTTAAATAATAACTGGTAAAATAAAACAAAAACAAAATAAATTGTAATAAACATATATCACTAGTTGTAAAATTAAATGAACACAGTGAAATCAGCCGGCAGTAGATTAAACAAACCTGGTACCAGAAGTAAATATATTTCTCAGTCGATCGACAGAGTGTGGCAACACTGAGTTTAATCTGACAGATATAGACAATTTGTAGCAGGCCTAGAAATGTACAGTCAAGAGAGGATACCTATTTTGAGGCAAATATATTCAAGCCCAATCCTCTAAATAGGAGCCGTATATCTCTTGTAATCTACTTTGTTTGTGGGCTTCTTTTTGGTCGCTTTCTGTATAAACTGCAGTTCCTGGAAAGAAATTCATAAATATGAATTTGAGGAAGTTCTATTTTTTTCTTTCGTTTGTTCATGAAATAAACGATATTTCTCAAAGCAGTGCTTCCTTCATTGAAGTTGAGTGGAAAAACAATGGTAAAACATGAACAACATAGTTGTAATTTTGATAAAGTTGCATTGATAATGCCCTTGTTAACCACACTATAGCCACCAATCCTCTATTTACATAGTTTACATGCGTGACTTAGAATTTCTGTGTATCATCATATTAAATGCAGATTTACCCAGGGAGCTTTCATCGTTATGAAAGCTGTCATGGTATACACGTAGCAAATGAGGAGATATGGATACAAAGAACAGATGCAAATTTATAATAACAATTATCACACTACACTAAAGTGTAAAAAGGTGAAAGATAAGTTATAAATTGCACATTGGGAGCACACTTTTAACAATGCAGGAAGGGTACAACTCCCCTCCTGCACAGTTACCTGCAGGAACCAAACTGCCACCTTCCAACACAAACTAGTACTGGTAACAGAAATGATTCATGAATACAATGCAGAAAAAAAGAAGATACAAATGACACCTTGTGGGTCACCAATATCCGTCACTAACAATGAGGGTGGGCCTGTGAATAAATAAAGTACGACACAAGTCGTGTCACCTGACGTCAACTCCCCAACCTGTATAGGTATATATATAGATACATTCATACATGCATGTCCATGTACACTTTGGCCTATATAGATACCTATATCTACACATACATGTACATAAATATGTGCGTATCATATAGAATACATAACAAAAGAGGCAGAGCATCAGCCAAGGATAAAACATATTCTGATAGAAGATAAGTCATGTAGAATACCTTCTGTACCTCAGGCTGTATCTGTACTTGACTGACTACTGCTCTCACGTTGTGACTTTTAAAGATACAAGTCATTTCTTTAATCAGTGTCTTGACTCTGTAATGTCTAGTATCCCTCGCTTGCATTACTCAAATGCATAAGTATATACATATAACAGTCAGTATGGGGTGGTTGATGAATGCGCCGCCTCATTCGATACTGTAACACTCGACTCCTGACACACACCTTTTCCTTTCGAGAAATACCACAAGCACAACCCCAGGTGGGCTGCGGTCACTTTCTGATTTGGGCGAGATATTGAGTAACAGGATTATTGTTGTCTGCCCCCCAGTTTGCCTCACATCGACACTCTCCCAGAACTTCCACTTTATGGAGGGGGGGGGGGTGTCAGGAAGGACCAGAGACTTAACCACAGACATTTATAGCTAGTCCTCTGCTTTTAAAGGTCAGGGCTCAGCTATGTTTTTGAACATAATATATCATTAGTAACACAACTAAGATATATTCACCACCTTTCGCTGCATAAGAATTAACAATTCTGAAAGATACCACAGTTGGCAGCTAAAAATATGATATGATAACTTCAGTAGCCTGCCTCCTATTTCAAAGCACTTCAATGAAACTATTGGGCAATTATCAATAAAAAAAATGAGATTTACTCTGGATATTTTTGGTGAAGAGGTGACGAAATGCAGCCCAGTTATTCCACAGGGCAAGGTCTATCATCACCGTATAGATATTTCTGCTGAAGTCCACTATGGTGGTTCTGTTTGTAGGACTGACGGAGGTTGCGGGGGTCATGTTGGGTAGTGGTGGTAGTGGCAGCTGGTGTTCGGTGCTATATCGTGACTCAATGCCATCTCCTACTGCAGTCTTTGGCTATTCTCTGATGTGCTTAACTCGACAATTTGTCACCAGAAGATGCCTAAGTACAGCTGTTGTAACAAGAAAACGGCTCCTTTACTACTGCCATCTGGTGAAGAGATTCAAAAACCTCCTCTAGGTGTTCAATGATGCAACCGAGTAGACTAGATAAAACACACACTCGAAAACAAAACCCTTCTCCGTATGCCATGCAGCCTAGATACGCTTTGTACAATAGTAAAGGTATAGTGATAAGGGTGTGTGGACCAGTGAAATGCGAACAAATTTTTATGCAGCAACGGCCAACGCTTTCTCTATATTATCACATACTGGCAGATATCGATGGTGGCACGTCATGCCTCATTTACGCCTATCGCGGAAGTAAGGCTAGCCATGCTGCCTTGAGCATGGCTCAATAAAATACACATGCATGTTCCCAGATATACATATATGTATATATATATAATATAAATCAATGTAATCCTTGTCATGCCAAACTTTAATAAGTACTCAACAGCCCAGAGAGCATTCCTGTACCTCCGGCTGTAAATGTTATTGCATATTTGGTTGGTACATTTTCTGACATTACTGGACTGCTCACTTGATCGCTCAGTTAAACTTACACAACACATTTAAATGGGATATAAGTTGAAGAGTAAAAAAGTGATTCATGCCTAGATAGAGACCTAGATAGTTTCTAGTGAACACAACGATACGTAAGTACTAGCCAAATAAGGCTACATATACTATGATTGCAGAACAATTTTATAATAGCCAACTACACAAGATTATTTTCATAATACACCATATATTAAATTGAACAATAAGTCATTGTGTTCAACATAGGCTAAGTGAACAAATATGTCTATAAGGTATCAAATATACTGAGGAGCAAAAACATGTACTAAGAGCTAATATATTTCATTGTCGCTTAATGCCTGAAACCAAGTTTTCAACTGCTTGATCACACATAAAGAATGCATATATTCTTTAAAGGTATTGTGTTACTCTTTGGATACAAATGATACACAAATACGTGAATTTAGATTCTGATATTCACTTTAATATATACGTTTATGAGGTAAAGAGAAGAAAAGCCCTCCCAGTTATAACTCAAATAGACTTGACAGGAGCATGTCCATACCCCGGGCTATAGTTATAATCAGCCTGACCCCTATACAACTAAACAAAACCAAAAACAGTTAGGGATGGGATCATAGGCTGGTAAATGCTTCCATGACCACATATATTCTGAGAAAGTAGACTACAAGACTAATTTCCTTCTGTTCAGAAAGCCAATAGGTTTTAGCATACAGAATTTGATATCGCACTAAATGAGATTAGCGCTGTGGCGGCTGCTCTGTTTGTATAGTATACACGGACCCTTGAACACACGCTGCTTTCGCAATCTTGCTAGTTAGTTTATATATTATATGTACACGGTCGAGGCGGGCACCACACTCTATGCCCTGCCTTGATGGTCAACTTTTAAAACAAGAGGGCCATGGCATACAGAGAAGGGATAAGGTAAAAAGAGACTTTTGTTCTGGAAATCAATTGTAATAAATGTCCCTAGCTCTTGTTCCCTCATCATGCCCACATCTGGAAAGGACAGAAAGGGATCATTTACATAGGAAATGTAGCATAGACAAATACGATATCCGTAGCACTGATTCAGTACTGTTCTGCCTGTCATAAAAGGCGCAACTTACATCCAAGAATAAGCATTTAATAAATAGATGCGCCTAAACTCAGGGTGTCCCTTCTATAAACTAATAGCACAGGACTAAAATCAAGCACCACCTGCACCCTATAGCTTAAAGCAAACGTTCAACTCTAGCGGTGCCTTATAGTAACTTATACACGTTTTCCCATACTATAGTATCTGTACTTGGAATTTACAATCGACTGAACCTACATTGCAGTGTGCCGAAACATAAAGTGGGATTGAAGTTTTGACTTTTCTTTTTTTTCATCAATTTCTTCACCGTAATGAATATTTACAAATCTAACAAAGGTATGTGTATAAATATATTGCACATTATTGGATTGAAGGCTCACTACTCTCCTTTTTTCAACTTGTCCACATAGGCGGATTTGCAGCCCATGTTGATGATACGGAAACACAAAATTTGCCGCTTTAGTATGAAAGGGGTGAAATAAATGTTATCAAAATACTTCCAGAAAATCGATAAATAACCTACCCTGAGGGTGTAGTCCCAGCTGCCAGTGCAGAGTGCTGTGCCATCTGGTGAGACGCTAAGACAACTGACGCGGTTCTCGTGGCCGTATAACATAGCCACACGGTTCCCTTTCAATACATCCCATACATTCACCACGTAGTCATTGTACCCACCAAACAGAATACGTCCTGCAATAGGAAAAGCCGACAAATTATTCAAATTCAGATTCATGCTCTAGGAATGAATGTAAGGAAGCGAATAGGTATGATTAACTGGTATGAAATGCTTTTAACTTGTGAATTTTCTCCTATCACTTTATCATCTACTGTAATTAAGGTCGTACGATACAGAATATGAAGTGTTTTAGAGATATTAGAATAGCAATTACTTGGATATAAAGATTTAACGTGTGATATATATCACATATGGTCCAGGGTCTACTACCATAAAAACCCTCTATCAACCCTGTAGGGTCACAGGAATCAGCATTTGCGAAATATTGACTAATTACTTACAAATAGAGACTATTATCTATACATGTACTGACACCAGTCTGGCATAATCTTCTCTTACTAAACCCCTTGGACCGCTGGCCCCCTGGTGTGCTGGCCCCCCGGACACCTGGCCCCTGGACACCTGGCCCCCTGGACACTTGGCCCCCGGACACCTGGCCCCCTGGACACCTAGCCCTGGACACCTGGAAACCTGGCCCCCTGGACACCTAGCCCCCACAGAAAACTTTATCCTTAGCATGCTTAGTTTATCGCTCAGTCCCCAATGTGTTATGTGTATAGCTTGGATACTGTAAACATTGCCGGCTGAAAAAAAGTGTCTCACTTGGTGATTACCCATAGGACTCCATGTGCTAATTTCATCGCCAAAATCTATCTGACCCATAGACCCAATAGTTAAAGAACTTGTAGTCAGTATAGCTCCCAAAAACATGGCGTAAGTACAGCAGCTTTTTTCGTAGAGAAAGACATCACTCACCATAAAGGACAAAATGTTGTCTGATAGATGAGATTTGAAACTTTCCTTTGGCTTTTGAAAAATGTGTAAACTAACAGTATATCACTGAATGATTACACCCTAAAGTTGGTGATTACAAATTTGGGGATCTGACTGAAAACCCGGCTCCAATAGCCGAGGGGATACCCTGGGCCAATTATTCAAATTACCATATTAGTAAATGCAAATTCTATTGTAGATATTTTTTGATTGACGCCAATGTATGATATGCATGTACATCATCAACAATCTCCCTCAACTATCACATTGACACAGAAAGCAGTATTACTAACTAATTTCAAGGAATATTACTTTTGCTTTGAGATTATATTTTCTAGAAATTATTTGTGTGCGTGTGTGGAAGCACATCAGAATAGATTAAACGGACAGTGTAACTTACCACTAAGGGAAAAGTCGACGGTGTTACAGCCGAAGATAATGCTCTCTTTTTTGTAGCAGCATACTTCTCTGTCAGCCCGCAGGTCAAAGAGTCGACACTGGAAAAGGACCAGACAATGTATATAAATTTTTTTTCCTAATTAAATGCATTACACTATTCGTATAAATGGATCACCTCTGGTTTTGATACAGAAGAACTGTTTATTAGACAGCAAATATTAGTTGTTTCATGCTCTCTCACAAAGTACTGTTTAGTTCCTTGACCCTTTCCCCCTTGCGATGTGTACTCAAATTCATCATAATTCCTATCTTAGTCCTGCCCTCTAATTATCTGGTAAATATGGCATATAAAACGTTTCATTCAGATATATAGGTATAGACGTAGTATCCCCAGTATGTCTGGTCCCTGCCGTGTATGACAATCACTGCATACTTAAGGAGAACAATACATTAAGTTGGAACAAGACAACCTGCAAGTAAAGGTACCTTCTACGTACTAAGTTATGCTGATATAAAGCAGATAAGACATAGATTCTGAGTGTTTGACTAAGGTACATTTAATATCACTTCGATAGCCACTATCAGGTTACTCAAGTTGTTGACATGTGATAAGTATTCCATTAGTGTCTGTACTTAGATCAAGGCAAATGTGACTGGGTGGCTGATGCATTTTGTGGTGCTTTGTCTACCTAAATGCACTGTGATATTTTATTTCAATCTGGAGAGACTATTCTTTGGATATAAACATTGCAACTTTGTTTCATCATATTTTGGTAGAGAAAACTAGATACTAAACCTGATGTACCGTAATCTCTCGCGTATAAAGCGCATATCGCGTATAAGGCGCACCTAGAGTTGAAAAATATTGTCAAAAAAATCAAAAAATCATAACTTTGGTTCTACTGAATGAATTTTCAAAATTCAAAAAGCTATGTGTAGCTAGGGCCCCCCACACCCCACTGAACCCCCCCCCATGTTGTTTTTTGAGTTAGGGGGGTGTAACATATCAAAATAAAGCTCTTGGTGTCCCCCTTGCGGATCCAGGAAGAACTAAAACCCTCGTATAAGACGCGCCTCATACGCGGGAGATTACGGTAGACATAATTGGTAATCTAGACGAAAATTGTAGGAATAGACACTGTGTCTTATCTCCTCCTTTTTTTTTTTTTACTCTAAAGCTTCTTTTATAAGATACACGTATGACAACATTTTTTAAACATTATACATATAAGATTGGCAAATGAAAATTTTCAGTCTTACTGTTGCATCATCTGAACCGGTTGCTATGGCGTCGCCAGTGGGGTAGAAGCGAACACTGTTGATATCCGAATCGTGGCCTTCAAACACTTGAGTGCACTGGCCTGACCTCATGTCCCACACCATGACGGTCTTATCACAGCTCTACAACAAAATCATGCCAGACTTCCTATATTGTCTGTGTCTTTACTAATTACATGAGAACACGTCCTACCAGAGGGTTTAAGAAACAGAGGCATAGAGTGTAAATGTATCAATACTGATCTATCTTGATATGGGTGAACTGTGAATGGTACATTAATTCAGCAATTTGCAAATGTTTTCCAGACCTAAAATCTTCAGGCTTTGTTGTTGTTTTTTTTTCAAAGATCAGAGATATGTACTATGACTATCGCTGTAAGTTTTAATACAACTCTGATATATCATTAAAAAAACACCATTAGTGTCATAGGATTTTGGTTAACAATTTACATACCCCAGAGGCAAAAGAGTTGCCTGACTCAGAAGGTGACAAGTCAATACTCATGACGTCACCCGCGTGTCCGTGAAAACTCTGCATCATTGTCCCGCTCTCCACATCCCACAATGCACACGTGCTGTCCCCACTTCCTGTCAATATCTGCAATTGATAAAAACATAGTTTGTGAACATTTAGCCTCCTGGTTTTAATCTGATATATCGTATCTGTGGCACGATGCAACATATTTTTGAATTACACACCTCGACTTGTACATTTAAATCTATATCTATACAACACTAATGTATATCACAAGTATGTATACGCCTTATTGCGTATCTATACAAATGCCAGTAAATATGCACTCCCTGCTAAAATATCTCCATCAATGTCTTTGTACGGACTGACCCTTCCTTTTCAAAGTATATTTGAACATATCGATTTGCACATGCAGGCACTATTCATAAGGACAATGTAATACTGGGTATTTAGAATATCTTTGGTGATTGTTTTAGCATCTTATCTACAAGCCCAATGTCCTATCTACAACTTAATACACATGTAAACAATGTGTTCAGACTCTAGCAATATAAATGAGCGACCTGTATGCAGGCAGTCTGCCCCCCCCCTGTATACACACAGCCCCTTCATTAAGTACACCACATTAACACGTTATGACCACATCTAGTCTGGGCTTGATAAACAGTTAGTGAGTTGCTCACCTGTTGGTCTGAGTTGGTGAATTTACAACATGAGAGGTAACTAGTGTGTGTTGCGATGGCTCGTTTCTTGGTGGCCGGATCTTCATCAAGACTCAGTGGGTACAGCGTGCATTTGTTGTCCAAACCCCTGCAAAGATCATCAAAGAATCAAAAGACTGCATATGAGAACGGTTCATCCAATGACGTTGAATGAAAGAAGTTCCTTTCTCTTTATCTATCGTAAATCCTAGCTTATAAGCCACATGTGAATATGAACAGCTGTCTAGTCATGGCTTTCCTACCGAAAAAGACTATTGTGAAAGGAGCCTACTTACTATTTTCTCTTTCTTTCCATCTGATCCCCTAGACCTATCCTTTTTATAATCTTAGTACTCCCACTTTCATTACTGCAGTCTATAGACTGTAGACTACTACACAGGATAGATAATGCAAGGAGAGGATACATGTACTAGGGTTGTTGACAAAGACGACACCATAAACCAAGTTGTGAAATGAGTCAAAAGAGTTCATACTACTTGAGGTCTAAAGCAAAGATTAGATTCATATTAAGTTCCCAAATGTGGGATAGGTTGAAATAGCACAAAGGTGACGGATCAGGAAGCAAAAGGTGAAGAATACGGCCATTGTTTTGGTGTCTACCTGAAAGCCACATTGGGATATCGTCTAAGGGAGGACTTGCTTCTAAGAAAGATTGGGAGGGTGGCATGATATGATATAGCCCCTTTGCACTGCCTTTTTGCATATACAACATTTATTTTAAAGTTGCCATTCCTCATTGGGAGACCAAATAATGCTGCAGTTGGCATATGGACAATGCAGAGGCCACAGCTTATGTAAACAGTTAAGGTTTTACGGTGAATACTAATCTCAACTGACTCCCCTTTTCTTCATTCTTTGCTCATGTAAGAGTTACATGGCCACCTCAAGGTCATGCATCTACATTTTCACAAAGTGTTAACAGACATGAGAATATCTAATAATGTGTTGAGGACATGAGCTTCTCCGTGTTTCTTATTTCTTTCATTGGCGGAAATCGATAGCCCTTTCATAGTTTGTGCCTTTATTTTTTGACAGAGCTGTCTCTACAGACAGGAGAATTGGTGTGTGTTTGGAGAAAGCTACATGAGATGGGGTATACACTAAAATGCCATACGATAAGGTAAAGGGATCTAAAAGGTAGTTGGGAGGGTAGAGGGTTACTTCTAAGACAGAAATACACGCAGAGGGCTGAATCGATCCGTGTATTTACTGGTGTCTAATCTCACCTGATACTACCTGGTATATATACAACCCTCCTTTCACTTACACATAGGTGGTGGTGAGCAACAAGAGTCGTGAATGGGGATCATAGTTACAATGCACCCTCTAGATACATTTGAACCCAGACAACCTGTCACATTTAACCAAAGACCATTGTACAAGGAGCTTGCTCTTACTTCTTCCCTTTTTATCTTTTCTCTAATATCGGACCAATTATTTCTATGCACTGACTGTTGTTCTACTTGACCCCTAAATAGGCTTGCTCATTGGGTAGGAATACACTTAAGTTTTGTGAGCAGTGCCTGGACATACCGTAATCTCCCGCATATAAGATGCTTCTTATACGAGGAGTTTTAGTACTCCGTGGATCCACAAGGGGGATACCAAGACCTTTCTTTTGATATGTTACATGCCATAATGGTCATAATAGGGCATAAGGGGGCCCAGGGGGGGTCCAAGGGGCCCAAGCTACACACAGGTTTTTAAATTTTGAAAATTCACCCAGTAGAACCAAAGTTATGAATTTTTCAATTTTTTTTAGAATTTTCTAAAACTCTAGGTGCATCTTATACGCGCACTGCGTCTTATACGCGGGAGATTACGGTACTACGAATATACCACGCACAAATCAAGATACATGTACATGGAATCTATGAGAGGAACCCAAGGATCGATAAATCTGCCTCCGCCAGACTAAAGCAACAATTAAATTCAATGCGTCCAATATGGGGAGCATGGTTCGTAAAGCCAATTCGCAACTGGCCTGCAAGGCAATAAATGGCTATATCATGGTTTCATCATTCCTCCCGCATAGTACCACCAATTTATTTTTCTCTCCAAGGGATCACCCCCCCCCATATATGAAAATAAAAACAAACAAAAAAACAGAACAACAAAACAAAAGAAAAACTGTGGTTATAATACATAAATAGACCAGTTTTTATGGGTGTGGGATCTGGGCAGTGCATGAAGTACTCTGTGGGTACCCAAGAACTCAGACCCCTTAACATGGTACATGGACGAGTGTGTACACACATACACACCCTGGAGAACGGTTGTGACAGGTGTGCTGTAGGTCCAGCACTGGAGGAAAGTAGCCAAGATCGTGAGTGTGTGCTTGCTTTGAGCAAACCTTAGCTGGGGGGGGGGGGGGGTTACACTGACCAGTGGTAACCATGCAGGGAACCGCAGAGGTAGAGAAACCCGTGCCTGCCAAGTATTATAAATCAGGGAGGTCGGCACATGTTCGGCGTGTGAACCTGGATATAACTTGAACTGGCCCGAGATCTCGAACACACTTTGCCTTGAACTTCAATGTTTAGTTCATAGGGAGCATTTATATAAACCTAATTTCTCATCCCCTTGTTGGCTCATGACTTTGGTCGCTACAATATGTAAGCATGTAAAACTAAAAGGTATTTTAAATGATCACTTACCCACAGGCCACTACTGATCCGGAGGGTCCGTATGCACATGCCATGACCCACGTCGTCGGCATCGTGACAGCATGCTCCTAAAGAGAGAAAGGAAGCAACATGTGAACGAAAGATCGAAATAAACACCACGTGAAAGAATGATTTCAATTCAATAGGTGCTGTAAAGCACGAGGGGTTGAAGGTCTTTGAGTGCATCTATTTCTATAAATAGATGCACTCAGAAAACTATTAATAGTTCAGCATATTAACATGTGCAACAATAATAGATTTACAAAGATCAGAGTTCTTTGTGGGAGGTAGCCTGTAGATGAGGGGGGGGGGGGCTACGCACACCTGAGTAGGGTGGGTGGTGGGCTCCATGTTAGGTGACAGGGGAGGCTGTGTAGTGGGTGGGTGTGAAAGTAGCATATACAAGGTACCTACACACCAGGTCACCTTACTAACACCTGAGTAGGGTGTGTGGTAGGCTCCATGTTAGGTAACAGGGGAGGCTGTGTAGTGGGTGGGTGTGTAAGTACCGTAAACTCCCGCGTATAAGACGCGTCCTCTACGCCAAACAAATGCCTGGTGCGTCTTATAGGATTTTTTCAAGTTGGGTGTGCGTCTTATATGAGGGGTAATTTTTCTATAGAACAGTACTGCATTGACAAAAATCGCCCTTAAAATGTGCGTCTTATACGCGAAAATGCATGTGCTAAGTTTGGGGTGCGTCTTATACGCGCAGCGCGTCTTCTACGCGGGAGATTACGGTAGCATATACAAGGTACCTACACACCAGGTCACCTTACTAACACCTGAGTAGGGTGTGTGGTGGGGTCCATGTTAGGTGACAGGGGAGGCTGTGTAGTGGGTGGGTGTGTAAGTACCGTAAACTCCCGCGTATAAGACGCGTCCTCTACGCCAAACAAATGCCTGGTGCGTCTTATAGGATTTTTTCAAGTTGGGTGTGCGTCTTATACGAGGGGTAATTTTTCTATAGAACAGTACTGCATTGACAAAAATCGCCCTTAAAATGTGCGTCTTATACGCGAAAATGCATGTGCTAAGTTTGGGGTGCGTCTTATACGCGCAGCGCGTCTTCTACGCGGGAGATTACGGTAGCATATACAAGGTACCTACATACCAGGTCACCTTACTAACACCTGAGTAGGGTGGGTGGTGGGCTCCATGTTAGGTGACAGGGGAGGCTATGTAGTGGGTGGGTGTGTAAGTAGCATACAAGGTACCTACATACCAGGTCACCTTACTAACACCTGAGTAGGGTGGGTGGTGGGGTCCATGTTAGGTGACAGTGGGAACTGTGTAGTGGGTGGGTGTGAAAGTAGTATATAGAGGGTACCTACACACCAGGTCACCTTACTAACACCTGAGTAGGGTGGGTGGTGGTGTTTCGGGTGGGTATGTAGTGGCGGAGGTGTCAGTTCGATATTTGGCGAAACTTATTTTGGGGCACTTCAAAAGGGGGGTTATACCCTAATCAGAGTGACAAATACCTTCAAAATTAATCACTTAGGGTTGGGTGTATCTTTAAGAAACATCAGAATTATAAAATATTCATTTTTACATTTTTTTCTTATCATATCTGTAGCAAAATATCACCTTTGAACCTCTGAAATCTGACAGAGAAAATCTGAAACTCTGCCAATTTTTAATTTATTCTGACTGTCACTGTGGGGTTGGCACATGTTAGATTTCTGACTGCTTTCATCAAACTTCTCCACTGCATGGTCATCAATTATTAGGGGGGGGGGTTTAAAAGCTTTGTCCATTTTTAGCGAAAAGACATGCATTACTATAAAGTGACACATTTTCCTTTCTTTCTTTTTCTAAGGTGGGGGGGGGGGGGGGCATGCGAATTCTTTTTACTGTTCTTAAAGAAGGAGGGCATAAGATTTTTTATCATGGCTTTACATATGTAAGTTCTGTGCATATGCAAAAATCAATTTGTAGGTTATTCATGTGTCTGTGAGTAGAAGGGTGTTATTAGTACATACATTCTGCATGTGGGTGAAGGGTTATGCAGGGAGGCCATGGACAACGGGCTCTATACGTGTGAGGCCAACATAACTACCGTAATCTCCCGTGTATAAGCCGCGTCTTATACGTGGGATTTTAGTTCTCATTGGATCCACAAGGGGGACATCAAGACCTTTCTTTTGATATGTTACATGCCCCCTTAGTCATAATAAGATATAAGGGGGCCCAGGGGGGTCCAGGGGGCTCAAGCTACACATAGGTTTTTGAATCTAGGTGCGTCTTATACGCGCACTGCGTCTTATACGCGAGAGATTACGGTAGTTGGATTATGCACACAGCTGTCTCAGCCCACCATAGAACCTTTCATGTACATAATATTTATATATATACTACCCTCATCAAGACCCCTCCCCCCATCTGTCCACACCCGAACTGAACCTTGCCTAACCGTGAACAAAGAATCTTACACAAACCATTAACTCACTCAAGCATAAAAAGTGCATATATATGTGAACGATAAACAATTCTGAAGATACTTTTTGTGCACCTCAAATGGCGTAGATGGTAAACAGGTATAGATGAGGCAGCTATAAATAGCATACTTTTACCTTGGTCACCACCTGCATGCCTCTATAATCTCCCTACAGTCTAGAACCAGGGGCGTGCTGCTCTAGGCAGGCAGGGTGGGAGAGTAGTATGCTGCATTACTTATTGGCCGCATGTGCATTGATTGTCATATCAATATTGAATCATATACACCACTTAGCAGCCTGCGACACCAGAGCCACGACTCGGCTAGTGTCCAACCCGCCTATAGTGAGGGATGCTGCGTCCCCTTGTGTGTAGAATGTCGTCTGTTTGTTTGATCACGGGAAATTTCGTCTGCTCTTGTCTTACCAATACTGTCTCTATTATCATGGATAGGGACATCATGGCAAAAAAGTTTGTCCATATGTTAGTGATTTATAGTCTAATAAAGTTGAGAAAGATTCACGTTGAAACTGACTTTTGTGCATGAAGATGTGGATTATTTCACCATCCAAGGTTGAGTCTCAAGTCACTGATTCATGACGAGTGGTGTAAGGAAAGGAACGTTGGGTGGGGGGGACTGGTTATTATAGCTTCAGATATACATTTCAAGTCCACAACTTAATTCTTATTCATCATATTTTAATGGTCTCCACATAAAAGATGTTGTGTATGGCTTAAAGTACTGGGTACCTGTATGATTACCAGTACATGTATTTTGAGAAGGGCCGAATCAATAACCATCAGATTTAGCAACACAACCTTGGGAGGCAGAGTGTCCTTTAATCCTCCCATGTGTTTTTTTTTTTACATTCCTGCAAACACTGCATATTCTCTTCATACTGAGCCTATCAACAATCTAGGAAGATCGCATTATAGACTACAAAGGTCAAGAAGTAATAATTATTTTCGCTTTGGAAACCTACACTTAAGTAGCACGAGACAATCAGCAAATATGTCTAAAACAGAGCAACATCTTACCTTATTTGTCGTGAAGGCATCCCAGACTAGCAACTTCCCGTCCTGGAATGATATTAAAATAGGATTTCAGATGGCTCATATATGTATCACATTTGTCCCTGAATATGTAAGCTGAATAAATGCTTTCATGGACTCATTATCCGTCATTTTACAAGCAATAAATACGGATAGACACAGAAGAGTAACATGTGAAATTCTCTATCGGCGGACTGATTAAGAGATTATACATAATGTATACAATAGGGAAAAAATTGGGCATAAAATTCGGCGAAAGGGATCGAGCTAACAGCATAATAAAGACTTGTGATGGAGTACAGCCAATAGTGTAGTCATCTGGAGGAGTTCTAGGGAATGATTGGTGACCTATAACTACAGGTGACCCTACGTTAGCCAGGACACATCCAGGGGTGCCTCAATGACCATAAAACCATATGTGTGGAGCAGAGTTAACTAGGGTCAGCTTAGTGACATACACATACAAGGTCTGGTTATGAGACTTTGTTTAACCAGACCAGTCCTATGGATAGAGGCCACGACCTCTGGCCAGCACAAAGCACCAGAGTAAAGAGACTGATCATTGTGAACAAGTAGCACATGAGCACAGATGTCATTTGTAAACAAATGTGGAGATTATTCCGTAAACATTTGGTGGAGGAAATGAGTTACCAAGGAAAGGTGGCGGGACCCTGGTCTCCACATTTCTTATCCAAAGGAGACTCATCCTTGTCATCACTTTTCTAAAGGACTGGCTCCTCTTTCCATGGATTTTAAGCTTTTTGTCTTTAAAAATTACATTTTCCATCCAAAACCTACCCCTTTTTCTGCAAAAGCTCTGTTCAAAACCATCAAATACATTCATCAATCAATTAATATGAAATGCAGTTTTCTTACCATGAATAGAACGATCATTAGGTGTAGAAATTGTGTTAAACAACCATTACTCACTCTGGTGTCTGGTGCATGGACACTGACATTCATCCATCAATTAATATGTCATATAGTTTCCTCACCATGAATAGGACCTTTGGTGTAGAAATGGTACTAAACCACCATAACTTAAGTAACTCTGGTATCAGGTGCATGGACACTGATATTCATCAATTAACATGTAGTTTTCTCACCATGAGCAGTAATTTAGGTATAGAAGAAAAAAAATGACATCAAACAACCATAACTCAATCACTCTGCTCCTGTTTTTAGTATAGGAAAAAAAACTACAGTTGAGTGAAGAAAATCTCTCAAATTTTGTAGAGGGGCTGTGAATAAGGGTTCCAAGTCCAAAAACTATGGAAAATCTCCTGCCCTCACTCTCTAAATCTTTATTTCTTCTTTGTGCTCTAGAACTATCCAAAGGCTGCAGAAAGTCTGTTAGAAAAGGCAAATTTTGTGTAGGGGGTGGGGTTAGGGGCTTCTCCAAAAAATCTCACTAAATACTCCCTAAATCTGTAGCTCAGTTGTGCTTTTAGCGTCTAGAAAAGTTTGCACTGCAGAGCTACTCGCACTCAAAGTCTCGTGACAGAAAATGCAAATTTTCTGTGTGGGGAGGGGTTTGGGAGAATAACCCCAACCATAAACTATGGCAAAATCCCCTCACTCCAGAAACCCATGGTTCTTATTTATGCTCTAGAATTAACCAAAAGAAAAAAGTCCTCTGCCCCTCAAGGAAGATATTCCGAACATTTTGGCACCTCTCCTTGATTAGTTGTTTGTTTAGTTTTACGTCCGGGGGCCATGGAGGAACTCAGTGATTCAAGGTTTCTCTGACATTAAGTCCTTACTTTTCTGTTTGGACAGGTATCTATATGCTGCTTGCCCGACTCAGCAGTGACCGTATCTATGAATGACCGAATCTATGACACAAATGACCGAATCTATGAGGAGGGTTGAGGGGGAAAACCGCTACCGGGGCTTCATTCCCCTACTCTTCTCGAAGGATAGCAAGTGTTCTTTTATTTGCCTGCTCCTATAGGCAGGGCCAGACAAACCATGGTTCAGACGTGGTTCACTGAGGGGGAATCCCATGGCAAAAGACAAGCATGTAAGCCCGGGCCCGCGCATATGGACACCAGTTGCCCACATGCTCACCCCAAGACACAAGAAACCTCAAGTTTGTCGCCTTTTACGAATCTGGTATGCCCACTGTTAGTATGGAAAGAGATTTCTCCTTGTGGACTCCCAATGAAGTTATTCTGCTCCTCCATGCCTTCACATGAAGGTCCCCACTCCACAGGGGGACCTCTCCTTGTCATCTGGGAGTTTATGGAGAGGTCCCCCCTGTGGAGTAGGGACCTTCATCATCTGGGAGTTCATCTAGGAGCTCCTGGGAGCTATCTAGGAGATTCTGGGAGCACTTTGCAAACAAAGAAGAAATCCCATGCCCCTCTGGGAAAAGAATTCCTTGCCTTTTGGTACCTCTAATTGCCATCTGGGAGTTCATCTGGGAGCTCCTGGGGGATATCTATTCTTGGAGCACTTTGGATACACAGTTAAAGTCCCCTGCACCTCTACTAAGAATTTCCATGCCTTTTGGTACCTCTCCCTGCCATCTGGAAGTTCTTCTGGGAGTTCCTGGGAGATTCTGGGAGCACTTTGGATATACAGAGTAAGTCTCCTGCACTTTGCAAACAAAGAAGAAATTCCATGCCCCTCTGGGAAAAGAATTCCTTGCCTTTTGGTACCTCTCCTTGCCATCTGGGTGTTCATTTGGGAGTTCCTGGGGACTATCTAGAAAATTCTTGGAGCACTTTGGATACACAGTGAAAGTCCCCTGCACCTATACTAAGAATTTCCATGCCTTTTGGTACCTCTCCCTGCCATCTGGAAGTTTTTCTGGGAGCTCCTGGGAGATTCTGGGAGCACTTTGGATATACAGAAAAAGTCCCCTGCCCCTCTAGGAAGACATTTCCAACATTTTTACACCTCTCCTTGCCATCTTGGAGTTCACCTAGGAGCTCCTGGGAGCTATCTAGGAGATTCTGGGAGCACTTTCCAAACAGAGAAGAGGTCCCCTGCCCCTTTAGGAAAATATTTCTTGCCTTTTTGCACCTATCTTTGCCATCTGGTAGTTCATCTGGGAGCTCCTGGGGACTATCTAGGAGATTCTGGGAGCACTTTGGATACACAGAAAAGTCCCTTGCACATCTGTGAAAAATTTCCATGCCCTTGGCAACTCTGCCTGCCATCTGGAAGTTCATCTGGGAGCTCCTGGGAGCTATCTAGGAGATTTTGGGAGCACTTCGCAAACATAGAAGAGGTCCCCTGCCCCTCTGCGAATAAATTTCTTGTCCTTTAGCACCTATCCTTGCCAGCTGTTGCCATCTGGGAGTTCCTCTGGGAGCTCCTGGGAGCACTTTAGAAACCTTCATCTGGAATCTCCTGGGGACTATCTAGGAGATTCTGGGAGCACTTTGGATACACAGAAAAGTCCCCTGCACCTCTGTGAAAAATTTCCATGCCCTTGGCAACTCTGCCTGCCATCTGGAAGTTCATCTGGGAGCTCCTGGGAGCTATCTAGGAGATTTTGGGAGCACTTCGCAAACATAGAAGAGGTCCCCTGCCCCTCTGCGAATAAATTTCCTGTCCTTTAGCACCTATCCTTGCCAGCTGTTGCCAACTGGGAGTTCCTCTGGGAGCTATTGGGAGCACTTTAGAAACCTTCATCTGGATGCTCCTGGGAACTATCTAGGAGGTTCTGAGAGAACTTTGGATACACAGAAAAGTCCCCTGTCCCTCTGGGAAGATATTCCCAACATTTTGGCACCTCTCCTTGCCATCTGGAAGTTCATCTAGGAGCCCCTGGGAGCTCTCTATGAGATTCTGGGAGCACTTTGCAAACATAGAAGGTCCCCATGAAGAAATTCCAAGCCTCTAGGCACCTATCCATGTCCCTTACACTAACAGTTCACTAATGCCAGAAAACTGCACTGCATCCCAATGTACAGCAATGGAGACTCGGTTTGGAGAGGAACCTGCTAGGAGAGTGTACACTCCAAGCTAGGAAGTGATCTGGCACAGACTTAATTTAGTGATTTCTTCATAAATTCTGGTTAATGTCATTAGATCTCATCTAAGAAACAAACCCATGAGAAAATAGATACACATTTAAAGTTTTTTATATTAGTTTTAGACTGAAAATATAGGGAACTATATTTGGCAGGAGGCTACTAGCCTAACAACTCAGCCAAATCACTGTGTAGGAAGAGGACTGACTCATTTGCATGAATGGAGACTATTCTGCCATGTGGATTCCCTCCCCAAGATTTCCAAGCTCCCTGCTGCCTGCAGTGGCCACATTGACAGGGGTTAGAAGCAACTGGAGGAATAGCCAGGTATGCCAGTTATGCATATTGTGTAACTTTGGCACATTCCACAGAAACATTTCCTTTTCAAAGAGAACACACCTCACTCTTCCTAAGAAGGAAATTCTTCTGGGCTATGGATATAACATTATCACATACTATCTACCCAGAATAATCTCCTTAACAACTGTTTATGGATATTTCAGACTCGGTGTGCGGCTTAAAGGATAACTCTGAATATAGGGTGTGACATATAGCAGGGGTTTTGACTCTATTAACCGGCAATTCTCAAGCAATAGGTATTGGTTATAGCCTTTTCCATATACCGGTAATTGGTGGCGCGGTTTATATATACGGGTGCATCTTCAAGTTTCAAGTTCAAAAAAAAGTTATTTGCTCAATAGTAAATACATATGTACATTTTTACGTGAGGTTTTACAGTATAAGAGATATTATTATCATTCTCCTAAGGCAGAGTGATCGTGCACAGTATTTGGCAGTGCCAAAAAACATATAACAGTGGTTTTGCATAATAGGATTCATGTTCCATTTACCATAGACAATGCAGTTTATCTAGACCATGCTCAGACCCCGGGGGGGGGGCACTCAGATTTCTTCTGACGGGGGTGTGCGGCTGGGCCTCTGACAACCCTTACCCTTGGTGAGAGGGATTTTGGGTAAAAGGTGACCCTTGCTGAGAGGGATTTTGGTCAGAAATGTGCACAATTAAGTCTTTTATCTGAAAATTTACCCTTGATGTGAGGAATTTTTGTCAAAACTGACCACATTTGGCAAAAATTTTAAAGAAAATTCTGAAAACTGACACTTATTTGGACGCGCAGGGTCAAAATTTGAGAAAAATGACCCTTGGTGAGAGGGATTTTGGCTAAAAGTGACCCTTGCTGAGAGGGATTTTGACCAAAACTACACCCTTGGTGAGAGGGATTTTGGCCAAAAAGTGGCCTTGCCAGCCGCACACCCCTGTCAGTGACATATAGTGAGTGCCGGCCCCCCCCCCCCGGGGCTCAGACACCACACTTGTGGTTTAGAACAAATTCTAGGGTTGTCCAAATGGTCTGTAACTTAGTATATATTGTGTTTTCTGTGCCTATACATGGATGCCCAAATATTCAGAATGTCACACTGTCACTTTTTAGAAAGGATGGAGCGTCACTCCATCAGTTTTTATGTATATGCTAATATACTGGGAACCTTTGAAATTGTTGCTGTCTGTCATTTTCTAAAACCCCAGTATCACGACCATCACTTTTTAACACCCCTCTGTCACGAGCATCACTTTTTACCCATGTATAGGGAAAAAGGAAAAGAAAAAGCAGTTAGCATACATGTGAGATTACTCATAGAAACCGCATGCTGCAGACTGATACACACTACAGCACTGTTGGTTCTAAACCCGGATTCTGTGCACTCATTCTGTATCCCCAGTCAGGTTGCAAGGCTAGAACCCAGTGAACCATCATGAAAATGTCCCCATCCTCTCACCTCAACCACCCAGGCGTCCCCTGACACAACCTACCAGGGCCGGGGGCGTGTGACCCAGGAGCATGTCCAAGAATTGGGATGGACGGGGTATGAGGATGCCAACCCCTATTCTAGCAGTGTCACCGTAGAACTCCTCATCTTAAACTGTCATGAAAAATTCTGCCTTTTCACAGAAATTATTGATTTTCCTGACACCAGGTGCTGACGCTACCAATTAATAGCATGAAAAAGGAGTACCCATCTCCCTCAAAAATAGGAATATTTTGCAGGAAAACAGGGAAAAGTATGATGCCAACTTGCCGATTAAACATGAAAGCATCATGCCAATACACATATATGGTGTTTGCTAGGTTTCCCTTTACCCAAGTCCCTAATCCACTTCTGCTATGGCAAGGCATGAGGTTGCACGGGGGTAGGAGGGTTGGGGGTGAGCTGAGAGGGGACCTGGACTGACCCTCATCTAGTGGCCCTTTGACATCAGAGAGTGGAGGTAGATTGGAGATAATGAACAATGGGGACAACAGGGTGCATCCTGACCTGTTAGCTACCGCTATCAACTTATTACTCCAGCCACTCAAGGCTCTAAGTGGTGATTACATCCGGAAATTATACACACCAATGGTCATAATAACATACGAATTGAATGTCAACTACTGCCAACTATTATATTTGTACACACGCCTTTGTGTGAAAGGTCATTTAGGGAAGGGATATTTTTTCATCTCACGCAAAATAAATCATCATTCAATCCTGCAATATTTATGATAATATGTTAAGAGAACACATACACATTGGTAGAAAAAATAATTGACGAGTGTTTTAACATTACTCCTGAGAATATAGTATCATACCACAAACATACATACTGCACACACTTTAAAAGCATCTCTAAAACTTATCTCCCACCCCCCCCCCCCAAAAAAAAAAAATGTTTTGAAGAATTTTTTTACATTCTTTTTAGGGATTTTTCGTACTTTTTTCTCTTTTTTTTTCATTGGCTAAGTACTCGGTGGAAGAAAAATAGCCAAGTACACGGCAGGAGAAAAATGGCCATATTTTTCCAGTTTCCTTTCCATATTTCCGGAAATCAACTTTCAATATCATAATATTAATAACTCGTGAAAATCCACTCAATTCAATACTATGTATGTCTGAATAAGGCTTGGGATTTAAAAAATCCGACCTATCTACCACAACTTTTTTGACCATGTGACCGGAAATATATCTTTTTTGGGGAGGGGGGAGCTTCAGTGATGCGGAGAGGAAAAGGCATTTATCAGAAGTATAGCCAATGAAACTATCCCACCTTGACTTGAGTCTGACTATAGGATGACTGCACTATCAACTCTTATACCACGATTTCTGGGTTGCTCAGTGCTTTTTGGTGGCTATTCCCATCCACATATCTGTCGATATTGCACACCCTGTAGGCTGTAACATCAATTTTGTAAGGAGTGCGGTTATCCATGGATAACAGGCACCTGGTGCCGTTATCCATGGATAACCAGCACACCTTAAATATCCTTCCATGTCATATGTTACATGTTAAAACCCACGAAATATTCCAGGCCAGGGTAGGGATCGAACCTGCAGTCTCACATCCCAAATCCAACTCCCTATGCACTGCGCCACAGGGACTGATGAGAGGTGGTTGGCTAGAACTAAACCAAACAAAGGAATCCTAGCCGGGCGCCGAGGCGTGTGTACCGATCGTGTATACATAACCAAGGGACGCATTCAAATCAATCCAAGCCGAGACCACCGCAGGAGGTGGAGACGCGGTGGCCTAGTGGTTAGCGCGTTGCGCTCAGCCGTCAGAGGTACATGGATCAAGCCCCGGTCCGGGTGCATCTTTTTTGCCATGTGCGCTGTCGCTGTCGGGCGACGAGGTGTATGTACCGATCGTGTACAAACACTATTTTTCGCCGTGTGCCGCTGCCAAGCCTGTCGCTGTCCGCTGCCGGGCAAGGAGGTGTATTTTTATACACAAACACAACAGCGAGACGCATCTTTTTTCGCTGTATGCACTGTCGCTGTCCGCTGCCGGGCGAGGAGGTGTATGTTACTATGTACACTATTTTTCGCCGTGTGCCGCTGCCAAGGCTAGCCGAGACTGGGGCTGTCGCTGTCCGCTGCCGGGCGCCGAGGTGTATGTACCGATCGTGTACACACAATGGCTGGCATCGAGTCCCAGGGAGGGGGAATAATTTTTGTTTTCAACTTGAATTTATTGGTGTTATATTGATTATTTATTGGTTTCGTGGTATAAAATAAGTAGTCAATGGATAACTCATGACTCGTGTGTGTTAGCAAAAGCTAATAACACTCGGCCTACGGCCTCGTGTCATTATCCTTCACTAACACACACTCATCATGAGTTATCCATTGGTTACTTGTTCAATAATACTCATGGGAATTTAGAATACATGTAATGTAACCTGCCAGCCCCCTACCCTCATTTCTGTATGAAATGTGGCCGTTCTGTTTATTAACATGTACAGGAGTTATTGTACATAGAAGTACGGGGTCATTGTGTAGAGGTAAAGTGTGGACAGCTTACCATATCAATCTAATGAACTGTTATATCGTGTTGTAGGATAAGTAGGGTTTGCTGTATGGGACATTAATCAGGAATATTAAAACATTTATAAAGGTGAACCCTTGTGAAAGGCACATCCTGCCTTTGATAGACAGATCCATCAATTAGGGTTAGTAATTTGGGGAGTTCATACATACATCCACGTCAAACAGTACGTAAGAATGGTAACAATGAAACAGGTAGGTTCCAACTAAGTTGAATTTCCACACAAGGATAGTGTTCAGTTCATCACAAATCAGTATCCTTGTATATTAATATGAATAGTCACAACTGTAAATACCGCTCCATGGTTCTGAGCTAATGTCGCCATCTCCAATCCTAGACCGTATGCAACTATTATGCAGGTGTCACCAGCCTTATTCAAATAGTATGTTCTATCTATCGACCAAGATAAACCATTGGTATTATTAAGTTTCCTCATAGATAAATATATGTATATAAACTTATGCTACCGTAATCTCCCGCATATAAGGCGCGTCTTATACGCGGGGTTTAGTTCTCATTGCATCCCTCGAGGGGGCCGTTCTTATGCTCTATTAATATGTCTTCATTTCCTTATGATTGATAGATAACGGCCAACCAATCATAGGTGGTATAGGGACCTGGAACTCCAGGATCCAATTGCAATGCATTAACTCTAACACCAGCACTGAATCCCAGTGTCACAACACTACAGTATTGACTGTTTGCCCCCTGCACTCCTGATCAAGACACCCAGGAGGCCAGGGTGGCACCTTTACTGAGGATAACCAGGACACCATGGTTGTAGTGGATTAACTACTTTGATTATTTCTAAGTCATGGACTATATGAAGGTTAAGTTTAGGCCATTGGCCTATGTTGCCATTGACATTTATGTTTAATGTCATTTTCTATGTCCTATGTCATTGCTGCATGAGTTAGACAACAAATGGGCATTTATGCACTATTGGCCCTTAAAGGGTTAAGCTGTTCCTTAAGGGGTTATGTTGAGAGATCTGGAACTAATCCTCCTCGCACCTTTCTTTGTTTGTGCCATATCATAATGACAGCTATGGTAAACATTCCCAGTCATGTTACATAGCTCTTCTTGGGCAAAACTTGTTAGACTACATGAAACACACACTCAGTATTTCACTATATTTCAATGTGCCCGTGATAGCCAAACTGTACACCATCAGCACATGTAGTTACTGCCCATGCAAGTGTGTACTTTTCTCTATGTTCTATTGTAGCAGAATCAGGGTCCGGTTACCATACATAAAAATATGCCATTGACTCGAGTCAATGGCATAATGAAGTATTTAACCATCATATCCCAGAAACCTATATATGCTGCAGAAGGAGCTTAATTTTGACAACTGTAGCACAACGGTAGTTTAGTATATTTTTTACCCTGCCTATAAGTTAAGGCACCCCCCCCCCATCTTTGCATGAGGCGTGCCTTGGCCCTTGGGTCTTCCACAACTATGAGTTGGGGTACAATGGTAGTAGACTTGCTGTAGGTGCCATCCCACTCCTGTACTCCACACATGCACCAATACTACTTTCTCAAATGCTGTGCCTTTCCATATCCAGAGAGTTTTGGGCCTGCTAGAGAAATCCTATGTGACTCTCGTACACATCCACGGTGTACCCTGTGTGGCCTGCAAAAGGTATCCTTATACACATCCACTGTGTACCCTGTGTGGCCTGCAAAAGGTATCCTTATACACATCCACTGTGTACCCTGTGTGGTCTGTATAAGGGAGTGGGCATTATTTCTCAACAGGGGGGGTGGTGGGTTTTCACGCGGATGCGCGGAAATTTTTTACGCCCCCCCCCTCAAGGGCAGTCAAAATTATTTGCGCCCCCCCGCGCCGGAGGCATGGATAGTTTTCCCGCCCCTCTTTGATCTATAGTAGCACGCGGGCTTTTTTGCTAAAAAGAGGGTGAATTTTTTTAGCCCCCCCCTCAAGAGGGCTCAAAATCTTTTTAGCCCCCCCCTCGGGAGGGGTCTGGAAATTTTATGCCCCCCCCCTCAAACCAACCACCCCCCCGTTGATAAATAAAATGGTAAAGGTGAACGATGATTAGTTTGAGCCGACAGTTTCTTCACGAGTGGGTCCTGCCCGTTCCGCACGAGGCACGAGGGCGGAGCGGGCAGGACCCGCGAGTGAAGAAACAGGAGGCTCAAACTAATCAGAGTTCATCTTTACATTTATGTCAAGGTGTTTGGGTTGATAATTAATCGATATTTCATCAATATAATCCATAATTAACTCCTATTTACCCATCTTCATCGCAAAATCCTGACCGCCGCCATTTTGAATGTTTACATTTCAAAAATGCTGCGCATGCGCGGTGGAGCTATGACGTCATCGTGCGGATTTCCCGCGGGTTATTTAACGCAGGGGTGCAATACGGGGGTTCAGTGCTTTCTCTATGGAACTACGATATTCACCTTGACATAATGACCACTCCCTAAGGTGTCCCTGTCTACATCCACTGTGTACCCTGTGTGGTCTGTATAAGGTGTCCCTGTATACATCCACTGTGTACCCTGTGTGGTCTGTATAAGGTGTCCCTATACACATCCACTGTGTACCCTGTGTGGTCTGTATAAGGTGTCCCTGTATACATCCACTGTGTACCCTGTGTGGTCTGTATAAGGTGTCCCTGTATACATCCACTGTGTACCCTGTGTGGTCTGTATAAGGTGTCCCTGTATACATCCACTGTGTACCCTGTGTGGTCTGTATAAGGTGTCCCTATACACATCCACTGTGTACCCTGTGTGGTCTGTATAAGGTGTCCCTGTATACATCCACTGTGTACCCTGTGTGGTCTGTATAAGGTGTCCCTGTATACATCCACTGTGTACCCTGTGTGGTCTGTATAAGGTGTCCCTATACACATCCACTGTGTACCCTGTGTGGTCTGTATAAGGTGTCCCTATACACATCCACTGTGTACCCTGTGTGGTCTGTATAAGGTGTCCCTATACACATCCACTGTGTACCCTGTGTGGTCTGTATAAGGTGTCCCTGTATACATCCACTGTGTACCCTGTGTGGTCTGTATAAGGTGTCCCTATACACATCCACTGTGTACCCTGTGTGGTCTGTATAAGGTGTTCCTGTATACATCCACTGTGTACCCTGTGTGGTCTGTATAAGGTGTCCCTGTATACATCCACTGTGTACCCTGTGTGGTCTGTATAAGGTGTCCCTGTATACATCCACTGTGTACCCTGTGTGGTCTGTATAAGGTGTCCCTATACACATCCACTGTGTACCCTGTGTGGTCTGTATAAGGTGTCCCTGTATACATCCACTGTGTACCCTGTGTGGTCTGTATAAGGTGTCCCTGTATAGATCCACTGTGTACCCTGTGTGGTCTGTATAAGGTGTCCCTGTATACATCCACGGTGTACCCTGTGTGGTCTGTATAAGGTGTCCCTGTATACATCCACTGTGTACCCTGTGTGGTCTGTATAAGGTGTGGGCTTCCCTAGCCCACTTAAAAGGGTCTACTTCTCATCTTTCCTATCCCCTCAGGATGTGTGTGGTGCACATATGCGCGGGCACTGACACATTCCTCTGTGAAATTGTGTAATGTAGTTCTCGCCATGAATATGACCTTAGCTGTCGAAATGGCATTAAACATCTATTACTCACTCACTCACTCCACTGTATAAGGTGTCCCTGTATACATCCACTGTGTACCCTGTGTGGTCTGTATAAGGTGTCCCTATACACATCCACTGTGTACCCTGTGTGGTCTGTATAAGGTGTCCCTGTATACATCCACTGTGTACCCTGTGTGGTCTGTATAAGGTGTCCCTGTATAAATCCACTGTGTACCCTGTTTGGTCTGTATAAGGTGTCCCTGTATACATCCACTGTGTACCCTGTGTGGTCTGTATAAGGTGTCCCTGTATACATCCACTGTGTACCCTGTGTGGTCTGTATAAGGTGTCCCTATACACATCCACTGTATACCCTGTGTGGTCTTATAAGGTGTCCCTGTATACATCCACTGTGTACCCTGTGTGGTCTGTATAAGGTGTTCCTGTATAGATCCACTGTATTCCCTGTGGTTGTCCCTGTATACCAGTACTTCAACTACTATACGTCACTCTGTGTTGTCTAACTAAATAAGGTGACCCTGTATACACCCACCATGTACTCTGCATGTTTTGAATACTATATTCTGAATACTGTATCTGAATTTTGTACCTATATATTTAATATGTATTCTGAATAAGGCCTAAAAAAAGGTTATGTTCAGGTATCCCAACCGACCCTATTTTTTTGGGGCCGACCCATTCTAAAATATATCAGATATTTTCCGAATATAGGCATATTTAGTATGAAATTAAAGCTCATGATGTCAGGAATACAACTGGCATTCAATATTAACCAATAGAACCTTCTTGTGAACAATCCGAAACTTGTTTGGCAAATTTTCTCTTAATTATGACCCTTCAATTACCCCTAAAAAAAGTGAAAAAAAAATCCGACCTACCTACGGCCACACCAAAAAAAAAGTTGGTCTACGGATTTAGGTTTTGAAAAAATGGTGCGAGCAAGCAAATTTTTTTTTTTTTAAAGAATTTTTTTATGTCCAATGGATTCCTTGCTGGAAAAGTGAGGCGAGCGAAAAAATTTTATTTTACAAAAAAAAAATGCCAAACATCACAAGGAGAAAACTTGTAGAAAGTGAAGCAAGCGAAATCCGTAGAGAGCCTGTTGAGGTTACCGAAACCGTAGCACTTTCTCGCCTCCTTTCGCGGAAACGATTGAGTTCCGGTGACATTGCCCATGCATTTCAATCAGATTGGAGATTGTCATAAAAGCTTTAATTTCCTTCCTGTACATGAATTACTGATTGATATCAATAAAGAAACCCCCATTTATTCATATATAATTGCTGCAGGGTCTAGATATATGCTATTATTTTGTAATAATGGGTGTAAATAAACATGAAATGCATGGGTGACTCATCATGACTCGCCACATTTCTTTGTTGCAGTTGGAAACAAGAAAAATGTTGCAAGGACCACGGATAGGAGTTGCCACTCTTCGGCCGATATGTGATGTCACGCCCGATGTATGACGTCACAAATTGCGTCACAAGGTGACTGTGACGTCACTGACAAACCGAAAACATAATGAAGTTGCTATGGTCGCTACGCTCCCGGCTGCTACGCGGCAAGCATCTCCAAAACAAGAAAGCATTTGGTTTAAAACAGTTAAGTCTAGAGTATGTCTTGGAGAGACAGAAAGGAAACGAGGCAAGGGTACAGAGCCTAGGCTAGATGACTTGCCCATGACTATGTCATAAGGGCACATGTACCTGCTTGATTGTCTTCCTCCCCCTCCCACCCACAACTACCAGCACAGCTCTGATGAGTAGTGAGACATGACTGAGTACCCCCCAACCCACCTAGTGGTGTGCCTATCTACCATCCCCTCTGCCTCCAACACCCACTGGTGATTGTCTGGTGGTGTCACCACCTACCCTGCCTGCCCCTGCCTTTAGACCCAACTGCCTTAATTTGTGTGTTACTAGTATTAAGTAGGTAATTATAGCTTTGTCTAGACCAATCAAACATCAGTCATAGCTTTCCCTGGTCTTCAGGGCCAACCCAACTAGCCATGTTTCAGCTCATGTCTACCTTTAACAATAATAACTACATGATTCTGAATTCCATATTACCTACAAATGCATCCATAATGACTATCTTCCACATACAAAACACTACAAACAAAATGAGACAAGGTGTTTGATTGATTGATTGATTGATTGATTTGTGTTTTACAGCACTTTAGCGGCACTAAGTGGCTATCCCGTGCTTCACAGGTTGATAATTTAACAGAGGAATGTGTCAGTGCCCGCGCATATGTGCACCACACACATCCTGAGGGGATAGGAAAGAGGAGATATAGACCCTTTTAAGTGGGCTAGGGAAGCCCGTGAGACAAGGTGTGGTTTCCTCAACCATTATCTTAGTTGTTTGTCTGTATTACAAAAAGAAATGTGTCCAGTACCATGTCCTTCCCAGGGGTGGACAATGGGTGGACAAGGTCCCAAAGACCCAAAAAGGTCCCTAGTTAAAAAAAGGTCCAAAAGTCATAAAAGGTCCTATAAAGGTCCAAAGTCCCAAAAAGGTCTTTATGTCCCGAAAAGGTGCAAAAGTCCCGAAAAAGTTCTGAAAAGGGCCCAAAGTCTTCAGAAAGTCCCAAAGTCCTAAAAAAGTCCCAAGGTACCAAAACGGTCCCAAGATACCATAAAGTTCCATAAAATTCAATAAAGTTCAATAAAGATCCATAAAGTTCAACAAAGATCTGTAAAGTTCTACAAAGAACATAAACTCAACAAGGTGGCATTTGCTTAAACTTTTATCTTAGCTGTATGTCTCTATCCCAAAAGTAACAAGTCCAGTTACAAAGTAACTTGCCCATGATTCCCAGCACCATGGACACAAAGCATTTAAGGGCAGCAGTTTGTAAGTGTCTGTACATTATATCCCCTGTGTGGTAGGTCCTGGTGGCTACATCCTGATGGCTACATCATCCCTCCCAAGTGATCACCCCAAATCCCCAAATGAAAACCTCATGTCATCACTGCATGTCATCATCCCCTGTCATCACCTCATGTCATCCATGTCATCATCTCATGTCATCAATGTCATGTCATTAATGTCATCACCTCATGTCATTTTCCCATACCATCACCTCATGTCACACATGTCATCGAGATCACCTCACGTCATCACCCCATGTCATCCATGTCATCACCTCATGCCATCCATGCCATAACCTCATGTCATCACCTCATGCTATCCATGCCATAACCTCATGTCATCATCTCATGTCATTACTTTGTCATCACCCCATGTCATTAATATCATCACCCCATTTCATCACCTCATTATCCCATACCATCACCTCATGTCATGCATGTCATCACCCTATGTCATACATGTCATCACCTCATGTCATCAATCAATGTCATCACCCAATGTCATCACCTCATGTCATCACCTCATGCCATCATCCCATATCACCACGTCATGTCATCATCTCTAGTCATTAATGTCATCACCTCATGTCATCCATGTCATCACCCCTGTCATCACCTCATATCATCACCATCACATGTCATCATCTCTAGTCATCCATGTCATTGTCATCACCTCATGTCATTAATGTCATCACCTCATGTCATTAATGTCATCACCTCATGTCATTACCTTGTCATCACCTCATATCATCATCCCATATCACTTCATGTCATCACCTCATGTCACCAATATCATCACCCCATGTCATCATCTCTAGTCATCAATGTCATCATCTCTAGTCATTAATATCATCACCTCCCTCATGTCATCCATGTCATCACCTCATGTCATCCATGTCATCACCTCATGTCATCACCCCTGTCATCACCTCATATCATCACCATCACGTCATCACCTCATGTCATCATCTCTGGTCATCCATGTCATCACCCCATGTCATTCATGTCATCCTCTCATATCATTATCCAATACAATTACCTCATGTCATCACCTCATGTCAACACTCCATGTCATCACCTCATGTCCACACCTCATGTCATCCATGTCATCACATCATTTCATCAATCCATGTCATTATATTGTCATCACTTCCATGTCATTATCCCATACCATCACCTCATGTTGTCAATGTCATCACCTCATGTTGTCAATGTCATCACCTCATGTCATCCATGTCATCACCCCTTGTCATCACTCTCTGTCATCATCCCATATCATCACCTCATGTCATCATCTCTAGTCATCCATGTCATCACCCCATATTATCATCCCATGTCACACTTCCTGGTCACATCCTTCCATCTGCCAGGTGTTCATGGGAAAGATCAGAAGGACCTTGAGCTTTCCCACGGTCCTATTTCTCTTAAAGGGACTGCTGATACTTGTGATTGATGTGTGAGCTTGCTACAATGTGTGTCTGTATGGGTCCTAATGCTTTGTCTATGAGAGAATCTTGGAATTAAACCAATCAATAAACCAAATTGGAAGGCCTTCAAAATCAACTATATCAAAAGATGTTTGCCCAGATAACTATGGCGCACACTGCCCCCATTCCTACTCTATGCCCTCCTCTTCTAAAAAAATCTGAAATCTGTCTATAATTGAGGTTAAAGACAGTTTGATTACCCTTTTATTTAGGGTAAAAAGAGCCCTAAATCCCATGCATTTCTCCATAGGAAAAAAAAGACAACAGTAATTACCATGTCACAGCCATCAAAGTACACCTTAAATGTAAATTCTATTGCATGGATAGCTTTGTCTTACTTTTTGTCTCACTATATGACTAATTTTTGGGGGTTCAGTTGTAACCGAAATAGTGCTAAATGACAGATTTTGATGGTCTATGCAAATTCTTGGAATCTAAATATAAGAAAATCATACCCCATGAAATGTTTTTTTCATCATTTATCATAAGATTTTCATGTAAATAGAAATATGACTCATGGGGTCTTTGAAGGGTGTGATAGGGCATATGCTGTGTAATGGAATACTTTTTGGTGGTGCATGTAATCTGCTAGAAGCCAAAATAGCAATTGAAACTTGGTAACCATAAGAAACTCGGCTAAGGGCTAGTAAACAAGAAAAAAAAGTAAAAAGTAACGAATTGCTGGTGAGCTGTTTGAAAACTACCCGGTCCTTACAGACGTTGTTAAATGGAAGGAGAATTTAGTCCTAGTTGTACTGGTACATATTGGTGACCCGACCTTGCATGTGAAGTGTGTCCAGGGTGTTTCATATCTGTATGCCTGCACTGTTGTCATGTCACATGCCACATCAAGCACCACTGTCACCATACTCACACTCAAAGGCACATGTATATGCAAAGTGTATAAGATCCGGACCAATACCCAGTGGACCCACCATTTTCAATTTTGCTAGTTCTTCTAAAAGTGGCAAAACACACTGATAAGACATGGTATGATGGGTACCCTGGATAACAACGACTTCCAGAGACAGGTTTGTTCCATCTTATCAGTGCATGTCGCCAGTAACAAGCTCCAGTCCTGCGGATACCCAATAGAACTTTAGCATTGAGTGATTGTTTTGGTAGACACTGCGTATGAGTTGGTTGTGCTACCGAAATGACATCAGCACATCGGATTTCTTCCAATGTACAGTGTATCAAAAATCATAATGACCGATATTAGACCAAGAGGCCTACATGGTCTGACCATGACTCCTGCTCTCAAACAGTGAAAGAACCCATCGAATAGACATACTAGAAAGAAAGGTAATGCCATGTAAACATTAAATTGCGAGTTCTGAAATTTCCCATATATATTGTAAGATTCAATCAAATGGTATTCATATATTTGTATAAACTATATGAAAAGAAATGGCCTCTGACATGTAAATGTAAGCTTCTTACAGTGTTGCCGAAAACCTTTTCCCAACGCAGGCCAAAGTAGCCTGCATCCTGCCATGTTACGCCGGCCATTTCCCTCTCATGCAGGCCAATCTACCTACACATGTATGGGCCAAAGTGTTATAAAAGAAACAAAGTAAAATATCAGTATGCTCTGCTTCAAGTAAGTTGCTCACCCCACAGCATAGAGTGAGCTGCTGCTTACCGTGTGTGTTGTGTTAGATGAGCTACTCGCCTGTGGTCATGCCAAGAGGTACTCACTGTGTAGTTGTCAAAATCAGGGTGCAACATCTGGTGCCTTGGTATGTGACCATAATGTCGTATATCGACAGGTATTTTGCATTATGTGTCTATTTGATAAGACTGACACATTCTTACCAATAATTTTCAACAGAAGTATATGCATGAGTCTTATATGATTGGTCCCTGCCCTTCAGGTAAAGTCAACAAAGATTGTTCTTTTTTTTTCTTTTTGCATAAACTGGGTAGGTTGTGTAAATAAAAAGAAAAATGAGGGGTCCCATGTTAGATTTTGAAATACTAAACATTCTAGAATAAAGCAAATTACTGTTTTTAAATTGAGCCGGAAAACGAGAAACTTCATTGACTTTATTCCATATCGACCACAAATCACGGATTTATGAGACTAGGGTACATAAAGATAAAGGAACGAGATACATATTCCATGCTATTCAAAAAGATAATTTTGTAGTTGTGTGGCAAGACATTCTGGGTTAAAATGCGATCATAAAAGAGTTGGGGGGGGGTATCAATTCTATAATATTTTTGTCTGAACATAGAGTACAACGTCGAGAGAGTTTTTCTATGCTTTCTGAGAAAATTGTACTAAAGACCAGGAAGGCAAATAGGGGACCTCCGGGGAACCTGCTGGTATTTTGCTGATGTTTGCCAAAATAATTCTCAAAAATATCCAAAAAGGTATCATATATTTTAGTGGGTCAACCTTAGGTTTACGGAAGTTTGAATAGTCATTAACACCATATTTCTATGTACCAAAACATGTACGAAATGAGATATGCACATGTTCTAGTGATATTTGAATGGAGGGTGATTTTTTATAATTCTTTGCAAATTTCATGATTTCATCAAGCCTATAGCAGACATGTGGGATGAAGTTGGAATGATATCAAGCATTCTTGCTTTAGATCAGGATCAGTGGAAAATATGGCATTTGTAGCAATTTTATATGTAATAGACCAGCCCTGTTAAGACTGTGTCAAATGATATTTAGATTTGTTAACTCGAAAAGCGAGTTATAAGGAGACACCCTGGGGCCCTGCACTTTCGGTCATTTTGGTGGTGTGAATAAGTTTAAAAAAAGATGGAAATTTTGTATATAAGAGGCAGAATTACTTAATGAATTTGTAGTGCCATTAAAGGAGGAAATGTAGGGGTATTGCAGGAAAAGGTATTTCATTACAAAGTTTTGTAAATTTTGAGAAATTGTCAATATTGCACAGACTCAGTTGGTTGGCAGCCATAAGACACTTTTTGCCTCCAATGGTGAAGGTATATGATGTTGATCCATGTATCAACTTTCCCACCTTTTTTGGCAATGTGGTGTGATTAGAGCAGTTTTGGTGGGAGTTATGTGAATAGTGGCTTGGTGGTGCGAATAACCTGGGTGAGGGAGTTCTGATGCAACAGGATGAGTGCACAACTCATGGGAGCCAATCACAGGCTTTTCACTTTTCGAGTAATCAGCAATTTACATTGCTGCATTATATTTTAAATATGAGATAAAAACCCACATTTTCAAGATTTTCCATTTTCTCTTCAAATGTGAATAAAAATTCACCGATTGACCCTATACTTCCAATTCTGACTTTAAGCTGACATCTAGATTATCTGTTTAACCTTTACAGCAATTTCAAAACTTTACTAAATTTTTGCCCTTTTTACACTCCTAAATTTGCAAAACAGAGCATTTTCTTGATTCCCACAAAATAATTATTTCAATATTTCCCTTAATATCCATTTTCGCTTTGTAAAACAATACATCAAATACTGCTAACTGATAAACGTTATGTCATTCGCTTTTCACTTGTATTTTTGGTTAATTTACATGTTGAGTATTAAGGAAGCAGTGTCATTTCTTAGATATACACAGAAAAAATCGTTTTAGGTCCTCTGTTTGCCTTCCTGACTTTTTTATTATCTTTCCCATGGAAGTAATTTTGATAGATGGCCCCGTGCATAATTTTAGGGGTTTGGCCTTTGGAAGTAGAAAGGCCAAACCCTCAACTTCAGAACAACTCATTGGACTAAAGACTTGCCCAAAATCCTTTTATTACTTTCAAAATGGAGAAAACAATTAGGGTCGGTCCTGTTTTGCTAGGTAGGGTCTGGTTACCTGAAACAAACAATTTCTTCTTTTTTTTGGCCTTACCAATAGAAGCTGAAATTGTCTATATAAGGCCACACCAAAAAAAATAAGTTGGTCTACGGATTTTTGTTTTGAAAAAAATTGTGCAAGCGAGCGCAATTTTTTTTTATAATCTTTTAAGAATTGTTTGTTGTCCAATGGATTTCCTCCTTGAAAAACAAGGCGCGAGCAAAATTTAATTTTGCCAAACACTACACAGAGAAAACCCTAAGAAAGTGAGGCGAGCGAAATTCGTAGACAAGATTTTTTTCAAAGAAAAAGAAAAATTTGCATTCTTGAAAATATGAAGAGGGAAATCCGTAGACCAACTTATTTTTTTGGTGTGGCCTAACGTTCACAAGTATTCATAATGATTTTCAACATTTCCAAATAAAATTTGAACACCTCGTTAGAGGTGTATACTTTATCAAAGAAAAGGCATAGAATTGTCTGTATCAAAGGCCTGTGTCTTAGGCAAATGGCCTGTGTAAGACAGTAAGGTCCTGCAGGAAGGAGTCAGTAGGAGACAACTTACCTGTGAACTGCTCACTATGTGTCGTTTGTCGGCACACCAGTCCATACAAAGGACTTTACCTTGGTGGCCTTTCAGTACCCGTCGTGACTTGACATTGAACGCTGACAAACTGTCAAGCTTCTGTGCAACAACAGCAACTGCAAATAAATGTAAGTAGGTTATGACTTGAAAATGGATACCTATTCGTTACAAGTCATGTTAACCTACTGATATTTTCTTTCGTGAAAGTACTTAAGAATCACTATACACAAAGGGTTATGGAAAAAAATTCTCCGGCGCTTCTTGCCCATTCTTGGATGTGAAGATCAATCGGTAGTGCAAGTTTAAATTTTGACTGAAGAATAGTACCTTGTATTAAGGGCATCTTAGTTTAAACCATATACCCCACGTATAAGGCGCACTAGAATTCTACCAGGCATGCTTCTACCCCTCAGTCGCTCTGCGGCCATATAATGCACACTATCGCTGATTTTAGGGAGTGATCATTTTTTTAACAACGGGGGGGGGGGGGGTTGGCTGGTGGGTTTGACGTGGACACGTGAAAAAAAAATTTGACCCCCCCCCCTATAGGGGACGGAAAGTACCCATTCCCGACCCCACTTTTATGACCCATGGCACAACTTTCAAAATTGATGAAGTTTGAAGTTTTTTTATTAATCGAAAAAAAATCTTTACAAAGAAGCTTTTCATCATGACTGGACAAACATGCGGTCAACAAATAAACAATTGATGAAATTGACAATGAGGTTCGTAGGCTGTGTAGAGACGAGACAATGGTTTCAATGAGCATCTAGAGAGTATTTTCATTACTTCCAATAATCTACAATTCAGATAATTCCATAGGGAATAGTAGTGTTATAGCCAGGGATGTAAGTCAAGGTGTATGAAAAATCCTGAAGATACACATAGAACTTCTGAATTTAATTGAAATTGATCTGAGAATCAAATAAAGACCTCCAGTCAAAACTATTGTATATTGATCTTTAACGTTTGAAATCTAATATACATGTTGTAACACTATGTTGAACATCGGATGACAGTTTGTCCCAGGAGAGGGCTGTGTCGATAGGATTCCATTAGAGGTCTATTAACCTTAAATTTGATTTTAGCGGTGTTCTATATGTACTTTGGCTATTAAAAATGTGAATGCTTTTTGTTGAAATGAATGTTTGCCCATTAACCTTCTCCCCCCCCCCCCACAAGGGGCTTGTCCGGGGTAGAGTGTAGAGAATCCGGCGGGGAGAGGGTTAATAATCACTTTGGGAACAATATTGGTATATTTCATGTTTGTAGGTGTTAGAGTCAAAAGTTTATAGCCTAGACTAGGGGGTCACTTTATAGTTTGGGCCACGGGTGAAATTAGACAGAACCATCGCTAAAGGAGCGATGGTAAGCGGTGGCACTGGTGTTGTGGTGGTGGAACTTTCAGAGTAGTTTCCCAAGCCACCAATAGAGGGATTGCCGGTTGTTGCGCATGCACAAGTTCTACCAGAGTTCCGGTCCCCGCGCAGCTGTGAAAGCACTGCAATGTACACTTGAATTTATGCTATATCTAGATAATAGGGAGAGGTTTAAGTGTGGCATTTTTTATTATTATTCATTCCTGAGTATAAAAAGCTATGGATGTTTGCTGGAAATTCACTAAATCCATGTGGATTGAGTGTCAATTGTGTTGTGCTTCAACCTGTGCCAAGGAAGCCACTCTACTCCCCACAGACCATCTATGACCCCCCCCCCTTGTCACGTTTTTTTGCCAATTTTCGATATTATTTTGGAATGTTGAGTTACCATATAGAAAATTAATTCCGTCATTCCAGGCCAATCCCCCCTCCTGCATGACATCATTTGTACCCCCTTGTGCATGCATAGACATACTGGTGAGCTACCCAGGTAATAGGCCTCCAAATCCATAGGGTCCAATGACTTTCTAATAATATGATGATCTAAATGAAATTTTGAAAGGTCATTTTTTAACAAAACGGGGTTGGCGAAATTCCACATGTGCGTGGCGAAATGTTTTCCGCGCCCCCTCATTATTGTACACCGGGGGGGGGGGGAAGCTGGTGGGTTTGAGGGGGGGGGAGTAAAATTTTCAGACCCCTCCCGAGGGGGGGGGCTAAAAAGATTTTGACCCCTCTTGAGGGGGGGGGCTAAAAAGATTCATCCTCTTTTTCAAAAAGTCCTCGCGCTACTATAGATCAAAGAGGGGCGCGAAAACTCTCCGCACCTGCGGCACGGGGGGCGCAAAAGATTTTGACTGCTGTCGAGGGCGGGGGCGTAAAAAATTTCCACGCGTCCACGCGAAAACCCACCACCCCCCCCCCCCCGTTGATAAATAATGACCACTCCCTAACGTTGGGCCGACGTTGGCCCAACCATCGGCTTTACATAGGCTGCCCATCCTGCCTACGTAGGCCCGACAGTGCCAACCAAATGCCAACATTGGCCTGATGTTGGCTGGCCGACCATTTGCCAATGGTGATGTTTGCTGACCAAAAGCCGTCAAAATGTTTTGCGCCCCCCCCCCCCCCCCCGCACAGGTTGAAGCACAACACAGGGGTCTCTCTAAAAATCAAACATCAGATGAAATTTATTTTAGACATTCTATGAGAGACCATACCCAAAATGAAAGCACAAGTCCCAGAGTTAATTGCAGCAGTTTGCAGCTTGAATGTACATCTCATCTGCAGCAGGGGACCGGAACTCTGGTAGAAGTCGCGCATGCGCGACAACTGGCAAAGGGTCTATGAAAACTGGGTCCCTAGTCTTAAGTGGGGTTTGTCTTTGATATCTTAACTCTAGGACCTTCCTACTTGTTGTGTATTGTTTTTAAATGTAAAATCATATGTCATGTCTTTGCTTTTTGTAACTTGATTTCTGGGGCCCAGGAAGACTAGGCTGAGCCCTCTGCAGACTCAGTGGACATCAATTGCTGGGCCTCTGAATGAATATATCAGGGCCCGGTTAGCTAGGTAGGGTTACATGGGATTAACTGTCCCTGAGAGTGAGACCATCGATACCACAACTTGCTTTACTAGACAAGTCTACGGTATAGATCTTTTTTCAAATTGTTCATTCCTGTTTCAGGGCCACTTGTATGTCTTGATACTATGAATGATAGGTCTGTTACTAGTGTTAGTGTTATGTCAGCGTCAAATGCCCCGCCCCCCTTCTTCGCCACTACTGAGTCTACTCACTACCTAAAATTAAAACGTCCTATTAAAAAGACGATGAGGAACATGGCATGCAGACGTGAAACACGTACACTTTTACATTAAGGGACGCCTGGTTGATAAGACTCTCAGACGTAAGGCAATGTCACAGTATGGATGACGTGAATGTGTATTGTGGTTGAGGTGTTCGTCAGTCAAATCTTGAAGGGGCACCTGCTTGTCGCCTTGTGTGGGAACCCAGACTCCAGTGGGCCTAGTGCCAAAGGAGGTATGTTATGTTGCTGTGGCTGCCACTTCACTGATCAAGAAAATAAATGTACTTACGATCAACATCACAAAGCTTTTCCTTTTCCTCTGATAATTTTTTCTTTAGGGTTTCTGCTTCTCTAGATAAAGCATCAATTGAATCTTGTGGATTGTCGACCCGCAAAGCCTCTGTCGCCATTTTGGATAATTTGACAACAAAGGGGTTCGACAGTGTGTGAGAAGGTTAATTCCGACACCATTCCCCGAACGGCGCTACTCAAATCAAGCTATGCATTGATTTATAGCGTAGATATTGTTGATATAATGCATGATATTAGATACATTTCAGCTAATTTCCAGTGAAAATTTCGAAAGAATGAGCATGATAAGAAATCTTTTCACTTCACAGGAGATGGATTCCAAATCTCTTACGGTTCTCCAGACAGTCGTGACGTCAGGCCAATCGTGTGCGGTCGGAATATTAAAAATTGCAATAAATAATTTTTATAGTTTTTCTATAATGAAATATTCGTTAAAATGATCATAACATTGTATCTATATATTAATAAATACAATGTTTTTGCAAATGCAAATTACCGATGCTTATTTTCGTGCCGTCTGCGCATGCTTTCTGGTCACATGATCAGTGCCCTTCCAGCCCGATTGTGGAGAAGAGTTCATGTTCTGGGGCCTACCCGGACATTTTGTTGTGTTTTTGTTTATTGTAGGTGATTTCTTGCACGCGTAGAAACTGTAGCATTCGTTAAGATGTATCGCATTGGCACTATAGTGGTTGTGTTATCGATCTGCAGCTTCGCATCACTCGCGGAAGGTAGGTTTTCTGACGGCTCTTCAGCCATGACACTGGACTGAGTGTGTATGTTGTGTGGGTCGCGCCTGAGGAAACTCAGCTGATCGGGTTTTGCAAATGACGTTGGTTATTTCATTGTTATCGAAAAGACTGAATATACATTAAATCCATTATCTGTATAAGTTACTCTATATGATTACGATCTCTTTAGGTGTACGATCTTCACGTATTTGTTCAAGTAGAAAAGGTTTGTACACTTCTTGTTCGGCTCATCCTCGACCTCGGGTGTTGGGGGGGGGGGGGAGGGGGCGGTGGCGTTGATATTTCAGACCCCTCATCAGGACAGGGGGGTTTTAAAAATTTACCCTCTTTTTAGCAAAAAAAGCCTGCGCTACTATAGACCAAGGAGGGACTTGAAAATTCTTGCGCCAGGGAGCAAAAAATATTACTGCTGTCGATGGGGGGGGGGGGGGCGTAACAAATTTTCGCGCGTCCGTACGAAAAAGCACCACCCCTTCTGTTGATAAATGATTACCACTCCCTTAGTATGGAAACCCAGGTACATAAAAAAATGGCCCTTCTAGTTCTAAACCTTGTACGGGGTGGGCAAAAAAATAATCATGCTTCCGCATGCAAAACCACCACCTGATCCACAATCCTGTTGTTTAAAACTCACTAACTCACTAAGGGAGTGGTCATTTTTTTTAAAAACAGGGGGGGGGGACAAAAAAATTCAGGCCCCTCGGAAGGGGGGACGGAAAAATTTTCACTGCGCACGCGCGGAATTTCACCTTCCCCCCCCTTGTTGTTAAAAAAATTACCACTCCCTATCTTAAGGGGTCTGCAAAGGGGCCCGACCCGATCAGTAGTTACGGCAAGTGGCACCAATCTGAGCGGGGACATCAAATATGTTTGATATCGCAGTAACTGGACACGTCGGAAGCAAAGACACGTCGGAAGCAGACAACTCAGAAGCAGACATCTCGGAAGCAAATCATTTTTTTTAAATAATTATTTTAACAATTTTAATACAGATTTGTGCCATTCCAGGATTCTACGGCGTAGGGACAGTATCATATCCCTCTCTATAAGATGAGAGGGATATTATCATGGTTTGTCTGCTTCCCAGATGTCTCTGCTTCCGAGGTGTCCTAATGTCTGCTTTCCAGATGTCTGCTTCCGAGGTGTCCCTGCTTCCGAGGTGTCCAGTATTCGATATCGCCAGACGCTCCCGATCGTCAGGATCGGTCAATCGAGTCAGCCTTTATACGGTATACCTGCCCAAGCTGCTGTCAGTACTGTCCGTAATGTCTCAGTGGCAGTGTGTACAATGATTGCTGAGCGTATACTGTAGTTGTGGCATTGGATTGGTCAGGTTCATACTGATACTGATCCAATGAAAAGTAAAGTACTAGGTCAAGTTGGATTTTCATCATTTCTATAACTTGGCCCCTGGGAGTGAAAAACTTCATTGTTGGCCACTCACATGTGATTATGATATGATACATGATCCCCTCTGCCAGGGATCATGAATATGCAGTGACTTAGTCTGAGTTATTAAGTGTGTAGATGTAATAATTGAGTTTACAGATTGGTTTGTAATACAATGCCCTATATTAAACAGTGATGCCGAAATGACACCGCCACGCCGGTTTTTGCCAGCGTAGAATCTTGGGATGCAGGCCAACATGGCTTGGCATGATCTCAGCTTTCCTATGGTGAAAGAATTTTTTCGAATCGGCTCATTAGAAGCAAAGATGGGGGAATTTTTGTAAATCTGTTTTATGTTCAAAAGTTTTCCTATTTCTTTGAGTTTAAATAATGGATACATATGGCCTGGGTGAGAGGGAAATGGCTTGCATAAGATGCCATGAAGCAGGCCAAGGTCTGGTCATCCATTTGTGTGTTCACTGCTGGACAAGAAACATATGAGTGCCTGTTTATCAGTTTCATGCAAGCAGCTTTTTAAATACCTGTCCAGAATGAGAAAAGTAAGCACTGCTTTTCCGATCAGACACAGTAGCCCTGCTAACTTTTAATTCCTACATGGTATTAGCTGAGGGAAAATCAAACAAACCTAACCTTTTTAGTCCACTTTGCAGTGGTCCATCTGGCACAAAAGCAAATCAAAATTGTGTCAGAGATTCTGTGTCAAAGTCTAGCTTGATACAGTTAAAAAAAGCACGAGCCTGGTCACGAATATGTTAAACATGTTTGATTTAGTCTGACTGAGGCTCGATTAGTGATTTATCAATTATTTGATATGACATCATCTGCGGTGGCTATTATTGACATGAGAAAAGGAGAGCTGATTACATTTGCTATAAATAACCAGATTCTATGGATACGGCTGCGCTCAACACTAACTTCACCCACCTTCCCTGTGATATAGCGGGCTTCCCTAACCCACTTAAAAGGGTCTATTTCTACTTCTTTCCTGTCCCCTCAGGGTGTGTGTGGTGCACATATGCGCTGACATATTCCTCTGTGAATTGTGTAATGTAGTTCTCGCCATGAATATGACCTTTAATAGCTGTCGAAATGGCGTTAACCATCTATTACTCACTCCCTGTGGTATAGCTATGTTATGGGCAATAACATTCAAAGTAAAAAAAATGTTCGTGTAAATATTCATTTAAAAACCAGCAATGATGTAAGAGATACATGCGACACTATTTAAGAGGAATTTTACCCTCAGAAAAAGGCGGTCAACTATTCAGGATCTAATGTTAGCAGCTTCAAGAGGATACTGAAAAGTAATTTCATGTAAAAATTAGTGCAGGACCAATGAGTTAACAGAAAGGGCCTTTTGATGCAGTCATTGTGTGCGTGTACACTATCCACCTCCAGGTCATTGTTAACACGCTACAGACCAATGGTCAGGGGCCAGAGGTTGGGTATGGTAATAGTATTAACCATTATCTCCCCTGGAGGACTGATGGGCTTTCTGATTGTCCCCTTATCAGCATCAACCTTTGGGAAAGCGAATGAGAATATGTGCTTCTGGGGGTAGTACTTTATCAATGAGTATAAAACACTCTGATTAGACCAACACGGTGTATGCTAAAGAAGGAGTGAAGATAAGGCACAACTGCTACTGGAGGTATATGGTGGCGTGACCTTGTATCCATCTGTAAAGGACATGCAAAATCATGTAGCGCGCAGGGAGATCATCTAAGCATGAAGTCACCAAATGACAAAATATCCCAGTATAAAAGAAAGGTCAATTTAAAAAAAAGAAAGAAGGTTTGGGTGAGGAAGGTGAACAGATGAAGTCGCGAATTTTACGGGCTTCCCTAGCCCACTTAAAAGGGTCTATATCTCCTCTTTCCTATCCCCTCAGGATGTGTGTGGTGCACATATGCGCGGGCACTGACACATTCCTCTGTTAAATTATCAACCTGTGAAGCATGGGATAGCCACTTAGTGCCGCTAAAGTGCTGTAAAACACAAATCAATCAATCGCGAATTTTACTCTCTATAAGTAGATTGTATTGGGGTGTTTAATGTCTTTTGAATCAATCCTTGAAGAGTTGCGATATATACGTTCCTTAAGTTTAAAAAGCATGATGGATTTCAATATATGTCTATAATGCATATTGATTTAATAGGGCACGCCAGAGTAAGTCATATTTTCCATCAACTAGCACTTGTAATTAGATTTTTGCCATAGGCCACATACAGTGTTAAAGACAGCGTGGGTCGTTTAGTGAGCGCTGTGGTAGGTTTGTCAAATGAAAGAAAGAAGTACTGTAGCGTTGTTGTGAATAACAGCAGAAATTTGAGACACTTCACATGGGCTAGAGATTTAGCTGATTGAAGGCCGCCCGCTGTTATGTGACAAACAAACTATTAAACGAATTCAAGTCAACTACTATCCAGACAAATAGGATTAACTGCTAGCCTACAGTGAATCTATTGATTTAACCATTATTAACCAAAGTGCTCCCCTTCATATTAAGAGCAGAAACTGAGAATGAAATAGGCCATGTCGAATATAGAATGTATGCGTTGTAACTGGCTCTGTGAGTAAATAGGTTAACCTTCCTGTGCATCACTTTTCCCACTAAATAGGATATTTCAGAAGTCAATACAGTAATATTGTATACAGTTTAGCATGGTCATAGTTACCGAACTAAACAGCGACCACATACACTAAGTCTGTAAATGTGGGGAGGAAAGGCGGGATGTGGTGTGTGTGTGTGTGGGGGGGGGGGGTAATCTAGCTAATCGTATTGATTGATTCGCTGGCGATAATTGTGCTAGGTGGCAGAAATAGGAGGTTATCCGTAATCACTTTGTGTCGTCAGGGCTAGCCCAAAGGCTCCATCATGCTCCTAGATCATCTCTGCACCAGATAAATAGGCAAATACTAGGCAGATGCATGTCTATTTTGCCACAGCTTAAGAAGATATCGTTGTGACATACTGTAGAAGGGAACAGACTTACCGGCTATGCCTCTCTATGTTATACCTTTCGTATTTTGGAAGGCACTAAACAATGAGTACCAGGTTATATAACATGACAGTTGAATAAATTTCATTAATCAGTAAGACAGCCTCTATATATGTTTTGATTTTGCAGTGCGTAGATTGGTATATTGTCTTAGTCTACCAGTTGTAGTCTAGTGTAAACACGCCTCTCAAGTGTTGCTAAGGTTTTAACCCCTCCGCTTTTGGTTTACTACGTGGTAACATAATTTAGCCATTGAAGAAACCCCCTACAGTGGATCGGAGCATCTTGCCAATGGTAACTATAGAAGTTCTCTGATTAAAATCAGTAGGTACCGGTAGTACACACTTTATGCACGACGTCCACAAACTGGACCAACACTGTAAATCTGTGTCTTGGTATCGTCAGTGTCTATCCAATGCTTTATTCATCTCCACTTATTGCCACCCCCACTCTCCCATGCCTGGTCCATGTATACAAGTATAGGGTGGTAAGAAGTGATGTGATACTGGCACACCACATGCCATGTGGGTTGCTAATATGCTGGGCTACCTCTGGATCCTGTGCCGACCGGTTTCACACTGCACTAGTTGGCACCTTGTGGGTCTTCTGGTTACCATGATTATATGTCTTTTTTCTCCCCCCCTTTCATTATTTCTCAGTGGTTAGTGATGGATCGGTGCTCTCCCAGATTTGATAGGTTCAGTGGCTCTCTCATGCTCTTTGGTGAAAGGAAACTGTGTATGTTGGCGGGGGCGGGGGGTAGAAATGAATATGATACTTCACCAAAGGGTCCGGCAATAGTTCTACTCTTATCCATACATAGCAGTACAATATATGATACATCAAGTAATGCTCTGCAGGTTTTTCTACATTTAAATCTCTAGATAATGGTGTCAATCATTCACATCCTGTGGCAGAATTCTTGACCAATATTGGCAATACACAACCTACCGACAAGTTAGGACGGCAACACAGAGGTAGAGGCTAAGAATAGTTCTTTGTGGCCATATGACGTACATTGTATTGTGGTGGGGGGTTCTCTTCTACATTGTATATAAACATACTTACCAGTTGTTCAGTGAATTAGGTCATGATGCTAGATTATACTCGAAGCTTATATAGGATTTACCGTAATCTCCCGCGTATAAGGCGCACCTCCGGTATAAGGCGCACCCTGAGTTCAAGAGAATGCTATAAGGCACACCTGGGGCTGGATTTCTGAAGTTCAGTACTGTCCTATAGGGCATTAGCACATTAGGCTATGGAGGCCGCCATTAGACCCCGACTGCACTATGACTAACACCTTCAGCCCCCGTCTCCGCAGTAAATGCCAGGGATGCTTCCCATTGGTCAATAATACAATAGCCATGTGCCGTATAGTAAAAGTACCCCGCCTATAAGACGCACCCCCTTCTCTGAGAGGTTCCATAAGGTACAGTAGACCTTTGATTCACGTATAAGACGCGCCTTATACGCGGGAGATTACAGTATTTTATCAAAGTGTAAATCTACATGCTATAAGACACAGCAGGCCTATGTATAATTATAATTATATGTGGGGTCTTTACAGTAGTCTAATCAGTATTGGTAGGTACGCGTTTAGAGGGTCTAGCATAGTCTAGCAGGCCATTCCCTACTGTTGAACGTCATTCTGATACCATTCTGAAGAGCTTATTCATATTAATTAGCATACTTTCCATGGTTACAGGAGATTGCATTTCATCATATGAAGTGCCAGGGGGTAGCAATAAAACGTACCATATTGCCTTGCACATAATGGATACCTCACATAAAAGACGCACCATGTGTTGATACCAGTCCTATGAGGTGTACCTGGGGTCATACTATTATTTTCGCCACTTAAGTACGGGGTATTGTTCCTTGCAATATATTACCCGCCTATAAGGCACATACTGAGTTGAGACTCACACCAATTATAATTTTCACGTCCTTACTAATAAACGCCATCTTTTGAGAAAGACGTTTCTATTTATGGCAGACAAAATGGCTGCCTGCCTTTACAGATTGAACCTGTATAGTATTAAATCTCTTATATTGACGTGAGCTGCGCTTGGCTGAGCTGCTTCTTTGTGCGTATTGGGGAGAGGCTAAGGATAGAAAGGATCTAACCGGTTTAATCCAGAATGGTAACAGTATCGCACACAGCCACTATAGTGTATACTCTAGCTGTTGTCTAAATGAATAATGAAGCATCTGGATTGAAAGAGGTATGCATAGCCAGTAATCAATTACCCATTGGTAAAGATGAATATCTGATGCACCTCAATGAATAATTGGTCATGCTTCTGGCGAGGTAGAAAAGCTTAGACAGAGGTAAATGAGGTTAAGCTATGGCGACGTCTACAGGGTTGGGTGCTCATTTTGGCTAGATGTATGACATATCTTTTGTTTTACAATTGAACACCATCATGGTGGTACATTTATCTTAAAACGGTGCACAGTATTCATCATTCGGACATCCTACCCCTACCCCTACCCCTACCCCTCCCCGACATGCCCACTGCAATGTCAGCAGCATTGTCTCGCCCGCAGTATGGGTATAGTATCAAACTAGCTAGACTATGGTCTGTAAATGTCACACGGATATGTAGAATAGATATTATTGCAATAATTGCTCACCACTCCCCCATATGGTATGGCTCTTATGTGAAGGCATTTAATCTACTGGTTTAATATCCTTTGAACAGAGATAAAACGTTGTACCGGGTAAATGTAATCTGGGAGACTGTAGTGACACCGAAACACATCAACGTCATATCATGATCTGTATGAATCCTTAGTCTTTAGCTAGGAAGCTGAAAAAAATACTCGTAAAGAATGCACAGTTGCCATTGTATGCCTTTATAAACAAAGACATACATAGCCCAAATACAAATGAAAACGGACTCGGTATAATTTATTTCTCTGATTGTCAGATCTTTTTCATGAAAATCATTGATGTGGTTACTCTCTGTGTTCAACACTTTTAATGCATTTCGGGTATATCACGATGTATACGTCTCTTCTAATGAATGTTAACGATTGAACACGTTTTGGGTCTTAAGTTTCTGTAGTCGCACAGGTGTATAGAGACCCATCCTTCACATGATAAGCCGTGGAAAAGTCTTAAGGGTGTCTACAATAACCAACCGTGCAAGTGGTGATAGTAATGTCCATCAGGCGCTGTGACAGCACAAAATTATACACTTATGTGACAATTTTCCCCCCGGGTCAGGGCTCGACAAATCCCTGTGTCCAGTGCCCGGGACACAAACATATTTCTCTGGACACAACTTATTTTTCAAGTTGTACCCAGGCTTATACATAGAGTTAAAGGGTTGGGCACACAATATTTCCCTGCTGGTCACAGCTTTGATTCATTGCTGTGCCCAGTGGACACAAGGGTTCAGAACTGATTTGTCGAGCCCTGCGGATCATAGACGTGAAACCAAACAAATAGCAATCAGGGAGAAATTACCAGTAATTACTGATGGATGAGAGACAAGCACAGTGTTGATGTAGGCACCTCTTAGAACGATAGTCGTCATATAGCAATCTTGAGTCTCACGATGCCACAAATGATATCTGTTTTATATCTGTTTGATTTAAGTTTTATTTGTATAGACGCCTATATAACGTAGTCTGTACATTAGCCGTGTGGTTACTATGTTACTCTCTCACAGCACGGTGTACCGACACAACTTTTAATTTCTTTCCTCATTTAACATTCCATGGCTCTGTGTACATATTAAAACCAGTGTAACTCTGCCCACTATACTGTCAACATGTCACTGTTGCTTTTGCCCTTCTAAGTAGTAGATTGTACCCTCCCCTCCCTATAATATCTCTGTATCACAACTGAACAAACACAAAATACAATAGAATGGCTGATTTAGGTATCTTATAATTTCATTCTGGCTATGTGTAAGTATGTATGTATACAGTCCCTTTCCTACTTATTCACTGGGCCTTTGGGACACATATTGACTTCAGTGATGGACAGTTGTGGTGTTTAATGTGCTAATTTTATCATTGGGCAACCCAATTTTACCATTGTGGGTTGGGTCAGAGAGAGATGTGATGTACCTGTCGATCATGGCGGTAGGTACGTCATGGGCTGATTCTGACTTGGATTAGCCTCACCACAGGGGCAGCAGGTCCTGTTATCCGCGAGTAAGTGGCACCGATCTGGTAGCAGCAGCAGAGGTGGGACCCCCTACCCCTACTCTTCTCCCACCATCCACCTACTCCACCTTGTAGTCAGTTTTCATTATGCTTTGTTCTGACGTGTTTTGTTTTCTTTGCAGCCGAATTAAAAGATGTAGACTCGAGTAAGTATTGGTGCCTGGATGTGGCGCTTGGTCGGGGGTTAGATGGCCAAGTTCCCTCGGCCCCTGCCTCTTGCCTCATACCACCCTTCTGCCTCTGGCTTGTCTTCAACCCTTTCCTCCTCCCTCCTTTTCCATACCCTACCTCATTCCATGATCCATGGGTGGGCGCGGCCAGGGCCGATCAACCCTGCCCTGCAGCTTCCCATGGTGGTTCCAATGCCCTGGGCTGCTCTCGTCCAACTCGCACAGCTTCTCAGGTTAAGGAATCATGGCCATATACTCCAGATTATTATAAGCCACGCCTACACATCCTTTATGGATGTGTTAACAGCCTGCTGCTTATATAATTAGCATATTCACTAATGCATAATCAATACCCCGCTAGTATATAACACACCCTCATATAAACCAATTGTCCACACTATACATGGTATAGCCCCTTGGTTATGAGTCCTAGTTCCCGCGGTCAGGTGATCCCACCCCTCACCCTAAGATGAGATGGTAAAGGCAAGTAAGAAGTGGAAGGATCTCTGTATACAGCTCTGTTCTCCACGGGGCCCCACTCTGGGTGGCAATGCATGTGCTCGGCTAACCTCTGCACTTGGTCCATGTAGAGCTCTCTAATAAGCTAGACAAGCAACAACAAACACAGCGCTTTAATCCTATTTCCCAACCATTTACATCTAGAATAGTTCAATTGGACTCAAATTCACATCATTTAATTAGTCAAAGAAAAATCATAGTGATAACAAAAGAAACGAGAACCGTTATAGCTAAGATCTGAAAGCTCTTCAGCAACCTTTCCTCGTTGAATAACTCCACATTTTTTATTGATTTACCCGTCTTTTTATATGTGAACCCCTTATCACATATATTACTCTTTAAATATATTTCTTTGGACAAATTCCCTGTATATTTAACGTCTTTGTCAATCACAGAGTGATTGTCTCTTTGTTTCTACAAAGTTAAATGATGTGAATCAGTTGTATTGCTATCGTAATAGAGTCCTGCTTTATTTTCTAGAGTTGCATGTTCATACCTTTAAGTTTTGTAGTCGTTATCTCTTTGCCAGTACATTGACACGTTAAAGCCTTGTGAAGTGCTTTTGTGGTATGTTGTTCTACACGATATCATCATGCATAGTGAAGTCTACTAGTAATACAGATATGGATTATGGGTATTGTGGACACCTCATGTTGACAACTAAAAAAAAAGAAAGGTGGAAAAAAATCCCATTTGTATCAAATTCAAGATACAAAGGGATAAGATATCGCTTCGACTTTGCAGTGCTGATCTTTTGTAACACGATGAGAAATGAAATGTTATTAACGCAATTTCAAGTAAATTAAAACAAAAAGCAAAACAAAAATATTGTAATTAAATATCAAAGTAAGTTCTAAAGTTTGCTACTTTGGTATATGATTAAGCTTGAACCAGTGCTTAACTTAAGATAATGTGTGAAGATATTTCTGCTCTCTCCGTCACAATGTGTTACGATAATAGAAATGATGTTGTATTATTTAGGCTTTGAGGCCAAACTCTATCATGCCACCGACAATTATTCACCAGTGGGCAATCCTGTTTTGATTTGCGTAGGACAGTCCCAATTCGACAAAACCCTATTTTCTTGTCAATCCTGTGATATGAAGGCTAATGTTTTATGAAAATAGACATCAACACTTGGACATATTTGGTGTTACTAAATGGAGAGTGCTATAGAGTATGTCTCGGATATGGACATGTTTATATGCCTAGTGGTAAAAATACAGCTTAGCTGACATGTTTGTGTCATATGCCTAGTGGTAAAAATACAGCTTAGCTGACATGTTTGTGTCATAATGGACTACATTGTTGCCACCAGTTCAACCTCTGAACTATCAGGCCATTTGTGGTTTACACATATTGTTCTTACCATTTTAGATAAGAGATAAGGGTCTTCATAAGTGTCTTTCTGATAAGGATAAGGAAACATCAACCAATCAACTTTGAACAGTCGCAAACTTAAAGTTTTCATGGGTATCCTCAACATTTAATCCATGTAGTCCTAAATGTATCCCTTACTACATAGGCCTCGTACATTAAATTTATGAACTGCTAAACATAAAGGCCCACACAATATCAGATATAGGAAAACTGCAATGTAAGCAAAACAGTTAAGATATGGGGGTGGGAGTAACACTGTTTTCACTGTGGGTAAATGGTAGCTTTTTGTACTTATCATGGAATACTGTGCCACTGAATAAAAGTGGTATAAGCGTCAGATACAATAGACCATCTCCAGTGCGGGTCCAAAGAGCAATCATACGCTCTAGGGCATATTAAGGATCTATTCCTAGCCCGGATATATTTAATGGAACACGGTGGAGTACCTCAAGAGGTGCAAAGTCTCAGGCATTGTAGTACAGTCCCTTTATTAGGGAATACTTTGTGTCATCGGGTTTGAGCATTAAACATCGACAATAAAAGATGTGCGTAGTTGTTGGGGGGTAGAGGCATGTTGCGAGTGTTTAAAATGTGTGCTAGCCACTTACCGGTAAATGTATTTATTCAAGAGAGTCCCTTACTCATCTTTCTCTCAAGAAAGAACCAAGTACATTGAACAACATTTGCGTTGTATTGGACTTACTTTTAACATCATGGGTGTCACCATATGTAGAAGTCTTTAATGTAAAGACTTATGCATGTACATCAAATTGCCTGTGATGCAGGGGATGCTATTTTAGTTATAAGACATGTACGCTATATACAATGAGGTGGGTTGTATTAGAGTATGTTAAGATCATCATAGATTCGTGTTTTGGTGCCCGCCGATTAGATTTATGCAAAGTATGGACATGGTGCTACAAATGCATTACATAGTCTTAACCATTCTACCAATGAACATATAAAAACTTGACTCCACCCCTACCATGCTGATGTAATATGGGCCTATTGTCACAATCTGTTATCTAACGCAAAACTGTTTCTCATTCTCCTGCAATGCCAAATATAATAGCATAACTTAACCAAGTTCCAAGAACTCCTGTATAATTTAATGTGGGATTCTAAGAATGGTTGTTACTGGGTGTCAGACTTATTTAGAGACAAGTGAATGGAGCATGTGTATGTGTGTGGCTAGTGGTCTGGGTACTAACCTTACTCTGTTTACTCAACCTACTCCCTCCTTCTTAATCTGGCGTTAACCTAAACCGGGGTTGCCACGGGTCAGGGAAGAAACATAAAACAAAACTACACCTCCGCTTGAAGATTAATGTCAGTAAATGTCATTAAGTTTTGAAAATACAAGAGCTTCGCCAGTATCTCACTCTGTGCGGCTGTTCTATTCAATAGTAGGCTTTCAGCTTCTTATCTCTCACAAGACCTGGTGTAAGGCGTATACCAATAAATCCAGCCCCCCCCCCTTTGTAAGCAAAATAATGCATTGCTGTTCTCTAAAGGAGTGAGATGGCTAGTGACTGCGAAGAAACCTACCCAGGCATGATCATAAATAGACATTGGAGCATTGTCAAAAGCCTACTTGGGTCATTTAAGTACAAGGTGCATGGGATTCATTGCATCTAGGACAGCTGGAATAACTACCTGGGCATTGAATATTGAGATACCGATGGGGGACAGATTTAGTGGCAACCCTGTGAATCTAAGACAATTTCCTCTGCTTCTCTATGTCTTAAGTTATGGGTCTGATGCTTATCTTTTTTTCTCTACTGTCTAACCCCCTTTGCTCTCCAATTCAATATAAATCTAAGTTCTGTGAAACTTCAGTCTGCATTGCTTTCCTTTTGATTTTTTTACGCTCTAAATGAATGAATTTAAAGTTGGAGCTCTTGTGATTCATTTCCACTTAACTACCAGCTATACCTATTTTATACTTTCTTTATTCTACACGGGCCTCCCTAGCCCACTTAAAAGGGTCTATTTCTCCTCTGTTCTATCCCCTCAGGATGTGTGTGGTGCACATATGCGCGGGCACTGACACATTCCTCTGAAATCGTGTAATGTAGTTCTCACCATGAATATGACCTTAGCTGTCGAAATGGCGTTAGACATCTATCATTCACTTCACTTTATTCTACAAGAGCTGGATCCTATTTTTTTAAGACATTGCATCTCTATCACAAGTCTTTTGTCGGGTATCCTTGTACTCAGCTTTTCCATGCTGAGTGAACTCATGTTACATGACTTGTATGTGTGCTGTGGTATACACCATTGCCTCCAACATGGATTCAATATAGGGTCCTTGTGCAGTCTGTGTCCCGAGTTTTGAGTAACCCTTTGTTTTGTCAAACAGCTTACACAGAGATCACAAGTCCACCATCCTCGGAGCAGCCCATGTTCCTACGGGTCGGTGAGAAGCTCGAACTGGAGTGTACGGACACAGATGGAAGTGATGTACAATGGTACAAGGTAGGTAGGCTTTTCATTAAAACCCCAGATTATCATGATAAATTCATGTAGCCAAAACTAAATGATGCTTTTGCAGTAAACAATTAACCTAATCTCATCATTCACTGAACGTTTTCTGGCGTTTTGTGAGCTATAACAAATGTTGATGACTATTATGGATATTTTTATCATAACTAAAAGTTATTAACACTTTATTACAGGATGTTGAGCCCATCAACACATCTGCCGACTCAGGTTTCATCCTGACAAACAACAAGCAGACAAAAGATGGGCACCTTGTAACCTACTCACTTCTCGTGAAAAACAGCGTAGAGATGTCCGACTCCAGCACCTACGAGTGTAAGGCCACCATCCAAAGTCACCCCTCTCACAGAATGACTGTTGAGGTCTTTGATAGTAAGTCCCACTTTTTATACTGGTAGTTTACAGATTAGAATTAGTCTTCAGATGTGTAGTAAGCTCACGAGGTAGTGATGCCGAAACGAGGAAATGTAACCATGTCTCCTGTGGCCAGAAATAAAACTACATAATGTAAACTTTTGAATACAAAGAGATGTATATCGGACCTCTAACTGAATAGTGTGCAACTTATTTCCAGTCCCAGATATGTCCTTGGTATTTTTCTTATTTGATTAACATTGTAGCCTGTAGGATGTGGGTGTTTATTTATCGTGTCGGTGTGTCTTTGTTTTGTAAGTGATGGCCTCAGTTACTCGTGTAAGACGCGAAACTGATCTAGACGAGGAATACACAGGTAAAAGCTATGCTGACTGCTGCCGTTGATATGAACCCAGTTCTGAGTTTGAGTTTCGTTAGTTTTTATTGCCGTTCATTTGGTACAAATGTGGTGTTCCACCGTAGAATAAGCAATGGTAGGGATAAAGGACAAGCTCCTGCTCCTCAGGATCTAACTAAAAACTCAGGATCTAACTAATGACCCATCATGTAATTACTTACCACATGTAATAGTACATTAAGTAATAATAGGATTAAAAACAATTGCGAGCATACACTTCATATGACGTCATACATCCTGTCAGTATAACAGGATGACTCTTCGAACCTAACGAGCAAGGTGGTTGTTCAATGCAGTTGTGATTTCCGATGCTTGACATAAGAACATCTGTGTGTGCTTCATGTAGAACAGCTTCTATAAGCCATCCGGTGATTTGTCGTCTTGATCCCCCCCCCCCCCAGAGACTGCCCAAACCTTGAATGGCCCAGACTACAAAGGAGATGTTAGCAGTTAACACCTTCCATTCTTTTAATAACTGAAGCATAAATGATATGTTTTAAAATATGATTCAGTTGACAGCTTTTTGCCTCTTTTTTCAAATGTTGCCTGTTCTCAATGTCAATTGGATGTCTGCAACATTCAGACGTTAAACTACCCAACCAATTAATAGAATGTCTGCATGGATGGTGTCTTGTCAAAATCCCGACATGTGGCTTCTCGTCGGCTGTATTGAGTTGCTTCAATTTACATAAAGGTTGTAGTCTAGTGGGAAAAACACATACAAAAAAAAACAACTGTGTATTAGTAGACTGTCCGTGGTCCATTCTTATCTTCCCATAAGAACCTCAAAATAAGAACAATTGAGAGATCAAGGATATCTGGCATGTAACATTTCTCTGTGAGAGCCATGTCATATATGCTCGTTAAGAACCTTCAGGAGCTGGTATTGCGGTGGACATGTATTTCTTGTTTGTCCATTTCTTCTTTTTCATTGGGAGACTACTGAGATTCATCGAGCACAGCCTGCTGGTGGTTAAGTTGTGATTTTTAGAAAGTTGACCGGACTTAAGTGTGTGATTTTTCATGAACATTGTACCTACCGGTTGTATAATCTCTGCATGCTACGTTCTATGGGTAGTGGCAAAACCAGTCTTATGAGCGTGTGACAAACTAGGAGCATTTGAGGTATCCTGCTCACCTTTTCCACCGAAATCCTGCTAGATCATGTCATAGGTGGGTGGATGGGGTGAATCAACTTGGGAAGGAAGTAGTGAGGTCGAGGGGAGGGGGGCAAACTACAGAGTTTGGAATAAGGACAAAGATGGCCTTAATACGGTTAGGTCCAGGGCATTTGACTAAGCATGGCAAATTAGATCTCTGCTTTCATACCACGTTCCCATCATTAAGTAATGGGAAGTTTATTAATGGTGATTTGTGTTTGCAGTTAAGGGTGAAGACGTCAAGCTGGACACGAGTAAGAGCTCTCTCCAGCTCCAGTGTAAAGTCGAGGGTCTTACTTCCTATCAGCCCCTGAAGTGGTACCGCAACGGCGAGCTCATTAAGCCTGTCGAGGGCAAGTACCGCACGGATGCCAGAAACAACACCCTGACTATTGAACACCCAGGTAAGTCACACTATATGATATATATGTCTGAGAAAAGGTATGGAGAAGTGATTCTGCATTCTGATCTATTTTTAGGAGACTTGAGAGATTGAAAAAGAGTGAACCCTAAGGGTTTGGATTGTATAAGACACCTGAAAATGCTTTAAAATAACTACTGGATAGTTCAGACACATTACGCAAAATATCTCAAGGGCACTTTGGGGATAGCGGTTTCCTGCTTAGTGTACATGTATATACAAAAAGAGTTCTGATATTGGGATTGAGACGCTTTTGTACAACAATGGTAAACCTATGGGATGCGTATCTAGGAACTGACACCTATCTTGGAACTGATTGGAACCCATATTCTCTTCCTACAGAGGATAGTCTTGCTGGGCCCTACCACTGCGGATTCACTCTCTCCAACGGCAAGAACTACACTTTCCAAATCAATGTAACTGGTAAGTCGTCCTTTCTAGACTCTTTTAATGAATCCCTTGTACACTCAAATAGTACCTTCGTGCTCATTAGATATTTCCCCTTCACAATAATAATTCGTCATGTAATCTACAATCATAAGCCATTTATATTTCGTTGCTTTGTAGCAAAATTGGTGTAGGACATTTCCTGAAAATGTATACCCGATTTATTAATGCGGTTTTATCATGTAAATTAGATGGAAAGCGATACAAAAATGGCGCTGAGATTGGCTTATTCCTGAAAGTAGTCTACCCCCAGCTTATGAATGAGGGTGACGGAGGATTGGGGTTTTGCGGTAGATTGGATTTGGATAAATTCCATATAAATTAGATAAGTCGTGTAGGAATACACAATGGATAGAATAAACCCTTAAGAAAAAGAATATTGTTGTGGACTGTGTGTTTGAGGTCATAATTGTTGAGTAACATTGGTATTGGCCGTTGAGGCAATGCGTCTTCCTGCGTGTTTGTCTAGAATTACCCTGTATTGAATGGCCACTGTGTCTTATGTATTGCCTAGGTCCCCGAGGTGAGAGTGGTTGTCAGCTTACAATGTTAGAAGCAGGTTCTTGCTTGGTCTTTCAAAGATTAAAGAGAACTGGGGAGAAACAAAAGATTGGTCTAAAAAGATAGAGGTCCAATATAAAAATGTTCATTCATAAGAAAATGATAGACTGCAAATTGACAAATGCATGTCATAAAAAGACCAAGCAATAACCACTTCAGAGTCATGTTGTTAATCCACATATAATCATATTTTATGTCTTAACTGTATCATAAATCAATTTGATTTGCTTAAACTTATCGTCGATTTCAGCAATATTTTTTTACCTGGCCCTAACCGATGAATTTATTAAAAGACATGTCATATTAATAGGTTGAAGGCTGATGCATGTATGTGTGATAGTCCACCTGTTGTCATGTACTTTCCTTATGATAGCTCTACCAGAGCAGGAATATATTTAATGATAAGCAGTCATTCAATGATGACTTGCATGTACTGATAGTCATAGTGTATTTTCTTTTTTGTTGAAGATATTAGACAACAGGGTATCTATTGTGTTGTCTTTTTGAAAAAAAAGAAAAACATTTATGAATTATTTCTCAAACATCATTTATATTCGAAAAGGAAGTTTAATGTTAATTAAAAAGTCTGGACCAATGTGGAAGGTTCATGTGTGAGTCGATATGTTTGGATATTTGTGAGGGTGGGGGAGGAAGGGGAAAAAAATCTCCATTTTTAAAAATAAAGTACCAGACATATTGATATATATATATTTTTTCATATGAAATTTATCTTAATAGGGATTTTACATAAATTGCAAGTTTGAAAAATTAGGTTTCCATTGTCGGATGTTTGATTATTTGTAACATATCAGATTTATTTTGGTGTTATTTCAGCTATGCCCATTGTGAAGCACTTCGAAAAGTCCAAGAACTTGGTTCAGGGCGATCCATTAGTGTTGGAATGTGAGGTGGGCGGGTGGCCAACCCCCACAGTCAGCTGGGTCAAGAAGGACGAAGACGCTCCTGCAGTCCCCCTGGAAGCGGACAACCGCATTTCTTTCTCCCCACATAACAATGTAGAGAATGCCACGCTGCGTATCGAGAACATGGATTACGCTGACAGGATGAACTACATCTGTGTAGCCACCAACTCTGAGGGCTCATCAAACAGCACCGTTCTTGTACGGGTTAAGGGTAAGTACCGTAATCTCTAGCGTATAAGACGCGTCCTCTACGCCAAACAAATGCCTTGTGCGTCTTATTGGATTTTCTAAAGTTCGGGGTGCGTCTTATGCGAGGGGTAATTTTACTATAGAACAGTGCTAATCTTACAAATTTCAGCATTAAAATGTGCGTCTTATACGCCAAAATGCATTTGCTGAGTTTGGGGTGCGTCTTATACGCGCAGCGCGTCTTCTACGCGGGAGATTACAGTACCTTCTCTTTCTTTCAACATGTGAATCCTCAGTGGATCACTGTTAAATATTGGACTAGTGTTAGTCTTTGACATTGCATTCTACACAGTGTGATCATTTCATTCACACATGTAAGCAACTCTACCGTAGTACCTAGCGTATAGGATGCATCTCAAATTGATAAAAAAAAAAAAGCTATGAGTCCCATCTGGGACCCTGGTGTGAGCAGTTTGGTTCTGATCTAATGTAAATTTACCCAAACACTGCTGGAAAGATTATAGGCGGAGGGTTATGGGGTAAGAGCTATATCCAGTACCCACTCAAAAAAAATCATATTCAATGGTCCCGAAATACATGATACACCTGTGATTTGTAAGAGTATTATCACAACTGTCCCTTAAATGAGACACTAAAGCATATGTTAAATCCATGTTGACAGATAAGCTCGCTGCCCTGTGGCCATTCCTAGGAATCTGTGCAGAGGTTACCATTCTCTGTATTATCATCTTCATCTATGAGAAGCGTCGCGCAAAGAAAATGGAGGAGGAGGATGCTCCCGAAGAGGCTGGACACCTGTAAGTGTATACTAACAGATTACATATTAATTTGTAATTTAGGCCTACTGTATTCGGCGTAATTAGCGCACATACCCTGATAAGCGCCCCCCCCCCCCCTTTTTCAGCACTTAATGGACATTTTATTATCTGAATCAGTGTACTGAGGATAACTATTTTGTAAAGGTAAGCAATATGCATGCACTGATGCAGCACGTTTTCACACCTTGTGGGGGGGGGGGGGGGGTCCTGCACACTAGCAGCATAACATCCAGTATTCACACCTACAGGTGTTGTGCACATACAGGTGTGAAGGCTGTAGTGTACCCATGCACTTTTAAAATGTGTCACATTAACCCTTACGGGTTTCTGAGTACTTACCAAGAGAAATATAATTTTAGGGGCGTGCGCTTATTAGAATCAAAGACATGTATACAGAGATGAGCAAGAAAACGTGCTGGCCAACTTTCCCTGACATGGCACTTGGTCCTAGTGGCAGAACTGGGAACCAGTAGTACCCAACTCTCCCACAAGGTGGCAACACCCCTAAACATTGCCCCTACTTAGGTTTTAGGCTTATTAAAAATTACCCCCATTTAGTATTATTCTAAGAAATGATTCATTGGAAACTTGAAATCAAGGGCTTTCTCACATTTTTTACATCAAAGTGCTGTGACAATTATAAATAGGGCAAAATAACTATTCATTAGTCAGTAATCCTCAGATAAAAAAAAAACAACAGGATTTCCAGCAGCCAGTTACAAATGGGGACAGGTTTTTTCTGGCACTTACAATTTTCATATCAACTCCATTCAAAAAGTGTTGGTTAGCCCTTGAACTGTACCTTGAAACCGAAATGGTTTCTAATTGATAGCTGATAGGGAAAATGTTAAGAGGGGGTATAAATTTTGGTAAATTTTTCAAAAAATCCAAAATGTTGAAGCCTTTTTTGAAAATTGAACCCCCTAAAAGGTTTTGATGAAACGGTGTCAGTTAAATACTACATATCAAGGGTTTTCTTTCAGTCTTTGAATCAAAGTGCTGTGACATTTATAAGTGGGTTAATTAATTATCTCTGATTGGTGTTTTTCTGAGAAAAAGATAGGGTTCAGAGGGCAACATCCAACATGGTGACCAATGGGGGACAGTTTTTTTCTGTCACTCAGCATTTTCATATCAACCCCATTCAAAAAGGGTTGAATAGCCCTTGAAGTGTACTTTGGAACCAAAATGGTTTCTAACTGATATCTGATAGGGAGAATTTTGACAGGGGGATGTAAATTTCCAGGAAATTTTAGGAAAATCTGAAATTTTAGAGCCAACCAAAAAAGGAACCCCCTTGATAATTATTATCAAACATTTTTAATCAAATACTTAAGATCAAGGGCTTTCCTTCAATTTTTAAATCAAAGTGCTGTGACATATAAGTGGGCTAAAAACAACATCTTCGGGCAGTCATGAAAAGGGATATGTGGCTGTAGTTCCTGTGTTGCTCACCAGGGTACCCCTGATACCCATGGCAGACATATCAGACTACAATGCTATAAGGATTCTCATCCAGTGTAGTATACACCATGTTAGAATTAAATTTTGTTTGGAGTTTTAGAGAAAAATAAAAAAAAAAAAATAAGCGCACAGTGCGCTAAGTACGTCGAATACGGTATACAGACTTTTCAATTGATAATCAATCTAGTGTTTGCAGTTTCAATGAAATTCATACAATTGTCCCTGTTGATATTAACATATATAGAAATCGTGTTTCGTTAAAGAAGTCTTAACTTAAAGTGATGTTCATAGTTTTTCTTTGCTGCCATTGAATTACTAGTAGTTGTAGACTTGATACAATGTAATTATGTGTTACCATATGTATTGTTTCAGGACTAACTCACATGACCACAAGGGTAACGATGACATAAGACAGCGAAAATGAGCGCCAGTGACTCATCTCCCATCATACTGCACAAGACTCAAGGCTATCTTTATGTAGGTGGTCGTACCATCACTCACCACCTGACCCCTAGCTGACCTTGAGAGCTAAATTGCCGAAAGTTTATTACGTTAACAACAGTTTCCAATCTATAAATATAATTCTTTGAAGATTCAAGTATACCATATCTCAGTGTATTTATGAATCAAAAATACACCAGAAAGTTAAATTCTCCTACAACAGCGCACTCTTAGGTGCCGTCCGAGTAGAATGAGCATGGTTATTCATTATTACTCACTGCAATGTCATAACAACAGTTGTAAAATATGATTTAAAACTGACGTGTACTTGCAGAATGTTACAAGTAGGAATGATGACAATGGTAACCCTATATGTATGTTGCGAGTCATTTATATCATTATTGTTATGATAACAGTATAAGATTCTCAGAGGTCTTATTATTTTATCAAGAATGTCTCAGCCTCGCTTGGCCCAGACCAATTACTTAAAACGCATAATTCGTACATCAATATCTCCTATGCTGATTCCCCTACCAAAAGTCCCTATTCTATGTTCATGGTAATCATACGTCTAATTTCTGTTTGTATGTTAAGGATTTCCTATATATCAAGAAGAGTGCTACACAAATCGTGAAAAAAAATCTATGTATGAATATTTTATTAAAAAAAAAATTATGTATGAATATTTTATTTTTAGTTTCACAACTATTTGGTAGTAGATATGTGATATTTTGATTTATATCATAGTTGGAATTAGTGGGTGCAATCATTTCAGTGATTTTGTTCATAATCTAGGTGTATGATTCTGATGTGTCGCATGGGTGGACGAGTGTATATCCTACAGCAGACAAGAGCGATACCATTGCCATGTAAATTACAGTGATCCCACTGTGTCAGTAATTTATAGACGTAGGTGCAAACTGAGGACATTTTGCATAGAAATTGTCTCGATTTATGATATATTGAAATACTGTTAATACCAGCAGAAGGCATCAAATATCATGCATTCCATGCCCGACTCGTGATAGCAGTGCAAAGTTGACCGGTAACGTCCAATCAGTGCAAGTGGTGGGGAGGTGCTCAGGACTTGTTATCAGTATACCTAGTTAGTAACAGCCCAGGGGCAGTGAATTCATCCCTCTTTATTTTGTTCAGTGCTACCCTTTTTATGCAGAGGAGAGCTGGCTTATACAACCAACTGCCGCTGTAGATGTTTCAAACAGCAGTTTGGTTCCATTTCTTCCTATGGTGAATTCTGGCCTATTATAGGGAGCCGCATAGAAGGGAACCTGGAAGGGGTAAACTAGAACAGTGTTTGACATCCGTGACTCCAGGCCCTGTCTGATGTGGAAGCAAGAGAGCGTCAACTTTCATTATCGAGAGTTAACCTTGTGTGACCTTGTATGACATTGAGTGACCTTTAGCTCTTAGGCTTACTCCTATTATGGAGAGTGAGTTGATTGTTCTTAATTGTAGGTGACTTATCCTTTAATGTGATAACACAAGACTATAAATATGCAATGTCTGGGTTCTGAATGGCCTTGGAATGCATGAGCGGATGATGGTGTGCATGTGTGGCAACCTCGTTGGTTTCTATTCCTATTTTGGAATGATTTACCATCAAACCCCATCATGATGTACAACTACGATAAAAATATACATATTTCATAGGAGCAAAGTTTAGAACTGTTAAAATGGATCAATATTGGGGAGTTTTTCAGACAAATACAGTTTCAGGATCCCGAGGTACTAGTGCCAAGTGCTGTGAGGTGAATGTATACGGATTGTAGACTCATAGATATATGTATATCCTGTTAAAAGTTAGCTTATTAAAAGACAAAAGAAGGCTGTAGGAGTGAGGTTTGTCTTGAGCCTTGTGATTAGTAAGCACCAAACCATAGCCACAGTTACTCATAACAGGGCGCTTCCATCTGCCCAAGGATATGGTTTGCTTGCATACTCATTTTCATTATCTACATGTCTATAAGAGCAGGTTCTAATCGCTGTCTGAGGCGTATAAATATCAACGGTGATTCTCTGGTTCAAGCATCTTGCACCATTGTTATTGAGCTCTGACTTGGCTTTATCAATGTAAATGATTTAATATAATCTTTTATCATGCGTCATCCAGGGAATCTTGGCATAGGCCAAGTTGTTTTTAGGGACCGTAGTGTGACTGACAGATACATACATAATATACATGTAGGTACCACATATTTATCCCTCACTGTTGGTTACATGTCTATAATGGTGTGGGTCACCCTTTGCAATCCCCCCAGTTTAGTGCTGCTCAGTCGTTTCTTTTCATCTTATATATATTTTTTTTTTTCCATTCAGTTAGTATGGTATGTACATAGAAACAAGGATGTATAACATGAAACTGTCCTCTGGACGTGATAATGTAATGGTTTTAAATCTAAATTATTCGAAACTGACTTTGTGGGATGATTCTCGCCAAATGAGTGGGATCCAGTACGTTATTATAATATCAGTTGCGTGAAGTACACCATAGGGAACCAATCGTTACATGAAGAGGTAAAATAAACGTGATTAAAACGTACTTGATGTCTACTCAAACAATCTCAAATTTTCAGTATTGTTAATTCTAAGTCACAACAACATTTTATCAATACTTCTAGTACTGAGTCAGTGTTGCTGTAGAAAGTTTTCACCAGTGTTAGTCAATTTATATATATATATATATATATATATATATATATATATATAAATTAAGAAAGATCTTTGTACAATGTACTTTAGAAATGAAAGATCCTGCCTCAAACCACTATAGTGCCATTGCGACAAATGAGGATAAAACACAGCTTAGGATCTGCACAAACGTAGTAACTACATTGTAGGTATTTAGAGGTGAAAATTTACTAATTATCGTTTCACCTCATCACAGTATGCTACGGGGTGTTTGTGTACTAAAATGGATGTTAGCAATTTTCTTCAGGTTTTACCATTATAGCAAGTGTGCTACTTCCCCTTATTTCGTTTAAGCTGACCGCAGACGGGACCGACTGGATCGGCCGATCCTGACGATCGGGAGTGTCTGCGTGGACGTCCGATCCAGTCGGTCAATATCAAACATGTTTGATCACCCCGATCGGATCGGGACCACACTCCTTAGATACCGATCGAGTCTGGCCCGCCTGCGGTTGCCTTTAGATAGAATAATGTTTTGTGTTGAATTATGCTGTAATAAAAAATGGATTTTTTTTTTGCTGTGCAACCATGTGCTGGATGCGCTAATGCAATACTGTAATAAATTTCTAATAAATCAAGTGTGATCCGCGTTTCATTATACAATAATTACCGGCACTAGATGTTACATGTGACCAGGATTGCAAAATTTCCTGCATGGTTTTGGCCAAAAAATTAATTTATAGAACCTGTTTCAATTTAAGAGCGCCTGCTCTTTGTATTAGCAGTAACATGACGCATGTCCCTTACCAGGATTATTTCCGAAAAGTTGATGACGCCCCCTAAAGGGATGTGATTTCTCCCTACATCTGTAGTATTTTCTATACTTTTGGCCCAAAAAGATGAGCCTTATGATTTTGTGCCTATACATGGGTGCTCAAAATTTTCAGGATGTCACGTCACTTTTTAGGAAGGACAGCATCACTCCATCACTTTTGATGTATATGCCGATGCTCTGGGAACCTTTGATATTGTTAAACGAGGCAAGGGCTTTTGACACCACCTTTCTGACCTCTTGTCTACTAGCCCTTAGCCGAGTTTCTTATGATTACCAAGTTTCAATTGCTATTTTGGCCTCTAGCAGATTACATGCACCACCAAAATACTATTCCATTACACAGCATATGCCCTATCACACCCTTCAAAGACCCCATGAGTCATATTTCCCTAGCCCACTTAAAAGGGTCTACTTCTCCTCTTTCCTATCCCCTCGGGATGTGTGTGGTGCACATATGCGCGGGCACTGACACATTCCCCTGTGAAATAGTGTAATGTAGTTCTCGCCATGAATATGACCTTAGCTGTCGAAATGGCGTTAAACATCTATTACTCACTCACTCACTATGATTACCAAGTTTCAATTGCTATTTTGGCCTCTAGCAGATTACATGCATCACCAAAAAACTATTCCATTACACAGCATATGCCCTATCACACCCTTCAAAGACCCCATGACTCATATTATTATATACATGAAAATCTTTTGATAAATGATGAAAAAACCATTTCATGGGGTATGCTTTTCTTATATTTAGATTCCAAGAATTTGCATAGACCCATCAAAACCTGTCATTTAGCTCTATTTCTGTTACAACTGAACCCCCAAATATAAGTCATATAGTGAGGCAAAAAGTAAGACAAAGCTATCCATGTAATAGAGTTTACATTTAAGGTGTACTTTGATGGCTGTGACATGGTAATTACTGTTTGTTTTTGTTGTTTTTTTTAGAAATGCATGGGATTTAGGGCTCTTTTTACCCTAAATAAAAGGGTAATCAAACTGTCTTTAACCCCACTTATAGACCGATTTCAGATTTTTTAGAAGAGGAGGGCATAGAGTAGGTATGGGGGCAGTGCATGTCATGGTTATCTGGGCAAATATCTTTTGATATAATTGATTTTGAAGACCTTCCAATTTGGTTTATTGATAGGTTTAATTCCAAGATTCTCTCATAGACAAAACATTAGTCTTGCATTGGAGGTGAATCTAAGGTCAGAACATAGAGGAGCCTAGTAGGGTTCTCTATGGTATCAGTAGTGAGATAGCTGGGCCCTTTAAGAGGATTGGCTTCCAATCATTTCCCATGGGAAAGGAAGGAAATGTAACAAGTTATTGCAACAAGGTCACATCACCTTGGGTACACTGTCTGTGATGTTAATTGTAGGATCAACAATGACTGTCGATGGATGGGACTTAGGTCGGGACGATTTACTCAATATATGAAAGTAATTTACTTAACATTTGTCAGCAATCATGCAATGTATGTCCATACTAACTCACCATTTCTCTGCAATTACCAGTAGTCCTTATATGCTAGTACTATTTGTTACTAATAAGTCAAGACTATGGAACTGGATGCGTTACTTTTTGAATTAGAGACAAATAGCTAAGATAAAGTTAAACCAAACGCTACCTTCTTGAACTTCACGTATCTTTATTGGGGTCTGGATCTTTATGGGCTTCCCTAGCCCACTTAAAAGGGTCTATATCTCATCTTTCCTATCCCCTTGGGATGTGTGTGGTGCACATATGTGTGGGCACTGACACATTCCTCTGTGAAATTATGTAATGTAGTTCTCGCCATAGCTGTCGAAATGGCGTAAAACATCTATTACTCACTCACTCACTGGATCTTTATGGGACTTTACGGAATGATGGATGCATTTGTAGGTAATATGGAATTCAAAATCATGTAGTTAGTATTATTAAAAGTAGACAATGTCATGAGCTGAAGCATGGCTAGTTGGGTTGGCCTTGAAGACCAGGGAAAGCTATGACTGATGTTTGATTGGTCTAGACAAAGCTATAATTACCTACTTAATACTAGTAACACACAAATTAAGGCAGTTGGGTCTAAAAGCAGAGGCAGGCAGGATAGGTGGTGACACCACCAGACAATCACCAGCGGGTGTGGGAGGCAGAGGGGATGGTAGGTAGGCACGCCACTAGGTGGGTTGGGGGGTACTCAGGCATGCCTCAATACTCAAGTAGCTAAATTTGTCCTTAATGACATAGTGGGAAAGTCATGGGCAAGTCATCTGTACCCTTGCCTCGTTTCCTTTCTGTCTCTCCAAGACATACTCTTTACTCAACTGTTTTAAAATAAACGCTCTCTTGTTGGTGCCTGTCCTTTTCTAAAACCCCTTCATCACTACCGTCACTTTAAAAACCCTCTGTCGCAAGGATCACTTTTTACCCATGTATTTGCACGATTTTCCCCAGATCCAATGAAAATCTTATAGCAATCATGGGGGGAGGGGTGACTGAAATTTTTCAGGGGATCAAGTACAAACCGAGACAATGCAATATTGTCTGATCTTGTTTCCCACACATTGGTCAAAATGAAATCACATCCCTGATGGTCTACTAATGTTGTTAGAGAGTGTGGCACAGTACCCATGGCACCACATAAGTTTCAGACATAGGTTCGATAGAAATAAGAATAGGATGAAAGAAATAACACCTAGAGTGTGCGGGGGACTGGTGTAGGATACCGAATACACACCCACTGCTGGGCGGTGGTTTATTATATACCGATCCTAAACAAAGGACGCATTGGCGTGACATAGATAGCATGAGGTGCTCACAAGTGAAGCACGTGTTAATCAGACGCAGTAGGCGTATCCCACTGTAAGAATACAATGTATCAAACCTAATTAAATACAGACGCACGACTTGGTGCAAGTGCGCAAACAAGTTGACTGTACCATAAATCCCTTATATATGAGTGCTGTAAAGTCTCTATATATGTCCTCATGGAAGGCACTGTGTTACATTACCTCCCCTTTTTATATTACTTATAAAAGGCGATCTAAGTCATGAAATCATTATGACATCACTGGTCACAAAGTTCAATAAAAGTTCTCTTCCTTCTCGTTGTGTTATTGTTGGGTACTTCTTAAGATAAGTGTCCATACCCTTAAACTAGGTTAACATAATTTAACTTATAAGTCACTAGTATCACTAATGCATTATAATTGAAGTGTCCTTCAATCGGTTCAGGTCTTCATGACAAAATAGTTGATGTCCATTGCTGACGTCTAACCTATAGTTCATATAGGTATTCATATGCATGGCGCATAAGTAATATAAAACAATATTTAGTTCATTAGGGTAAGCTGCAAGTCAATTTGAAGACACTGCTCGGTCTGGATTGTCTATCCCTGGTAGTATAAGGGACGGATACAACTTGCCACCCCTGGGTTGAGGTGGTACTGCTTCCGGCGGTGCAAATGGTACAACGGTTTCTTCCTGTCCTTCACCTGCTCCGGGCTGCACAGTCTGGGCTCGACCGGCGTCGTCACCTGCTGGGCTGCTAAGGCAACTGGTGGCATGGTTAGTGTCACTGGATGGTTTACTGCTGCACATAGCCTCATACTTGCAACCGATACCAATTAAGACTACTAATAAAACAATCCCAAGAGTCCCACCTGTAAGACTGGGAAGTCCAGTCCTGGTAATTTCATCCCAATTTGGAATATCCTCTTCCCTCTTTAATTCTTGTTTTAGAACTTCTATATCTATCTCATCTACATGCTTAAGATTTCTTGGAATTTTGATCTTAGGTGATAAGATAGGCTCAAGGAGGGTCATATTCATTGCTCGTGAGATGACGACTTTATTCAGGCGATCTGGAACCCGATAGCGAGAGGAGACGCTGTATTCAGTATTGAACTGCATAAGGTCGCTGGTTGCTACACAACCGGGTACAAGTTTGATAACCTGTAGAGGGGGTCGAGTTTCAACTTGCTCCCTCTTATGCTTGCAGACGACTCTAAAGGATTGAGACTCTCTAGATACTATAGCCCACTTGCTATCTCCCAAGTACTCTCCTATTGGAAGGTGAACCTTAGCAGATACCATGACTCTGCAGTATGCATCTGGTTTACGATTTAAATATAACCTTAAAGCGCAATCACGGGACGTAGCTACTGGTAAACTAGGACGATGAAACATGCAGTGTGTTAAACCCTTAAGGCCACACACTTCAAAGACGCTCTTGTCCATACGTATATAGCGGGTTTGCTCGATGTTTATTGCAAACCGGTCTGTTGTCAGATCAAAGTATCTAGAGAAATTAGATTTCTCTACGGGTACAGGCAAATTTATTACCTTTATTAGTTCCCACCTCTCTTGGCTAATCAGAGGTAGGGTGATCTGTACAAGAATGCCTTGCCGGACACTTGTAGATGTGCATCTCAGCAACTGATAGTACTTCCACAGGTCGGCACGAAAATTAAATGGTAGTAGAAGACTACCTACCATGTTTCTGCTTATGTTCTGCAGCAACTTCTGCAGTTGACTTGGTGAAATCACCTTTGGTGTCAAGCGGCCCATGGCCACATTTGCTAATTTTAGTTCTACACCCTTCAGGTGATCGTCGCAATAATCTAACAGGGAGGATATATTATCGATATATCCCTCCACCCTTGAATGGATGACAATAAAGTTCCTTAGGGGAATGACCACAGCGTTGGTCACATTCTCTAGACGAGACTGAAAGTCTCTAGTTATCTCTAAGACAATGTTCAAGGTCTGTCTATTTCTAGACACTTCAAAATGTGTTATGTTGAGGAGAGATAGAGATTCATCAAGAACATGGTGTTCCTTGAGTCTCTCCCTCCTCATGACTTCAACATGATTAGATAACCGTCTAAGGTCATCTTCGCTAGCTACTCCAAAGGCATAACTCAGCATGCCCCCTATATTAAGTATAGCTCTCTTGCTCCTTCTCTTAAGACCTTCTAGGTCAGAGATAATATTTCTAAGGGTACTCGCCCTCTTCTTTAGATGATTGAATGCCTGGAGTTGCAGTGCACTCAATTTGGAATAGGATTCCTCGAACCAGCTAATACTCATAAATCCATTAATATCCTCACCCACCTCTTCCAGGTGAGATTCTACCTCTGCCAGGTAGACACTAATAGATTCAAGGTCTATAACAAAACTGACCTTCCACTCGGCCTCCATGGCATGGGTCTCATGGACTCGCGTAAAATAGACATGGTTATAATTCTCCCCACTCACTATACCTGTGAGGACTATGTACAACAGTATAACCAAGTTAACCATAGTGACCTTATTGCCCATGGTGGTCGCTACCTGAAAAATACAATAAGGACCATAAGACTATAACTACTACTTATCCACATATAGGACAATATATATATATATATATATATATATATATATATATATATATATATATATATATATATACCACAGTAACTTACTTACTTATTTTATAGTTATTATGCCATACCCGGATTCACAGTTCACCATCTAGTGCTACATGGCGGTGTACGAGCAGCATCATACATCACTATTGGTGGCCACAGAGGCAGTATGCTTCTCTAGCACTGACCTTAACCTGAGGTCACCACACCATGCATAGTTCAGGTCTGACTGCATCCTATTGTATGAGGTCGGCTATTAGGGTGAGAAGATCCTTGACCTTCTTCTTCCTAACTCCTTCCAGCCTTCTCTTCTTTCCAGCGGAATCTTGATCTTGATCCCCTTCTCGAGATCTTTTAGTATCTCTGGGATCAATATCCATAGTATCAGGGATACCTGCCGGGACACTGGTGTCCATCGCCTGTCCACTAACATTGTCTGGTGGCTTAACTGCAGCACCAGTTACCTGAGGGTCTACAGGTGGATTCTGCTGACCACCATCCTCAGAGACTTGCACAGGTGGGTTCACTACACCACCTCCGGATGGTCTTGCCTCACCATCCCCTGGAGGACTGCTGGTACCACGTAACCTCCTTACCAGTTCAGACAGAGGCAGATCCTCGTCTGAATCCGAATCAGAGGCACTGTGCACTCCCCTTGGGACAGGTATGTGGGGCACGCGCTCGCCGCGGTGTCTTGTCCCCACCTGAGGACTCTCTCCGAGTAATACCTCGTCCTTCAGGGAATCAGTGTCTGACTCTGATTCCAGGGGCTCAGCAGCCATCTTGGCTCGCCTTCCTAGCCCCCTCCCTTCCTCTTGGGATTTTGGCTGCTCCCATTCATCTTGAGCCAGCCGAAGATGTTCTGCATGAACATCTTCAACAGCACCGGTCAGTTCATTCCTGACCCTAAAGTTGACCTCATGCCACTTTTCTACTATCCTATAGTACGGTGAAAAGGGTAGTTCCAACTTATTGTTCCGGTGCATGTTATATAAGTACACTGAGTCACCAACCTTGAAAGTGACGTCTTTGACCTTGCGGTCATGGTACTCTTTTTGCTTCCTGCGGGCTTCTCTTCTATTTCTGGCCACTTCCACGAAGCTCTGATGTTGTCTCTCAAGGGCGAGCTTATGATACTCCTCCCCTTGATATTTCCTTCTAGGCTTCATCAGAGTGTCTATTGGAAGCACAGGATCCCGATTATGCACTAGGTAGAATGGGCTGAATCCCGTGCTTTCATTCTTACCTACTCTCAGAGCAAATTGCACCGAGGGAACCATGGCATCCCAGTTCCTTATATCCCCGGCTACCGTTTTGGATACCATGTCGTTCCACACTCTGTGGACGCGTTCCATGGCCCCGTTCGAACTAGCGTGGTACTTGCTCGTTTTTATCCTGAGTATCTTGAGTTCGGAGCACACATGGCTCACAACTTCATTCAAGAACTCCTTACCTCTATTGGAGAGCAAGGTCAAAGGGCATGAGTGTGCTGGTATAAAGTAATCCAAAAGGCATCTTGCAATTGTCTCGGCTCTTTTATCGGAAATCGCATAAAACTCTGGCCAGCCTGAATAGATATCCACTAGGGTCAGCAAATATTTGTTTCCCTCGTAGCTCTCTTCATAGGGGCCCGCTATGTCTATGGCTACCTTTTCAAAAGGGAAACTCACTGACTCCATCTCTTGCAGCTCACGTCTTTCTTTCACCATGTTCCTAGACCATACAGTTAACACAGTGGCTGACGTAGTGTACCACAGTCTTGTATATACCCTTCCAGTGGTATCGCTCCCTTATTAAGTCATATGTCTTGTCCATTCCAGGGTGACATATATCATGTACCTGTGATAACACTACCTGCTGTAGGTGTGGTGGGACCATGAGCTTAAGCCTGTTCTCCTGCTCAGATATGAAATAAACTATGTCCTCTATCAGACAGTACCTATAGATCTCTGGTCTCTTAGGACCTATCAGCTGAAGTTGTTCCTTAAGGTACCTAAGATTGGGGTCCTTGTCCTGCTCAGCGCTCATGTGCTCCAGTTCAGTCTCTGGAACCTTCGGCACCTTCTTAGGCAAGACAGGTGGCTTAAGTTTGATCTTCCGGAGCTTGTTCCAGTGTTCTAGCACGTCATACTGGTTGGTGTTTATGACCGCTATTTCAACACCAGGGGTACGACTTAAGAAATCCGCCTGAGTGTTAGACTTACCTGGTAAGTATTGAATCTCGCAGTCGTACTCGCTGAGCAGCATTGCCCACCTTTGTACCTTCTGATTCTTTTGCTCGCTACCCAGCAAAAACCGAAGAGGGGCGTGGTCTGTTTTTATAGTGAAGCATGCTCATCTTCTGGAGGGCGTACACTATCGCGTATGCCTCTTTCTCTACCGTTGCCCATCTCTTCTGAGTGTCATTTAACTTATGTGATAGGTACTGAATGACCTTCTCCTCACCTTCAGGTGAAACCTGAGACAGTACGCCACTGATGCAATTCATAGAGGCGTCTGTCGTCAGTATAAATTTCCTTGCCATGTCGGGGTATGCTAATATGGGTGGACTCATTAGCTTGGCCTTCAGGGTGTCAAAGGCTTGTTGGCAGGCATCATCCCACTTGAAGACGGCGTGTTTCTTGGTGAGACGGGTGAGTGGTAAGGCGACATCTGACAAATGGTCAATAAATCGGCGATAGTAACTGACCATTCCTATAAACCCGCGGACCTCCTTAACGTTAGAGGGGACCTGCATGCCCTTGATTGCCTTTACTTTTTCCGGGTCAGGAGCTATCCCTTCCGGGGTCACGATGTGACCCAGATAGTGAATCCTATCTTTAAAGAACTCACACTTTGACAGTTTCATCTTCAAGTTAGCCTTGCGCAGGCGCTCAAAGACCTCGGTCAAGTGAGCCTCATGTGACTCTAAAGTGGGGCTAAAGTTATAACATCGTCCAGGTAGGGACGACAGTAGGCTTCCAGCCCGGAGAGTACATGACCCATTAGTTCAGTAAAGATACTTGGGGCGTTGGTCAACCCGAAGGGCATGACCTCGAATCGGAAAATACCACGGTGGCAACCAAATGCTGTCTTATCTTTGGACGCCTCGTCCAAGCCTAGATGCCAGTAACCCGCTCTCAGGTCCAGAGTCGAAAAGAACCTCGAGTTACCTAGTGACGATAAAATGTCATCGATCACGGGCAGTGGCCAATTAAACTTGACACTTAACGAGTTTAGTTTCCGGAAGTCTACACAGAAACACCAATCACCCGTCTTTTTCTTAACTAGCACAACTGGTGAACACCAAGGACTATGTGTTGGGGTGATGATGCCTGCATGTAGCATCTCAGTTATCTGTTTGTCCACTATCTCCCTCTTGGCCAGTGGGACACGATATGGTTTCTGTTGAAAAGGCTTGTTATCTTCAACATCTATGGACAACTTAAGAATGTTGGTCTTCCCTAAGTCTGCATCACTACTAGCAAAGACATCACCATTGTCTTTTACCAATCTCTCTACAGTGTCCCGATAAGCTGCATCACAGTCTATAGTAGCAGCCTCCTTACTGCTATCCCATGCTTGACTGTCCAAATGATCAAGCACCGCATCATCTTCAGCAGGGATGGCCTGGGCTATCACATTACCCTTATCAAGATAAAACGGCTTACCTGTCTCGTTGGTGATAAGGACAGGACAGCTCCTCTTGGCTTCCACGTCCACTAGACTATTACCAACCATTAGACCTGGTTCTCTACTTAAGAACCCTGTGTTAATAGATGTTATCATGCACATCCCATGTCTGCGCTGGGCGCGGACACGTGCTATGACTGAGCACTGTGGTGGGACATGCACAGGCTCAGTGAGTTGCATTAATGATCTAATATAACGCTCCTCATCCAGTTTGACTTTCTCTTGTCCCACCAACATAACCTTGTTGCCATAATCACAAGTAACCTTGTGGTCATGAAGGAAGTCAAACCCCAGGGCGAGAGTCGGTCCCACCTCCCCCACCACACACACCTCATGTGCCAGTTTCTCCCTTCCAAACTGGAAACAAATGGTGGCTATACCATAGCATGGTATCCTATTACCCTTAACTCCGGACAGCTCATACTGGGCAGGTTTCAGTTTGTCTGGATCACCACTCATTTGCTTAAAGGTTTGTATGTGGACAAAACTCAGGTCAGCACCGCTGTCCACAAGGGCTCGGTAGGTCCGTCCCCTGACTCTTACCTGGCAGCTGCACCTGTTTCTGTCCCCGGCGGCAGAGATGACCACCCTCTTCCCTGTCTCTTGCCCCCCTTGCCCCCTTCCCGCTTGCCTCGGGGAGGGGGGGTTACTCGTTTCCCGGCTCGGCCTCAGACGGGGAAGGCTCCTCCCTATCTTCGGCGGCCTGGGCCCCGGCGGCCACAGCGGAATGAAAAATGACTTTTTACATCGACCAAGTTTAAAGCTGAAAGTTCCAAGGTGCATTGTAGACAGGTGAAACATATTATTGTTTCACATATTTTGCCAATGTTTAGATCACTTTTACAATGACAAAATACACCCACTTTGGGGTAAATTTCTAGTTCCTGAAGGTATGATGCACATTCTCGCACGCTGCCTAGTATGTACCTGTTATAATGCCGTGGACATGACTCTTTAGTTTGTAATTGGTATACTCCAATACACCAGTCCTTTGTCTGCAATGTAACATTGTTATGTTTAAAGTAGTCAATGCAAGCACCAAAAGCATCCCAAAAAGCCTCTTTAACTCTTCTTTTACCGGAGTATTTTGGTGCAAATTTAGGGGTTTAGTTTACAACATAAACTCTCAAAAACCATTGGAATTGTGTGAATATTCAAATTAGAAGGGAAATAGTGATCGTTTATGCTAGGCTAATCATTCAGATAGAACAACACCCAAGTTTTCTCTATCTAGTTTAATTACTGAGATATATCATCATAAAAGTGGTGTTATGATGAGAAAAGTTGATCTCATGAGATAACTTCAAATTGCAATGTCTTAGCACTCCCTGTATCAATCGCAATGATATAAAGTGCATATTGTAGTAGATATAAAGTATATTAATTTTTTTTTAATTTTGGTGGATACTGAATTTTGGAAAACATTCTTTTTCGGTTACCATGGCAACCAAAACCATGCAAAATCCATATTTGTTCATATCTGTTGCCATGGTAACCCGCCAAAATGGCCAATAATGCATCAAAGTACTGTAGCGTTCTACCCCTCGATGTTATATCGAATCTTTCGATAAACAACGAAGAACAACTATTCAGGTTCCAGTTAAAACTTTATTGTCTAATAACACATAGGCATCAGCCGTTCTCGATCACAGTTACAGGTGGCAGAGTTTGAACTCTATTGCAGGTTCGACACTAGGCCTTCTAGTGTCTAGAGTTAATATTCCACATGAACCCCCTCTGTGCAGGAGCACAGAGGAGTATTAGAATATGGTAGCCGGGCAGCCGCCGACCATTGCTCACAATGGTCAGTCGGGGCTGGACTGACCCTGAGGAAGGCCGTACAACGGCCTTATATACACCGGAGTCGAGGGCCACGTGACCAAGTGGTGACGTGGCGCTGGACTCCAGCGCCCCCAGGCGTCGGGTAATAGAGGTGCTCTTGACGTCGCCCACGAGGACCACGAAGGTACCTCGAAGATGACGCGGGACCACCACACCACCCCCCACTAGACTGAAACGAGGTCTCTGAAAATTCAGAGATCCCGGATCAGTCTAAACAATTAGATAATAATATGAACTACTGGATCCGTCGACATAGTCGACAGAAACAGTAGAGGAATATATAGAAATATAGTTTCTACTGTACTGTAGAAAAAAAATTATTATCACAGTTAAATTATAAGGCGTTGCTCCATCCAACGTAGGAGACCAGTGTCGAAACACTGCTTCACGACCTGCTCCTGGTCGATCCGAGGGAGGCACGACCGGGTATGGCAACCGGGGTCGTGTCGTTTCCTCCCTGTCTCGTTGAGAAGCTCCTTCCAGCGTAGGAAGCCCATCGATAGCGTACCATACTACTATGATGGTCCTTCGACCGTGAGGCCGAGGATGTGTGGCACCACCGGGCCCTAAGACCAGGGTGGCGTCGGATCCACACAGCTTCGCAGGGAGGTCCGGGGACAGGAAAGGTACCCCCACTCGTGGAGGGTACACCGTCGTCCGGGAACGAGTTCCCGGGGGTTCCGTGCTGACATCGAGACTCTGTTCGATGTCAGCGATCCAGGCTGACGAGGAGGCGCAGTAGTTTCATACTACTGATCCTCCGAGATGGACCCTGTAGCGGCGTCGATTTCGGCCTGCTCTCCGTCAGTGCGCTCCTCTCCATGTGGAGCGCTGGCGGCTAGCTGGCCCGAAAACGTCGGCGACTCCGGCAATGGGGCCTCACGGTCCATTGTCGTACTCCAAGCCTCGTTAGAGGTCTCGGGTGCATCCCGGGAGTTCCAGCATCTGAGTGGAGAACGGCCGAGTCTGCTGAGTCGCTTCCGTCGTCGTCGTCGCTCTCCTGACCTTCACGGTCGTCCTTGTCTCCCTGGTCAGGGGGAGGCTTTGGAGAATGATCGACGACATCGACGTCCCCGTCTATATCCATCGACTGTTCCACCTCGGCAGGTTCTACTGCTTGGGCGGAAGCCGACGGGTCCGGACAGACGGCTACGTTCGCCGGGGCCAGGGGAGTGATGCCCTGAAGATCCGGATGGATCCTCGGTGACACCATTCTCTGGACCGGTGGCGGCGTAGGCTCGGTGGTTCCCGAGAGGGTTATCAAGGGAACCGAGGAGGAAGACGGGGCTGCTGGCGGGTAGACGGAGGCACCGAGAGACCTACCCGGGGTGTCAGGCTTGTCCTGCACCACCTGCTCTCGGCCCAACATCGTCATAGCCGAGCTCAGACTGTCAATCTTTGGAGACAACCCTCACCGAACTTGTCGATAGCAGGGCTGCCTGTCATCTGTAGAAGTCCCTTACAACGTTCCACGAACGTCTTCGGGACCCCACATTCGACGCCATCGCCGTATGCAGGCTGTGCCAACTCCCAACGCAAGGTTGCTGTCGGGGTGTCGGCGCCTGTCACGACGTTGGAGAAGCTAGCTCCTGCTGCCGAGGTCAATGTCGCGCCTCCTACGTGGACACGCGGCGTGGCAGCTGGGGTGCTGCCCTCTGCCGCTGTAGGGGGCTTGACAGGAGACGAGTTGGTGGTCACCTTGGGTTGTCGATCACGACCACTCCGGGTTTCCACCGTCTTGCCTCCAGTTTTAGCACCACTGGTGCTTGGTTTGGCTGAACCGGTCGAAGCAGTCTTCGACTTTTTAGGAGCCGGGGCCGGGGCGGCTTTCGATGCCTTTTCGGGCTTCGAGGGAGCAGCCTGCGGCTTAGGCTTCTTGGGTTCAGTCGAACCGGCAGACCTTCCAGCTTCTGTAGAGTGGGGCCTCTTGTTCCCACTCGTAGAGGCTGTAGGTCCTGGGTCCCGAGGACGACTGGCCTCCCGCTTCTTCCGTTGCTCTACCCTGAACTCGGGGTAGGCACCGTAGAAAGCGGGCATCAGCTCCGGTCTGATATACAGGCGCTTCGTAGACGGGGGTGCGGGGGCCATCCGCATCCAGTGTCTAGTTGGCGCGCCTGTCTTCTCATTCCGTTCGCACTTTCCAACCAGTGTCTCCACTAGCTGGATAGCGCCCTCGGCGTTGTACTTATGGGGCTGCTTGTACGACTTGAGATGACGCGCCATCAAGCCCCTTCGTGAGGTCACGAAAGGAGGAGAGGTCGGGTCATCAGGGTCCTGATAACATGGAATGGTCTTTTCCACCTTAACACAACCGAACTGCGGACGGATGGCTCGATGCTCTTCAACCAAGTGTCGAGCATACCTGCCGTCAGTCGCGTATACGCGAGGGGGAAACCCCTTACGTGTGCAGTTCTCAAAAGCACACTGCTGCCCTGGATTGAAGATGCGCCATGCGAACCCAATCCGCTGTCGCTCGGGCAGCGACACCCCCGACGAGTCTGAGGCATTCGTAATATTCTCGATCATCGAGACATACCAGTCAATGGCATGACTGTCGTCCGAATACCATTCCTCGTCGTCACTACCATCCTTTCCGACGAGACTTGGGAGTACCACTTGACCATTCTTGCGGTAGTCCTGAAGCTTTGTCAGTGGCCTGTCATCGACGTACTCAGCACGTCGTTTGGCAGTGATCGCTGACAGTTGCTTCCACTCGTCGACAGCCCTGGCCGTGTCTGGGGGTGAGGATACGGTGCTCTCCACGGCACCGGCATCGACCTCCGACGGCTCGGTTCCAGGTTCCGGTGGAGCAGTAGACTCGCTACTCCTCTCCCGGGCTGGAGCCTTCTTGGCTGCGGACTCCTTTTTGCTACTTTCCTTCTTGGGCACCCTAGGGATCTTGAAATCCTTCAAGGTACCCTTGGATGCCTTCGATTCAGTCGGCTTCTTGCCTTTAGAACCTGAAGGGGTAGCACTTTTCGATGGAGCAGGCGTCGACGGCTCGTCGACCTCCATCTCATCGGGAGAAGAGTCTCTCGAGGCGGCAGCAGCTGCGACCTTCAAGTCGCGCTTCTGCTGCTTAGCTGCCTCCTTCGCCTTCCGGCGGAGCTCCTTCTCCCGCTCCTGGGACTCAGCCAAGGCTTTCTGTGCATCCTCGATCTGCTTCAGAAGGGCTGCACTCTTAGCCGAGGTAGACTCGAGCTCTTGCTCGGGTCTGGTCCTCTTGGACTTCTTCTTCTTCTTCTTCTTCTTCTGCGACTTGTGGCTCGCCGAAGAGCTGTACCCTGACTGCTCGTCGGACGAGTACCCCATGGTTCTTCCTGAACTGCCGGGTTCCACCAGGGAGAGAAGACTCCGGGTCTCGAACCGTTCTCAGACGGGACGAGACGTCGAAGAGGATCTTCGAGGTTTTTCGATCCGCACTCTGGCGGGTCGAAGCCTCGAAGGTGTCTTCGATGTACCTCGAACCGCACTCAGGCGGCTCGAGGGACCGAAGACTGGAGTCTCGAGTGAACACGAACCTGCGCTCACACAGGTCGTGTCCCTCGACACTAGGCAGGGGAGACCTCCTACACTCAGGTAGGAAGTCCCCAGACGGAGCGTACCAGCTGGAATAAGCTAGGCTTAGTCCAGCTTATCTGCGTCCGACTCTCACGAGAAGGGCGCAGATGTGACCTCCGTGGTGGGCGACGCGGCCTTTTATCCCTGTGGCGCACGTCTCTGATTGGAGGAAGGGGCTACGTGACCGAGGAGGGCGAACCCTATTGGTCCACAGCGCATCACGCCATGACCAAATAAGGTATTGCTCAAAAAAATAGAACGACTCACTCTCCCCTCACCGTCACGCTCTGCTTCTCCAGTCGCAATGTTTGCATATGCCGTTATTTCCTATGCGGTCTATGGGTTCCAACACTATTAACATGGATTAATCTGGGCACACCCTCCTTCATCAGACTACCGGGATTAAAAAAAATGGTTCCAATATGGATCTACCCTTCGGGCAGTATCCACCAGCCTATGCTGGGAACCCGTCCTCACAGTCAATAAAATCAGAGGCTCCAAATTTCCATGTTTCCAGTGTCAGTTTGTCTCAAACTAAGAGGCAATCGTACGACTTCTCGTTGTGTAATTTTTTATTCACCGTCGGCTTCACGTCCACAGACAGATTTACTCAAGAACGGCACCCGTTATTTTAAAGTCTCATTAAAAACACAGGTTAGTAAAGCTGCTGCTTAGTATTGTGCGAAACATCGATTACTGAGTAGGGTTTAATCTAAGGCTTTTCCTGATTTTAACCTTTACTACAGGAACGAGTGTTGAGCCTCGGGGCGGGTTACTATCACCCCCTCCTAGCCCGCCGTCCTTTGATGTGGCCGGGCCGACCGGGCTATTAACCTGTTTCCGTCGGCGTCTGCCTCCCATCACTTGTGACGGTGTGGATGCAGGAGCCAGAGTGTTTGCTCTGGGTTTCCTTTCATCCTCGACACTCGCTGACCGTTCCTTTGATGAGCCTTGGCGCTTAAGCCTCGCTCGAGTCATAGGTCCGGACTGGAGTGACTGATCTTTCACTTCAATCGAAACGTTTCGATGTGAAGTTTGTTCAGTCGTTCGCACCTTCGAGGGGGGGTCGGGCTTCCGACATCCCTTCAAAGGCTGTTTAGATGTTTTCGACTTATCTCGACGGGCCGGTCGACCACGGCGCCGCTTTGATGGTTTACTGGCATCCAACACCTCCACCTCGCTCAGTTTTCGAGCTTTTTGCTGTCGTTTTCGATGACCCTGCTTAGTTTGTTCTTTAGACTGGACTTCCGGCCGCGACCTTTCGACCTCTATTTCGACCTGTCCAGAAACAGACTTAGCCCTTTTCGTAGCCCTACGAGAAGGTGAATCATCATCAAGTTGTGGTTGCAACAACTCGACAGTTTGTGATAGTTCTACGCCCAACCACCGGCGCACTCTATCAACATTGCTCTTTTGCAACCGTCCGCGGGATGATCGAAGTAATAATGTCTACTCAGAGAGGACAGAATCTACAACGAACGGCCCATCCCAGTTGGGGGCAAGCTTCATAGCTGCCTGGGGGGTGTGGTACCTCACCACCTGTTCACCAACTGAGTATCTTCTCTGCTTTAGCCCATAGTCATACCCGACCTTCTGGCGTTCCGCAGATTTACCTAAGTTTTCCCTTACCATGCTATAACTCTCCCTCAATCGGTCACGAAGTTGTTCCACGAAGGTGACGGAACAAGGGACTTCGAGTGGGTTCTCGATTGAGCCGAAAATCACATCCGCTGGCATGAGAATTTCTTCCCCGAATACCATCATATTTGGACTGCATCCAGTAGAACTGTGCTCAGAGCTGTTATATGCGGACACCACATATTTAGCCTGTTCATCCCAGTCGTCCATATGTTTGTCTACCAACATAGTCAGACTCTGAATCAACGTTCTATTGAACCTTTCCACCTGACCATCACTCTGTGGTCTGTATGGATTGGTTCTCTGTTTTACAATCGTCAAATATTCACACATCTCAGAGAAGAGTCGAGATTCGAATTCTCGACCTTGGTCGGAATGCAGAAGCAACGGGACTCCAAAGGTCAAAACCCATTCGTCCACGAAGGCCTCTGCACAGGTCTCTGCCGTGTGATTTGGTAGGGGAATAGCGCGTACATACTTGGTGAAGTAATCTTGGATTACTAACATGCAAGTATTCTTGTTTGGCGTGGGTGCAAATCCCGAGATGATATCCATAGCTATCCTCCCGAATCTCACCCCGAACAACTCTTGGTGCAGAGGAGACTTACCCATGCCCTCGCCGGGCTTTACCAGGCAACAGGTAGGACAGTGTCGAACCCAACGACCTATGTCCTTTCCCATCCCGGGCCAGTAATATCTCCTTTTCACCTTTTCGAGCGTTCGTTTACGACCAAAATGTGCCGCTGTTCGGTGTCCGTGGCAAAAGGAGAGTACCTCACCCCTCAGTTGGCGTGGTACAACTACTTGAATCGTGCGCCTAGCTCGACCCGCCTCGACTTTCCAGCGACACAACAAGCCTTCACGGAAGGTTAGTAGAGGCCATTGCCCTACTAATTTCCGTACCTCGGCGCTCTCGATCGATACATCAGGCCTAGTGGGTTTAGCCCCCTTAACTAGCCATTCAGCAACTCGTTTGATGTCAGCGTCCGCTTTCTGAGCATCAATGAGTTCATCGAGAGACCAAAATGCAACACCCACCCGGCTGTCTACTAAACCACTTACGGCTGCCAAAACAGCATTATGACTGCCGCAGTCTGTGCAATCCGACCTCTGGCATAGCCGCACAGGGATACGACTAAGGCCATCGGCGTTTAGATGCTTGGCCCCACTTCGATGTTCGATCTTAGAGTTTTCGAGACCGAACTCCGAAAGGTGGGCCAGCCACCTACCCATCATTCCCTCAGCCTCTTTGAAATTTAGGAGCCATTTCAAAGACGAATGATCGGTGCGGATAGTGAAGTTACCACCATAAAGGTAGTGCCTAAACTTCCTGGTGTACACGACAACTGCCAACAGTTCCCTTTTGGTAGTGCAGTAGTTTCGTTGTGTTTTACTTAGAGTGTTGCTGGCAAATGAGATCGGGACCTCCATTCCATCCTGCACCTGGGATAGAACAGCCCCGATCGCTGTGTTGCTAGCATCAGTGTCCAAGATAAAACGACCGTCGGGTGTGGGGAATCGAAGAACAGGTGTCTCCCTGAAACTTCGTTTTAACTCGACAAAAGCATGTTCGGCTTTCTTCGTCCACGCGAATGCCTCGTAACGACCTCTACTACCTTTAGGTTTTTGGATCACTAAGTCCTGCAAAGGACTCACGAGTTCTGCAAACCCCGGGATGAACTCTCGGTAGTAGGAACAAAAACCAATGAAGGATCGGATTTCCTTCACTGTAGTGGGCCTAGCCCAAGTCATTACATCGCTAATTTTCCCCGGGTTGGCTTCTATACCCTGTTCAGACACGATTCGGCCCAGGTACTCGACTGAAGTCCTAAAAAGTTGACATTTTTTAGGTTTCAACTTCAGTCCCCACGCCCGAATCCTGTTGAAGACTTCTGCCAGATTCGCCATTGCTTCATCCGTCGTTTTGCCGAAGACGATGATATCATCGAGGTAAACCAGGCAACTTTTACCTAGCAAACCTCTCAACATCTCCTCCATCATTCGCTCGAATGTGGCGGGGGCGTTACACAAACCAAACGCCATGCGATCGAACTCGTAGAGCCCCCTCTGGTAGGAAAAAGCGGTTTTCTCGACGTCGTCGGGATTCATCCCGATCTGCCAATATCCAGATTGGAGATCGAGACAACTAAACCACTTGTTCCCTCCTAGGGCATCCAAGGATTCGTCGATGCGCGGGAGGGGGTAAGCATTTTTCTTAGTCACTCCATTCAGACATCGATAATCGACGCAGAATCTCATGGTCCCATCCTTCTTCGTCACCATCTGGACGGGACTGGACCAGGGACTAGTACTTGGCCTAACCACCCCCGTATCCAACATCTCCTTAAGTTGTTCATCCGCCGCAGCCTTCTTGCTGAGCGGAATCCTTCTATAAGGGACTCGGATAGGTTGTGCGTCACCCGTGTCGATGTTATGCAGACATCGATCGGTGCGCCCTAACGGCTCATCTGGGGATTTAAAGACATCCACATGTTTACGTAGCAAGGCGGACAGCTTCAGTCTTTCCTCTGGCTGGGTCAGGTGGGTGTCGCCATACATGTCTAACAGCCAGGTAGGGAGCTCCCCCGTGTGGGTGCTCGCGATTTCTGCCGTCTCGATGTCTGCAGCTTCTTGCTCGAGACGCATCATCACGGATCCTACCTCCGGTGACGAGAGTTCACCGTTTCTGTCAGCATACTGTATAGTACCGACCACCTGGCCTTTCTCCAGGACAATGTCTCGATTCAGTGGATTACAGACGGGAAACACTGTTCGACGAACATTGCTGACAAAGGCAGCCTCACCAACCAACCCAAAGCATCTCAGAGTGTTCAGGTCGGGTTCGACGATGCCCTGTCGGTCTCTTTCCAGACCTTCGGATTTTACCAAGACATCACACCGATGTCTGGCAGGTATCCTAATGGTCTGTGCTACTGAGGCTATCGATGACACTCTCTTCAGTTTACACTGATGGTGCTCTTCTACCGGCTCGGTCATGACCAATTGACCCGTCCTTGGGTTCAGGATCATACCGTATAATGCCGCGAAGTCGAGCCCCAGAATGCCATCGTCAGCCACATCGGCCACTATTGGGCTAAACACATAGTGGGTCGATGCGACCTTAAGAGGTAGAACCAATCGACCATAGGTCCGCATTTCGGCTCCAGACGCAGTGCACGCCGTTATTCCCTCGTAGAGATTATCTGACGGCACCACTAACGTTTTCGCGAGTTCTCGAGAGACAATGGTGTGGCTGGCACCAGTATCTATCAGGAAGTCCAGAGAACGCCCTCGAATCTCTGCAGACAGGTACCATCGTTTCCCCGACAAGGGGGCGGTTCCTGCTAGCATTCTCAACCCTACGTCAGTACTCAGATCGATCCCCCTCCTCTTCAGAAAAGAGAGACAGGGATCATCTGAGGGAAGCTCTGTTGCGCAGACTCTGGCCAGCTGCCGCATCAGGGCTTCTCTCCCGGCGTCGACTTTCACTTTCGATCCAGTCGAACCCTCGACCTCGGAGTTCGGGCTGCCAGCGCCCTGTTCCTTGGCCATTGAGGCTTTTTCTACACCGACATCTTCGGAACCCGACCGGTGATCAACCGGTGCCGCTGTGGTAAAGGGCTGGGACGGCCCTACCGGGACCTTACCTAGTTCCCTCGAATCTACTGTCGTCTGATCAGGAGTGCCAGAGGTGCTGATACCTTGGCTTTTCGATGGTCGGGCAGCTCGATTGCCACGTCGAGCCGCCCGCCTCAGTTTTCCGTCGCGTCAGGTGGTAGTCCTTTAATCGGCTCGGGGCAAGTTCGTGCGAAATGCCCCTGCTTCTTGCAGTTCCAACACTTGGCGTCGGACGGAGGGGTACTCGGCTTCTCCGAGCTAGTACCAGGGACATCCCCCCCCTCGATAACCCTGAGTAAATTCTTCAATTGACTCAGCGAGAAGGTCTGCTCCTGTACCTTGGGTTTGGAGGCCTTGTTTGGTGTTTTCGATTTACCAGCGGATTTCTGACCTTTCTTAGTCTTACTCCCTGCCCCGGGCTTCGAGTATGAGGAGACTTCGCCCTGTCCTTCCTCAACCAAAGCGGCGTCGGCCAACGCCGACAATGCATTTGTTGAGGTAGGATTCACCAACTTCGGCAGGAGTTGTCGTTTCCGCAACAACTCGTCTGCCAAGTCCATGAGATCCTTTAGGGACATGTAAGTACGCCACTCCCGAAGAACGTCTTGTTGTAAATCAACGTCATACAATCCTCCTATGAACAACTGGTTGACTTTGGTTATGAGCCATTCAACCGAGAAGTCCACACCTGGATAGGCATCGCCGGCAAGACGTCTCAAAGCAAAGCCATAGGCTCTAATGCTTTCGTTCTTGCCTTGGCGTCTCTTCTCCATTGTAACAATGGGGTCTTGAAGGCTAGAAGTCATGGCTTCCGTTACCATGTCGACCAGTCCCTCCAAAGTCCCATCTCCATGCTCCTCCCATAGCCACACAGTATCAGCTGCCGGGCCATTCTGGAGTAACATGAGGAGTTGAGCTAATGCCATACTCGAGGTCCATACATTTACTCGACGGACGTGATTGAATCCGTGGTACCAACGGAGCCAATCGTCCTTCCATGTAAATGGAGGGCACTCGACTGACCTAGTCCGGGCTGGTTCATGCCCGATAGAGGTATTTTCAAACATTCTACTTGATCTCCTGACCTGATCAAGAGCGAATGTTGTGCCCCTTCTAGGTATTTGATGGTCCATCCCCATGTTTCTCATAGTCGTGTATGCACGACTGTGATTCATCCCCCAGGGGTTACCAGGCTCGGCGTCACTCAGGCGTGAAGCTTCGAACCTGATATCCCTATATTTGGGTGGATCAACATGTTGTTGGGTCGTGATAGGGGTCGAGAACTGCCCGATCACTTCACTTAGACCATCGGTGCGCGGCATTGAAGGAACTGGTTGGGTCCGGCGCGACCTCGAATCTACTTTCGAGATGTCGTCGATTGCTCCCACCATTCTATCTATCTCCGCTTGCTGTTTCGAACGTTCCGCCTGTCTCAATTCCGATACTAGGAATTCCAGGCGGGCATGTTCGGGTTTCGAGAGATCTCGTTGCTCGCTGATGGCAAAGAGTTGCTTGGCCTCCTTCATGGCATGGTCAAGCCACTCTCTGTAGTCAGGGTTTTCGACTAGATCCCCTTGAGTAGCAACTCTAGTAGTGCTGCATTCACTACCTTGTTGCTTATCTCGAAGTCTAGTGGTACGCAATTTCGATTCCGTCTGCTCCTTCAGACGTTCTTCGAGTGCGAGTTCATCACGAACTTCTTTATTCACCCTGGCTTCATCAGCCTTTCTGCGAGACAATATCTCTCGTCGGAGCTCATCGATTTCACCACGTATGGCTCCCAAAGTGTCCGAATCCTTCTGATCTTTCAGTGACTGGGCTACTAGGGATTCATACTTCAAGGAATTAAGCTCGGCCTCATGCCTCGCTTTTTGTTCCATTAAGACCTGATATTCCGCCATTTTGTTTGCGTGTTCGATTCGTTCCTCACAGCGACGACGCATTTCTGCCTCGTCCCTGGCTCGAGCATCCTCGTCAGCTTGCATCTGACAGAGTAACGACTCCCGTTCCTGACGTAGCTCTTTCACCTGCTTTTCATAAGCCGTTAGGTGCTCAGCTACTTCTTCAGTATGCTCGGCTGATTGTTGGTTCAACTTATGCCACAACTCTTGCAGTTGTTCCTCCAACATAGTCTTTTCTACTTCTTGTAGTTTCAACTTATGTTTAAGGGACGTCTGCTCGTGCTGGGCATCCCGAAAATCGTTTCGAGCTCTCTCGACACATTCTCGGCGGCTTGTAGCAAGGCGATCGATCTTTGCTTTTAGCGATTGACAATCCATTGCTGTCAACCGACTACGCTCGATCTCTGACTTCGTTGCAAGCAAGGACTCCTTTTGGCTAGAGAGCTGCTTGACCTTCTCTTGAAGATCAGTAAGCTCTCTATTTGCGATCTGAGTCTTGTTCGAAGCCTCTAACGCCTGCTGCCTAAGCTGTTCCAACTTCAGCTCTATTTCTGTACTCTTCTCCTGAGCTTTCATGGTGTTACTCGCGAGAGCATCCAACTGTTGGCGACCCTGGCGCAGTTGGCGTTGCTGCTCTTGTAGCAACTCCTCGTTGAGTCCCCTGCCACTGTCAATACTTCCTTGTATCGACACGGGCGAGGGACCCTCGAAGGACCAACTGCCAAGGCCCATTGGAGTTCCCACGGGCGAGGCTGATTTTTCTACATAGGACAAACTCTGTGTCCTCAAGAAGTTCTCAGCCGCCGGAGAGAGTTGAGTCGATACTCGCCAATTGAGTAGCCGGCTCCTTTGATACAGGCCCAACGGGTCAGACGATGGACCTAATATCAGCGAGTGGTTCAAACCACCACCAATTAGTGGATCATTCCTATCCACTAAAGGGCCTGTAGTCACTTGATGTTGATGATTGGGGTCATCATCTTCATCCAAGTGACCCTGCATGTCGAACTTAAGCTCGCAGTACTTATGCGGACTAAAGTTAACAACTGGTCACGGCACCAGTGTAGCGTTCTACCCCTCGATGTTATATCGAATCTTTCGATAAACAACGAAGAACAACTATTCAGGTTCCAGTTAAAACTTTATTGTCTAATAACACATAGGCATCAGCCGTTCTCGATCATAGTTACAGGTGGCAGAGTTTGAACTCTATTGCAGGTTCGACACTAGGCCTTCTAGTGTCTAGAGTTAATATTCCACATGAACCCCCTCTGTGCAGGAGCACAGAGGAGTATTAGAATATGGTAGCCGGGCAGCCGCCGACCATTGCTCACAATGGTCAGTCGGGGCTGGACTGACCCTGAGGAAGGCCGTACAACGGCCTTATATACACCGGAGTCGAGGGCCACGTGACCAAGTGGTGACGTGGCGCTGGACTCCAGCGCCCCCAGGCGTCGGGTAATAGAGGTGCTCTCGACGTCGCCCACGAGGACCACGAAGGTACCTCGAAGATGACGCGGGACCACCACAGTACACTAAAAATTTCCATGCCATTTTGTTGAGCATGAAAAAATGTACAAATTCAATTTTCACCAAAAAAAGGATATTATTTGACATTTTTCATGATTTTTAGCCTAGATATTGATTAAATCTATGGAAAACTTTTATGGTAATTTAAGATTTTGTCTCAAGTTTGTAAAACTGCTAGACAAAAAGTATAAGAGATAGAGACTAGCCGTTTGGACTCTGTGGAGAACCCAACCCAAGCTAGGGCCAACAGAAAAATCGAAGAGATTCAATGGATTTCGAGGAAGATATAGGCTACTCAAAATCGGCCAAAAATCGGCCAAAATTGGCCCAAACTATGCATAAATGCGTAATCGGTAAAGGAAGAGTTAAAGAACTTGCACATATTAACACTATTTAAACAGTGGTCAACAGTGTCTGGTTCATCTCCTCTAAAATATTGAATGTTGTCTACAGGAATTGCTTCCCAGAAAAAGTTTTCTTCACATCCACATAACACACTACTTACATCATTCCCTGGAGTAATTGTAGAAGGTTTACTATATGTTGTGCTCGACTAAATAAGGTCACATATAAAATTCAACAGGAGGGTTAGACATTATACAGTCTCCTTAGCTAAAACCCTACCAAAGACCAGATAAGGGAAAAAACCTTTTTGTCTGGTGAAATTGATGAAAAAGAAAACACTGAACTGGTTTTACACAATAATTTTTCTTTTTTTGTTTTCTCGTGCTTAGTTTTTTTGGGGGGATGTAAATTGTTTTTACCCTTTTTTACTTTCTTTTTTTTTTTTTAACTTTTTTACCTTTTCACACAGAATACATGAATGAAAAAAATCAGCCTTTACACAGTATACACATGACAAAATACAACCTTAAACTATGCAGTTTTTTACTTTTTCCCTTTTTTTCTTTTCCCTTTTCACTTTTTTTTACTTTTTTCCACACAGCATACATAATAGAACACAACCTTATCCTTTAATTTCCACTAAAACTTTTTACAAAAAAGCTTATACAAATGACTGGCTTAACCTATGAATCACTTTTTTGAAGTGGTAAATCTGACATTGTAAACGCTTTTGTATCATTTTCTAAACCAGCTATAGATTTTAAAGATCATAAGTTTCCATGTAAGGAGAGATTTTTTTTTATCAACACATGCTACACTATAGTTTCTATGCATTAAGATGATACGCTATAACGTTTTTGATGGTTGTTGTTGAACTGGTACATATACAACAATGCTATGAAACACATTCAATTTTGACACGGGAAGAGATGTTGACCAGATTTTTTAAAAAAAACTGACCTTTTTCACACATAGAAACTCTTGTAGTCTTGTTCCAGAAGTGGTCCCACACGTGTTTGAAGAGTTTCCAGCACTTGAGGCGTAATGGACTGGGCACAGTGTGAGGGACAAGTGGGAAAGCATGTGTTCATTTATGTAGGACTGAGTGTCAATGTGGATAGTACATGCACCCTTGTAAAGGTTTACTCAGCTGCTCAGCTGATCATGACTCCTCCTACACTACCTCTGAGTTTATCCACTTCTCACAAAAGAGAAACAGAGGTTTTTATTTCAGACATAAGAGGTGGTGTAGAATAAGGTAAGTTGGTTCAACTGGTATAACTGTGGTGGTATTCAGACGCGTTTGTTCCTCCCAATTTGAATTTTAGAGAGTACATTTCCTTCAAAACAACACTGCACCTTTGATAAAGAAGGTAAACACACCTTTTGCCCATCCATAAAAATATAGTGAGGGTGGTAACTCAAATATCCGCTAAAGGTTGCAAAGTTGTCACAGCTTATCCTGTTAACCATTTTACCCCTTGTTGAAGAAAAAAAGACAAAAAAATAAAAAGCGAGTTTAACAACACAGTTTTTTTTTCAAAAATATCTCGTGGGGTTCTAAAGTTTCCACACACTGTATGAAAAATCTCCTTGTTAATAAACTAGTGTAGTCTGCACCCCACCCTGATTGCATGAGGCACCACTGCCTTTGCCAGCTGTCCTCCAGGATCAAAAGACAAGTGTGGATTTCATCCTTACCTCTAGTCCCACCATAACCCCCACAACAACAACAACCGGCACTGCACACTTCCGTGCCTGTATAATAAATGTTTTTTTCACTTTTATGTTTGAGCTAAAATGAAGGGCAGTAAAAGCCAACCCTCCCCCAATTCTCAACACAGAGTCAACAAGGAGGTTCAGGGGAGGTTCGCAGCTTAGAAAATACCACAAAAAGAACTGACCACACTAACAAAACAACAAAAAGCCAAAACAGCACAGGTAAAGACCAAAATTGATAGAAATATCACCCACACATCCAACAGATTTAAAGTACTTGCTAATGAAATGAAGGAAGCGTCGGGCCCAGCCGACCACAAAACTACCACCAAAAATGGAAGATAACGAGGTCATATTACAATGGAACTGTAGAGGTGTTAGAGCCAATAGAGAAGACCTTGAACTTCTCTGTGCAGAATTCAAACCATCTGCAATATCCCTACAAGAACTTAAGGTAGCAGACTCTAGCCCCCTAAAAATGAAGGGCTACAACATATACTCCAAGATACCTCCAACAGAGACACCATCAGGGGGAGTAGCCATCATGGCCTCAGTAAATTACCCACAAAGGGAGGTTAGTCTCGACACAGAGCTTCAGGCAGTGGCAATAAACATCACTATCAATGAGCCAATCACCATCTGCTGCATATACCTCCCACCCAAAGAGAAGATACTCTACACTGACATAACCAAAGTGATTCAACAACTTTCCACTCCCTACATCCTCATGGGTGACTTTAATGCCCACAATGCCATCTGGGGATCCCAAAAATGTGATGAAAGGGGGACAACTATTGAAAGGATACTAGACCGCAAATCATTATGCATCTTCAACAATAAAACACCCACATACCTCCACCCAGCCAGTGGGACCTACAGCTGTATAGATCTAACCATAGGTCATCCAAACATCTTTGCCGATTATGGATGGAGTGGATGGAGTGTCTATAATGATCTTTTGCAAGTGATCACTTTCCTATCATCCTAAAAACTCAAAAACATAACAACAACCAAAGGAGCCCAACATGGAAAATACAAAGAGCTGATTGGGATGAATTCCAGAAACTCTGTGAAACTTCCTTCCTGCCATGGGAACATGTGGCTGAGAAGAGGGACGCCATTCAATACTTTACAGATACCCCTTTGGAGATAAGCAAGATTAGCATCCCGATAACATCAAAAAAGCCCTCCAAAAAATCTCATCCATGGTACAACGACAAATGCAAAGCAGCTCAGAAGGAACGCAAGAGGGCCCTCAGAAAATTTAACAACAACATAATCCCAGAAAACATGGACAACTTCCTCCAGACAAGAGTGAAAACCAAATTAACGCTCAAAACAACTAAAAGAGAATCTTTCCAAAATTATGTTAAATCTCTCCCCTTGTCCAATTCCATGAAAAAGGTCTGGCAAACAGTAAATAGAATGAAAGGGAAGGCCAACAACCCAACAATACACCACCTGAGAGTTTGGGGCAAACCCAAAAGAATGAAGCAAGAGATTGCAAATGCACTGGCGAACCAATTCTGCAAAAGCTCGTCAAGTGAAAACTGCAGCCACACATTCCTGAGACATAAAAAAAAGAACTACACAAACCCAACTTGTCTTCAGATAATAAAGAGAACTATAACCTAACTTTTAACATTCTTGAATTAAAACATGCACTAAATGGCTCAAAAGACTCCAGCCCAGGACCGGATGAGATCCACTACCAAATGCTGAAACATCTCCCTGCCAATCAACTCAACTTCCTACTGGATATCTTCAATAATATCTGGGTAAATGGGAAATATCCCAGATCTTGGGCAGAGGCATTGATCATACCCATCCCCAAACCAGGAAAAGACCACAGTCAACCCTGTAACTACAGACCCATAGCAATGACAAGCTGCCTTGCCAAAACTATGGAAAGAACGGTGAACAACCGACTGATGTGGTACCTTTAGTCTAATAAACTCTTGAATCCACTTCAGTCAGGATTCCGGAAAAATCATAGCATGACAGACCATCTTGTCAGGTTAGAAAGTTACATCCGAAAGGGATTTGCAAATAATGAGCATGTGGTTGCCATCTTCTTTGACCTGGAAAAGGCTTATGACACCACATGGAAACATGGAATCCTGAAAGACATTCACAAACTAGGGCTCCGTGGAAGGCTTCCCATGTTTGTATCAAAATTTCTTGCCAACAGAGTATTCAGTGTACGCCTTGGCACTACACTCTCAGACAGAGTAGAACAAGAAATGGGTGTCCCCCAGGGATGTGTCCTCTCTGTAACCCTGTTTGGCATAAAGATTGATGAAATAACCAAAAACTTACAAAATGACATCAATTGCTCTTTGTATGTGGAGGACTTCGTCATTTGCTACAGATCGAGGCATATTCAAACTATTAAAAGAAAGCTTCAACAGGCCCTGAACCTTCTTTGAACCTGGAGCTCCCAAAACAGCTTCAATTTCTCACAGACCAAAACCACCTGTGTCCACTTCTGTCGCAGAAGAGGATGTAAAGAAAAACCAACGCTCCACCTCCAGAACACGGCACTCAAAGTCAAAGAAGAAGTGAAGTTCATGGGGCTGATATTCGACAGAATACTCAACTTCAAACCACACATCGAATACTTGAGGAGGAAATGTCAAAAAGCCATGAATGTCCTGAAAGTGCTTTCCCACACAGACTGGGGTGTCGACAAAGAAACATTACTGATCTTATACAGGGCCTACATCCAGTCAAGACTAGACTATGGCTCTATTGTCTATGGATCAGCATGCCCCAGCTACTTGGACAGGTTGAAGCCTATCCAGAACCAGGGACTGAGATTGTGCCTGAGGGCATTCCGCACATCTCCGGGGAAAAGTCTAGAGGTGGAGGCAAACATCGCCCCCCTTGAGCTTAGGCGAGAAATGCTATCTATGCAGTACGCAGTTGAAGTAAGAGCAAACAAAAGAAACCCAACATATGAGACACTGTTCACAGAAAACAATTCAGTGTACAGGAAAAAACCGAACATGACCCAACCATACTCGTACAGAGTAAAAAGACCTATGAAAGCAGCAAAATTAGATGTGATCAAAACCAGGGAGATAAAACCACCCAATAATCCCCCATGGCTACAAATGAAACCAAAGATCATCTTCACCCTCTGCAAAAACAAAAAAGCAGAAACAGACTCAGTCACCTTTAAGGATCAACTCCAAGGGATAGAAAAAGACCATAGTGAACACCTGGCGGTGTACACAGATGGTTCTAAGGAGGGTGACAAAGTAGGCTATGGAGTTCACATACCATATGGCAACCTCAGGCTAGCGCCTTGTTACACGCTCTAGAATATGCTAGGATATCAACTAACCAGAAATTCATTGCCCTGCCAGACTCCAAGTCATGCCTTCAAGCAATGAACCAATATGAACCAAACAATCCTTTGATACAAGACATCAGGGACAAAACCAACAACCTTGAGAAAGCAAAGAAAGAAGTGGTTTTCTGCTGGCTGCCGAGCCATATTGGCATAGACGGAAACGAGGCAGCAGATGAAGCCGCAAAGTCAGACGAAGTGAAACTAACATGTCTACGAATTGGCCACACAAGGCTTACACACGAACACCACCTGAAACATGAAGCCCAACCAATGTGCCAACAATGCAAGACTGAACTCACAGTTAAGCATATCTTGCTCAACTGTCAAAGGACTGCAAGCAACAGAAGAAAATATCTTAAAAAAGCAACAACACTGAAAGCTGTCTTCAACACAATAGAAACAAAAGAACTCCTGGCTGGTCCGTCGGTGTCAGGATAATGTGACCGACCGGGTGATGTGTCTACAGTTTGCGACATGTTACCTGCGTGAGACAGCACGATAAAGAGGGGCCTTGAGCTACGAGTGGTATTTCACCGCTTCGAGCCGTGTCCCACTGCTACAAGCAGACTCATAAATATATGCACGTGCGCACACACACCCATCCACTCATATGGTTGATAGGCACCACTTGTCATCATTTGGGGTGGGAGGGGACCCAGAATAAATATAGTAGGACATGTAAAAGTTTTTTTGTGTGTAAAGTACAGGGATTGGACCATAACATCCATATATTGGGGTAGGTTAAATATGAAAACTGTACTTACACCACCACAGCAAAGATGGCATGTCCGAGACTGAAAAATGACGGGGGTGATTCGTGTGACGCCCTAACCTTATGCAGAGCAGACTAATAGCATATATATTATATCTAACTTTAATTTTGTAAATGATAATCAAAATAAACACCTTAGGTTGTAATATGAACCATATAACATTAGGATAAACATTGATTTTAATCATTTTCTAGTACGAGAGAAAATGTGATTTTGTGCAGTAGAAAGAGGATGCTGCACTTCTTACACCCCTACTTATCAAACACCATAGCTGCTTGTAAAATTGGCTTATATTACCATGTTTGACATGAACAGGTTATGCATTACCGTAGGTTCAGCCTGGCATATCATTGTTAGGGCCACCTTAAAGCATAAGACCGGGAGAGGCCCTGTACAGGGCGTCACACGAATCGCCACGATAGGCAATTCGTGTAACGCCCGAATGGTCCCTAAGCATAGGGTTTGCTAGGTATCTCCACACTATCCATTCTCTTTTCCTACCTTAGTTTTGTAGTTATTCTTCAAAATATAGACATTGGCTACTGTATAAGCTTTGGAATTATGTGATAGAAAGGAATTTGGGGCTATCTTTTCAACATATTTTCAGTTTTTTTGGACTTTGTTGGGAAAATATCAATTTCCAGCTAATATTATATCATTGGTTGGTATTTGTTGGTGTTAGTATGTTGGGGCATTATAATTCCTCCCATATATATTCAGTTTTAGTTGTACTGGTATTGTTGTTTAACTTGAAAGCTGCTGAAACAGGGCGTTACACGAATCGCCAGGTTCAGGTAAATATATAGTTAAGGCTACATAGGAGGGTTAAGACCAAAGAAATGACCAAACACGGGAGTTACACGAATCTCTTCATACAACACTACGAGAACAAGACATCTGACCCATAGTTGAATAGTTTATACACTAGTACACAAGCATCATCTACTTCTTCCGCGATGACCTGCGGAGACGTACTTGGACTTTCTTGGTGGCCTTGGTTTTGGTGGAGGTCGACTTGGTTGCCCTCAACTTGGTTGCCCTCGACTTGGCTACCCTCGACCTAACTAGCTGAGGGAGGGGGATGTCATCGTAGTCACTCTCAGTAGCAAGTCATGCCTTCACCTCAGAAAGAGGGAGGTCATCCTCCATGTTGGCCTTGAGGTTGGCAAGAGGAGTGTCTTCCTCAGAGTCGTCCTCAGAGTTGGGGAGATGGGCTAGAGGAAGCTCGTCCTCAGTGTTGTAGCCTGAGTCCCCCTCAAAGTCGAACTCTGCGTCAGAGTCCTCACAGACGTCTTCCTCCTCCTTTGCCACAACCTTGGTCTTGTACCATCCGGCACACCCCGGTACAAGCTGCCCAGTGCTCATGCAGCAAGCCCTGTAGCATGAGGTGCACCGGACATAGATGGCACCTTGGAAAGCACATGCTTGGTGCATTTCCATAAGCCCAGCCACACCTGGGCTGTCCCAGTCCTCAATCTCTTTTGTTGACTCCATCACTTCTCTGGATGTAACCTGGACAAGTTGGACCTTGGTTGCTGGTGCAACCTTCTCCACAAAGTTGTCTGCCGATTGGATGATCTGATTGGTCTTTACAATGCGGTCAGCCAGGCGCTTCATAGCTCCTCCGACCCCATCGCAGGGGCCTTTCCCGTGCACGGCCTCGAGCCAGTTCCATGCTGCGACGAGGCCGAAGGTGCTGGTAAACCTTAGAAGCATCTGAATGACGTGCCTATTACGGTACTACGAGGAGGGACTGTCCGTGCAGAAGTGTATGGATGTCACATATGAAAATGATGCCTTGATAACTTCTATCAGTTTCTGTACGAATGTGAAGGTAGTTGGAAAGGAATGGGAGATAACGGATGTCACACCTACGTACGTGCGAGTTATGAGGAGGCCTTCTGGTGATCGGATTTTCACCACCATAGGATGTATGGTTATCTGATCCTCCGAATAGTAGGCTGAGGTGATCTCACACAGATAGCACAGTTCCAGATTTCAGAGTAGTCCATTAGTATGATAGCATGGCCCACTGGCAGATATAGATAGTCTTCTTTAACAGATAAATATTATATGATAATCTTACAGTTCTACATTAATATCTTTGTCTTACATTCATGTGTATACTAAGCACTCCCTTTTTGCTTTCTGATATATATATATATATATATATATATATATATATATATATATATATATATATATATATATAAGAGAATCTTGAGTAACATAAAGCACCTGGCTGTCTGTCTGTAAATATAATATGTTAAAATCTTAATTTAGTGGAATATAATTATTTCTTTTTCTGAAGAGACAGCAGGCTGGCAAATCTTGTCCTGGGACTCTTTGTGGGGGATTGCGGCTTCTTCTCCTTCCAACTCACTTCCCAACCTCTGTCTGCAACCTCCTCCATTGTAGAAACAGGGTGGGGGTACGTGGGGTTAACAGGGTGAGTGATCGGGGCTTTGCAACTGGTGCTGGAATAAAAGGGAAATTACTTTGAAACAAAACGTTAACAAACATTTCCACACAATAAAATAGCATGGAATAATTAGATAATGAATAGTTAATAAATTAAAGAAATAAAAGGAATTTTACTTACCAGCTGGAGACTCCCTTCCTTCGCTTCTCCGGCAACCCGGCTGCCTCTGCAGGCTCTTCTCCCTCTAGTCTTTTTGACCTCTTCCCTTTACCCTTTCCTTTACCAGAAGGATCTGCGCGAGGCCCTCCGGGTGGCACTGCAGGTGGCACTGCGGGTGGCGCTGCGAGTGGCACTGCGGGTGGCGCTGGGGGGTGGCACTGCCGGTGGCGCTGTCGGTGGCCCCTCATCATCTTGGGCTGCCGCTGCTGCTGCTGCAGCTGAAAAAAGGAAATTAATAATAATTACTTTGAGTTAAACATTATTATTATTATTAGTGATAACATCATTACAATCTTACATCCTTGGCCACTTTATTTTCTGGCTTGTGCTTGTTAAGATGGTACGACTTGTTACTCCTAGCAGCCTGGTTGGCCTTAGCTGTAGGGCTTTTAGGGTCCTTGTAAGGCATCTGAAAAGGAGGAAGCAGATATATATGTATGGTCGATAGGCACCACTTGTCGTCATTTGGGGTGGGAGGGGCCCCAGAATAAATATAGTAGGAGTTGATCGTCATGGGCGATTTGTGTGATGCCCGACACTGACAGACTCCTGCATTGGTTTAACATAGAAATATCGGTTCTACCTTCACCAGATTGACCATGCGTAATGATAATATGCCAATGCAGCGAGTTATGGGCCGTTTCTGCACTTTTCGGTCAATATATAGCTTCTATAACATGTATTCAACAGAATTTCTCCAAGTTTTCCATAATAACAGGATAAAAACATATTATTTCATCTATTTCTTACCTTTACTAGCATTTCTCCGACCGGCGAATTGAATGATTCTAAACATACCTAATAATATACATCTGCCTTGCTGCTTAAAAAAACGAGCCTTTTTGGCTAGTTTTAAGCCCCTGACTCCTAAAATATACCTCAGATACATGTAAAACCAGGCTTCCCCATGTAGCTCTAACCAAGGGCTATCAGAATAAATGATAATAACACATATAGGTTCCATTTTGAATAGTTTATTAAGCACAAAAGGCAAAACGGTCAAATGATGACAAGTGGTGCCTATCAACCATATGCGCAAACCCGAGGTAGGCCCGCAGCCTACCATTACTATTGAATAGTTTAAAATTCTTGAATGTCTGAGTTCCTTGATGGCTCCCGGACGTAAAACTAAACAAATAAACAAACAGTAAAAGCGGGCATGCACCATTGCACCTAACCAGGCGTGATACAGCATCATTTCACTCACTCACTCAACAACACTCTCTTTACTGCACCGTTAAAACAATAAACCCCTGCATATCGCCGTGTACAAATTAGCAGTTTACATCTTGTTTACATGTTACAAGCTGTTCAAGACTATATGTGACCCACCAAACAAAATGGTACAGAAGTCGCAGATAGAAAATGTTTAGATATTGCCATATTCATTTAAAGCTCATCAAGAGCTTTCATTTGGTATATAACACTTGCATATTTGAACCAGGTTGCCCTCTGTAGGTCTTCTAGCAGTAAGTGTAGTCATATCAATTAATAAAAGATTAAACTGAGATAATTAACATAGTAAACATATAATGATTTATAAATCATATACAATTCCTATGTAATTCTATATAACCACAAAAGTTATAGCCATGTCTATTAGGCATTTGGGGCTTAAATTAAGTTTAGGAAGCAAGAATTCTGAAAGACATCTACCCATATGTTAGAGAAATGCTAGAATATCAATTTTGAAAATTTTGATATTTTTGACACTATGCAACTTGAAAAGGCTATATCTAGGCTTCTACATGTGCGACTTCAGTACCACTTTGTAAGGATGGGTCACATATGTGCTACATTGCTATAGAGTTCAAAAGACAGCTGCATACCGAAAGTTATCTGTGTTCCTGGATCAAAGCCAGTCGTCGGGTTTTACCACCATACGTTTTAATCCTACTCAATCATAACATTTTTTTTTACCAAAACTACATACAAGCATTAAAAAGTGTTTTTTTTTACCACCTGCTTCGTGTGATAGTGCATCCCCTGCACCAGGGCTTCACACCTTTCCCTGTCCTCCACCCCAAAGATGTGAGCGGCTGCAGTTAGGTTGTGTAAACTATAATAAACACCGTCAAAATGTTGATGTCCCTTACTCACTGCTTTTCTCCTTTACTTACCCTACCCTATTTTACTACCTACTTTAGCTTAGTTTACCTCTAAATCTTAGTTAGGTGCTTTTCCCCACTATGTAATTACATTACTGCACTTATACCGACCACCGAGCTGTCGCTGTGCACTCACTGCTCAGCTGATCTCATAACTCCCGATTCACTGCAGGCACGCACCAGGTTTGTGACCAAGTGGTCTAAAGAGCTGGAATGGATTCTCCACTCACTGATCCCCTGTCGCCTTGAGCGCTGGGTTCAAATCCTGCTGACGGTGTCGAAAGACGTATGGTGTTACCTCGAGCAGCGCTGGAGCACACAGGCTCAAATCCTGCTGATGGTGCACAAAAAACGCATGGCATTTTGTCGGTCACTTGCCTACGGGAGTGCTGGAAGCCGCAGGTTAGAAGCCTGCTGACGGCGCAAATTTTTTTTTAGGAAATTAACAGTTAGTTAGCTAGGTAGGTAGGATTTTTTTCCTCCCGGTTCGTTTTGTGAATGAATGAACCTCTCAACATGAACATGTTCTAATTAGTCTTGTACATGGTACACTCTGCCACGGCACGCGTCCCATATGTTTCAGGATCAAAGGAAAAGTCTCAAGGTCCACGCATCATAACAGTCTTACACAACAACTCGTCAGCATCAACCACTAGACACTGCTTCGTGCTTGTATAATAACAAACAAAATCCACTCTCAGGTGTAAGGATCAAAAAGAAAAATAGGCGACACAGTTTATCCCTTCCCCTATGCCATAACATTTTCTCCACCACAAGGTTACACAAATAAATGACCTTATCAACATGTTCCAATTAACCTTTTACATGGTGCACCCCTCCGTGGCACGCATAACCCTTGTCATAACATTTTTCTCACTACCACCCCTGCCGCCGCCAGCACACAACCATCGCTGGTCACTGGTTCGTGGACAAATAACAATCAATTTTCTTTTGATGTTTTTAAGGTAGAATAAAGAAGGCGGAAAAATTAGGCAGAGTAGGTAGGGTAGGTAGGTGTAAAAGAGGTGGGGTAGGGTGGGTAGGGTAGGGTGGGGTAGGGGTTAAGTATGGGGTGGGGGGCACCACTTAAGTATTTTAGGGGAAAAAAGGGGGCACCACATGCCCTTGTATGTATAAGATATGCACACCTCCTACCCCTACTTTACCCTATTTAACCCTAACCCACCTACCTACCTACCACCATAACAGGAATCATTGAAAGTGGATGTTAAAAGAGGAGGTCAAATGTCACCGATTTTGTTTGACTACAGTGCAGGATGAAGGCAGGACACTGAGTATGACACAGGAGCAGAGCCAGTTGGATACTGGTTACAATGTCTTCACACATTTGCAGCACCGGAACGGAACTACACTGGAAACGCACTGATCACCAAGCGCACATGTGCGCAGAGAGAGAGAGAGAGAATTGGAGAAGTGATTTTAGTGCTTTAGTGAGTTTATTTTAGTGCTTTTAGTGATTTAGGAGAACTACACTCCAGCAAGACACTTTCTGCTGATCCCACAATTGAACTGACTTCTAGCATGAAAAAACATGTGGACATGTGGATAGTCTTAGAGCCTTAGTGGGGCTAGAGAGAGAGTGAGAGAAAGAGAGAGAGAGAGAGAGGCTGACTTGTCAGGACTAGTACACGGCCTTAAGACGGACGACAACTGAGGGGACTGAAATACCGACCGAGCGATTGGGGAGTAGCTGGATTGGAGTGGGGCTGGGTCTCTTCAGCCCCAACCTCCAACTATGGGATTTTACACTTGACTTCACACACACACAGCTTACCAGGAGAGCAGCTAATGCATCAATCCTTGGGACCGTTGAACTACCCTGTTGTGAGCCTGGTGCTATGTATCATGTGCCTATTGGCCTGCTGTATGGATAAAACCTTTACTACTGATGCTGGTATGTAAGTATTAAACCAGAGTTGTGCCACATCTATTGTTATACACTGTGCTTGGTATCTGAAGTAACATCATTAAAAATATATAATTCGCACTGGAGATGGCTGTGTTGTGTCCCAATGTGTCTTCTTTCCCAAATGGGCTGTGGGACTTAGACATAGCTCTACCATTTGACCTTAGCTACCCCATACCACTCACTAAGGGGAGGAGAGAGGGAACATTAGGCGAATCATATTTATGGTGGAGACTTGTCAACTACATTACTATATTCTAAATTTAAGCTACCCCAAATTATATCACCCAAAACTACCCCTGTTTTCCCTCCCATCCAATAACCCAAAGGGGGCTCCATCGTTGGTAATCATCCAGGGCCAGATCATGACCCTTCAGATCACAACATCTCGCATTGGTATATTGGTAGAATGATACAGATCATAATCCTTCAACATAATGTTGGACCTCTTGTACCAGAGATCTACTCCTAGGTAAGCCAGTGTTATGGCCAACTCCATTTTTCATCAAATGTCTGACCATAATTATTGCCTCGCCGGGCCTCCGGGTGTAGCTCACCATCGTCCAACTCGACCTGGCAGTCTGTGGGCTGATTAGGAGGTCCCAGCACACATTGAATCAATAGTTGATTCGGCATGTGCGTTTTGAGCATGTGCCTAGCAAACCTGCACGTTGAAGCACAAGTTACCACAAGGTGCCCCACCAGACCTTTCCTGGCAATGAACATAAGGGCATGGATCACCAAGGGCAAGCTTTTCTAGGCATAGTTCGCCTTAAGCTTCAGCTCCTGACTTATCACCCATCCAATCTTTGACATCGGAAAGATGTGTCTCGGGATCGAACCGAGGAGGGAGTTTGTGTTGACCATTTGGTTCAACTAAGGGAAAGTCAGCTTTAGTTTTTTTTCTAAGTGGCCTCTCTCTCCTGGTCGAGTTTTTGAGCTGCAGCAGCTCGTTTACAATGCATATTAAAGTCTACCTACAACAATAGACCTACCCTCAGATGTAGTAGGCTTCTTACTATGTCATCGTCCATTGTGGGACGAATAATGTGGAACAGGGATATTTCAACAGCATGAAGTATGAATACCAGGCATTGGTTAGTGACATTCTGTTCTACAACCAGGACACAAAGGTGGTGCTCTCAGGAATACTCCATCGTTATGACAAGGCGCACCTGAACCTTAATGACCGTATTGACAACTTCAATGATTTCTTGGAGTCACTGCATTCAGAGCGGGTGTGTTTTGTGGACCACAATTCCACTTTCAAATACCTGCCCAGTAGGCTTAAGAAGGACAAATTGCATCTTCGTCAGCCAGGTTTGAAGCAAGTAGCAACTAATCTGAAGATTGTGATCTCAGGAGAGGAGGCGGCAAATAACCCAGTGACAGTGGCCCATCAGAAAACGGCCCGCCAAATCCCTGCTGGAGGAAATGGCTGGTCAGCCCCTGTGCACAATAAACTTAAGGGTGGCCAAAACTCACAGAATCACCCGAGGGCTGTCCCGATACCGGTCAGCAATAGATTCTCAGAACTAGAATCTGAAGAGGATGTTACTGGCCCCAGTAATAAGGGTGCCTATCCAAAGCAACCCAGTCGAGGGCAGGCCAAGAAGGTCCCTCAGGCCTCTACCCCACAACCATCTCCATCCGTGGCCTTTGAAAAGCAAATGAGCATGGATGAGTTGCAACAACTCATGAAAGAAACATTTGTATGCCTAAAAGATGAGGAGGAGCCACAAGCTCAGGTCCAAGCCCCCCAGACACGCACAAGCGACCAGAAGTCGTCCGACAAGGACAAGGATGGGGATAGTAACGACCCTAGCCCTGCCCCACATCAAGTGCCACAAGCTCTGGCCCAAGCCTCCCAGCCAAACCAGAGCAACCAGGGAACGGCAACCAAGGACAAGGATAGCTATTTCTGTAAATTTATTCTAAAATTGAATGGCCGCACAGCCAACTGTGTTGCACTAGGAGAGCTTGGTCGCTCCAGGCTAAGTTGCTTGGTAAAACAGAGGGTAATTAATTTCTGGCACAAGATTGTTACAGGGAAAACAAGCAAGATATCTCTTATATTGTATAATATTGTGCATGGTAAGCAGACTAATGGTAGCCTACAGTCACAGTGGCTCACATATGTCCAGAAATGTATGGATCAAAATGGACTTGGCAATCTTCTTGGGCATGCTGCTACTAATATACCACATAACTTGTTAAAAGCCAAAGTTAAAAGACGACTCACTGACATAGAATATCAGGATTGGCACAGTAGTGTAATGGGCTCTGGACACTGTTACAATTACAGAATTTTCAAAACTGAGCTCAATCTTGAACGATATCTGCTTAACCTTAATCAAAAGTATTCAATCCCCTTGTGTAGATTCCGGTGTGGAAATCACTGTCTTCTGGTGGTAACTGGGAGATATGCTGGTATTGAGTATTCCAAAAGAAAGTGCCCCCTATGCAAGAGTGATGACATTGGGGATGAATTCCATTACGTTTTCCATTGTCAAGCTTTTGACCATGATCGAGCATTACTTCTTGCCAATAATATACCACCACGACCAAGTACGGTGGCTATGGTGGATCTTTTTAATAACAAAAACCCCATTGTTCTTACACACTTATCCAAATTTTGTGCAATTGTCATGGAAAAATTCAGACCCACGATGAGGATAGCCCCAGCAAAAAAAAGAACAATAAAAAGCGGGCAAGAAGGAAAAAGTCTACGCAATAATAGCCCACAGCATAGTGTAACTGTTTCATCGCATATTGACCCGTCAATCTTACCATGGTGGATAGATAAAAGTTGGATAGCTAGAGTTGTGTACTGTACTTTATATTGTCATTAGGACAAACTAGTCAAATTAGATTGTGTGGTGCTCCTATACCTCATACCGTCTTCACAACGTATACTAGTCAACATGGTGCTCATCGGTGCTGGAGACCGAGAATCTCAACTTATTTTATTGGTACTGCCAGATTTGCCTGGCCCTCACATCCGCTGGATGAAGTATTATCAGTAGTACTTTTGTGTCCTACTACAAATGTACGTAGTCAGGCACTAAGTTGATCTTTTTCTGTTTCAAGTATTTGCATTCATTTATATGTAAACTTATTATCACACTTGTAATGTTACACTTGTAACTCAGTGAAGCCATTGTAACTATCGGCTAGAGCTGATTTCTTTTCTTATTTTCTTTCCTTTACCTCTGATGAGGATGTGAAATAAATTGTAAATTGTACTTTTATCAGGTTGAGGTTCTTCCGCCTGTGACTCCGGTTTTGTCAGTTCAGTACCGGGTGAGGTTGGCTTTGGCAAGTCTGTCAGTTTAGGAGGTGGAAGGGGACCCGGTTGTTCCTGAGACTTCGGTTCACTACCGGGCTAAGGGAAAACGTTTTCGGTAATTCTAATGAAGAGTCACGGCTACCTTTCTTGTTTTTCTTTTTAGGTACTCGGTTGTTTTGCAACTGAACCTGAAGTGACTTTACCTGCTCCAACGTCTTTGCAGCGGCAGCAGTTGCCTTTTCCCTGGTCATGTTCTCGAATCCAGGAGGTACAGACAGCACTTTGGTGGGGGTGGCCTGAGTCACCAGTATAGTGCCGACGGATGTGTCCCCCTAAAGTAACAGTCTGGTTGGCAGAAGTCTCCTCTAAGGGAGTGTTCATTTTTTTAACAACAGGGGGGGGTTGGTGAGTTTTCGTTTTTACCCCTGAAAATATTTTCCGCCCCCCCCCTTTGAGAGGTGCCAACATATTTTTGGCCCCCCCCCCCTCAGGAGGGGTCAAAATATTTTGCGCCCCCCCCCCCAACATCGAGTTGTGTTGCACCACATTGTACAGCAACATATCACACTCAATTGTATTGTTTTACTAAAGTATAAGGTAAAAGGATCACTTCCCAGAGTTATTATCATCAATTTATTATTTTTCTATTGGAATGCAAGAAATTGAAAAGAGGGTTCCACTTCTCAAGACCAATTTCATCAGTAGCTGCAGTGCGAGTCACACACTACTTAGCCTTATGTCTTTTGTTTAACAAACAGCCAGGACAAGCTAAGTATAGGGTGGTCTGGGGGCATCACCTGCCCCAGTCAAACAGTTTTATAAATCTAGAGCCTAAATTTATGCATTCTGGTGGTTTTTGAGGTTTCCCTATACCCTCTGTTTAAAATTCTACTGTAGGGACCCTTCATACAAAATGTTTGAATGGGATCTCATCCCATGGATCTGGATGAATCACAAGATTGATTTCTGTGGTCTTAGGTTAAAGCAATCTTTTAAGTCTGAACCAACTTGCTGCAGACACACATGGGCCTTTATAACTATAGGGAATGGGAGATGGGCTCTTTTAGCACAGCCTTTGGAAATTATGTTTGGGGGAGGGGGGTAACCAGAGTAATCCAAACAGGCAAATCAAAAACTTTACCATTTACATGGGTTGGGGGTTTGGGTTTCTGAAAAAGTCTGACCCCTTAATGTATGATGGATATCTTGTTGTCCTAATGGAAATTTGAACCCTGGATACCAGAAGACTGCCAAGACATGAATTGATGTGCCCCTAGCCTATCAGTTACTTGATTCTGCTGTAAAGTACTATCTGCAGATTTGTTCCCCAGAGAAATTTTGGAAAATGTAGACAAGAATATCATGTATTGTCAGATCAATTTGTGAGCAAATGGCCAGGCCAACTCTAGAAGTATGTGCATACTGCTTTCGAAGAAAAATGTTTAAAACTCTTGGGCATGTTTTTTTATTGTTAGTGTGATTAATGTGTGTTAGAGAGTAAGAATCAGAGGGGGGTCTGGGGCTATGTCCTTCAGGAAAATTTTGAATATTGAGAAGTCAAATGGTGCATTTTGGTGACGTATGACTGGATGGTGCAGGGGGGCACACATCCCACCTGACCCCAAGGTTTTACTACCCCTGCATCATATACACTGTTTTTGGCTCAGGGAGCCTATGGGTATATGGAAATGTCCCCCAGGAAAATTTTGAATATCGAGAAGTCAAATGGTGCATTTTGTTGAGGTATGACTGGATGACCTGACTGGATGGGTCGGGTTTATCCCCGTTGAGTCCATCTCGTATGGGTCTGTATCCCGGGGGGGGGGGGGGCACTCTCTATGTAAGGTATACACATATGTGCGGCTGGCAAGGGTACTTTTTCAAGGAAAGGTCCTTAGCAAGCCTCCTGTTTCAGCCACAAATGTCCCTAGCAAGGGTCTACTATTGAGCAAAAGTCCCTAGCAAGGGTCAACTTTCAGCAAAATACCCCGATTTACACAGGAAATTTCAAAATTTTCTTGGACATAAGCACAGTTTTCATGAAAATAACATAAACCAAATTCAATTTTCTCTCCAATCAGTGTAAATTTAAGACATTTTGAAACAAATCTAGGATTATTGAGTCAAAAGTGCCCTAGCAAGGGTAGGCTTTCGAAGAAAAACCCCGTGAATGAGTGCCCTAGCAAAGGTAAGGGTTGTCGTGGGTTCAGCCACACACCTGTATAAAAAAAAATTGAAGTGCCCCCCCCCGGGTCTGTATGTTCTGGTTCTGTTCAGTCTGGATCCATCTGATTCTGTCCGGTCTGGTCTGGGTCCCATTGAAGTCTTGACTGGGTCTGTTGTGGCAGGTTCAGTCCAGATCCATTTGGTCCAAGTCCATATGGTCCAGGTATTTCCAGTCCAGGTCTGGGTCTGTCAGGGTGGATCCATCCAGGGTGAGTCTGGGGGCAGTCCAGGTAGATCTGTCTGGTCCGGGTCAGTCCGGTCTGTGTGAGTCTGTCCAGATGGATCTGTCCAGGGGCAGTCTGGGTGGGTACAGGTCGGGCCATCCAGGTCAGGCCATCCAGGTCAGGTCAGGTATGTCTTGCTAGGCCCACTCCAGATGAGAGGAGAGATTTGAGGAAAGGTTAGGGGAAGAGGAGATAGGAGAAAAGGCTAGGGAGAGAGAGAGAACAGACCATGACATATATGCAAATTCCGAATGCAAAAAAAATCGAGGCATTAAAAGTAAAGACTCTTCTTTGATTTGCCATTGATAGGTTAAAATGGGGGGGGGTCTGGGGGTATCTCGCCCAGGACAATTTTGAATATTGAGACGTCAATTGGTGCATTTTGGTGCTTTTTCAGGGTGGCTGATGCCCTTGTATCCAAATCTTTCTAAGACCCCACCATATATATAAAATGGTAAAATGATATCTCATGGGATCTGGACAAAGATTGACCCTGAGAGATCTTAGAATAATGGAGAAAACTGAAAAAAATGAGGAGTTTGCTCACATGTATGCATGAGCCATCTGTAACAGGCGTCACACATACCACAGAGCTCTCATGTTCTAATGGAGCCAAAGAGTGAGACTTTTCCCTGAAGCTTGGATTTTTCTAGATTTTCAAGATGCATTGAAATAAATGCAGTTCCAGGGGGTCTGGGGTATGCCCCCAAGAACATTTGGAAAAATATGGAAGTTCATTTGTTGATTTTTAGAGCATTTTTGTACATTAAACCGAGGATAGATGCTCAAGTTCACTATATAAGTATGTACTGAAATTACAAAGTCTAAAATGAGAAACAGACTCCTCAGCGTGAGAGAGTGAGACAACCCCCAAATGTGTGAGAATCACCCCAGATGCGTGAGATTCACGCCAGATGCTTGAGTGTTGAGAGCTCTGCATACAATCTTGTTGTAAGTATAATTCCCCTGAAAAATTTTGAAATTTTAGAAAGAAAATGGTGCATTCTGATGCATTGTAAAATTATCAGTATAAACTTTCTCCTTCTGCAAGTAATATATTGAGAAATTATCCCCACTACAAATTGGGTATTTACGGCAAGTCACGTCAATTCGTGCCTCATTGAGAAGGGTCTAAAAATTTTACGCCCCCCCTCAAGAGCAGTCGAAATATTTTTCGCCCCCCCTCAGGAGAGGTCAAAATATTTTACGCCCCCCCTCAAACTCACAAACCCCCCCCCCCCCGGCTACTAAAAAATTAACACTCCCTAACAGGTGCTCCTTCTCCTGAGTGACTTGCAGCAAACTCGGTGGGCTCGGTACATGATTCAGCTATTTCTGACATCTTCACTCAATGTTCAGTGAATGTAACACTTACTGATTGACTCACACACAAGGTGGAAAGGGAATATCAAGCACGAGGAATTGTATCTAACCACAGAGGACAGACCTGACTGAGGTAATTTGTAGAACAGAGAACAGCAGCCAAGGTACTTCTTATTCCCGGGGGGGGGGGACACTCACCTTTTTGTCTGGACCTATGACAACCCTTACCCTTATTAGGGAGATTTCACCTCCAAAAATGGACCCTTCTTACGGCACTTTTGACTGAAAACCCCATGTTTTTAAAGAGAAATCTGACTGATAAACTTTGCTATTGAGAAATGACCAAGAATATTCCCTTAGATCCCCAAAAAAAATTCAGAAAACTTAGAAAATTGTAGCTAAAATATATGGGCATTTCATGAGATTTCTGATATTTCAGTTAAAAGTGGACCCTTGCTATAGGGAATTTTGCTCAAAGATGACCCTTGTTAGGGGGAATTTTGGCTAGAAATAGGACCCTTGTTAGGGAGATTTTGATGAAAGAGTGCCCTTCCCAGCCGCACACATGTGTCAGCAAAATATATGAAGTGTCCCCCCCGGGTTCTTATTCCTTGAAGAAGCAATTCGTATCTGATCCAACCACCCTTCCGTCAGGGGTTTTATAGTCACACCAGGGGTGGCGTGCTTGAGATTAACCAATCAGCGCATTGTTTTTGAAGGAATACGTCATCAAAGCGACCTTTATAATTAAAAATTTTGCGCATGCTTGGAATAGGTTCAACTTACCACCCAAGGATCCATGGAAATCCACCGTAGGTGTCACATAGGCCACCTTCTTGGGTTTGATTGCCCTTTTAATGCTAATAATACCATAGGTTCACAGTAGTATAGTACCAAACGACTGCTTAAAATGTGATAAAAACCAGCTATTATATCATAACAGAAGATCGATGACGCCAGTCACAAGCAGGTAAGGCGACTAAACAGCTCCCAAATGGTTTAATTGCACTTGTGATGAGTACCCAAATATATATACTTCTCGTTGTGTAATTTTTTAGTGTTCTGATAAGCAGAATTTACAGATGCTTTATTCAGAGATAGATGCATTCCCTGGTTCAATTAAATCCTGCAAGGAGTGTCCCACTGTGCCCCAGTGTTCTCTGCAAATATGGAAATTCATTAACACAGTAACATATTCTTTTAATAAGCAGTTTAGAAAAAAAAGGTACTTATACATACTCATTGGAAAATAATTCATAGCTATATAAATGTGCATTTTGGAAATTATATTTGATATAAATATATCAACTCTGTCACACTTATTTGAGCCTCCACTTCTTATTACTCTTTTGCACTCTTATCAGACTCTTTTGTAATTGAAAAGCTTAAAGCATAGTCAGTGAGGTGAAGCTGAAAGATATTGTAGCCAAATTGTTCACAATAATGTATATTGGAAGCATTGTAAGAGTAGTTTTACATTTCAGGTTTATTCATGCATCTCAGTCCCTTAAATTTGCAGGGTAGTGAATGTAGTTTGGCAACAAAAATGGCCAAATTGCAAACTGAAGATAATGATGTAGAATAGTTTAATGGTGTTGAGAAAAATTAAATCAAATTGATGGAGGGATCATGGCAATTGGGAGCTGATGTCCCATTGTGCCCCATGCAGTGTCCCACTGTACTTCTGTATTATTTTTTTTTCAAGAAAAATTCAATTCCATGAAATCCCTTTCAGTTAGAAATCTATTACTATTCAATGTTTGTAGCCAATATTCAACAGTATTTTTTTAGAACATTACTTGTTTGCTTCCCTTAAGTATATTCACAGGAGAGCAAAAGTGACCAAAAGTGTCCCACAGTGCCCGGGTCTCCCCTACCACAAATTTAGATATATCGTCCCAGTTGTCTTGGTGGTCATTCCCCATAGAGGTGAGACATGACAACAGCGTCCGATTGAATCTCAAACCATCCCTCTGTGGTCGGTAGGGATTCGTATGTGTCTTACAAATGTATGTTTTACCACACATTTCTGACCATAAATGAGACTCAAATTCTCTGCCTTGGTCTGAGTGCAGAACCAATGGTGCCCCCCATGTAAGGACCCAATTCTCATAAAGAGCGGTTGCACAGTTATCAGCAGTATGGTTGGGAAGTGGATATACTTGGACATACTTGGTACAGTAGTCCTGTACCACCATCATACATGTTTTACCTTTAGGGCTAGTGTTGAAACCACTTATGATATCAACAGCTTTATTCTAGTAAAACGTACACCGAAGATCTCTTGACTGAGAGGCTGTTTATCTAGACCTGGTCTTGATTTGCTCTTACAATAAATTGGGCAATGTCTTACCCAGCGCTGTATATCATCAGTCATACCCGAGCCAATAATACCAACCTTTGATCTTTTTTTCGGTACGCTCCCTACCGAAATGCGCTGCAGTACGATCACTGTGGCAGAAGCCATAATCTCCAGTCGTAATGTTTAGGCACTACAATCTGGGGACTACATTTCTTACGAGGACGAGTTCACCACCTACACAGCACCCCATATCATATAAATAAGTCGTTCCACTGGGCAACCAGCTGTCTGACCTCTTTATACTCAAGTAGTCCAAATTCTACTCCCTTGCGATCTGGTTAACAGTCCAGTTCGGTATTATCATATTTATAAGCAAGCTACCGCATTGTGAGCTCCACAATCCGTGCAATCTAACCGGTGACACATTCTAAGGTGAATGTGTTCAATGTGATTGTTAGTCACACCAAACTCGGATAGATGAATTAGCCATCTTCCCATCATAGCTTGAATGTCTGAGTTCCTCGATCACCCCTGGACGTAAAACTAAACAAACAAACAAATCCCATCATAGCATCGGCCTCCTTAAAATTAAGGAGCCATTGTAGTGCTGAATGGTCGGTACACAACTTGAAGTTTCGACCATAAAGGAAGTGTTGGTACTTTTTGGTATAGACTACAACTTCCAAAAGGTCTCTTTTGGTTGTCCAGTAATTTCTCTGCGCCTCACTCAAACTGTTGGAAGCCAAGGCCAAAGGGACCTCTTTACCATTCTGTCCCTGTGAAAAGGCAGCACAAACACTATCATTATTAGGTTCGGTATCCAGAATGAACATTGCTTCGGGAGTAGGTTAATGCAGAACTGATGTTTCAGGAAACAGTCTTTTTAGAGTTCTGAATGACTCGATGGCAGCAGCGTCAAGTTTAACCTTAACTCTACCCTTCATTTCACCACCCACCTGGGTTAATAATGCAGCAGCTACTTGAGAGAACCCCAGAATAAAATCTCAGTAGTAAGAGGTAAGACAAATAAATGACCTTATAGCTTTGGTATCAGCCGGTAAGGGCCAATCCCGCACTACTTAGAGTTTTTCAGGATCTGCTGTAACACCATGTTCTGATACAACTCGACCAAGTTATTCAACGTACGTACCGGCTTTCTTTTTCGGTTCAAGTTTAAGGCAATTAGCCATAAGCCTTTACAGAACATCCAGGAGATTTGGTAAACATGTTTCCATGGTATCTCCATAGACAATGATGTCATCTAGGTATACGAGACATTTCTTTCAGAGCAGTCAACGTAGCATGTTTTCCATCATTGCCTCAAAGGTAGCTGGTGCATTACACAAGCCGAACGGCATGACATATTAAACTTGTACAGACCCATGTGGGTAGTGGATGTGGTTTTCTCTTGGTGTTCTAGATGCATACCAATCTTCCAATAACCAGATTGAAGATCTAGAGTGCAGAACTATTTACCCCCACCAATTGACTCCAAGCATTCATCAATACGAGGTAATTGGTAAAGGTCGAATCCCACATGGCGATTTTGGCCTCCAATATCTCTGCAATTTTGTCTGTTTTGTTTTATGACCATTACTGAGGCCATAAAATGCAAGGATTGATCAACTTATACCGAATCCAACAGTAGGTTAAGCACTCATTTGCTGAAACCCTTGTGTTTTATGGCCTCAGCATGGGCCATAAAACACAACAGACAAAATCGCAGAGATATTAGAGGCCTAAATCGCCATGTGGGATTCAACCTTAAGCATTTTTCTAGTGATGCCATAAAGTTTTCTATCATCGATACAAAACCGACAAGATCCATCCTTTTTAGTTACCATAACTACAGAACTCGACCAAGGACTATCACTGAGAGCTATTATCCTATTGTCTAACATCTTACAAACCTCTTCTTCCATTGCAGCTTTTTTAGCCATGGGAAGCCGTCAATATTGTAATTATACCGGGTTTGAATCACCTATATCAACCTTGTGTTGTACCAGGTTTGTTACGACCCAGAGGTTCACCAGGGGCAGCAAAAGCCTTCTGATAATCAGATAGGGTTTGCAAAACCACTTGGATATGTTCATCTGGAAGATCAGAATCACTTACCAATGGTAGCAAGTGCAGTCCCATGAGGCCCTATGGGTCTTAGGACATTAAACAAATCAATAAATCAATGGTAGCAAGTGTGACGGAACAGAAACTGGGGTCAAGAAGCTTCAATAGATAGGAGGTGAAACTCAGAGCTTTACCTATGGACACAGTGTAACAGCCCCCCCCCCCCTCTACCCCCCTTCAAAGTAGGCTCCCCTTTGTGTTCAGTATTGAGTCCTATGTAGGATAAGGGGGTTTATAGAGATGTCAGGAATCTTTATCAGAGTGATATCAAATGGAAACAAGGGGCCACCTATACCAGAAAATCCTGCTGAATCCAGAATTTGTGATCTTGATTCTCAAAATTTGACCAAAGGTACTTAAAAAGGAGGTTTGATGATGAGAATATTTTAAAAATGTACAAAAGTTATATTGAAAATGATTGGAACTATTTATAGATGCAACATGCTAATCAAAGTCAATACCTGAATCTACATATCCTAATGTGTGCCTATCTCAACCTGACAAGTACTCTACCTGTGTATGGCTCTGCCTCTCCCACATACTGCCTATCCCTTAGTCTACCTATCACTCATACTACCTATCCCTTGAAACATCTAGAGTTTAATTAGGTTTTCTCTCAAATGGCTTAACGGATTAAAGTTTACCCTTCACCTTTGTACCTAATTTTCTCTGTACATTCTTACCATTAGTCTACCTATCCTTAATCTGCCTATCATTCACTTTACCTATCCCTCATGGTGACTATCCCCCAACTCTTCACATCCCTCATGTTTGACTGGCACATCTGTGATATTACCTAGCACCAATGTACCTTTTGAATATGATCACTTCACAAGGTACTCTCTATGCCTATCTCTTAAACTGTTTATTACACATGCTACCTATCCTCCTTGCTACCCATCCTCTTCAATACCTATCCCTCATGTTCAGCTGGGATAGCTCACAACCAACCTTCATTTTGATCTCTTAGTCAACCTCTGCCCTAAGGAACAAATTTAACATTCTACCTCACGCATACATCTACCTATCACTCATGCTTCAGGCTACCTATCCTTCAGGCTACCTATCCTTCATGGTATAGAGCCCTCAGATTATTACCTTAAAAAATGTTTTGTTGTCAAGTGGGATAGCATGAATGATATGCAGCATGGAGGATAGGAAGAGGGGAATAAACAACAGACATGTAGAATAGGAAGTTAGCTAGTCTAATGATAGCCATGGTGAGGCATTTAAGAAAAGCATGATAATTCAATGGGCTGAGGGATATGTAAGGTAAACATGAGTGATATGCAGACTTGAGGATAGGTACAATGAGCGATAGGTATATTTCACAAGGCATAGACTATAAGAGCTATTATAAAGGTAGAAAGAATAGAATACAAGGTTAGAGATACATAGATAGCTGGTTAGGTAGACTGAAGGCTATATACCATGAAGGATAGGCACCCTGAAGGATAGGTAACCTCAAGGATATATAACATGAGTGATCAGTAGATGTATGCTTGTGGTAGGCTGTTGGATTTGTTCTTCAGGGGATAGGTTGACTAAGAGATCATAATAAAGGTTGGATGTGAGCTATCCCAGCTGATCAAGCTGTGATAGGTAGGAAAGCTATAAAGTGAGCTTGAGGGATAGGCATTGAAGAGGATGGGTAGCAAGGAGGATAGATAATAAACAGTTTAAGAGATAGGCACAGAGGGTACCTTGTAATGTGAGCATATTCAAAAGATACATTGGTGCTAGGTAATATCACAGATGTGCCAGTCAAATATGAGGGATGTGCAGAGTTGGGGGATAGTCACCATGAGGGATAGGTAAAGTGAATGATAGGCAGATTGAGGATAGGTAGACTAATGGTAAGAATGTACAGAGAAAATTAGGTACAAAGGTGAGGGGTAAACTTTAATCCTTTAAGCCATTTGAGGGAAAACCTAATTAAACTCTAGATGTTTCAAGGGATAGGTAGTATGAGTGATAGGCAGACTAAGGGATAGGCAGTATGTTGGAGAGGCAGACCCATATGCAGGCAGAGTACTTGTCAGGTTGGGATAGGCAAACATTGGGATATGTAGATTGAGGTACTGACTTTGATTAGCATGTTGCATCTATAAAAAGTTCAAATCATTTTCAATATAACTTTTGTACATTTTTCAAATATTCTTATCATCAAACCTCATTTTTAGGTACCTTTGGCCAAATTTTGAGAATCAATACCACAAATTTTGGATTCAGCAGGAGTTTTTGGTATAGGTGGCCCCTTGTTTCCATTTGATATCACTCTGATAAAGATTCCTGACATCTCCATAAACCCCCTTATCTTACATAGGACTCAGTACTGAACACAAAAGGTAGCCTACTTTGAAGGGGGGGGGGGGTAGAGGGGGGTGGCTTGCACTATAGGACTCTATGGAGTAGTCATATCCTAGGGAACCTATACTATTCTTGCTGGGGTTACCAACTTCCCTACCGACAATGAGGCATTTGTAGGTAGGTCCTCACCCATGCCAACATTGCTTGGTAATTGACATAACGCTCTTGTGATAGTTCCGATTTGCATGTCATGTTCTAAGACCTTCGTCTACAACCTAGAATTACATATAGGCACTACCCCCCAGCGTCAATTCGCAACTTATGTGTTGTGTTATAGCCTTCCAATCCCAAACCTGCTAACTTATATAAGGGAGTGATCATTTTTTAACAACAGGGGGGGCTGGTGGGTTTGAGGGGGGGGGGGTCAAAATTATTTCAACCCCTTGACGGGGGGGTCAGAATTTTTTCAACACCTCTGATGGAGGGAGGTCAAAATAATATCACCTGTTTTCAGTGGAAAACCCCGCACATTACTATAGGCTAAAAGGGGACGTTCGCGCACAATTTTTTACCCTTATGGGGGGGTCAAACAAATTTTACCCCCTCGAGAGGGGGGTCGAAACTTTATTTGCGCGTCCGCGCGCAAACCCACCAGCCCCCCCCCCCTGTTGTTAAAAAATGATCACTCCCTAACACATGTATGGTTTTTATCCAATCCTCTTCTAAATTAGTAGTCGTTGCTAATTGCAAATCAACATTCTGTCTGCTAACCGCGCTCTCAAGTAGTCCTGGGGATGGATCAGATCCCGGTAACTGCTTAGAGCACAGAGAAACCGGGCAGTTTCTCCCTCTCGGTATCGGCTACAGTGTTCGGGATAACTTCCAAGCCAACAGAAGTACACCTGTCTAGTATTCCGGCTTCTCAGTCTTATCTTCCATGGCAGGGGTATTGTTAGCTACCGGAGCAGGAGCTAGACACTCATGCGCAAAATGTCCCAATTTTGACAGCATTTGCAAGTCTGTTTCTTTTTCCAGCCCTTGCTTTTAGATTTGCCTTTGCCACCATTACCATCAGTATCCTGCTTTTTCAGAAGAGTTTTCAGCAAGTCTTCAATCTCGGTAAGATTGGTACTTGCAACCTGGGAAGTCTTTCCACTAGTTTGTTTTAATACCTTTATTCTTGCCTTTCTTAGTAGATTCGGTAGTAGTAACCGAAGCTACCTCGGTAACTTGTTCTGTCTTAACTGAACTAGTACCTAGGGTTGGAAAAGGGCTTTCTTTGTCTCATAGACATCACAAAGGTTAAACAGTTCTGCCATACTTATTTCTGGTTCCCATTTAAATCCTTTAGGCACGGTTTGACCGGCCTTTGCTGGGAGAGTGACAGTAGAGTAATATAACATTACAGGGAGAGAAACTAAATCCTTAGCTGGAGACTTGCTGCAACTCCCACACTCAGGACAGGCTTGTGTCAGTCTAATTTCCCATCCTATAGGTGGCGCAACATACAGTATTTCTATGTAGACACCAGATGGCAGTGCAAGCTGACAACCATATTACAACAATAAGGGCTGAGTCATTTATTACCAGTGAGGGGGGGGGGCATTTGGAAGAACCCCTTTCAGTGGGGCAAAATCCCAAAGAGGATGCGATACCGGTACTGCCTGTTGGCAAACCAAAAACCACAGCTTCAGGATTTGCTAACATGAACATCATTGGCACGCATGCAGAAACACGTAATCGATGCGTGCACCCTTGTTTTTGTATACGGTACCAGCTAGTACACGGTAGCAGTAGACCTACATTTTAAAGGGGGCTTTGAAAATCGCCATGCTAGCCCTCCTTCAGTAGTAAACTAAAAGTCATATATTTTGTGCTCCTCACATGTCATAGCTTTTGTAAGCAAAAGTCCCCCCTCCCACTTGTGCAGGTCGGTCACGATAAAAACGACTGTACACTGGTCCAAACCATAACCTAATTTTGGGTGGGCTCATTTTGCAAAATCAGTTCTTAATGAATGCTGTTAGGTAGTTTTCAAATGTCCATGAAAACCCACCAACTCCCCTCTTGTACATATATTGACCACTCTGTTACTCACACCACAACAGCCATGTGCTTTTGTGAGGACAAAGGAGAGTGGGGACTAAAAACTTTTTTTTTCAATAGCAGAAACGTCCAACTGGTGGCCAAATGTTACGATATTCCGGTCTAAAATAACCGATCCAAACTTTATTTTGTAAAAATATATTCATTTCTGGATTGACAAAGGAGAGTTGGGACTAAATTAGTTCATTCTTCACACGCTCTTACTCACTACCCCCTTTCCTCTTCCGGCACATAAGGGAACCGGAAACAGCGCATGCCTTTAGGTATGCGTGACAATCTTGATCTCGGATCCCATTAACAAACCAAGTAGTTGCTTCTTGAATTACTACAAGAGCATCTGGTCTGCAACCTTTATAGAGGTCTCCTACTACTGTAAATCCTCGCGTATAGGACGCCCCTCACGTATAGGACGCACCCTGAGATAAGCTTAAGTCCACAGGACACCCATAGGGTCAAATTTTTAGTACTGTACAATAGTGGAAAATCCTAGCCTACAGGACGCACCCTGAGTTTGGGTGAATCCTATAGGTTGCAGATAAGGAAATTCTCTTGTATAAGCCGCGTCTTATACGCGAGGATTTACGGTTATTCCTGAATGGCGAGGCTGAAGACACCTATATCCTCGTTTTTACCCTGAATCCTCTTACAAAGATCAACTTTAGGGTCAGCTTCTCAAATTCTGGCCAATTCTAACTAGGCACCAGGTACCACAATCGATTAGAGCTTCCAAAGTACCGTAGTCTCTCGCGTATAAGGCATGTCTTCTACGAGGGGTTTTAGTTCTCCCTGGATCCGCAAGGGGGACACTAAGACCTTTCTTCTGATATGTTACACTCCCATATGAGCCCATCTGCTATATATGGGGTCAAGGGGGGTCACGAGGGTCCAACAGGCACATAGCTTTTTGAATTTTGAAAATCCATTCATTAGAACAAAAGTTATGAATTTTTTATTTTTTTGACCATATTCTGAAACTCTGGTTGCGTCTTATATACGGGATGCGCCTTATACACGGGAGATTACAGTAGTACCACTGACTACCTCAAATTTCTTCAAAGCAATTTCACCTGGGCCTCCACTGAGAGCTTGCATCAAAGCTATCAGTGCCTGTCGATTAGTTCAGCCATAAGACTTGCATTGCGACTGAAACCGAGCCAGGAATTTTTGCCATGGAGAATCACTGACCTACTTTGTGATTTCGACAGCTCATTGCTTAATTGCATCAGGAGTGCATTTGTCACCAAAATTGACATGTATACACTTTTCTGCTAGTTCCTCCAAAAGTATTTGGGCAAACCTTAATTGGCTTTGGGTTACCAAAGAATTCACCGGTGTATTACCTATTATGGTATGGTGCTACTAAAAGTGTTTGTATCTAAGGCATATTGTCTAATAGGCTTTTCCACAGCCTTTTATGTTCTTCTTGAACATTACCACTATGTAGTAAACTCGAGAGGTTGCTTTCAGACTCACTTTTCTTCCGAAGGTCTGATAGTTCTTCCAGATCCTCGGTTTGCTTCTGAATGCGTTGTAGAAGTTGTAACAACTTTTCACCACGTTCTTTAACCAACAATTCTAGCTTAGTTTTCTCCTCCAATAATCTCGCCAACTCCTCCTTAGCAGAATGAGTTTGTCGGTTATTTGTTTCATGGTCAGCTATTTCTATGATTTCACCATCGAAAGGTAAACAGGAAGGTTCATCAACTTGGACAGCAGTAAAAATGTTAGCTGGATTAGGTCTAACACTCAATCGCTCATCCACCTCGGACTCACTTAAAGGTAATCTTTCTTGGTCCGCCCTAATTACTTCCGGTACAATATCGTCGGTAATTACTGGTTGAGGAAGAGGATTAATATCCCGTCAAATCCAAGGCGCCGGAGTACTGGTACTGCCTGTACCTCAAAGATACCAGTATCAAGCCCATCTAAGGAGTGCACCTCCTCTGGTTGAGTACCCGCACCCTGCTAGGTGTTGGTGTTGGAAGCTAGGTCTACCTCGGGCCATTGTTCATTCAGAGCAGCCCGTTGGTTTTCTCATCCTCATCCAAGTTTGTCTCAACTGGTTCAGGGCACCAATATAGCCGTCTGGTGGGTTCAGTAATGTGAAACAGAACTGACCGTCAGGCTAGCTTTCAATACTTGTACAGTAATATCGAAGAACAAGTGAATAGGTTTAATCTAATAACTTTTATTACAGAAAAGGTTTAACAAAACTGAGCTGTACCGAAGCCCCATGAGTAGAGCTTTCTTACAGTCGGTATTTAACCAAATAGTAACCGGATTTAACAGGTTGTTAGGGTGTGAATGGCGGTTACCCTGGCCTTAGACAAGCTGGTAGGGGATAAGCACAGAATAAAACACAAAAAGGTGATAAAACATGAAACACCACACAGTGCTCCTGACTTGTCTACCCACTGGCTTTAGCTGTTTTTATTCCTTTACTGTCCAAGTTGATGTACCTTCCGTGAGTAGTATATACATGCAAACTGAGCGCAATGGATTAGCTACTAACTAGGTCATGACCTACTGGTAGACCGGAAGTGACCTAGTTTCAGCCAATCAGAGGGCTGGATTTGACAGGAAGTGACGTCATAAGGTCATGACCTAGTTTTTTCGACCAATCAGAGAGCTGGATTCCATTTGACCTAGTGACCTGACCTAGTTACATAAATTAAAAGAATTGTGCAATACCTAGAGCTGACCTACTTGCAAACCGGAAGTGACCTACTAACCTACTTGCAAAAACGTATGACCTACGTATGAGGGTGCATTGCGCAATGCTTGTAAGAATTTACACAATGTTCTGATGCAATACTTTTATGGATTTACGCAATACTTATGACTCATTTTGTTATGTCTCTTCATTTCATGCATTAAAATAAAACACAACTCATTTATTTCACATAACAGATTATATTTTTATTAGACACAATATTTACAGATGAAGACAGATTTTCCATTTCCGGGGCGTGCACATATACTACAAAAACATTTGTTGTGTGTGAATTTACTTGCTTGATACCAGCTTTGACCAGTGAGACTAGTTTTCCATGTGTTGTGGAAACAATAACTGTTAAGTTTGGCTATGTTAGATATAGCATGCTCGAACAAAGCCTGGGCCAGGAAGTAAGTTTGACTGTTTTTGGGTCCAGGTAAAAGACCAGATAAAAATCCATCCTTAAAGTTTACCTCAAAGGAGAAATGATTTTTCACTCCAGGTATACTTAAGGCATGAAGTTCCAGTGAGACCTGCAGACATGTGAAACAAATAGTTTTAGCAATAGCAGATACTTCCAGTTTACAATTACACTGACAAAACACTCCTACTATGGGATTACATTCTAACTCTTGGAGAGTAAGAGCAAACTTTCTTACACTTCCTAAAGTGTACCTTGTGTAGTGTCTTGGGCAGCCAGGTTCAGTGTGCAATTGATATACTCCTATACACCAATCATGCATTATCAAGTTAACTTTTTTCACTCGACAATAGTACATACAGTTTCTGTAGGCGTCCCAAAAAGCTGAAGAGAAATATTTGTACATTTTAACACTAGTTATACAGTGGTCAACAGTGTCTGGTTCAGCTCCTCTAAAATAACCAATGTTTTCTCCAGGTATTATTTCCCAAAAGAAATTCTCTGAACATCCACATGCTACAGAACTTATATCATTGTCAGGTGTTATAGAAGAAGCTTGATTATATGAAGCAACACTTTGTAAAACTGGACGCATGTAATAGTCATAAGGTGGAGTTTCTGTGGTTTGCTCCACAAGCATAGCTTCTAAACTTTCCATGTTAAAATGGTTGCTTAAATCTAACCAGATACTAATAATCTGGTGAACGTGACGCTATGAGTTAAGAAATCTGGTACCACTTTTTTTCTGTTCCAACTTAATTTCTTCAGCGCCGGATTTTTTATTTTTGTCGTGAACATGTACAGCGTTCACTTTTGTGAAAAGTTTTTTTTTATTTTTTGGGTGATACAGTTCACTTTTCTTACTTTTTTATTAGTTTTTTTTTTCATGATACAGTACACATTTTTTTACCTTTTTTTTTATTTGAAAAATGTTCATTTGAACAAAAAATATTTTCCAGTTTAACACTGTTTTCTATGGAAAAAAATGTTCATTTGAACAAATGTTCATTTGAACAATTGTTCAAATGAACATTTTCCATTTTAACACTGTTTTCTATGGAAAAAATGTTCATTTGAACAAATGTTCGTTTGAACAATTGTTCAAATGAACATTTTCCATTTTAACACTGTTTTCTATGGGGAAAAATGTTCATTTGAACAAATGTTCGTTTGAACAATTGTTCAAATGAACATTTTCCATTTTAACACTGTTTTCTATGGGAAAAAATGTTCATTTGAACAAATGTTCGTTTGAACAATTTTTCAAATGAACATTTTCCATTTTAACACTGTTTTCTATGAAGGAAATTTGTTCATTTGAACAATTTGTTTAAAATTTTTTCTTTCAACGAAATGTACAACTGGAAGTGAAACTAGAAAAAGAAACCATTTTTTATATAGAAAGGGGTAGGGTGCTTACACCGTCTTCACATACTTGTCTCTTTATGTACTGATAGGTTAGACCTTGTTTCCTTTGAGAGTAAGTCGTAACGCTGTGGTTAACTACTTTAAATCCTTTGTTGACTACCGTGACAACATTTTCACTGTCCAGTACTTCTTTGTACTTGTCAGTGGTCAGGGGGTTTTGTTTTTGAATTACACCTTTGCAACTCATTTTAACGGGCACATTTACTCCTGTGCCTATGTAACATTTGGAGTTCAAGGCAGTCATTTCATCACCTTCCCACTCCACTTTGAATAACCCGGGGGTTCTCTTGTCAAACGCCAGACGGCTCTTACAGCATGGTTGAGGCAGCCACAGCTCACCCAAAACTTTGGTCTGAACATAGGTCTCTCTGTGGTGACTGTTGTCACATGATTCAGAGGGCAACCATTTGTGACGTTCTCTGAAGAAAGCTTCACGTTTTTCAGGAATAATTACGTCTTCTATTTTCTCTGCACTTAAAGCAAAGTAAAAACTGTCAGTGTCCATTTCACACATTTCAAAATCTTTCTCGTCTATGTATTCAAGGAGAAAGTCGTAATAGAAAGCCAACATTTTAAGTTTGGCATATTGGTATACCATGAACCCTATTTGAACTGGGAGGTCGTAGGTGATGGAGGTGGGCAAACAGGACAGTTCTACCGTGTTGTCACTTATGTCTTGCACATCTTGCACTGACCAGTGCATGGCCAAACGTCTTGCCTTAGAGGGGTGAAGATACTTTGTTTGAACAAAGTTTTGTTTGTTGCATATGGTTTTTCCGTATGAACCATTTCCTAAAAGTTTGTACAGATCTGACAAAATCTTACAGTCTATATTTTCGTCTCCCTTCCTCCTAGCTTTGGTCACTTCGTCCATGAAGGGTAAAAAAGTCTGTTCTGGTGTGTATTCTACGAGAAGGTGTACTGTCGTAACTACCAAACCTTTCTCCAGGTACCACTTCAAGAGAGGAGTTCCCAACAAAATTCCCTCTGCGTGGTAGCTGCCTATAAGTTGGCGTTGCGGTTGTTTTAGCTTACCTGCTGCTTCCAGGTAACGTTTCATATGTTCACCTACGTCTTTTTTTCCTACTAAACAGTTTTTGAAAATAGGTGTCATTTCACTGAATTTTTCTTTCAAGGATTCAGGTGTTTCTATGTCTACCTGGATAAGTCCAAAAGTTGTTCCTTTAGAAACCCCTCTCAGTATTTCATCCTGACTTTTTCTGCCTTGGCACAACGGTCTTTTAATTTCCCATTCACTTTTTGTTTCTCTGCACAAGTTTTCAGTTTTTTCTTTCAACCACATACACTCATACTTTTCCTCTACTTGGTAACCTAACGACTGAAGATATAGGGTAGTCAAAATGGTATTTTGGTTTTTTTCTTCTAACCATGCCTTTCCATTGGGGTCTCTCAAAACTGATTTAGTGAGGTGACATATGTGACCATGCCAGTAGCACCCGTGAAACTGGTATACTTTTTTTGAAGCTGGATCATAGCCGTCCACTTTTATTTTCCTTGAACCCAATACTACTTCCCCGTAGTTGTATTGGTGTAATATCTTCACTTTGTCTGTCACAGTTTTGTATCGCAACCATTCTGTGGCTGAGTAGCTAATTTGTTGACTGCAGACAGCTTGAAAATCGTTTTCTTTCCTGCGCACCACATAATAACCTGTGCAGTGCTCTTCACCCATGCACTTGAGGTACAAGCTGTTAGCATCTACCCCTACTATGTGTCTGCATACTTTGCTTTGTGACCCGTATTTTTTTTTGTCTTATTCTTGTTTCTCCACTTTTGTGATGTCTGTGAAAAATAATAGAGGGACCCCCTACTAAGTTGCGTCTGAGCAAGGAGTGAACATCCTTTTCTTTCTCACCAAAAAGAATGTAAGGAGTGGCATTAGGTGCAGTGTTGTTGAAAAGAAACTTCAAGGTTAAACCTGGCAAAGTTAAACCGTCTTTGAACATGTCTACCCCACGATCTATAAAAAATTTTGTGTGCTCGTTTATGGCTAAAACAAAGGGTTTAACATCCAGGTTGTTGTAATATATCAAGTAGTCCTTCATAGTTTTCATTTTGTTTTCTGTCCAGACCTTTTTACATTCAAGATAATCTTCTTTGCTTATTCCACCACCCGACAAAGAACTGTAGAAGCAGTGGCGTGGAGGAAGAGCTTTGTTGTTCAGTTTTCTTATGTTGTCCATCCACTCGTAGGGAAAAAAACCTTTTTCAGCTTTCCCTTTTAGAAAGGCTTTCAGGTAGTTTGCGTAGGAATAACCTGGTGCCAAATAGTTAAACATGTCAAGGAAAAGAAGATGGTCTGTGTACACTGCTATGTACTTGTTGCATTTTTTTATGGTTTTCATTTCTGTTTTGTCTGTGTCTATAAAAAAAGAATGAAATTCCTTTTTTATCAAATTAATGTCATACTTTCCAGAGTTGAAACCTAGAACAGGGACTCTTTCTATGTAGGTAAGAAGTTTTTCCTTCACTTCAAGAACATGGGAGATTTTTTTTTTTGGATTTTTTTTGTTCTTTGCTGGAAAAACTTTGCTAGCTTTATGTTCTAGTTCCTTTTGTTTTTCTTCTAGAGAGTCTAGTTCGTCTAAAACATCTCTAAAATTCTCTTTCACCTGTTCTCCTATCAACTGCCCCAAGTTGTTTATGTGTTCCAACACATTTTTAACCAAAGGATCGTCGTCCCTGTTGGAATTTCTGACAAAACACACTGGTTCTGTATGCCCAGGAAAATCAGAAGCTACACTGGCAGAAAGGGGTATGTGAGTTTTTTCTATCACAGTGTTAGCATTTTCTGGGGACGAATTTTCAGGTTGGACGAAATAGCCTTCAAAGTCAAAAACAATTTTATAGGGGTATATTTTTTTCTCAGGTGAACAAACTATTCCCAGTTCCTCTAAAACTTGAAAAACTGTTTTGGATGGATTGTATGCTCCACCTTTGTACCTGAAGCTGACTTTGGTGCAATCTTTTTTCACCCCATTGTGTTGTTTCAAAAGGAAGCTACGAGTGAAAACTTTATGACACTTTTCACAGGGGTACATTTTACCATACAGTCCCATGTTAGTTATTAAACTTACATGGTTTCTGTGTAAGTTCAAGTTCATGATTTTTTTGGATGAACACATGTTTGACCTTATAATTTTAGGTCGCCCCTTTCTTTTACCAAAAGAGGGAAGGTAAAAAATTCTTATGTTAACTTCAAACATTTTTTCTAACCTGTCTAAATCTCTTATGTTAACACCCTCAAAAGTCTCCTTGTTCACCCCTGGATAGGCTTCAAGGAAAAGCTCTTGAGTTTTTTCTAAAGATTCATACAGGAAGAAAGACAGACATCTAAAGAAACACAAGTTGTCCTTGTACGCCCTTTTGGTTTTAGGGTCTCTGTGAAAGTGTTGCATTCCTCTTTGTCTTAAACCTGGTGGAACAGTTTTCATTTTACCTAAAAGATATTCTCCTCCCGTAGCCCTTATGAGTGTGATGTTGGCGTTCACGTTGCCTATTACACTCCATTTAGTAGAGGGTCTTTGAGTGTCTTCTTTAATGTTGTTTTCTATTAAATCTAAACACTCTGCAAAGTCTTTGTCGTCCCTTATAAAAATCTAAGGGTCTCTATGACTTTCACTGTCATAGAACAAAGACGAGTTGTTGGCAGAAGCATGAAAGTACATGACTTTCTCTTCTTCTTCCTCCTTAGAGGAAGACAACAACCTTCCAAAAGAGACAGCCACTTTGTAAGCCATAACTTGATTTCTATGAATAGAGGTAAGCGCCTCTATTACCTGTTTGGCTCCCAAGTCTTTGTTGAAACTTGTCATTCTGACGTTGAAAATGGACTGAAGCTTACCAAGCACAGCCAAACCTGAAGCTATGGACTTGAAGTTGTCACGGTAACTGCTTTTATGCAAAGAATTTTTTTCTATTTCTTTTGGAAGTTCTAAGCTGTCGGAAAAAGTTTCTCTTCTACAAGAATCTGAGTTACATAAAGTTTTTCCACTGTTTTCTACAGTAACCAAACGTGGAGGTCTAGGGGTGTTACACATTGGACAGTTGACGGTGTAAAGTTGTTTTACCTTTTTGGGCGGCATTTTTTTAAGGTTTCTTTTTCTTGTTTCACTTTATGTTCAATATACAAACTTATAACTAAAACCTAACCTAAGTATACATGGAGTACATATGGAACTTAAACCTACGCTGGGCTATGTTGACTAAAAACGGAGTACATCTAAATCTAACTACAAATTAGCTGATATACATGATAATGTAAAAGCACTGAACAAGGAGCTGTTGACCAGACACTATACAAAGTTAACCACTTACCCAGAGTAGAAATCAGTCGTTTCGTCTAGGAAGGGACCAACTCGTGATTTTATGTCCTCCAGAATGAAGGGGGACACAGTGTGTCCGCAGTGTGTGGCTGAGGGGGGCATTCTGAAGCTGGAAGACACCGAGGCGTTCATTTCCTCCACGTAGCTGGTTGTTCCTATGTGAACTTTAGGAGTTCCCTTGTACAAGTTTACCAGGACCATAGCCCGGCCTCCACTGGGGTCGGTGCAGTCTTGGTTCAAGGACAACAAAAGATTATCCACCTTCCTCTCTCCAAGGGCAGCTAGGCGGTGTAACTCCTTGTACTTTCCTAGGATGCACTCTATCTGGTCCACTAAGTTCCTGAATTCACGCGCCTCTAGGTTTAAGCACCGCTCGTAAGGTTTGTCCAGGTAGGTCCTCAAGCATACTCCCCTGATGCTAGGTTCCCTGTATATTTCTATGCAGGCATTGTTATCCCCTTCCGGATAAAAAACTTGGTTGGGGGCAGGTGACTTTTCTTGGAAACCAAATCGAGCAGGCCACTTTTTTGCCACCAAAGGCACTGACCTAAAGCCCACAAGCTTGCTGGAAGAACTGGGGGCAGTGCCCTCCCCAAACTTTTGCCTGTGTGACTTGTCTTTAGAAGAAGGAACACCTGGGACAGAACCAATTGGCTCGGCACCATAGGATGAAGTCGCTGAGGAAACTGAAGCAGGGGTAGAGACAGGGGTTTTCTTGTGGTAGGCGCGCTTCTGTCTTTTTTTCTTAGGCTCCCCTTCTCTCTCACTGGAACAGTTTCTTTTTTCCGGCGGGCTTTTAAGAAGCAGCTCCTCTACCGGAACCGGGAGAGAGTACAGAGGAGAAGGGCCGGTCAAATCTATAACCTCTACCTGCGAATACCCCCCGCGGTGAGCAGGTGAAGGTGTCCCTTGTGTTAAGTCCACCACTTCTATGGGTTTGACTGCCGGTGATGAGGTTGTAAGGTCTATAACCTTTATTGGACTGACCTGGGGAGAAGGTTCCTCCGGAGTCACGGGCGAGTAAGAGGCGGACGTAGGTGCTTCAGTGGGGGGTTGGTAGTTCAAAGGTGCCGGGGGATTGATGTATTCCCTGATGTCAAAATCGCCGTCGCCAGCTTCCTGAGGAGAGCGATCCCGGACGCGATCCAGGAAATCAGTGATTTCGCCATGAAGAGCTGCAAGAGCGGCTTCCTGTTCTCCTGCATCAGGCACTTCAGTTGGAAGCCGAGCAGGAGTTGCAGGTGGTTTATCAGATGAGGCTGGAGAGGTAGGAGGAGGGGCGATGCCCGACGCCTTTTCCACTGTCTGTTTAGAAGTAGTAAAAGTTAGTGGAGCCAGTTTTTTAGCTCCTCCTCTCCTGACACTAAGTCCCGTCTTCATGCGACCAGGCATTGTTCTCCTTGAAGATGAAAGGGTGGCAGGGCTGGAAGGTGCAGGAGCAGGACGGCGAACAGCAGACAAACGTCAGAAAAGGTTTGATGAAGATTGAGCAGCTCAAGCCTACTTTATAGTAACTATCCTGATACGATGCTGGGACGTTCCCTTGTCGTTCAGATAACGTACAACCACGTCCATGAGTCGTAGATAACCGTGCTTTTCCATTCATAGTATGTTTTACACTTAGTCAGTGTTGTTTTGGAAAAAAGTAAAAAGCTTAACTCAAATAAAAAAAACGTGATAACGCTCAGTCAACGTTCAGGGTGAGGCTTGTAAAACGAATCTTGTTGTTACCATTCTGTGATTAACGCAGACCATTCGTCATTTATCAGAACTAGCTTCTCTCAAGCAGACATGGCTAACTTTTGTCCTTTGCCTTTGTCTTTGACCGTAGGTCACAAAAGGCGTCAGGAGGTGTTTATTTCAGACATCAGGAGGGGCGTAGAAGAAGGTAAGGTGTGGGCTGTGTGGAAATTCTGTCCTGAAAATTTGAACAGGGATCTTTACATCCCTCCTAACTGTAACTTCAAACAATGCTTCTTGCACAACCAAACCACTGCATTGGTTCCTAGTGGACCCTCTGTGAAAAAACTTATCTCAGAAAATGGGGAAAGTTTTTTTTCAGGTGTTCTTTTGGGACATGGTGCCATGGTACACTTGATGTCTAGACATTCCATTTCCTCTGGAAGTTCAAAGAAATTCATTTCAGACAGACAAAAACCCTTTTTTCTAAGGGATCAACCTTTGGGGGGAGGGCCTGGTAATTCAGTTTTCATCGATTCTACTATGGTGAAGGCTTTAATTAAAGCCACTTTACTTCACCCAGACAAAATTACACACTCTTTAGGTTCAAAAATTTTCTATGAAAGAGGATTCAGGACAGAGATTGGACACAATTACCATGGATGCTGTCATGTTGTGAGAGTTATAACTGAAATAACTACCTCCCATGAAAAAGGTCAGCTGAAGGTGGTAACAGCCTACCCCGTATCTAATTTTTGGTCCTCCTAATAAAACTGAACAAAAATAAACGATGATCCTCCGGGTAAGGCCCCTGGGCCAAACCCACCCTTCCACATGTTTTCCCCTCTTTTCCAAACGCTCAGGCACTGACCCTGACGTTTGTTTCGTCCTTGAGCAATAAATCATTTCAGGAAAGTGCGATAAGGAAAGACTGACAGGTTTCCTATAAAGGTTAAACGGGGACTAAACCATCGTTATTTGACACAACAACCTTCGCCCTACTATGTCGCGTTACTCCCTGCAGCGTGTATTAGAACAACGTCACCCCGACGACACTCAAGTTCTGACATACGTGAGGGAAAGAAATGAAATTATATGTTGCTCTTCAATTTGTTTCAGGTACGTGTGCAAATACTTGAAAGAATGTGTTCTTCACCGGAAAAAATTATACTTAGTTTTTTCTTCAGTGCAATCAAGTTTTACATCCAAAGACAGAAAAACCTTGAGGAAATTGGTTTTGAGTCATAACTTGTCGAAATTTTCAGCGGTGGAAACCTTGGGTTATGCCCTGAAGCATGGAAGAAAGGGAAAGGGCCCACTGAAAAACCCCTTCCATTTGGAAGCATTGAAAGCGGCAGAAGAGCATCACGCCAAAGAAAATCCCCGCCTACTTAACCAGCGTCTTCATTTCTTCATGTCTATTTTGGAACTTCTAGCTGAGTGCTTAGAAACCAAAACTTTGTTTTCCTCCTGCCCCATATTTCACATCCCATCATCGTCCCTGGATCGTTTCAGTGTAGAGGAGAAAGAAAAAGTTTGGTTTTATCTGGCTATGTGGTGCACCCAGCTTATCTCCCTTACTCACTGTTTTCACCACAATCAGCTCGCTTTACACTCAACGTCATAACAAATTTAAACGAACGAAGAACGATGTAACATGCTTACCTAAACAGGGGGAAGGGAATGGAAGAGATATATAGAATAGGATAGAATAGGGTAGGATAATATAGGGTAGGGTAGGGTAGGGTAGGGTAGGGTAGGGTAGGAAAGGGTGGGGGTGGGTTTAAAAAACTATGGGGTGGGGGGGTGGGGGCACCCCTCAAGTATGGGGGGTTTGGGGCTTGTTGGCCCGGGCTGGCCGCCCAAATAACCCACCTAACCCACCCACCCACCCACCCACCTAAACCACCTACCCACCTACCCTACCCTACCCTACCCTACCCTATATAAGTTAACTGTATGCTTTCTAGCCTGTCATAACCTACCTGCCTTCCTACCTGCCTACCTTACTTGCTGAACACCTTTTATTTGGTTGCTATGGAGTTTCACCTTTCGGACGAGTTGTTATTCAAGGTCAGTGAAAAAATATCTGAAAAAGACTACCCTCGATTAGGGGTTTACTTAGGACTTAGACTAAGTTTAATGGATTACATGGAAAAAATACCGTCTCTTCGTTCTATGGGGAGAGAAATGCTTATTTCATGGAGCAGAAAGAACGTGCGTTGCAAGTGGATGGTATTGAGACATGCATTAAGTGACATAGGTCGTTACGATCTAACTGATTATTGTAGATGGTACATGGGATATTACAACGTAGTGGACCATTGTGAAATTCCTCCAGAACAGTGGAAAGTTGATACTTTGTTCGTCAACCTGGCAGACAAGTTCAAAATGCTTGACTGGAGGAAACTGGGAACTCAACTTGGATTGAGCGACCACGAACTTAACCTCATATCCACCCCTGTTCCAGGGAAAAAAGGTGTCACAAATCCTGTTTTCGAAGTTCTGATGGTTTGGAAATATAGAGAAATATCTCATCCAAGCTGCCTTATAGCCAGTCTATACAACATGGGACTTTCTGATGTAGCTCTTTACGTGGAAGGTTTGAACAAGGGTTCAACTGGTTTAAAAGAGGACGAGGTTGCTCCTTTGGTCACTTTGGTTTAAGATATCGTCCAACATGGATCACAAGGAAAAGGAGATCATTTTTGACCCACGTCTACAAAGCCCCTTCACAATGATCATAGCTGGACCTACTTCTTGTGGAAAAAGTCAACTTGTTTTCAAGTTGATTAAAGGTGTAGACGAGCTTGTTACTCCAAAAATACACGACATATACTACTGCTACAGTCAATGGCAAGATGGATTCGACGAAATGGTGAAGTTGGGGGTTAAGTTTAACAAAGGTCTTCTTTCAGAAGACTTTTTGTTCGAGGATGAAAGAGACATGACTAAACATGGACTGGTCGTAATAGACGATCTCATGGATCCCGAGTACGTTCCCACCATAATGAAACTTTTCACTGTGGGCTCTCACCATCGCAGTTTAAGTGTAATTTTTATTACTCAAAACTTGTTTTTCAACAATCCTGCCTTCAGAACCTTGAGCTTAAATGCACACTACCTAGTTGTTTTTAAAAACCCTAGAGACATGAGTCAGATAGGGCACATTAGCAAACAGGCCTTTCCAGGACAGAAATCCTTTTTGACGGAGGTATATAACTCAGAAACCAAAGAGAAACATTCATACATCCTATTGGACTTTAAGCAGAGCACACCTAACGAGCTTAGGGTAAGAAACAGCATAACAACTCCTTGGAACACCTTGGTTTTCATTCCTCAAGCTTCAGCTTCGAAAAGAAAAAGATAGAATGGTGACCAAAAGATCTCCTTCTGGAGGAAAATTTAAAACAATAAGGAAACATTACCACTTGTTGAAACACATATCCAAGTGTTCCTCGGCAGAGTGTTCCCACATTATCAAAGGTCTCAGCGATGAGGTCATTAGGTTGATGAGTCAAATTTGCGTCAACGTAATGAACAAAAACCTGTTGCGTAACGAGTCCGACGCAGTCAAACGTTTATCACCCTACAAGAAAGAACTCAAGTCAGTCACAAGGCACAAGGCTACCGTTAAGCAGAAGAGGAAAACCTTTGAGCAAAAGGGTGGATTTTTGGGAACCATTTTGGGTCTCGCCTTACCCCTGATAACAGGTCTCATAGGAGCACGTCGATAAAAATCATGTCTTATTCAAGGATGGCCCTCGTAAGGGCGGATCTTGTTCCCCGAGAAAAAAGCCCTTCTTTTGTTAGTCCTTCCTCTCCTCCCCAGCCTGGACCTAGTGTTCAAGACCAGTACTACAGCACTCAACTTTTAAGAGAAGGTTTAACTCCTGATTCCAGCCTGGTTCAAGTCCTGAACCACCTTCAAAGTAAAGCACATGAGGTGCTTAACTCTCCTAACCTCAAACTGAAGGAAAAGTTAAGGCAGTACAATCAACTTATGATAAAGTCGGGAATTTTAACTAAAAAAGCCAAGGCCTTAGGACAGCGTAGGGAAGGTCCCTATCCTGGTCGAGCAGTAGGACAAGGCCCTGCAGGAGCAGCAGCAGTAGCTAGGGGTGTAAATAATTCTTTAGAAGACACCGACGACGGCGACGACGATGACCACACTTTCACAGAGACTAGAGACGATCCACCACTTCCTGACGATTCAGACGGAGAGAGTGTAGACGAATTCAAAGGGGAGGAAGGATTTAAACCTCGTGCAAGAGACAACACACAGGGTATGGACGCCGACATAAAAGAAAGAATAAACGCAAGTTACAGAACGACTGCTAAAAATCTCTACAGAGAATTATCTCGTCACGGAAGTGAAATTTTGAATTGGAACAGAGACGGAGAAATATATGTTAACGGGGAACGTGTGCCTGGAACTGACATAACAGATTTGTTAGCTTTTGCTGCCCGACCAAAGTCTTTGAAAAAGGACCAACCTAAAGGAAGCCAGGTTTTCATGAGAGCAGTTAAAAGGCTGAACCCCACCTTAAAATTTGTCAAAAACAAGTCGGCTTTTGCAGGGCACAGTCCTTCCTTTGCTGCCAGTCCCTTGAAAAGAGCTTCCCCTATAAAGAAGAGGAAAGTAAGTCAAAAAGGAACTGGACGTAAGTTTATATGGCGCACAAGGCTTTGAAAAAAGATGTCCTCAGGTTTTACACAGATCCTGAACAACCTGGAAGTTTCACCAGTGTATCTAAACTTCAACGTCATCACTTCAAGAAAACAAAGGAAAAAAACATAGAACAAGCTTTGGAAGATGTAGACGCTTACACCAGACACAAACCTTACAAGAGAAGATTTCCAAGAAGAAAAACACAAACATGGGGGATAGACAAACAGTGGCAACTTGACCTCATAGACATGCGAGAATTTTCAAAGGAAAACAAAGGATACCAGTACATTCTAGCGGGAATAGATGTTTTTTCAAGGTATGGTTTTGGACAACCTGTGAAAAGTAAGAGAGCTGATGACGTGACAGAGGCTTTCAAAAAAATGATCAAAGAAAGAAAACCTCAACAAATTCAAACTGACAAGGGCAAAGAGTTTGTCAACAAAATTTTCAAAAAACACTGTGAAGAGCAAAAAATCAATTTTTTCACAGGAGAGAACGACGACGTGAAGTGTGCCTTAGCCGAAAGGTTCAACTCTACTTTACAAGGAAAAATGTGGAGATGTTTCTCTCATTTCAATAACTACAAATGGGTTGACTTGCTGCCCGACTTGGTTAAGTCCTACAATTTGACTTACCACAAATCCTTAGGAGCTGCCCCTTCAGACATAAATAAAGACAACTCTGAAGTCTTGTTCTACAGGTTGTACGATCAACCTCAAAAGAAAAAAGTTCCTGTTCTTCAGTTGAAGAGAAAAAATCAAGTGCGAATGTTGAAAACAAAGAAAACATTTAACAGAGGATACGAACCTAACTGGACTGAGGATATATACACAGTCGACAACATTTCGCCTAAAGGATACAACCTGAAAGATCTCCTTGGAGAAGAGATAAAAGGAAGCTTCTACGAACCTGAAGTTCAGAAGGTGCAAGTCCGTCACGGAAGACGCTACAACATAGAAAAAATAGTAAAATACAGAGGAAAAGGCAAGAAAAGAGAAGCCTTGATCAAGTGGAAGGGTTATGGAGACAAGTTTAACTCTTGGGAACCTGTCAAGAACATAAACAAATGGCGTTTACCTTAACTTTACCTAGTAACTCATCTATGAACGTTTTTCCTGACAACACTTTAACTAGTTACAATACAATTTTGGCAGAATACATTAACTCTCCTACTCAGTTAGAGTGTGCTCTTCAAGAAATAACCTGTCCTACCACGTGGTACAACATCAAAGAAGAACCCATTCTCTTGGTACAGGGAGAAAACGACCTGACAAACAACCTCCGCTCTGTAGTAGCTTTATTGAACAAACGCAGAAGAGAATTTTTTCCTCTGGAAAAACCAGGAGCCCATAGTGTCTTCAGTAGAGCTTCAAGCTCTACATCAAATTTATCAGCCCAATCTGCTTTGAAGAGAGGAGTAAAAATAACAAAAAACCTACGTCATGTCAACCCTGTGGGATCGACTGAAACCATTCCTCCTGCTGGTCCTGAAAGTGAAAGTCCACCAACTCCTGCTGCTGCGACTGAGACGCCATCTGGAGAATTCACTTCTAACCAACCCACGCCAGAGAAGGAGGAAAAGGAAGAGGAGGAGGCTGAGGGGGAGCGTGACACGGCAGGCAGAGAGAAAAGGGAAATATCGTCGGCTGTGGCTGAAGTGATGTCTATGGATGACAGGGAAAAAAGGTCTCTTTCTTTTTTTGAAGAAAAGGCCGTCTTCACAGACTCTGCTAATGTTTCTCCTCTCTCTCCCAGTCAGTTACAGGCTGTGAAAATATGTACACGCTTCAAGGAAATTAGCAGATACCTGTCTAAGTATTACTTCAAGGAAGGTAGTATCTACAATATGTTTGCCTTAGAAGGTGTGAACCTGGAAAGCAACTCAGAGTTGATAGGATACTTGAACAGGACCATAAATAAACTACAGAGCATGTTGGTGAGAAAACTAAGAAACTACAGGAAAAACAACAAAGCCACCGTGTTTCACTACAACAAATACACAATGAAAAGTGTAGTTTCCTTGCCTCCTGGTGTGGTCATGCAACTCCCAGAAAACTTAGGGAAACAATTAGGTTTTGACGGAAGTGTTTTCCTAAGTGGAAAAACACAAAGCCCCTACGTGGTAGACCTTCAGTACAAAAGTCGATGTGCTTTCGTGTACTCTGACATAGTCAAGCACAGTCTTGTGGGTGACTCTAAAGCACCCCTTCTGAGGCAAATCAACATAAATCGCTACAACGGTGACATGCAGACCATAAGTTTCCAGAACTTGATATATCTGCCAGTCACTAAAACCACCTTCAGACAGATAGGGATATACTTAAGAGACAAGACTGGGGAACCGATACCATTTGAAAGCGGATCAGTGTCGGTGGTACTTGCCTTCAGACCTCTTCAAGGATAGGAGTATATTACCATGCTTCACTACTATGGAACACCTCCATACCTGGCCCCTAGGGGTCAGTACGCTGAATACTACAGAAAATCACAGTTTGGGAACGGTGCTTTACCAGCGTACGGTGGCAGGGGCAGACAAAGAGGACACGGACTTGGTTCGTTAATGGGTGGTTTACTGAGAGGAGCTGTTCCCCTCTTAAGTAAAATAGGACGCTCAGCTGCCAAATCTGCAGGCAAAGCCTTGCTTACTACAGGAGCTGGAGTCTTGTCCGACATGGTATCAGGAAAAGGCTTCAAGAAAAGTGTAGTTAGGAGAAGTAAAGCAACAGGGAAGAACTTACTCAAAAGGGCTGCTTCTTCTGCTCAAGGATACATAAAAGGTACATCTGAACCTCCTCCAGTCAAACGACGAGCAACCGGCAAGCGCGGAGGACGTAAGGGGCAACGCAGCAGAGGTAGAGGACAAGCTAGAGGAAGGACCTTGTTCTAGTCATGAGTCTCCTTCATCCCAAGGGTCAGGTATGTGCAGTAGGTGAACTAGACCTACACGCCTTGCCTGTCACTCAAAAGGACATATTAAAGTGTCAAAAAATAACCAAAACTACCAACAATGCCCTGACTCCACACACTGAATCATTTGACTTCACCTTCGAACCAAGCAACCTGTACACAGACCTCTCAGAAACTGAGCTGTACATGGAACTGGAAGCCGTGGCGGCAGACGGAACAACTCACCTTGCCGTAGGCATAGAAGCTGCTCCAGTCAACAACTTGGCACACGCTCTCTTTGCTTCCTGTCAGTTGCTGATAAATGGGGAGAAAGTCACCGGCAACAATGAAGACTATGGTCTCAAGGCCTACATTTTGGACACAATTTGTTGCAACAAAGAAGACAAAGAGACTCGGTTGAAAGGGTGTCAAAAGTACATGAAAGACACCTGTGGTCACATGGAAGCCAGAGCGGGCGAAAATGCTGGATGGACGGCACGGAGAGCAGAGTTCAGTGCCCGCAACAAACATGCCTTAGTAATGAAGCCGCACCTGGATTTAATTAAACAGTGCAAGGTGCTGCCTCCGAACTGTGAAATCAAGTTCATATTCGAAAAAAATCAGCCCAATTACTACATGATGCAAGCAGCCGATCAAAACTACTGGGTCAAAATCACCAAAGCTGAAATGACACTTCTCCAAAAATGTGTCGACGACGAGGTGGTGAAAACTCACGTCAGCAGTGTCAGGAATCCACATTGGGGCCCTTTCAACTATCACATAGCCAGGTGTAAAGTAACTAAACACACTTTGGACGGCGGCTCACAAGACTACAGTTGGACTCAACCTGACACTACTCAGATCCCCACCAGGATAGTCTTGTGTATGATAAAGGAAACAGCAGCTGCTGGGACTAAGACAGAAAATCCTTTCAACTGCAGGCATTTCAACGTGAAGGAAATATGCGTGAGATATGACGATCAAAAGTTTGAGTTGAAGACCGACTTCGAAACAGGCAACTGCATCAGAGCCTACAGTCAAATGTTCATAGACAGTGGGCTGTCGGCTTTGGGGCAAGACTGTGGCATAACTTTGGAAGATTTCAAAGATGGATATTCCTTCTTTGTTTTCGACCTCACCCCAGACAAAGCACCTGAAGACAGTCGTATAAATCTCATCAAGCAAGGAAAGCTGGGCATTTCCCTTAGGTTTGCCGCCCCGACTACTCATGCCATATCTGCCGTCTTGTGTTCCTTCTACGACAACAACATCCAACTAACGGCTGACTGTCTTCCTGTCACAGACTACCACATGAACTGAGAAAAAAAAATGAGAACTTCAGACATAACAGGTGCACTGGGAAACCATCCACACACAAGGCGTTTCTACCTGGGAACTTTTGCCAGTAATCAATGTCCTAAAAAACCAATTCCCTCTACATGTTTCGTCAGTAACACAGATCCAAGCTCTAAACCTGGTCAGCATTGGGTGGCATTTTACGTTTCTCATAACGGGAATGTATTCTACTTTGATCCCTATGGCTTACCTCCATTTACTATATATCACCAGAGGTTCATGCAAAAGTCGTCAGATGGTCACGGGTCGTTCAGCAGAAAACAAGTGCAAAACTTTTACGCTAAAACGTGTGGAGCCCACTGCATTAACTTCCTCATAGAAACATGTCGGACCAAGGATCCACACCACACTGTGAAAAGGTTTTCTCAGGTCCCCTTCAACTTAATGGACAAAATAGTCAGGCCCTTCCTGAGAAAAAGAGAGAAGAAGAGGCAATGAATTTCGAGATGAGTCCAGAAGAAGTAGCAGTCAAAGCAGACGTGAGCAATCTTTTGGTGAAAGGAAAAGTTAAACGTGAACTGGACGTGATAGACGGGCTTCAGAGCACGGCGGAAGTAATAGACAAGATTCTCATGATCATGGCCGAGTTAATGGACAAAGTGGTAGCCCTGGAGGAGAACGACATAGGAAGAAAGGCCTTGAAGGATTTAATGGAGAGAATGCGGGCCTTAGAGGACCGTAGTCAAAGTCCTACTCCAGCCAAGACCGGGTACAGTTGGTACTGCAACAAGAATTCATTTTCCATATAATATCCATGTACTCTGCTTGCAAAGCATATCTGATTATAATGATTCATACCTAGCATGTACTCTGATAGGAAGAAAAAATAAAAAGATTGAATTAAAAAACCGAGTTGTGTCTTTGTTGCATTTAATCTCATATCAAAATAATGAGTCATAAGTATTGCGTAAATTCATAGGAACATTGCATCAGAAAATGAGTCATGGTTATTGTGTAATTTCTTTCAAGGATTGCACAATACACCCTCATACGTAGGTCATACGTTTTTGCAAGTAGGTTAGTAGGTCACTTCCGGTTTGTAAGTAGGTCAGCTCTAGGTATTGCACAATTCTTTTAATTTATGCATCTAGGTCAGGTCACTAGGTCAAATGAAATCCAGCTCTCTGATTGGTCGAAAAAACTAGGTCATGACCTTATGACGTCACTTCCTGTCAAATCCAGCCCTCTGATTGGTTAAAACTAGGTCACTTCCGGTCTACCAGTAGGTCATGACCTAGTTAGTAGCTAATCCATTGCGCTCAGTTTGCATGTATATACTACTTCCGTGGATGCAACCAGATTGTTTAGGCCTTGCATCATTACTGTGTCTGGCGACTGGCAGCCTACAGCTGCAGAAGGTGTCAACTGAGATTTTGAGTGACATATTTCTATTTAAACATTGTACTCACAGGTTGTAGATAGGAAAATCAATTCATTGCATGAAGCCCTGGGCCATATGTGATCTATATCACATGTTCAATCTTTGTGTACCATAAAATGGGGACACTTTGTCCCTGAAATCAAGTGTACAATATTTATTTGGCTGAAGAGGAATTTCATTATTTCACAAATTCTGTAAAATTATAATTTCTCCAAAAAAAATTGGGGTTACTTTGGCCCTTGAGCTAACTTTGCCCGGCGACTACTAAATGCCTGTCGTTTTAGTCAAAATAGTTGTCATTTTTCCAATTTTTTGTTAATCTTACATGCCATATTTTAGACTGTATCCATAAGTTTTATTCACCTTTGATGAAAAATAGCTGAATTGGATACTTTCTAAGAATGCTTTTTATATTGACAAAGTTTTTAGGGGTAGCTTTGACCCAATGTTTGGTTGTGAAAAGGTAAGAAATATGCTACCATAACTTATGGCATGAGAAATCCCTTTTGGGCTAGATGAAGTTTCATCTCGGGCCGCCCGTTGATATGAAACTTCATCTAATTTGGGCCAAAGATGCCCGAAGCAAGTGTAACTTTGCCCCAACCTATTTCGATGTACTTGCTGGACACAAAATTTTAAAATCAGATATACATTTGAAAGATACTGACTAAAACTCAAACTAATAATAGTTATTTCCCCATTACTTGTACTCCTATCATGCTAAACTTTTGGAAATATCCTAAAAGTCTGACTGGTGATGAAAGTCAGCCTATTAGTTGAGACGGAAAGTCCGATAACCTAGGTAACGTGCTGACGTCAGCACACCGGAAGCCGGGGACAAAGTGGTGCTCTGCGCTCCCTGTTACGGACAGTAATAAAAATGCTACACTAGAGCACTGCCCATATTTTAAATGTATATTACGGTCATTACACTGCACCAGTCTCTTATTTATAAGTACAGTATTATCATCCTTCCCATTAGATCATTCTGGCTTAATGACAATATGATAGGGTTATGTATTTGGAGAATCTAGACGTTGAACGGTGCACGCAGTGCTGAGGCATCCAAAATTGTCCCCCAGACAATATGGCATAGTGCGTGTGCATGTGACACGTAACCCTGGCGATGTGCTCGGCATCGTAGTTACCGTCATCACGAATCAAAGTGCTGACCATGATAATTATAAGGGTTTCCTCCACTTTTATACTACAGCTTTCCTGAACTCTCACGGGGGAACTGATATGAGAATTCAGGAACTTAGCTAGACTGACTGTAGCAATGCAAGAACTGAGTGTTTCAGCATAAGCTCCTCTAGGCCACGTGCCCTCTTGTGAGTCATATTCAAGGGGCCCTGGCATGGTAATGCATGCCAGCATTAAAAAGTCACGTGACCACCCCTTGACCAATCAGAGCACCCCGATTTTTCCGCTGGTTCCCGCGATTTTATGATCACTCTTTGAACCGGTGTCGCATGCGTTTTCTGGTCCGTGAGAAATATGGTTGCTCATTCTCCAAGCATATCCCTTACCATATAAACCAATGCAAACAGATAGAGTTATCTGGTTGAAGAGTGATACTTTTTTGATAGCCTCAAAACGGATCATTTTAACTTTTGAAAGTTAAGAACCATGATAACATCCTCCAAGATCTAATAGAATTTGATTAATACCTAACCCTAATGATACTGTCCCTACGCCTTAGAATTATAATTTGGACAAAGTGGGATTTTAGAAATAATTAAACTTTTGGCGACCAGATTTTGCATGGACCAGATTTTGCATACGACCCCTGTCCCCATGTTGTTATTTTGCGGTGCTAGCCCCCCTTTCAGGCCTGCACTGAAGGGTGTGTTGGCTGCTGATTGGTTTAGAATTGTAAAAGAAGAATATTGGTAAAATTGTGTTTCCAAATAGTTAATAAATGGAATAGTAGGTGTGTTTTTATATTATGCCATGGCTTAGGGATTTTATGAGGCATGCAAAAGTTAATCTGGCCAATGGAGCTTTTTAAGCCCAAAATAGGGTGAAATGACCGACTGCACATATCATTCCCTTATTTAAGATTTTCAGGGTTAAGCCTATCCAACATTCTGTCAGATTGTGTAAGAGGGATGATTTAATTGTGCTACGGTTGAAATTATTACCAACAAACATTTTAGGGAGCGTTCATTATTTATGGCAGGGGGGGGGATGACCAAATGAAGGGGGGGGGGTCATTTTTTTTGGAGGTATTTAAAGGGGGGGGTCATTTATTTTCAACCTATTCTTAGAGGGGGGGGTCGCTTTTTTTCAACCTATTCTTAGAGGGGGGGTCATTTTTTTTAACCCATTCCCAAGGGCCAGGTAGTTTCCTGTTGGGGAGTATTTGCCAATGTGATGCAAATTTTATGACAAAGGAACAAAAATTTTCGCGACGCGTCGCGAATTTTAACTATTTGGTTTTCAGTAATAATTCTAGATATAATTCTGCCCAACATTTTGTTACCAGCTACCTATAATTCATATCCTTTTGATTATGTTATATGATCAGAGTCTTACTCCTTTGTGTGTCAAAGGGCGGTTAGCACGGATAAGATGTACCGGTACCTGTGTTACCAACTCACATGACCACTCCTTGACCAATCGGGGCATCGGAATTTTTCCGCTGGTTCCTACAGATTTGTGAAAGATCTTTTGGCAGGTACCCATATTAAAATTTGACATGATAAGCCCCCTTTAAAACATGGATGAGGCCAGTGTCACTACCACTATGGTATATGTATACAGTTTTCCCTGAGATTAAAGAATTTGGCCCAATTTGTGACACAATGTTCCTTGTTCTTTTGCTCGCCCTGCTGATTGTTTCAAAAGATGTCATCATGAAAATAAGTACTTTCCTTTAAAGGGGTACTGGGAAGGGTATGGTACACCACAAACAACACTTTGTGGTGCTACACCATACACCTCCCGAGAGTGAACAGGGCACCAACAAAGTTGTCAGTAGTAAAAAATGTTACATGCTAAAATCACCGCAACTCGCAATCAGATCTTTCCAGATTTAACTCTTGTTTTCACCCATTGATGAAATCAACCCTGACAAGAATTATGTCTATAACACCCTTCAAATTGATATAAAAACTGAGATTACAATGAAATCTAAAGAGAAAGACAAGCTACAAAAGTTTATTTCTGTACCGTATATAAAGTTTTTGAAAAAGAAACCAGAACCAAGTCCCTCAATCAAAACAATTTTTCCATTGGTCAGGAGTAGGTCACATGGAATATTTTACTAAGACATACCTATTTTAGCTGCATCAGTAGTAGCCCATTCTAGCCGGCCCTTAAAGGGGGGCTAGCACGGGAAAAAACAATATGGGTACCTGCTCAAAGATCGTTCACAAATTCACAGAAACCAGCTAAAAAAATGCGCACGCAGGTACGTCTTATCCATGCTAGCCTTCAAATTGATATTTTACCTAGAGGTAAATCAATCAACAGCAGTGTATTCACAATTTGACTGCTCAAAAGATGACACATAACTGAAATGGTTCTAAAGCTGCTAATATCACCTTGTATAATGAATGGACCTGATGTAGCCTCTGTTGAACGTAGTTAAATGTGGTGGGAGTCATTTTCTTTCAATTTATTCTGAGGGGGGGGGTCATTTTTTTTTCAACCCATTCCTAAGGGGGGGGGTCATTTTTTTTCAACCCATTCCGAAAGGGGGGGTCATTTTTTTTCAACCCATTCCGAAGGGGGGGGGTCAGTTTTTTCTGACATATTCATTCTGACAGATTGTCATCCCCCCCCCTGCCATAAATAATGAACGCTCCCTTAGGTGGCTGATTTTGTGTGTTACCCTATATAAAAACATAGAGGAAATGGATTTAGTTCCCTGTGACCTACCGGTATACGAGGAATGGGCGTTTTACCTTCATATTTCAGATAACACTTTAGAGTCATTTTTCTGTTACAGTAGGCCTAAGGCTAGTTTTGTAGGAATATGATCAAATTAGCCACATAAATGGTGTATAAATCATGAAAAACCTTGGAAAATGTTGCTTGCGGAGATAGGGTAATTTCCAAAATATTGCAGTTTCTACAAATTGCCCCGAACAACACTTGTGACACGATCTGCGAAAATGGGGCTTAGTGCAGGGGGTTCTAAGACCCCTTCTCCCAGTACATGTCACAGCGAAAATGGGGCTTAGTGCAGGGGGTTCTAAGACCCCTTCTCCCAGTACATGTCACACTTTTTCTGGACATAACCCACCAACAGAATGAAATTTTCAGCTGAAAATGAGCTTTTAGTCTTATTCTAATCTTTCTAGAAGAATATTGGTAAAATTATTAAACAGGTGATTCCAAATAGATAATAAATGGAATAGGTGTGTTTTTATATTATGCCATGGCTTAGGGATTTTATGAGGCATGCAACAGCTTTTTAAGCCCAAAATAGGGTGGAATGGCACTGACTGCACATATCATTCCCTTATGGATGATTTAATTGTGCTACAGTTGAAATCATTACCAATGAATATTTTAGGCGGCTGTTTTTGTGTGTCACTGGCGGATCTAGGGGGGGCGCCGGGGGCTCGCGCCCCCCTATTTTTCTGCCAAATATGGGCTATGGGAGGTGGAGGGGTGATGGTCGGTGGGGTTTCTATTTTGCCTTGTGGGGAGCCGCCTTGTTATAGTTCTGATGAGGAGACTGGAGGGAAAGTTGTGTTCCTCTGAATAATTTAGATGGGGTTAGTCCAGAAGTATAGTACACCCTTAAAATAGGATGAATCATTATAATGGGGTTTAACTCGCATTTCAAAGGGGGTAGCTTATAATATAATGATCGAACTCGGGATTTCCACCAGTTATATTTTCACCTCACTCCAATCTCCACTCGCGACTTGAATTTCTCCACCAGTCCATCTCCACTCGCAATGTTACCATATTCTTGGGGAATAATCTAGTGCTAGCATCAAGGTTAGAGCTTTGTGTCTAAATTCCTATGCCCATATAGAAAGGAAACACAATTGGGTACTTCATCTCCAAGGGTTTTTATTGAATAGAAATATGTGTGCCAATTCAAAGTCCAATACAATTCAGAATCCAATGTCAATTTCACATTTCAATTTGGAAGTCCTAAACATACGCCTTTAACACAGGAAGGATTTCAATCAAATCAATTCAATGATCAATTCCAATTCCGCATTGTCCATTTCTAAAATCATCAGGTAGCGATTGCACCACATTTCATAAATGGTTTCATACACCCAATCCGGGGTGGAAACACTTTCCATCGTAGGTACAAATGCACGCAGGCACTTAATTACAAACCTTTATAAGTTTCAATCCTCATGACCAAGTCCAAAGATGAGGTTGGTTTTCTACCACAAATTCAATAATAATTTGGAATGCCTAAACTCTCTTACAAATATCGATTTCCACATGTCATCATGAATAACATGACCACAAATATTGATCTCCACATGTCATCACAAATAACATGAACTTTTGATAAATATCGATCCTCACATGTCATCACAAATAACATGAACTTTTGAAGCCCATTATGGCATAACTCCAGGTTAAATCAATAATCACCAATGAATACACAATCACAAACCATTGAGGCCTTAGAACTCCAGTATGGCATAACCTCAAATCAAATCAATAACTCCATGGTGAGATGTTTCAAGTGAGCATTGAGAATACAATAATGTGTACTGAGAACCAATGAAAGCTAAACAAAGCTAAGTCCTTCAGATGTATGTGTCTCCTCTAGGTATATTATAAACAGATCTCTCAGTTGGTGTGTTTGAGATCCTCAATTGAATAAGTCAGAACCTCATCAAATGAAGTCAAGACTCAATAGGATACAAGTGTAATCCTCAATTGAATAAAGTTGTGGACCCAGAACGTACTCCAAAACGGTGTCCGAAGCAGTGGCCAAGCCCCAGTAAATACTATTCAGAACTTCAACTGAATTCTGCTTGTGAACTGCCAAATATAAATTTCTTCCCCCTTTGATTCCAGGACAGACCGTGAATCCCTTCCTTTGGTACACAATCTGCGCCCCACTCCTGCAGCGCCAGCCTTTTATACTACCAGACCACCGGTGGTTTTGGTCTTTGGTCACTCGACACCCTGTGGCCATTGACTGCCATACCAGAGGACACACACACACATACCCACTTATAGGGGCTTCACCTCTACTGTGGCCACCGGGACCCCCAGGAACTGTTTGGCTCCAGTCCAAAACAATGACTCAGCCCCCACAGCCACCTCCTGCATATTATAGGGCTATAACACGTCGCGCCCACTCTGGACTCTATGTGACTGAGGACTTATAATGACATTATAGCAGGCAACTAGGGACTTATAGCCACATTATAATACACCTTTTGCTTGTTCCCGGTGACATGTCGCATTCAAAAGTTTCCTGCCTTTAGATTAGATCTTATATAACAACCATTATGCTTTATACAGTAACCATTCTTGTATGCTGCTGGTATATAGCCAGTGTGAAGGAACCCCGTATCTTTATATTATTTCCAGGATTACTATTGTAACTCCCTAAACAATAGCGATCGATTTGTCGCTCTTCACGATTCCCTATAACTCAAATAGGTTGGTCAAAATGCCCACTTCCTAAGCTTTCCAATGGCGAAAGAATTTTTCAAATATTCCTAATAGAACTAAAGTTATGAAGTCATCCCCACAAGTCAGCAGAATGCACATTGAAAATTTCAATTTTTTTTCAGAACACTGAACTGCCTGTGCCTCTCTCTCCCCACTGTGCCATCCCACTTTGCTGGGGATAGGAATGGGTGGGATGGGTAGCTACAAGGGACATGTAGATGAGGGATAGGTAGCCCAGGGAAAGGGATCTGTAGGGAGAAGATAGGAGAAAGATTGGCAGGGGGTAGGTAGAAGAAGAGGGGTGAGGTAGGCAGGGCAGTTCTTGGCAGAGGCATTGGCAGCAAATGGAGTGGCAGTGAGGGGGTTATTAGATGGATGGACACATAGAGAATAAGCATGAAAGGTAGAGTTGGAAGGAGAGGTTTTGAGAGGGATAGACAGGTGAAGAGACAGGAAGAATAGGTAGAAGTTTTTTGGCCCAGTCAAACATACAGAGATGCCATTTTTCTGGATTTCAGAACTTCTGAATGATGCTATTCTGCTCCATCATGCCCTCTCATGAAGGTCCCCACTCCACAGGGGGATCCCCTAGGTACTATGCTGAATATGTTTTATCCTGCCTATTACTCCCTACTACCTTTGTCCTACTGCCAGTCTCCTAGCTTCCTAAATTTTCCTGTTTAGTATACCTTCCAGGGAGTTCCTGATGGCACTGCACTAGACTGTGCATGGAGGGGGTCCATTTTGAGATACCTTTGTGGCAGTTACTTGTGGCACCGTGCTAGACTGTGTAGGGTGACAGGTCCAAAATGACCCCCTCACCCTTTCCAATAAAAAAAAGAGCAGAGGAGAAGAAAAAAGAGAAAAGAAAGAGGGAAAGAATTACATATGTAGCATGTGTGCAGGTTGCTGATAGCACTGACAGGGGCCCAAGGGGAGGGTGACGGGTCCATTTAGGGATACTTTCCTGAGGAATTCTGATGGTATTGGATCTAAAATATTAATGAGCCCAGGAGGAAGAGGGGGGGGGGCATTTAGGTTTACCTTCTGGGGTTGGCCCCTTTGCATAGCTCTACCCTTTAGGCTATAATTCCCTAAGGGCATAGGCCTATATATATTCAGAATATGATGGCATCTGGGGTAAAGGCAGGATAGGTCTCAGGTAGGAGCAATGTTTGGACTGGGATGAGGTCAGGAAAAGACTGAGGTTGGAGGAATGGTTGGATTTGCGTGAGGTCAGGATAAGTCTGAGGTTGGAGGAATGGTTGGATTGGGGTGAGATCAATATAGATGAGGCTGAGAGAGGAGGAATTAATGTTTGGACTGGAGATGACCTGGATGAGACCAAGTGTGGATGAATGGGGGGATTGGGGATGAGGCAGCTACCATCCAGTGATATATATATGATGGCCTATTTGGTGATGCAGACATTTTTCATGACAATTATTGTTATATTTCTTTCAAAATATCTTAATTTATAAGAATAAACTAGCCTATTGAGTAAGGTCTAAATTTCAAAATTTTCTTGGGGGGCATGCCTCCAAACCCCCCTAGGTGTATCGCTGCACTGCGCTTGTGACAATCTGCGCTGTGCCCCTACATTAAAGGGGCCCTGGCACCGCACATTAACAACATGGGTACCGATTCAAACAGCGATCATAAAATCGCGGGAACTAGCGGAAAAATCGCGGCGCCCTGATTGGTCAAGGAGTGGTCACCTGACATTTTAATGCGGGCGTGCATTACGGTGCCAGGGACCCTTTAAAGGGGGGCTGGCACCGCAAATTAACAACATGGGTACCGATTCAAACAGCGATCATAAAATCGTGGGAATCAGCGGAAAAATCGCGATGCCCTGATTGGTCAAGGGGTGGTCACGTGACTTTTTAATGCGGGCATGCATTACCAACATATCTTGCTAGGCACTGACGTAACTCCCGTTCGCGGTTCTGGCCGCCACAGCCACTCATAGTGTGATTAACCCTTTGAGGGACACTTTTTACCTCACCTATCTTAAAAAGTCGATTCTGAAGCTATTTATTGGAATATCAAGACAATTAGGGTGTCATATTAACGGGCTTGATGAGATCTATCACATGCATATAAGTTATCAATGATTGGTTGAGAAAAAAATAAGGGTTTGGTCAAGTGAAGTTAAAGCCCAACTTTGGAGGCATTTTATTGTATGAAGATCAAGTTGCTCATAAAAATAACTAGTTTGCACGTGTTCTACGGTTAAAAATGTTATAGAATATGCCTTAACATTTCCATTTAGACATGGACCACTATGTTTTATAAGCAACCCCAACATCCTCACCTACAAGCTCTGAGAGGGGTAGGCTGGGACCACCTCCCACACCTCCCACCCCCCCCACACCCCCACTGCACCACTACTCTAGCCTAGGTCCTTCACTCCAGGGGCTACATGGTTTTTCTTCTGTAGTACTGACCAGTAGGTCCTTTTAGTGAACATCTTAAGAGAGGACTGACTAGCAGGATTTCTCTATGAAGTAGAGGGGAGGCCAGTACACAAACAGGGGACTTCTTCTGAGAGGGAGGGTGATGCAGAGGCAGAGGACTTCTCAACAGCACATGGGGGCTAGGTGTGAACCCATCTAGTCAGGTGAATACCCCACCAGGCCAAGTGACTAAGAGGGCATCTCTGACTAAAAGGACATCACCAGATTTTGCTTTTTAAAACTCATGATCCTTTGCTGACCAAGGATATTCCATAACTAAAGATATTAAATTTTTTTCAACGGAAGTAGTCATTTATCTAATTTCGCAATATTGACCTTTGACCTTAAAATGACCTTGACCTTAGACAAGGTCACCATATGCAAGGTCTTTTGGTGAGCTTAGACCCATTCTTTATCTCAAATTTCTAGTCTTGATATATCATGAGATGTGTCAATTTTACTCCAATCTCATAACATTGACCTTAGAATGACCTTGACCTTGGGCAAGGTCACCACATGCCTGTTCACACTAATCACTGAAAAAGCCTTCAACTATGTTTTATATCAAGTTTCTAGCTTTAGTTTTTCATAGGAAGTAGTCATTTACCTAATTTCACAACATTGACCTTTGACCTTAAAATGACCTTGACCTTGTCCAAGGTCACCACATGCACAATCACATCCGCCTCGTGATGACCTTCGATCTACTTTTTATATCATAATTCTAGCTGTAATAGTTCATGAGAAATGGGCATTTAACTGATTAAATGACTCCTGATGCCAGCTAGAATGATCACGAAATCTGGATCACAATTAAACTCTTAACTATGGTCAATTGTGGCAGAACGATAGACAGAATTTCAGATCTTTGAATGGCCATAACTTTGCTTCAAATTAACATAAAGACTTCATTCAAAAAAGCAAAATCAATCAGTTTTGTGAGATCTATCCATAGATCATTAGCTAGAGTACATAGAACCAAGTCCTAAAAATTAGGTAAGTGCCTAATCTTGCCCCCCTCCCATTTACAAACTCCTGGATCCACCCCTGCAGATTCCATGGCCAAAATGTGCGCCCCCCCCCTTTCTCCAAATCCTGGATCCGCCCCTGCACTGTGTTACCCTAAATAAAACATAGAGGAAATGAATAGTTCCCCGTGACCTCTAGTCTAGGCCATTAGCAGGGGTGGGCATATACCGAAGCGCTGGAGCAAGTCTACAAATTGTTGTAGCGAGGTTCAATCCACCATGTAGGCACCTAAACAAAATTTAATTGATCATATTTACTTATATACTTTTCTTTTTTTATGGGGGAGAGGAAGGGATTGAAAAGGGTTCTGGAGGTCTCCCCCAGAAAAAAAAATTGAATTTCAAAAAGCCAAATGGTGCAATATGGTACTTTTTGTGGAAGACTGATACCTTTGTATCCTGGCTAAATTTTCTAAGACCAACCAACATATTATAAATGGTAAAAAGCTATTTCATTGGATCTGGATGAATCCCAAGATTGACCCTGGCAGATCAGAGAAAAATTTGAATTAGGAGGAGTTTGCATGGTTTCTACTCTAAATTGTGGTCCTTGAGGATCTAGGGAGGCACATTTTTCTGGGGAAATACACAGGGACATTCGTTTTAGGGAATAAGGGAGAAGGATATTGGTGCAACAATTCTTCCCCCCTCTAAGCTCTTATCAGCTTAAAAAGACAATTCTTTTTTCAAATGTTTCATTTAGATGTTGAGATTAAAGAAAATTTTCAGATTTGATCTTTAAAATGGTTATGATCGATAGGATTTAGAAACAGTTTGCACAAAGTAATTTTTCACATTTTCTTTCTCTATTGGGATGTCAGAGAGGATTTGTGGGCAGATGCTCCAAGTCAATTATCAGATTCTACTTCTAAATTGGGTCAAAAAAAGCTGTGTTTCAGGTAAAATGGTTCAAAAAGTTGAGGCAGGTAGGTTGTATTTCTTTTTTTTAAATTTTTTAATTTTTTTTTGGCATCTAAGGCCTAAGGTCATACTTTGCCAGGTTTCCGATGGTTATTATAACAAAGGATCGTTTCCTGTATGAAATATGAGAAAATTATGGGGAAATACATGTATATCTTGCGAATAAAAGTTTTCACATGAAAACTTTAAAAAAAAATTGAAAAAAAAAGATTTAAATTTTGAAAAAATCTTCAAAAAAATGGATAAAAAATCTGAGGTCGGCCCTTTTGGCTTAGGACGGTCGGATGTCCCTTATATATTATAAGGGACATTGGACCATGAACAAAGTTGAAAAGATCATAACTTTGGTTCTAATTGGAATATTTACAAAATTCTTTCAGATTTAGAAAGCTCAGATCATCCCTCATTGCTCTGTAGCATTTTCCAAGGTCTCTGTCGCACATTTTTGCGACATTGCGACAGGTTGCCCACCCCTGATTAGCCAAGCAGCGGCGAAGCAGCAGCGCGAATGAAAAAAAAAAACATATGGCGCCACCTGGTGTATAGCATCCATATTATGACTGGTACCCACATACAGTGTCAGCGCTTACCGACGGAAACTAGATAACGCTGCTTTTAACCCAATCAGAATCCTCTGTTCCGTGCGCCCCTGCCTGTCCGAGCCCTCTTCCGGTTTACAGTACCAAAATGGTGGGTTGACCAAAATTTTGCCTCTGAAATCCATTGTCATCTACGTTAAATACTTAGCAAATGCACAGTTTGAAGACTCGAAACCATTGCCCAAATACTTGTTGTAATATGTACGGTCCGATTTTTTTCTCGATATGCCTTAGAAGATCAGAAAATGAAGACGTTATTCTAAGGTACCCATGCCTTCTACACTGGACTCACGCCCGGTGTTTACGTTTTGCTGCCTTTCCTATGTTGTCATCATGTTCGGATGGATTATGTACGAATGTGAACAGAAGGCAGACTAAGACAGCGGGCGTTCACTAACAAATTCCTTGTGCAAAACATATTGTAAAGATATATTTGTTCTTCATGTAACTTGCTTGTTTTCGATTTGACAAGCGCTGTAAATCATAGACTCGGCCGAACTGTCAGCAAGGCGAGTGTCACTGTGACTGTCACTATCGAATGACAGGTGTGATGTGTATTCTGATTTTTGCGGCATTTGCCATACAAATATGGCAAACTGTATAAAAACCCTGAGATAGTTGAAACTATTGACATCTGGATCCGTTACTTTTTAATCATAACCAGCTTTCTAAGAATGGATTTAGAACTATCTATATTAACTCACTGGTGTTGACAAACACATTCACAAATTATCTTAATCAATTGTAGGGTCGTGTGAGAACCAAGACCGTCAAAAAGGCCGCTCGGGTCATCATCGAGAAATACTACACTCGTCTTACCCTCGACTTCCACACAAACAAGAGGATATGCGAGGAGATTGCTATCATCCCCAGCAAGAAACTTAGGAACAAGATTGCTGGGTAAGTATGTCGATTTTGCCCACTTTTCATGTATTGCAGTCCCAGGTGAACGTCAGGGGGGAAAAAATGGTCAAGAAGGTTGGCAGACAGATCGTCGTTTAACAAGGTCCGACAGTTCGACAGAATTTCATGTACTGTGAGACAATTCGACAGGACGATTTGACAGACTCTGGTGCACTTCAAACCGTGACAATATCACTCTCTTCTAAGTTCTTCTAGAATTTGAAAGCACAACAGCCCTAATGATACTGGCCCGAAGAATAATGGAAAAGCAAAGATCTCTTTTATAATTAATTTGAAAGGTTACTTTAATCTATCCCAATCTTTTGAATTGTCCCAAAAATCTGTCTCAAATTCTCTTCAATCGTCCTGTCCAATTGTCGAAAAGCTGATCGGGGGAGGGGGGGGGGCAAAACCCATGAACTTTCACATGGAGGGGGGTTGTTAAAGCTGTATATGGGCGCTTCAATTACTCATTGTAGTGTGTCATTTCACACTTTGAAGTGCAGGGTAGGGAAATGTGAAGTCAATTAAGCACAAGTTATGGGTGCTTCTCCACATCAGAAATTTCATAGACAGAGATACTGCAGTCAAAATTCTAAAAGCTATGGTGATGCCCTATTTTGATTTTGGGTTAACTTTTACGACAGCCCTTTCTCCTGAATTCATGAAGAAATTACAGGTTTTATTGAACACTGGAATTAGAACCTGCCTCCTAGTCCATGACCCTAGGAATATCAGGGTCAAAGACTTGTACCATACGATAAAAGTTCTACCAGTAGATTTGAGGAGAATTTATCTTCAGCTATCTGCCTGCCATCGGCTGGTTTTCTCTGGGGAAGCCGAAATTGTCCCTTCAGTTGGTACAAGGAACACTGAGGCGCCCACAATTAAACAACTCAGGCCTAAAACAGCCGCCCATTTGAAATGCCCTATCTTTCAGGCCTTCTCACAATGGAATGCCCTCCACCCAACACTAAGGTGGACGGTAGACAAAAGCGCTTTTAAAACTGCCATTCAGGCAAGGCTGGGTAATTATTTCATTAATAGAGAGTTTTAGCAAAGCCAACGTAGACGTATCCATACACGCAGCCCCACTACGGAGCTACGTAGGTAATGAACGTATCTAACTGCTTTGCTACGTCATGGACATACGTAGCTCTGTGAGGCTGCACACAACTTGATGACGTAATACACATGGTTGTCTGGTTACGCAGTACGGATACGTTCACGTCAGGGCTGCTAAAACTCTCTAATGAATGGAGGTCAGTTTACCCGGTACTACTTTTTGAAGGTCGCAGCATCCTAAGCCCCTAGGTCGTTACAACTGCCATCTTGTAACTGGTGATACAGGTCTCATACCGGGCTGTTTTATTCACAGTCACTAATGATGTCATCTTTGTAGTCAGGGGTGTGAAATTTCCGCGGAAACGCGGAAATCCGCGTTTTTGATGCTCAGAAAGACCATTCTTGAGATCTATGCAAATCCACTGAGAAAAGAATTTACTATTTGTAGGGGGGGTGTCTGACTTTGAATATGCCAATATCATTCCAGATTGAAAAATGTTAGCATCCCAAATGTCATTCCAAACATTCCTGTAAACAGAGTGTGTTATTTTCTGCTCAAAGAACATTTAGACCACTCCTATCCTAAGTAAAACATTAACTAGCAAGCTGTATATTACTCTTCAGAGGAAATGGGTTTCGGCATTTCACACCCCTGCTGTAGCCGTTAGAATGAATGATTTTGCAATATTATAAAAACTTTTCGCCATGTACACATGTAAACGAATAAACATATGGTTGTTGGAGATATAATTCTTGTAAAGCTCTTTATAAGGAGTAGATGTTAAGGTACTTTATGGGAATTAAGCCGCAATAAGAGGAGGTAAATTGGCGATTGGCTGTTCAAACTGTATTCTTTAGTGCAGGTTCCCTTTCACCGTCCCCTTACCACTATGTGAAATCCTTTATATTGTAGCGGTACCTAGTACCCCAGCATTTAGACTGAAGCCTGAAGGGATTATTTTCCATCTCATCCTTCTTTTCTTTCGGGGTTACTTACTGTTTAATAACTTACTAGTTTATGAATGTTATTGAGATCTTCACGGAGTTTATATGAATGCATAAGATTTATCCATTTCCCTGTATCTGGCGGCTAGTACTTATAGGGGTCATCCTTGTGCATTCTCCCCCCTAGACCGCTAATACAGGTAGATCAATAAATGACTCGTCCTTTAAGAGATATCAGTGTGAGTCAGGGAAAACCTGCCAGAATCCCCCTGTGGAGTGGGGACCTTCATGTGAGGGCATGAAGGAGCAGAATAACTTCATTGGGAGTCCACAAGGAGAAATCTCCTTCCATACTGACAGTGGGCATACCAGATTCGTAAAAGGCGACAAACTTGGGGTTTCTTGTGTCTTGGGGTGAGCATGTGGGCAGCTGGTGTCCATATGCGCGGGCCTGGGCTTACATGCTTGTCTTTTGCCATGGGATTCCCCCTCAGTGAACCACGTCTGAGTGATCAAAGGCCGTGGTTTGTCTGGCCCTGCCTATGGGACCAGGCAAATAAAAGAACACTTGCTATCCTTCGAAAAGAGTAGGGGAATGAAGCCCCGGTAGCGGTTTTCCCCCTCGACCCTCCTCATAGATTCGGTCATTCATCTCATAGATTCGGTCATTCATAGATTCGGTCACTGCTGTGTCGGGCAAGCAGCATATAAATACCTGTCCAAAAAGAAAAGAAAGGACTTAATGTCCGAGAAACCTTGAATGTCTGAGTTCCTTGATGGCCCCCGGACGTAAAACTAAACAAACAAACAAACAAACAAACAAACCTGCCAGAATCAGGGATGGAAGTCTTCAGGGATTTCCCTGATTTCAGGGATTTTGAAGCTCCCAGGCCCTATACATTCTTATAAAAACCCAGGTTTTTGGGCCGATATTGCCCCATTCCAGGGATTTTCATGCTTTGTGACTTTCATCCCTGCAGAATGTATATAATAATGTTTTTGATTTTTTATAGATCCCCAATACTTTTCCCCCAACTAGCCCCTCATTTCCAAAATGTCAGTTTTCTGCATATAGGCAAGGATATATAGGAGTATGTGGCATCTTCCAAACAAGGTTAAACGTGTGTCTGTATGTTCATTCAAACAAGGTTAACTAAAAGCTTGTTATTGATGTTCATTGGTATCCAAATTTAGTCAGGGAAAATGATTAGATAATTTGGTCAGGGAAAAGTCAAGATTACAGTTTATACTCGAGTCTCCAACGATGCCAATTTATTCAAGACCCATGCTTATTCCAAGACCAGGCGCTCATAGAGGCCACAACAGGAACCCCCTTTTCCAGAAATCTACATGAAATCCAGATCTCAGGTGAATGGCAGGTTCCCATTGGCGCGTCTTGCAATATCTTTCAACTGCCATTGATAAAACAGAGAAGAACCAATCTCCAGAATCAAACATATTTTTAAGGGTGGCCCTGGTCAGTGGGCGGGGACATCGTCAAATGTTGACAAACTAGGCCACTCAAAAAAAAAAAAATTTGTTTCTCATCACCAAGTCATGAAAAAAAGTGACGGGAGAATTTTATTAAAAAAAAAATTTTGATAAGGAGTTGATAATGATCGAAACCTATGCATCGCGGTTGCTCGTGGGAAGAAAAAAATGCCTTTTTTAACAGTTGTTTTCATTAACATTTAAAAAAGGTATAAATGGTTGTTATTCATAGCTAGCTACATTGCTGGGGCCCTAAGCTTCAATATAGGAGTGTCATTGATACCTACCAAATCGATACATTGTCATATACAAGATTGTGATTATTGCATCGATACAATATTTTGTCCCTTGATTACCAAGGCTTTGGGCTTTCCAAATTTGAAAGAATTTTGTACAAATGCCTATTAGAACAGAAAAAATATATACATTTGTATGTTTCACACTACCGTAAACTCCTGCGTATAAGACGCGTCCTCTACGCCAAACAAAATGCTGGGTAGTCTTATAGCTTTCTCTCAAGTTGGGGGTGCGTCTTATACGAGGGGTAATTTTTCTATGGAAATGTACTACCGTAATCTCCCGCGTATAAGGCGCATCCCGCGTATAAGGCGCACCCAGAGTTTCAGAATATGGTCAAAAAAATAAAAATTCATAACTTTTGTTCTAATGAATGGATTTTCAAAATTCAAAAAGCTATGTGTAGTTTTGACCCCCGTGACCCTCCTGGACCCCAAATGCAGCAGATGAGCTTATATGGGAATGTAATATATCAAAAGAAAGGTCTTGGTGTCCCCCTTGTGGATCTAATGAGAACTAAAACCCCCCGTATAAGACGCGCCTTATACGCGGGAGATTACGGTAATCTTACAAATTTCAGCATTAAAATGTGCGTCTTATATGCGAAAATGCATGTGCTGAGTTTGGGGTGCGTCTTATATGTGCAGCGCGTCTTCTACGCGGGAGACTACGGTACTTGAATCCCCTCACAGAATTCAGTAACTTTTCAAAACAGTAGATTTTAGAGAAAGGGCTCAATTATGAAGAGTATATACAAATTGATCTAATTTGGCTTCTATTTGGAGTATCTCAAACATTCTGTCACTGTTAGAAAACTCCAATCATGGTAATTATGGTCTATATAGCAGAAATCGAAATATCGAGACCAAAATGATGATAATCGACATCAATATAAATTGGATGTCAATGACACTCCTACTTCAATATGATACCAAACATGACTACCTTTGTCCATTCTAAATGCATTTTCATAAGAAAATTCTGACAAAAAAAATCAATCTCAAATGACGATTTTTCTGACGAGGGCGGTGATGAGAAACAAGTTTTTTTGTTTTTTTTTTTGGAGTGGCCTAATGTGTGATGGTGGTAACTTTTCTCGTTTCATTGGTGATTTTTGGAGGGGGTGCCCCTGTTGAAGTTTTCTCCCTCACTTATGGATGTAGTATACCTGTCTCCATGGAAACCGGTACACCTGTTGTAGTTACTACGCCGGATAGTGATGTGGACTGCATAGTGATATGGACTACATACTCATTACTGTAGTATGTACTCTATGCAGTGTTTTGTATCTACAGAGTATTCTGTAAAGCGGGTTATAGGAGCTGGGTGGGAAGAGCACATTTAAAGGTGCTCATGGGGGAGGGAGGAGCGTCAAGTATACATATATTTTGCAAATAAATCATGAAAACATACAATGTTGTTCATCAAATAGGCATGATACGTTTTTCAAAGAAGACCCTTCATGATGCTCATGTGGGCATCAGTTGTGAAGTCGATGCATTTTATTCTCTTGAAGAGCGTGTAAGTCACACAGATGATAGGACGGTTCAAATGTCATTCAGATATCCTCTAAATATTTAATTAAATTCCCATCAGTGTCACTCCTATTCATCAATACTTCTTCCAGGAATTTATTATCAATAACGCTGGAATTCTTGAGTAAAATTAGGCTTTTCATCCCTAATTGGCCAGAATCTGAAATAAAAACCCGATATTAACCTTAAGATGTATTGTACTGATTCGTATGTGTCCTGTTAATGCAGGTTCGTCACACATTTGATGAAGCGTATCCAGCGTGGACCAGTGCGTGGTATCTCTATCAAGCTCCAGGAGGAGGAGAGAGAACGCAGGGATAACTTTGTCCCAGAAGTAAGCATTCTCCTGATTTTCTACAGTCGATCCTTATTGTATTTTTAAATTGACATGGATTTTCAAATAATTGAAATGTGAAAAAGGAGAAGGTAGGGGTGCCATGTCTGTATAACGTTCTGTGTCATATACAAAAAGTAATGCTGTTAAACATGCAAGCTTGAGGAAATATAAAATTAAAAAGACCTTGATAACACAAGATCAACATTCCAGACAATGGAACTTACACAACTCTTGCCGTTTCAGATCTCTGCCATCGAGCAAGATATCATCGAGGTTGATCCCGACACCAAGGAGATGTTGAAGTTGTTGGTAAGTAGTTTCCTGGTTAATAATAACTAAATCATAAACTTATTTGTCGTATATCTGTGTGATTTATGACTCGTTGAATATTCATCGAAAAGGAACCTAGTTCTAAGAGCAGTAAATGTCATCAGATTAAATTACTCTAAAGTCCATCCTTTATTTGGTTCAGAATTAGAGATCACGCTTTTACTGGTATTCATACATTCTCACTGGAATTAGATCTACATTTTAAGTCAGAATTCTACAGTATCCAAACAGGCCCTAGCTTGTCTGTATTGTGCATGTGAGCAGTGTTTAACAGTGTTTGTATTATTATCATGCCTAATGTATGTTATTCTCTCTGCAGGACTTCAGCGACATCCACGGTCTACAGGTCACCGAACCCAATGTCCAGGGATATAGAACACCAAGAACTTAAAATGTACAAAAAAGAATAAATATCCCCAAAAGTATTTTTGTGGTTTTTGAGTCTTTTCTTAGAATATTTACTATGGAGAGGGGACGGGGATTGGTCGTAGGGCCACACCACAAAAAGTTTTCACGGATTTCCAAAAGTGGTGGAGCATGCACAAAAAAAAAAAAAAACAAAAAAAACACTCTAAAAGGTTAAGAGCTTTAGCATATCGCAACTATAATTTCATCTTTCTGAGGTGGTGTCTGCCATTCCATATCTTGATAACCTTATGCAGGGATGTAAGTCTTCAGGATTTCCTGATTTCTGAAAATTTTGAATGCCATGTACTTTTCTTATACAAGTGGTAAGGAGGGCTGTTTGGAAAAATAGAAGGCTTTTATATCAAGTAAATGTATGGCTTCCTGATTTTTGCCTATGCCTGACTTACATCCCTGGACTTACGAAATTTGTTTTTTAAAAAAAAGCAATTTCTGATATTTTCTTTAAAGGCGCTCTGAATCGAGGACCTACGTCCGCCGACGTTAGCACTGTGGCGGACGTAGCCGATTCAGAGCTCCTTTAAGGGGGGGGGGGCAGAGTCTGGCCTGGTAAAAAAGCTGATCCCTCGTGATTTTCCCAGATAAATGACCATTGGTGGGGATGCCTCTGGTCCTATTTCTTACACAATGGCCGAAATTTAATTGTATCACTCTTGCGTGGTAAACCTTATAATTTCACAACGGATTGCTACAAGTTAGGGTTATCTAAGCCACGTCTTGGTTGCCCAGCTTAGTATTAAAGGAACTACAAAGTAGCGCATACAAGTAAGTTATTGTTGCCAGTTGGCCATACAGGGATGAAAGAGTTCAAGGTTTTCCTTGATTTCAAGGATTTTGTCACTCACTTAAGAAAAATAAGTTTTCTTGAAAATCTGAAAACAGGATAAATGAGTCACAAATTACCTCCAGAGGTTGCATACATGTGGCCCCCAAGGGGTAAAAAACGACATGGCGACTTTTGGCCATTTTTTGGCGACATTTCGACTTTGTACCCTTTTAAAAGTGACGTGACATTTCCAATCTTTAAAAAAGTGACATTTGATCTGAGACCTTAAATCTTGAGATTATTAGACATGTTTTTCCCCCTTAAAAAGTGACATGTGACCTGAAACCTTACATTTTGGCGACATTGTGACCTCAGGGGGGGTCCCCTTGGGGGCCCCATACATGCACATAGTCAGGTCCCACAACACTGCATACAGTGGCAGCATGCCAGTTTTTAGTTCAAGGATTCTGAAGTTTTTCCTTGAAAACTTTCCCCTCTATATTGGTGTTTGTTCCACTCTTCAGTGTAGTCTTAGCAGCAAGGTATATTTCCTATGCTAGAAGAGTGTTGGATGTAAGTCTTCAGGATTTCCTGATTTCTGAAATTTTTGAATGACATTTATTTTCCTTACATGAGTGGGAAGGAGGGCTATTTGTGAAAAAATAGAGGGCTTTTATATCAAGTAAATGTATGGCTTCCTGATTTTTGCCTATTCCTGATAGTATACCTCTTTCCTGTGCATTATGCTTATACCATGTAACTATTTTGGTCATATATTCCCTGCACCCTTTGACCTATCTCTATACATTAACATCAACACGACCTAGGGACCAACATTGTAATTGGTCCCTAGGTCGTGTTGCGCAAAAGCACCACTACCAGTATATCAGGTGGTGAAATGGCGTTCAACATCTATTACTCACTCGCTATCTGAACAAGACTAGAAAACAGCTATACAGTAGCATTCTGAAGGGATCCTAGGTCATATTCTGCAAAAGGGCCATAATGTGCACATTTTGGGTATAGTATCTGAACAACATCTTGAAAAACAGCTTTTCCTGTTATTTGAGGTCAAACTACACCCTTATCAGGGGTGTGAAATTTCCGCGGAAATCCGCGTTTTTGATGCTCAGAAGGACCATACTTGAGATCTATGCAAATCCACTGAGAAAAGAATTTACCATTTGTAGGGGGGGGGGGGGGTCTGACTTAGAATTTCTGCCAATACCATTCCAGATTGAAAAATGTGGGCATCCCAATGATAGTTCCAAACATACTTTTACAACAGAGTGTGTTATATTCTGCCCAAAGAACATTTAGGCCATTTCTATGATTGATTGATTGATTTGTGTTTTACAGCACTTTAGCGGCACTAAGTGGCTATCCCGTGCTTCACAGGTTGATAATTTAACAGAGGAATGTGTCAGTGCCCGCGCATATGTGCACCACACACATCCTGAGGGGATAGGAAAGAGGAGATATAGACCCTTTTAAGTGGCTAGGGAAGCCCGCAGGGCATTTCTAGCCAACACAGAACTCTTCACTTTCTGGGATGTTTAGACTTGCACAGGTCATCATAGCCCTCAGCAAAAAAATGGAACAATGTGCTTTGATATGCTCAGAGGGCTCAGGGCTAGTGCTGCCACCTACCATATTAAAAGGTGTCACAGTAGTATTCCGCCCCGGTAAACCTAGGACAGCTAAATAGTCCCAACTAAAAACAGTGTTTTGCTTGGTATAATCAGTGCCAGGGGACCTTATTTTTATCGCAGATTAATAATTTTGGTACCAGAAGAAAGGTAATGATTTGGGGGGAAAAAGTTGCAAAAATCTTTTGGTCACCATGGAAACCTATCGTGTCAGAGAGGGGTCCAAGGTCACATTTGTGACTTGTCAGGGGTGCCTGTATCATGTAATTTATTCAACATGGTGGTTTCCATGGCAACTGGTGCAAAAACGGATCTGACTCCGTTATGGTTGACCATGCTAAAAAAATCAAGAATGACTTCAGCTTTAATTTAAGCCTTTATTTATGAACGCCATCAAATTAGAACCCGATTGACGCCAGTTTTATGGTGGAAGATGGGGGGAAAATCAGAACGTCCTTGGTCCTATTAGTACCGTGACACCTTAACTGGGTGGCTGGGTGGGGTGATTTTGGCCACATTTTGGGCTCTTGTAAGGACTCAATCCAAACTGGATGAATTTTTTGTATTAAAATAGCTAAATTAAGTGAAGGAGAAGCTATTATGGTCATTTTTTCTTTGAATTTGTCTGGGATTTGCGTATAATTGACCTTTTTTCGCTCCAGATGGGGCAGTTGGGGCTACTTGGCACAGAAAGTGGTTCCAGGGCTCCTCCATAAAAATTACCTTGAAAGCCTCTAGAAATGCTAATAAATAGCACAAATTATGCTTCTTCTATTCAAAACATATGGAATATTCCTTTGAAAATAGGATTTTAGTCAAACCTCAGAATTTTTAATTGTGTAGTCAAGCGTTGCTAGGGAAAATAAACAGCCATCATCCAAAAAATACCACATTTTGCGCCAAATCATGCAGATTTTGGCCTAGTTTTGGGGACATTGCCCTTGTTTTGATTACTCTGATGCTTTTAGGTATTAGATGGGATCTTAGCCAGTTATACATTATTGTTGTCAATGTGTTAAGGCATCATATGAGGGTAGTTTGCCATAACAAAGTCAGATCCAATTTTTCGGTAGAGCAAGCCAAAGAAAGGTCCCTGTTTTTAACCCCTAAAATACAAAAAATTGACCCCTGAGGGACCCCTCACCCATATTTCAATAGGCTTCATGGTCATAAATATACAAATTTTCCATGTAAAAAGTTGAGATTCATGTCAGGGAGGTAAATATCTTTATTTCTGGGCAAACTATATATTGTCGGAAAAAATGACCCCACCTGTTAAGGTGTCACAGTAGTATTCCGCCCCAGTAAACCTAGGACAGCTAAATAGTCCCAACTAAAAACAGTGTTTTGCTTGGTATAATCAGTGCCAGGGGACCTTATTTTTATCGCAGATTAATAATTTTGGTACCAGAAGAAAGGTAACGATTTGGGGGGAAAAAGTAGCAAAAATCTTTTGGTCACCATGGAAACCTATTGTGTCAGAGAGGGGTCCAAGGTCACATTTGTGACTTGTCAGGGGTGCCTGTATCATGTAATTTATTCAACATGGTGGTTTCCATGGCAACTGGTGCAAAAACGGATCTGACTCCGTTATGGTTGACCATGCTAAAAAAATCAAGAATGACTTCAGCTTTAATTTAAGCCTTTATTTATGAACGCCATCAAATTAGAACCCGATTGACGCCAGTTTTATGGTGGAAGATGGGGGGAAAATCAGAACGTCCTTGGTCCTATTAGTACCGTGACACCAAAATGTAATGAAGAAGATATCGAGCAGCGTATGCGCAATGTTAACAAACAGGTATACTCTAGGTACACTACTCTTACTAGTCTTAGTATATGATGTCGGCCAATGAAAATTGTTCTTTATGTACTTAAAGTATACCTAGGGGGTAGGCACAGATGGTACCTGATAATGAACATTGTGGAGCTAATGATTTTTCCCGCGTTTTTTTAAATGCGTCCAAAACGTTTCACTTTTAGACGCTGTTTTCGAACCAAATAGAAACAAAGAGAGAAAAGTCCAGCCCGGAGGTAAACCTATGGAGGACTGGATTGGAGAAGATATTTTTATGAAATGACTTTTTTCTTTATTTAATTTTGTATGAACTCATGGATGAATTTTTGAATTTTTTTCTTTTACTGTGACTGAAGACTGATATATGAACTACTCATGTATGGTAATTTAATTTGTTTACATGCTTTGTTTCTTGTAGAAAATTGAGATTGAAAATTGTATAACTGACTTTTTTCAATGCCACCACCTACCCGGCGGTATAGACTCAGGGTGGTCCCCGAGCCAATAATCTTCACTCGTATAATATGTGACTCTTAAACATGAAAACACTTGGAAAACCAATAGCCCTTGACCATTAGAAGACCACTAATCCTCCTAACAAGTCTAATATTAAACCTAACTCAATATGAATCAGTCCTAAGAGCTATGACCTTTAGCCATAGGGGTAGCTATAGTATGCTATTATGACTGTACTTGCATGGTATCATTCTTACAGCAACCACTGTCGAGGTAGGAGCTAGGCTCCATTGCCCTCCATTCTATTATCATCATAGTACTAGGGATAGGGACATCATGAATACCTTAGGAATGCATCATGATTACCTTAGCAACGCACCATGATTACCTTAGCAACACACCACAATACCTTAGCAATGCATCATGAATACCTTAGCAACACACCATAAATGCCTTCCATTCTATTATCATCATAGTACTAGGAATAGGGACATCATGAATACATTAGGAATGTGTCATGAATGCATTAGGAATTCATCATGAATACCTTAGCAATGCATCATAATTACCTTAGCAATATAAAATCCTTAGCAACACACCATGAATACCTTAGCAACACATCATGAATAACTTAGCAAAGCATCATGAATACCTTAGCAACACATCATGAATGCCTTAGTAATGCAGCACGAATACCTTAGCAACACATCATAAATACCATAGCAATGTACCATGTATACATTAGCAACGCATCATGAATACCTTAGCAATGCATCATTAATATCTTAGCAACATATCATGAATACCATAGCAACACATCATAAATGCCTTAACAGCACATCATGAATACCTTAGCAACACATGAGTACCTTAGCAACACATCATGAATACCTTAGCAACACATCATGAATACCTTAGCAACGCATCATGAATGCCTTAGCAATGCATAATGAATACCTTAGCAACATATAATGAATACCTTAGCAACACACCATGAATATCTTAGCAACATATCATGAATACAATAGCAACGCATCATGAATGCCTTAGCAATGCATAATGAATACCTTAGCAACATATTATGAATACCTTAGCAACACACCATGAATATCTTAGCAACATATCATAAATACCATAACAACACATCATGAATGCCTTAGCAGTGCATCATGAATACCATAGCAACACATCATGAATACCATAGCAACACATCATGAATACCATAGCAACACATCATGAATGCCTTAGCAGCGCATCATCAATACCTTAGCAACACATGATGAATACCATAGCAACACATCATGAATGCCATAGCAACACATCATGAATGCCTTAGCAGCGCATCATGAATACCTTAGCAACACATCATGAATACCTTAGCAACACATGATTACCTTAGCAACACATCATGAATACCTTAGCAACTCATAATGAATACCTTAGCAATGCATCATGAATACCATGAATAACTTAGCAACACATCATGAATGCCTTAGCAATGCATCATGAATGCCTTAGCAACATATTATGAATACCTTAGCAATGCATCACGAATGCCTTAGCAATGCATCATGAATACCTTAGCAACATATTATGAATACCTCAGCAACACACCATGAATATCTTAGCAACATTTCATGAATACCATAGCAACACATCATGAATGCCTTAGCAGTGCATCATGAATACCTTAGCAACACATCATGAATACCTCAGCAACACATCACGAATACCTTAGCAACACATAATTAACACCTGAGCAATGCATCACAAATACCTTAGCAAAGCACCATGAATACCTTAGCAACGCACGACAAATACCTTAGCAAGGCACAACAAATACCTTAGTAACGCACCACATATATCTTAGCAATGCACCATGAATACCTTAGCAATGCATCAAGAATACCTAACCTGTGACGTCACTGGACCCCCCATGGTGCATGCCCATATATGGTCATGTGACCTTGACTTGACCTCATTTGCATAATAGGCCATGCCTCCATTTGGTCATGTGACCTGTGACGTCACTGGACCCCCGTGGTGCATACCAATATATGATCATGTGACCTTGACCTAATTAGGGGTGTGCATACCCATATATGGTCATGTGACCTTGAGCTCAACCTAATTAGGGGATTACCCTGGTCACGTGACCCCTCGTTTTGCATAATAGACCACGCCCCCTTGACCTATTTAGGGGAACAGGACTATAGCCAACTACAGGATGCAACCAATCAGAGGCCTCCATTTGGTCACATGACCTGTGGGTGCATGCCCATATATGGTCATGTGACCTTGAGCTCGACCTAATTAGTGGTGTGCATCCCCATATATGGTCATGTGCTCCATTTGGTCATGTGACCTGAGGGTGAGTTCCTTATTTGGAAAATAGGCCACACCCTCTTTGGTCACGTGACCTACACCCCGCACATGGTGAGCTCCTTATTTGGAAAATAGTTTACACCCCCTAAGCCAATTAGAGGCCTTCATTTATGACCCAATTATGTAAATAGGGTTGGTTAACCTTTATTGTATGTAAACAACATGTGATTTAACTACGAACTATGTGGTTTTTTTTTTGGGAGTTAGAGGAAAAATTAAACTCAAATCTTGGGGTGGGGGGCCCCTTAGGGTAGGGTGGGGTGGGACCCCTTTAAAATAAAAAATTAAAAATTGTTTATTTTTTAAGGCAAGCTAAAAGCTTGCCCATAAAAAATAAAAAAAAGTGAGTAAACCCACCCCTACCCTTTTAGGGTAGGGGTAGGTTTTTACTTGTCGCAAGTACAACTTTAGTACAATGTTAAAGTAGCGTAATGAGTGGGTGGCGTCACCTGTTGTTTTTTCTTTTACTTTTATTTGTACTTATTCATTCATATATTGTGTTTGCAGCAAGCATTCACACATTGTGTGTGCAACATGCTAAGGGGAGATAAAATAAATACTACTTTTCTTTCAAGTGTTAGCTGTGAAAAACGTGTCAAACTCTGAGTGTAAGGTGAGAATGCAAAGTATGAAGGGTATATATGTCTATCGCTCTAGTCTGAAGGACACAACTTCTTTTTTTTTCACCTTGTACACTTCATCATCAACAATGTATTCTAGGATGCCTGTTTGCGAGGTTAAAGCTTTTCCAATGGATTTAGGTACTTTTCAGTAAGTATTTACCTTGTTTACCAGTATAACCATATTTTATAACCTTGAACCCATGTAGGAAAGGTCACATGTGTGGTTAAGTATTTCTATTAGTTAGAGTTATAAGATATTATGTATGTTTAATAATGACAAGAAATAATTTGTATCATTACATTTTTTTCAAATATTCATGTTTTCATTTTTTTCATTTATAAAGGTCGAGGGGTAAAAATATATCCAAAAAGGCGGACACAATGCATCTGTACAGAGTATGCATTAATGACTACATAACACCTCAATACTTTCTCAAGATGTCAAACTGTTTGGAGGCCGTAATGATAGCTAAGAGGGAGAGAGCTAAAGCGTCAATGGTTACTACAATTGTGGAATGACCAACAGCCAGGTTATTAATGACCGAAACTTCTCATTATTTACTACACAGGGAGTTTAATAGGATAGCAAAAAATGAATGTTACGGATGTAAAAACCATAAGTCGGAGGTTAAATATCATGGATGCTACTCCAACAAGGAAGAACTTATTTCTATGTATGGCGAGTGGGTATTTTCCAGGATGCTTATCAGTGATATTTGGAATGAATTTACAAAGGTGTGTGCCATATTTGACGTTGTGAATACCCTGAATGTCAAAGAACTGATAACATATCTTTTCAATATGGATTATAGATGTGTATTGTCTGACAAAAGCAAGACCTTTCCAGTAGAAATTCTATAATATAACTGTGAACAAAGTAAAAAAAAAATTTGTTATTTGTACTCATAATAACATTCATCTTATGAAAATCAGTAGGTAACTAATGAGGGAGTAGTGTATATTGAACTATTTGTCTACCTATGAAATGACACTCGAATAAATGTGTTGAAAAAAGAAACTGGGATAAAGGTATCAAGGGGTGCATGACCACCTAGGGGTGGTTTATTATGTAAATGAGAATTTTCATGAATAAAAAAAAATTACATCTTATTTTATTTTACCCTTATTTTTTTTTAAATAAAAAATTAAAAGGATGAGAGTGGTGATGATGTTAAATAAAAGAAATACTACCGTTTTTTGATGAGTGGTCAGGTTTTCTGATTGTGAAATTGATATACTCTTATTGATCTGTCTGCAAAGACATTGGTTTCTCTCCAGAAAACATTGTCTGTAGAGCGCTCGGTGTTTCCATTATGAAGGTGGCAAAGGAAGTGTGAGGGAACAAAATTTTACCTTCCCTTATATACCCGTCCGAGATAAACCTCTAAACTGTGGTTTAAATTGATCAAAGACTTAAAAGAGATTTTTTTTTTACAGTGAGCTTTGCTCGGTTGGGTATCTGTTTGTTTTGATTTTCACCTCCTGTTTGATGTAGTCATGGATTGCTTAGTTCAGTTAGGTTGGTCCCAGAGGGAAAAGATAAAAGACTTAAAGGATTTGAACCCATAGTCACCCACTGTGCACTGCATGAGGATTTAAAAGAAAAGATTTGAGTTTAATTTTTCCCAATCACAACAGACATAGAAGGTAACCCACACCCCAGGTTGGCGACAAGAGGAGGAGCAGAAAGGGGATTACCTTATTAACTGATTTGTTAGACTTAATCCTCTTACCACACGTGCACATTTATAGTTACAAAGGCAGACATTTACAAAGGTAGGTACGTACAAAGGTAGACATGCACCCTGAGGTAATTTTTTTTCTGGAAGTGATTTTCCACTTTATACCTTTTCCTCAAATTGGGGTGTGTCTTATACGCGAGGTACTACGGTAGGTAGGTAGGTAGGTAGGTAGGTAGGTAGGTAGGTAGGTAGGTAGGAAGGTAGGTAGGCAGGTGGGGAGGTGGGTACATATCCGCCATTTCTGCTGTGTACCCCACACCTTTGGTAGTGAGTAATCCAATTAAAACATATTTGACTTTTCTCTTACAAGAATATATTTCAACTTTGTTAAGCACCCCTGTAGTTTTTTGTATACAGTCTTTGAACACCTTAATCTTCTAACGTTCCATAATCCTCTTATACATGTAAGTCGTATTAAGGTAATTATCACAGTTGTTAAATCTGTTATCCACTTTGATACACTTATTCCAAAAAGCATTTCTCCCTTTTTCATGTTGATTGATACAGGGGTGGAAGGGTCCAGGTGAAAACAGGATTAAATCTTTCTCTCGACTATATAAAGAGCCCTGATTTTTCTTGGAAGGGTACATTATGTCCACTGTCTCCTTTGACAGTATCAGGGGCAGCAAAAGCAGGAGCATGTGCAGTGGTAGGAGCAAGTGTAGTGGTAGGAGCAAGTGCAGCGGTAGCACCAGCATGAGTATGTGCAGCAGGAGCATGTGCATGTCCAGCAGTAGCCGCAATATGTACAACAGTAGTAGCTAGTAGTAAAAGCAGCAGCAGCAGTAACAATAACAGCAGTAGAAGTAGCGTAGCAGCAGTAGCAGTAGCAGCAACAGCTGTAGTAGCAACTGCAACACCAGTAGTAAAGTAGTAGTTGCAGGTACAACATCGTAGTAGTAGCAGCAGCAGCAGTAGCAGTAGCAGCAGCAGTAGCATTAGCAGCAGTAGCGACAGCAGCAGAAGAAATAGTGGTAGTAGCAGTAGTATTTCTAGTAGGCATAACAGAGAAAATACGAAAATGTGTGATGGCTAATGTCTATCACAATGAATCCCTTATTTCCAAAGGTAAATGTGTTCTTGCCCCCATTCATTTATATGTAGCAAAACTGCAAATTATGCTTGGAAGAAATGGCGTTTGCATGGTTCTCCACAGGATGAAAAGAGCACACAGGTCAGTTTTGTCTGGCTAGTCACATGCAGCGTGATGTCTCTAGAAGTGGGGATCCTCCAGGGTTGAAAAAATTACAGCATGGTGATGTTTTTACAGTTTCAGTCAAACTCCTTGGCCGAGGTCCTTCCTCTTCAATTTTAGTTTAGATTTACTGACTTTTCACTTCTAAAAGATGAATGCTCAACTTATTAATGCCTCAAGGCACTCAGTGAGAATATTTATGAATTTTATACCCTTGTTCCATTATCACTGACTTTAGACACATCATCACCTGACTCTGATACTTTGCAAATACAACCACACAATATAAGTATTAAGATAGTGCCCCTATTTATGACCCCACTGGCGTTGCTACTAATTCTATACATGAGATGGTTTTGTTACATACATCACAGTACCATGGATTTTATTATTAGTCAACCCATTGTAGTTTAGATCACGATCGATGTTTATATGAAGGAAGTGTCAATACTTTGCACTTTTTCTCTTCCTATACATTGTAGAAATCTTACCTACTTCACTAACAGTCACTGCATGGTGTGTTGCTATTTATGAGTGCATACCTATTGTACCACCATTACTCTCCCTTACCAATTTGTAATATTTATAATATGTGTGTTCCAGTAATTATATCTACAACTGTGGAGGAGAATTGTTCAATACCGGTACTCACAGATTGAGACGCTCATAAAAAAAAAGTGATTTAGACACCCTACGGCTAAACTCCTTACTGCAAGGTAAGCTCCCTCTAAATTTAATCCCCATGAGACAATACAACTAGACCTCAATAATCTATCAAAATGCACTACATAATACCCACAAGGGAGCCATAATACCAAGTGTACCCATAGGGTACTACTACAAGAGGAGAGTGCATGTACACTGACAGATGGCTGTACCAATACCCATAAAAAAAAACTGGAAAAAAGTATTTACTCTATTTATAGAATAGAGAAATTCCCGATTTGCTTTGATACAAGCAACGTCTATTCCACAGGGCAGAGATGTCAGTTGGGTATGGTCTTAACCTCTGAACATTTTTGGGTGTTAGCAAACCACCCATTCCCAATGTACTATGCTAAAAGGACCCATCTCATCTTCATTTCAACCTGTTCCCCTTACTCAAAACTATCAAGACCATGTTTAGATAGAAAGTTTTAAAAAAAGATTCATCAGAATTTCAGCCAATCAGTAGCTAGCTTAGATTCATGTCCTCTGAAATGAGATTTGTCTAGAAAAGACTAGAGGGCAGCACAAGGTATGCTTAATTCCACCTACTGAGGTCTAAACTAGGCTCAACCTCATAATTTCTAGAAGTAGAAAGGACAATGTTATAAGGGTATCTAGGTATAATTTAATTCTTTCTATCCAAAGTATGATCACAAGATGGAATAATCCTCTGAAAATAGATGGACCTCTGAAGCTCTAACATCTCTAACAGGGTAGACACTGGTACAGTCGCTACCAACTTACATAACCAAGTGCAGCTCCTACTCACATTACATTGAGATGAGTCACACAAACATGGATATGCGTGAAGCTGGTATTTTTAGTCTACCCCTTCCTATGTTATTTCCCCAACATTTTTTTTTAAAAAAGGAAATCACTGTGGATCATAGATTCTCCTACTTTACCTCTACTTGACACACACATGTTGTGTTAGTCACTTTACAAAAGTCAGCATTTTTTCTGCTTTGTGGGGATTTTACACCCTATCACCTTTTTGTACTGTTTTGAGATTTTCGATTTTCCTACAGGTAATCTTAAAACGTTGAGCTCATCAAACCATACCGACACGAACACTGTTACGATATGGTCTAGCATGGAGGTTAAATTTGGTGTAAAACAGTTGTTGAGTTCCCAGGTCTTAAAGAAAAAATCTTGTGTTCAGGTAACATAGCTGAAAAAATTAGGGTAGGTAGGTCGAATTTGTTTTAGATTTTTTTAAGGTTCTGGATGCCAAAAACTGCCAAAAATGATATAAAACATCGCTCAACATGGTGTAAAACAGTTGTCAAGTTCCCCATTAACCTACCACTGTGGTGTCATTTTGGAAACCTGTTCACTGTTTAAACCCTATACATAATCAAAAAATATTAGCCATGATTAAGGATGTACTCACCCTAAAGAATACTGCATCAGTTATCCATGATAGATATTCAATATTGTCCACAGACTCAATAACACACTTTTGGATATCGCCTTGAGTTTTCACCATGGTTACACTTGTTGTCACCGATCATAGGTGTCCTTTGCTGTGTGCTCACTTGGCGTGTGTGTGTACATGCATCATGTGTCCATACACCTGAGCTATGTCTAGACCTAGATGAGGTGAGATAACGTCAGCGCTCACATAGCTCATCGCTCTTCACGGCAACCATGACTGGTTATTGACCGCACCTTTCGTCTGCAATTTTGACGCTCAATAATAAAGAAAATGATCCCAAGAAAACGCATCTTTCTTCTCAAACCACCAAAGGATAAATACCTCCTGTTTGATCCTACACTGGCTGAGAGGGGTACTGACACTTTTACCGGTGAGTTTTCCTTCTTTTTTGACATAAATCCCAAGATTCGTGTGATAATCGTCCTTAGTCCTGCATCGGACATACCACCGGATAGGTCGGTGATGACGCTGATGTGGGGATGCCCCTTTTCCCATCCCACAACACCATCCCCTCTCAGAACACCACTTACACCCCAAGTCTCAATAACATATCAGCTTACCCCCGTAACCCCTTATCCACTTACGATATCATCAAGTGATAACAGTAGATAAGTTCAGCTGACACGTTATGCACCGTTACTTATCCAAAGAACGCCAGCCACAGCATCTAGTTGGACTTTTCCCGCCCGTCGCGTCAGCCCAGCGCCATCTTGAATATGCATCGTTGTATCGAAACTGATGTCCGTCATGGTCGTCACCATGGTAACCATGCATTTGGTGACACACTAAACTGTTGCATGCATCATAACAACAACATTGACACATGTTAATACGACTTTTGCTCAGTAAACTTCCACCTACCTTAAAAACCGTTTTGATCCCCGGGGTTTACCACGGTGTAGGTCATTTGCGTAATACTGGAAATAAAAACGAATCTTTCTCTTTACAACGGCAAACCAAACACAAATTAATTCAAATTCCGAATTTGAGACGTGATCTTGATAAATTACCCACCTTCCACCAGTCATTACCACCGTGAGGTGCAGCACAACTCCATTGGGAAAAACGATCTCTATGTTTAAGATGTCCATTGTGAGTGTGAGTGAGCTATTATGAAACGTCTGAAAAAAAGAAATCGCGCTCCAAACCTTTTGGCACATTTTTGACCATTTTAAAATTCATTTTTTTCGACCCGTGGTTTCAAACAACAATAACCATTTATTACCCAAATCCAGTTATGCACCCATATAATCCCAAAAACAAAGGTGGGAGCACTTCTGAGCAATTACTCGAACTTATAAAGCTTAAATTGATATACGATCTCGCCATGATGGCACAGCGCTTGTGCAGTGTGGTAACCTGGTGTGTTACCCGTGAACTAACCAAAGCGTCCCTGGTAACCAAACCCGCGCCTTTTCTAGGTCTATAGAGGTTTATGTATTGTGTTTGTCAAGTTATCAAATACCAATTTCACCTCGCTATCTTTTCTGTATTGACCAAAACCAAACTTGTGAACCATATCAGCTGTTCTATGCTAACAAATGGTCTCTATTTCAACACATTTATTCAAGTGTCATTTCATAGGTAGAGAAATAGTTCAATATACACTACCCCCTCATGAGTTACCTAGTGATTTTCTCAAAATAAATGTTATTATAAAAAATAAAATGTAATTCCGCCACAGGGTGCTCATTTGACGTACATGTATGATTTAAACACCCTTTTATGTAGATTAGTGGATGAGGGTGAGTAAGATCACACTGGGTAATGTTATAAACGGAGGTAGGCCACAGTATAAATCAGCAACACTTTAGAGCTACACAAAACAAAGTTGGCTGGCGACCGACTGTTACGGCAGTTGGTATGCTAAGGGTAGTTGGCCCCCAGGCGACTTTACCCCTACATGTCCGTGAGCTGAGATGCAATCACGACACCTACCTCACCCTTTTCTCTAATTGAAATAACATAATTTTTTTCCCTGTAATTTCGCCACAGGGTGCTAGGTGGTGTTGCAACAACAAGGCACATTTAACGTACATGTATGATTTAAACACCTTTTTCTGTAGATTAGTGGATGAGGCTGAGTATATAAGATCACGCTGGGTAATGTTATAAATGGAGGCAGGCCACAGCATAACAGGACTTCACAGGTCACGTAACCAAATGGAGCCCTCTGATTGGCTGCCGGTCGAGTGAGTAATAAACAGTACTTAACTATAGTCCCATTCCGATACATACTATACTACTGCAACGTATCACAAATTCATTGGCATATATGGGTGGAGTCGATAAGTAATACAGATTGACTCCTGTATTGATTGTCAGAGGGCACCACCTGACTGGGACACCTGACTGAGACACCTGAACTAGGTCACAGGTATACATACCTGAGCAGGCAGGCAGGCAGGCAGGCAGGCATGCAGAACAGACTGTTGTTTTCTTTTCTTTTGAGAACAAACTGTTGTTTTGTTGCCGGCAGTTTCTGTTTTCTTTTTTCTTTGTTTCCTTAATCATGGTGGTATGTGACTCATGTAATCATGAGTACCACGGGAACAAGAAAGTGTGCCCGGAGTGTACATGCCCAACCCGCGTTGGAAAGCGGGTGATCAGATAGTGGGACATACAGCACCAGGAAAGGACTCTCATGGGGCCGGGGTGACAACAGGGCCCGAAGACGGGGCCACCAGTCCGGGGGCATTTTCGCGTGCCCCGATCCGGTTAACCCGGTCGACCGGCTGTACCCATTGGGCATACACCACAGCTACACCCCGGATGTACCAGATCAAGTCACCCGGTCGACCGGGTTGGGTCCCGCGAAAATGCCCCTAGCAGCAGGACGGCCGGGGAGGGCGACCAGGAGAATGGCCCCTTCACGGACGGCAGTGACATTGACATTCAAGGTGATTACTTGGGACCGAATAGTGATTTATTACGGCAGATTGAGCTCGAGAAATCCAGGAAGGCCAATATTGAAAAACTCTCTAAGCGGAAGGAATTACAATTGGAATTGGCCAGCCTACGGGCTGACAATAACAGGTCGATTCGCCAGTTGGATGATGGAATACAGGCCTGGTGTGGTGCCATGGGTGTGTTCGACCCCCAGCATAAGTCTCTTACTGCTGTTCCTGTGGGCCTGGGCCCGGCTGAGCTGAATATGGTAGACTACCAAAACCGGGGTGCGTTTGATAGCCAATATGCATCCGTTAATGCTGTTCCTGCAGGCCTGGACCTATCTGGCCCGAACACGGTAAGCTACCAAGACCGGGACCCGATGGCACCATATACCAAAAATGGCCGTGCAGGCCTTCCGGGACCGGGGTCTGAGGCTTCAATAGACTGTAATCTTTCAAAATATGATGCTTCTAGACCGTCCGCAGACCATTCTGGCCCTAATTCAACTAAATATGATTCCTCCTGATCAAACCTGACTGTAGCCTATCCTCCTGGGGTGAGTAAAGACCAAATAAACAAGTTGCTCTCCCACGCAGACCAGTGGGGTACCCGGTACTATCACCCGGACCACCAGCCACATCAACCGGTCCATTTGCAGCATTTGGGGAAGGTAGCAGGGCCTACCCACTCATCTCAAGGTAGTGTCAGTGCACCTCAAGTGTTATTAACATTCACAGTGGTGATATGAACTCTGTTATGGGCCGGAGGGTTGGATATTTCATATACAGCTTATTTGAGGTGGGTGGGACGGCAACACCCTCATCATCCACCTTCGCAACCAGCACAACAACTCCTGCAGGCAGTGAACTTGCAGTCAATGCAAAAGCCGATTACAGCACAACAGGAGCAGCTATTATCAATGCAGCAGCAACTACAAAAGCTTCAGCTTGGCCCATCCCCTAGTCCTCCTTGGGGGGGCACCGCAACCACCCCGTCCACAACCAAGGACACCACAGCTGTACTACCAGGATGGCACCCTGTATACACCCCCCGTATCTTCGCAGGCGGCAGGCAGGCCGGGTGTCGGCCCGATCCCCATGTACTCCCATCACACTCTCCAGGCGGGCCTAGACTGCGCGGGCTTGTCACCTACTGCAATGGGAGTAGCAGGGGATTTTCACTACCTTTATTCTGCTGCGGGCACACAGCAAGGTATAGATTGGTTACTGGGGATGAAGTTAGCGGGGGAATCCTCCAAGAGAAAACGCTCTAACAATTGGTTAAGGCCCAACTATCATATTGACCATGAAATGTCTTTCAATGAGTTAATGCATGGTATGCATGAAGTCAATAAGTGTATTGAGAGGGCTAAAGCAGTAGGAGCTTCATCACTCTCAAAGGTCAATCAGGTGCTTTTGAAGCGACCCAGTTAGCAAAAAAAGATCACTTAGTAGTAGATAAGGTAATTGATGGTCGCCTGGTTGACTTTGTTGTGGGTGAAAAGGGTGCTGTAGAAGCCCACTTGAGTGCGGAACACAAGTCTATCCGTAGTGCTAATAATGGTCAGGGATCCACCTCTTCTACCAGTAATCCGGGTAAGAGCAGATGTCGCAAGAACAGGGCTGCAGGGGAGGGGGTGGACTCGAGCAAGCGGGATTTTATTAGCGAATGCCTCAAATGGAACTTCACAGCATGTGATTACGATGACTGTAAACAGAAACACATCTGTATACATTGCAAAGGTGCCCATAAAGACAAAAATTGTAAATTTGACAGGGACCAGCATATGGATGGTAAAGCCTGACAAACGGGCAATATGGTTGCTCCTCACCCAAATGTCAGTCTACCTTTGTTCATAGAGGAGGAATATTATCAGTCTTTGGATTATTTCTTCCCACTTAGTTATAATGATGTGACGTGTACAGCTAGTATGAGCAATTTGCTAAAAACATACGAGGAGTATTTTCCATTGTGGGACTCCCGGGGAGTCCATTATGTATGTGGTATTAGATCACAGTTCAATCTGTGCGCTTGGAGAGAAATGTTATCCGGTGGCCCAGATAATGTTTATGGCAAGGGTAATTGGGACGGTAATTCTCATTTTATATTAGACGGAATCTGTCACGGGTTCAAATTAGTGGATCCTGGGGCACATATTGATGGTTATTACAATGTCAATTATAATTCTGCGACCATCAGCGCTTTCAGCGAGATTGATAACATTATCAAGGGTGAACTATCCAGCGGAAAGCTAACCAAGGTTGATAGGCAACCTCATTGCATTCGCGCATTGGGTGCTGTTCCAAAGACGTCTGGCAATTATAGACCCATAACTGACGCAAGTTTGCTGGATGGGAACTCAATCAATAATTTCATGCATCAGACATTTAAGAGTTTTGTTTATAACTCCATTGATGTAGTTTCTGTCAACATGTCGGAGTTGTGTTATTTTGGGGTGACGGATATTTCGGCAGCCTATCGTACCATACTAATTCGCCCATGTGACAGGACACTTCAAGGCTTGGTATGGCACTTGGATGGCGCGGATGAATTCATCCAGGATACTTCCTAAGTTTCGGCACAAGAGTTGCCCCTTATGTATTCAACTCTATCACTGACTGTATCACTCGTTTTGTAAATGTGAGTGGTTACTTCTGTGTCAACTATTTAGATGACTTTCTCGCCATGGCGCCTACTTATGAGTATTGTAGATAGGCACAATTGTTCCTACATAGGACACTACGGAAATTAGGTTTCTCTATATTATATGAAAAGGTGCGTTCTCCTAGTCAGGTCCAAACATATCTGGGGATTGAACTGGACTCTAAACTAATGCAGCTAAGGTTACCTGAAAGCAAGTTGGCAAAATTACACATGGAGCTAGCCTTTTTTGCAGGTTGCCGCCGGGTGACCAAAAAGCAGCTTCAGAAATTATGTGGAATTTTGGCTCACTATGCCACCTTGGTCCACAGCGGCCACACATTCTTGCACAGAGTCATTGGTATGTTGAAATGCTTCACTAAATCCCACAGATATATAACCCTGACAAGCAGCTTTCACAAAGACATATAATGGTGGCAGTGCTTTGCCCAGTGGTTCAATGGTACGGCCAATGTGCTTCAACCACCCCTACATACTTCGGTGGTAACCTCTGATGCATCAGGTAGCGGTTACGGTGCTTTCTATGGTGTGGACTGGATAGCCAGTCAATGGAACAACAATCTATACTTGGAGATCAATAATCACAAGCACTGCCTACCTTCCCCCTCTCACATTCCATGTGACACAAATGTCAGGGAGTTATACCCCATCTATGAAAGAGTCAAGCAATGGGGCCACTTGTGGAAGGACCACAAGGTTCTATGTATGACAGACAACACACAGGTGGTGGTGGCACTAAATTCGGGCAGGGTAGCAAACGATCATAGTATGGCCATACTCAGGAAGATATTCTGGCAATCAGTGCTCTATAACTGTCATCTCGTAGGAATATACCTCCCTGCGAAGGAAAATGTAGTGGCTGACACAATATCCAGACTCACCTCTGAGTCTGACCTCCCGGTGTTTTTATGTTGCATGGGCACTGGAGAAACGCAGGCAGTTAGACCTAAAAATGGCGGAGTTGAGATCTCTGGCATGGTCAGTTAACACTTGGAAGACAACAACCTCGCAGTGGAAGCGATACATTACTTTTTGCAGCTCTATACTGCTGCGCTTCCTACTAGTACCAATCTAATGTGCAGGTACATCACCGATCTTTGTGGTTCTATCAAGAACAAGACTATTCAGAATTATGTCAGCGGAGTGTTATCACTTAACAATTACTTTGGATATGATGTCCGTAATATCAGACAAGATTTTGGTTTCATTTCTACCATAGCTGGTATTAGACGGGTGCTCGGGGACCCTACCCCAGTCAGGCCTTCTTTTACGCTTTCTGACCTCCTGAAGATGTATTCCTTTGTGAACATGGACTCCCCTTCTGAGTGAGCAATTTGGGCATGCATTGCCCTCAGCTTTTGCTCTCTTCTACGCAAAAGTAATTTGGTGCCAGACTCTCCTACCAACCCTACAGGTCATTATTTACGAAGGGACGCCTTACAATTCAGTTCATGGGGATTAGAACTCAGTATCTCGTCTTCCAAGACAATCCAGTAAGTTCCAGTCACCCTAGCCCCAAACTCGCCGCTATGCGCAGCTTCACTGATATGGAACCATCTTAATGACTTTCAATCTTCTGATCCCATGTCTCCAGCCTTCATGATCATGAAGGGGATCAAAGTGGTATCGCTGTCATACTCTGTCCTGCTGTCGTTTCTCAAACGCCTTATGAAATCGGCTGGTCTCGATCCAGATCGAGCCGGGATGCATTCACTATGCAGATCGGGAGCTATCTACATGTATAACTTAGGGCTGATGATTGAAGACATTCGTCAGGCCGGGGACTGGGCCAGTATATATGGCCGCCCTCGTATACCTTACAAAACTTTGTGGTGTGTTTGCGGTTTCTCTGCCTTTCTTTGACTTATGACTTACTTATATTAATATTTACTCTGGAGGTTGCCGGCAGTTTTAGACTGACAAGGCCCAAGTCCAATTACTCGCCTTGTCTCTCCATCACATCAATGGGTGGAGTCGATGAGTTGACTCCTGTATTGATTGTCAGAGGGCACCAATCTCCACCACCTGACTGGGATACCTGACTGAGACACCTGAACTAGGTCACAGGTATACATACCTGAGCAGGCAGGCATGCAGAACAGACTGTTTTTTTTTTCTTTTTTCTTTATTAACTTTGTTTAAATAAATGTACATTGGTAATCAATTTCATAGGCACCTATATGTACATATAGATATACATATACATATATAGATATATAAATATATACATATGTGACAAAACGTGGGAATTCATGACATTAGGGCGAAATCCCTATTTTTGAATTCATGTCTTCGGCTACAATTTGGTACCTTTCATGTCAAAATACTCCAAATAGCTACAGAAATATGACATCTTGGACAGAGGATGTCAGTGACAAGGAGAAATTCAGAATAGACCGTAACTCAATTAGATATTTAGATATTGCTGCATAACTCATAAATCAACCATTTTAGGGAGATGTGACAATTTTTAGAATTAATCATTCATAATATTGGTTCTAGAAGGGATAATTCTATTCTGCTTTCAATTTTGAAAACTTCATGGATGGGGAAATAAAATGTGGCATACTTTTATTTGAAAAGAACAAAATTGTGGTTGCCATGGCAACCAAATGTCAACAAAATTATGCTAAATTATGGGGAAAACGTTATTTTTATGTTCCAAATATGGCCTTCTTTGATTGAAAATAGAAACTTGGCTATAGCATAATCGGATTCTTCAGAAAAAGTTACCCTAGAATTGTTTTCACTTAATTTCTGACTTTTCTTGTCATATCTCCCTAAATATCACATTTAGAGCCTTTCTGGGTATTTCCCCTAATGTTATCATTTTCCACGTTTCGTCACATATATATATATATATATATATATATATATATATGTATATATATATATATATATATATATATATATATATATATATATATATATATATATATGAATTTGATTACCAATGAACAATCATATTTAAATATTAATCAATAGTAACCAACTGGCATTACAGCTGTGCTGTGCCCTCTTAGCTATCATAATATCTTTGAATTTCTATCTTTAATTGAAATCTACAATAGTCCATATAGCCTTTGATCAAAATCTTTTAAAAAATTGATATCTTATCACACTGTCTCCTCGTAATGCATAGGTGCGAAATCATAAAACCCATTTCCTCTGAAGCATATTATACCATCTCAAATGGCGTAGTATTTTTACATTGAAAGTGATTAGTAACACTACCACATTTCCATTTGGGCTGAAATGAGATCCAATATTCGGTGAAAATAAGACCTACCCTTCATAAATAGTTGTGCTAGAGAGCATTAAAACCTCTGAATTCTGAGTTACCTGAAATTTCACACCCCTGAAAGACGTACCCATAAATGTGGAAGATACTAAAATAATAAGGCGTGTAAGCGCCTGAAGTGATGTAAGGAAAACCTCACCCACCATGATTCTCAATGATACTAGTTGCGGGGGAGTGCAGGCATCATACTTTTTCCTATATTTTGGCAAAAAAATCCTATTTTTCAGAGAGATGAGAACTCTTTTCTCATTTTGAGTTGTGTGTGCCTGGAAACTCAATAATTTTCAACAGAAAGTCAACAGAATGCCCTGCACTGAAACACCGCTTACAATAAAGCCAGAATGCATGTTTTGACTGATGTTTTCAAAGTTTGCTCAGGAACTAGTGGGTTCCTTATGTAGCTGAAAGGGGTTCTGTTGGGGTTTTGTGGGGAAATTGGAAACTATACATTTTTGGAAAGCTTTTTTTACAATTTCTGGTTGCCATGGCAACCATTTCCACTAGCAACCCATAAAATGAACAAAATCAGCCTAAATCAACAAGAAATAATTGCCAAAAGATATGTCTGATCACACCTACCCCCCTTAAAATATACCTAAGCATTCTAGCTTGTTTTTTGTCTCCATCTAGAAGGCTTGGTTGCTTAGCAACCGCTGATTTTATATGTATTTTCCCTAGCAACCAAGGTATTATTGCAGTGTTCACCATTTCTGGCCTTTGAAACTCCAATAAATAGACTTTCTAGATTGTATACGACGCACCACACCTCTTCAAATTATCAAGAAAGGCCTAGGAATGGCTGTTTGTTTATAGGTTACGATAGCAACAGTCACTTTCAGTGTATATGATGTATATTCTGGGACTAGATATTGTAGTGTGGAAGCTGTAAAGGTGCTATACCTTGCATCAAGAAGGGCAGAAGAATTTTTGATGAATTTTGGGCTAAAAGGGCATGGTGATTCAGAAACTGCCCTTTGCATGCCTGGAAACATTGATACTTTGAATGACTCCTGATTGCTTAGCAACACCTATAAATCAAATAAATGCATAGCAACAGGCATATTTAGGGAGTGGTTATTATTTATCAACGGGGGGTGGTGGGTTTGAGGGGGGCATAAAAAATTCAGACCCCTCTCGAGGGGGGCTAAAAAAATTTTGATCCCTCTTGAGGGGGGCTTAAAAAAATTACCCTCTTTTTAGCAAAAAATCCAGCACGCTACTATTTTGACTGTCACCGAGGGGGGGTAAAAATTTTTCACATATCCGCGCGAAAACCCACCACCCCCTGTTGATAAATAATGACCACTCCCTTAGTCCTGTGGGTAGGTGATAAACAAGGACTATCTTCAAATTAAACCTAAGAACTATAACTGTGTTGTTTAGGAACATTGTCTTCCTTGTGTTGTTCTCTAGCAGAGGCCATTTCACTTTTTTGCATAACCCTCAACATATACTTTACCTAGCAACCAAGGTATTACTGCAGTGTTCATCATTTCTTAGCATGGAAACTTCAATTAATTGACCTTTTAAAAATCATAAACACCACCACATTCAGTGTATATAATGTATGTATTCTGGACCTAGATAGCCAATAACTTGCATCAAGGAAAGGCAGACAGGTTTTTGGACTAAAAGATTGGAATTGTCGACTGTATGGCCGCTGTGATTTTGATGTGAGGGTTTGGGAACACCAATAAATCAACAAAAATGCATCTGGTGTGGGCAGGTTTTTTTTAACTATCCCCATTAATCAACCTCAAAAACTATGTTCAACCCTACTTTTCCTCTGCTTTGTCCTCAATAGCTGCTTAAAAACACACTTATAGTGTATAGCTTATGTAATTTGGTTAATTTTCCCAACTTAAAAAAAAAACATGTTTATTGTGTCTATAACAATACAAAAACAAGCTGTTTGAAATTTGTACCATTGTTTCAGTTGCCATGGCACAAGAAAATAGCAGAAAGGGCCTCATAATGGCCATATAAATTACCTAAGTTAAAAAAAACTAACCATCCCTTAAGCCCAATATGAATACTAGACAATCTGTATTTCAAGTATTTTTTTCCTAGGAAGGGTTTTTGCTTACCAACAGCAGTTGATTTCTGCCTACCAACTATATCGAAAAGGTGACTTCTACTGTACAGGATGCATTTTGACTTTCAATAGGCCCATTTTGATTTTACTTACCCTCCTTAAATCAAATTTACAGGGTTTAAAAGCAATGTTTCCCTTGTTGCTGGGGAAGGGCATTACTTAGAAACAGCCACTCTATTTCTTTAAAATCGAAGAAAATGAATATATATATATGGGTCAGCTAGCTAGACCAATTACAGTTTAAAACTATCTAAGGATATGTGTTTGCAACTAGGGGTTATCTGAGGCAACATTGTGGTAACGATGGGGTATTTGAGTATGCAAGGCCACATGAGCGTATCTAAGGCTACCAGATAGTAAATATTGGGCTATTCTAGGCTACATAGTTAGGGTAGATGCTGGTAGCTGATGTACGTTCATGGTAACTAGAAGGACTTTCTGAGGCTGGAGGGAATCTGCATGATGGTAACTACAGAGTCTAAGGCAACATGATGATAACTGTTGGGAAGGAGGGTACTAGAGGCCATATTGTGGTAGCTACATGGGTACGCATGTAATGAATGCTAAGCAATATCTGTGGCAAAGCATTGGTAACTAGATGGTGTGTAACACTGGCAGATGGGAACTAGGTGAGAGCATGGTAACTAATGCAACGTCTGAGGCAACATTATGATACCCAAGGACGTACCTGAGAACACATGGTGGTATCTAGGAGTGTGCTTGAAGCTACATGATGCTAATAGGGGATAATAGAGGCTACACTATCGTGACTTAGCAGCCCATAAAGCTACATTCTGGTAACTAGGTACTGCACTTGGTTATAAGATTTTTTTTGAACAAATTTAAACTTTATTGACCTAAGGTGTGTGCATGATACATGGCCATATAAAGCACTTTCTCAATTATAACCATTTACCATGGAGGTAATACTATGCTGGTCAATCAAGTTAATGGTGCCACCTTCATACACTATGTTGTTTTGGTGACACCATATAAAATTATTAAACTTAATAACAAAAAGGAAAGGTTCACTCATACTTATTGTGTCATGGCAGACAACCTATAATGGTACTTATATTTCTTGACTAAATACATCCCATGTCCATCCCTTCCCCCCTTCCCCCCTCCCTTGAATAACCCTCGCAACACGAGCTTTCAAATCAAGGGGGTGATTCCCTCAACAACATCTCTTGACTAAGAACGATATAGCCTAATATAAAGCTATAATACAATACAAGGCAATTATATTAATTTTGTCAGTTGATGTGGACCTGGCGCGGTTGCTACACCTAGGTCTAATGATTGACCCATATAAAACTTAATTATTGCAATCATTAATATTATCATTTAAACCACAGGAATTTTTGTGACCATAATATCTTTAGATTTAGCCTTAAATGAGTCCTTTTCCACTATATCTCTTAACTCAACACTGAGGTTGTTCCAAGCTCTTGCTGACAACACTTTAGGAGTATACTCATAGGCACGACACTTAGGAATAGGATAATCTAATACAGGAGCAGCATTGAACCTAGTCTGTCTTACAATTTGTTTCACATAGCCATCCTGAGACCTTCTCTTATAAGCAAACACTCTAAGGTGATGATCCCGTCTATATTTTAATTTAGGGAGATTAGCATCAGCATGAACCTTATTTGTAGGGGTTAGTATATGGTATGCCATACACGTCTTTAGGCACTTATTCTGGAGTCTTTGAAGTTCTCCTAGATGGTCGTCTTTAGAACCAATATATAAGATGTCGCAATAATCAATGACTGGCACAACATGGGATTTATATATACGTAACCTTGTTTGTTTAGACATACATTTCCTTGTGGCATACAACAAATATGACTTGTATCTAACATTCTTTATAACACTTCTAATGTACATGTTGAAGTTAAGCTCTTGGTCAAGAATGACCCCTAGATACTTATAAGAAATAACACATTTTAATAACTCATTATTCAAATAAATTTTTGGTTTTGGTAACTTCTTCAACTTTTTTGACGATGCAAAGACCATTACCTTGGTCTTGCTTTCATTCACAGTAAGTTTGTTTATAGATGACCACATGAAAAAATTGTTTATAGCCGTATTTAATACAGTAGAAATATCTTGGATAGTTTTTCCATGAGCATACAAAACGGAATCATCTGCATATAACATAGTGGAGTGAACATCATAGGTTGAAATACAATCATTTATATACAAAAGGAAAAAGAGAGGTCCTAATATAGACCCTTGCGGTACCCCACAGGATAATGGAAGGTTACTAGATCTCTTGTGGTTTGCGACTGAACATTGTTGTCTCCTAGAAAGATAATTCTCAATTAACGTCAAATTTCTATTTCTGATCCCATATTGCTCTAGTTTTTTTTATTAATATTGAGTGATTTACGGAATCGAAAGCTTTTTTTATATCAATAAAGATGGCTATTGAAATATTTCCTAAATTTCTATTTTCTAAAATATCATCTACTAGCTTGGCAATAGAATCTATAGTCGATTTACCCTTTTGGTATCCTCCTTGGTTTTTAGACAAAATATTATGAGTTTCCAAATGATCTGAGATAGAATTATGTATTAGTCTTTCTAGTAGTTTATCAGGAACTGGTAGTACACTGATTGGTCTATAATTAGACACATTAGTGGAGTCGCCTCCTTTTGGTAGCGGAGTCACAGTTGCAATCTTCCATTTATCAGGGATACAATTTTTGGCTAAACATAAATTAATGATCTTAATAAACCTTGCAGACATGTGCAAGGCTGCAGCTTTAAATATATTTGTTGGTAAATACTCTATGGCTGACGACTTAGATATATCTAGATCTTTCAATGCCTTTATAATTTCGTCATCTGAAAATTTCAAATCAGGCATATCATCAATACATCGCGTACCCTTAAACTCAAATTCTATGTTATGTGCACTGGCTAATGAGGGACCAATCTCTGCAAAAAATTTATTTATAAAACCAGAAGTTTCATCCAATGATATTGTATCACCATCAGTATTCGTCAAGTTGATACTTTTTGTTCCATTTTTACTAGAAGGTAAAATGTCTTTCATAATTGTCCAAAATTGTTTGGAATCATTTATCATGTTTTCAGACAATTCCTTGTAATAAGCCTCTTTTGCTAAATCAATTTCATTATTAACTTCATTACGAATGGTCCTTGCATTGTGCCAATCTATGAGTGAGGTGGAAACCCGTGCAGCCTTTAGCAATTGGTTCTTATCATTTATACGCTCAAGTAGAAAATTAGTCATCCATGGAGCAGGTTTATCTTGTACCTTAAATGATTTCACTGGGCACTGAATATCTAACATTCTTTTTAACATATTTTCAAAAATATCCCAACATTCAGTGACATCATTACTATTATCAAAATGCGTCCAATCACATACATCTAGGTCGCTGATATATTTATTCATATCAAAATTCCTATAAGACCTACCATAAAATTGTCTATATCTTTTCTTAACATTGACATGGTTTTTAGTGATATGAACAGGAAGATGATCGCTTAGGTGAAAATCCAGTGGGCCTGAAGATACAATATTGTTACAATTAGTGAAAATTAAGTCAATGCATGTATTTGTTCCGGAGGAAGTAGTTATTGAATTGACAATCTGTCTTAAATGAAATTGGTCCAGTGCCTCGTAAAGTTTGTTTTTTTCATTTGAATTAATCAGAGTATTTACATTGAAATCACCCAATACAAATATGTCGTATGAATCCATAATATCAATTTGTAAAAATAAGGCTTTCAAAGTATCACAGAAGTTGGTTAAGTTGCTGTCGGGTGGTCTATATATATTGCATATAATTGATTTTTTCGAATTTCCCTTAACAGATAATAGCCACTGTATTTCAATATCGTCATTACATCTATTCAAGTGTTTAAAAGTATCGATAGAACAAGTGACTGCTTCATCAACATGTGCACACAGTCCTCCCCCTCTATATATACTAACTCGATCCTGTCTAAAAAAGTTATATCTGGGAAACGTGTATAAGCCATCACAGTCGGTAGAGTTAAGCCATGTTTCAGAGAATAAAATAATTTCAATACCCTGTCTATCTAAATCTCTTCTCAAACTAGGCATTTTATTACGGATACTTCGGGCATTTAAATGGACAATTGTAAAACCCTTTTTAAACATCGGTTTCGTCATAGTATACTTAGCCTTGAGCAAGTGTTCTGAACCTCATTGGTATACCTGATGTAAAAATTAGCATGTAGCGCTGCAGATTGACAAATGGCTACATAGTAGGTTGACTTTGTGCTACAGGGAATCACCTCCCTCTTTGCTCCTTGATATACACTTACCAATAATATTACCCCCATTATTAACCCCCTTAATCCCAACATAGGTATCCGGCTCTTATGGCCTCCCATGTTTGCATACATCGCGTTGTGGGAGAAGTGCCACTATTGTATCAATTCAATTATGCATAATGTTTCAATGTCAATGAAATTACACCTGTACTTGTGTCAAAGATTTCACTCCGTCTCATATATCATATATAATCCCTGTAACAAAAGCTATACCTTCGTATGCTGGTCAGCTGATTGATATGTTATGATTTCGAGTACATCAGGGCAGTGGGTCAAGGTAATTGAGACAGAATACCAAACACAAGGGTCGCGCCCAAAATAGAGCTAAATTAATGCTAAACCAACCGCGACTCCCACTCAGTGGGTGCTGTAGAGATCAATGATAATTATAGGCACAGATTCATTGCGGTTATAGTCAATAATACCTAAGCTGGCATGGGCCCCTGTACAAACTACAATTCTGTTTCAGGTGAACCATTAGGATTGTGAGGATTTAGCATGGGTTGTTGTTGTTTAGGTGTCTGAAGATGTTGTTGTGCTACATCTGTTGGGTTTTCTTCCGGCAGGTTTTCATCTTCATCTCCTTCTAATGGGGGTGGGTTTTCTTCCTCTCTGGTAGTCTCGGCCATCTCATCAGTCTCTCTTTGAAGCTCCGATCTGAGTCGACACAGAGTAATACCTTGTAGATTCTTGCACTTTAGGCTCCCTTGTGTACACTGATTAGCTTGGCCAAGATGGTACCCGCAAGACCACACTGGGTGGAAGCCAGCCTCGTATAACTGTAAATTTCCAGTGTCTAAGAGAGCATAATTACACTGTGGATCTCTGAATTTAGATCTCAGGATGCTAAGCATTACTCTCTCAGCAGCTTTGGCCCATTCCACTGAGTGTCTGATCTCTTTGCCTTCGTACATGATATCATAGGGATTAGACATTGACATGATTCTCTCTAGAGCGTCAGGTCTGCCACTCCGCCTTGCCTTTTCAGCCTGAAAGGCTTGCTCTGCACTGTTATATTCAGTTCCATTCCATTTGAACTTGACTGAGTAGAGATTCGAAAGACGATTGTGTACAGATCTAAACATGAGCCCGTCTGGTGTTACTCCTGTGGTAGCTAGTTCCAATGTTACATCTTTATGGGGGATATTACCAATGTTCTCATAGTTGTATATCTTCCCTTCTATAATCACAGATCTTTGGCGCAACTGAGCCTTGAGGCCCACACTCTTTGCTTGAAAGTATATAGCTCTTAAATCTGTGAATTGTCTATTTTCCACTTCATCGAGCTGATCTCCAATTGAGACATTAGACCATAAAGCCTTGCCCTTCAGGTTTTTTAGAAGCGCCATGATTTTTGGTTTTACAGTGGCTCGTACTAAGCCAACTCGTATTGGAGGGTGTTTATCATTGGGAATAAATCCCTGACCATTAGGCTTGGGTTTCGGACCTACACGTTCCATATATTCTACAGTTTCAATGCCAAAGTCCGCCTCAATATCAGAAAGTAGCTTGGTAACTCGATCCTTTATATCAGTAACTTCTTCTTTGACTCCCTTTATAATAAGGATTTTTCCTTTTACATCCTTCTCTATATTTGAAAACTTGTTGCAATGTTCAGTAAGGAGTCTAGTCTGCGCTACAGAAACCAGTTGATGTGACTTCATGGCGGCCTCAGTGGTTGACATGGAGTCAGTCAAACGTGTAAGTGTATCTTGGGTAGTGGTAATGGACTGTTTAATGCCATCTAGAGCCCCAGCAGTATTTTCACAAGATGTTTTAACATTTCCAAGGGTATCTTGAACATTGTTTAATGTTTCCATGATGCCAGCAGTTTTAGATTCACATTCAGTCATTCGGTAACCCAAGGCATTGACAGCTATAATTACCTCTTGCAGTGTAGCGCTGTCAGGTAGCTCGCCCTTCTTTGACTTTCTAGTCGCCGGTCCAATCCCTCGCTGAGACATGACAGTTATGACGATATTGACAAATATTATGTCTGTATTTGTGGTCTTATCACTTCAGAACACCTTTATGTTGAAGTTAATCCATTGACAGACTAGGTTCAGGTAGGCTGACTCAGATTATTCTCTAATATTGCACCTCCGATCCCGCTGCGCGTCTTAGTCGGATGCCGCCATGACACCAACGAAGATGCACCCTGAGTTTAATTCTAGTTGATATAATTTTCAAAAAAGCCAAAGGCTCACTAGTATATAAGAGCTATCATGGCCCAGCTAACATCCCATACAATGTGCACTCCCTAGTGATTATCCAATAGCTTCAGACTCTCTGCCAGGGGTGTGAAGTCTCTGCTGTAAGGTACCACACACTTTTCATGCTCATAAGGATAATTCCTAAGATGTCTTGGGTATACCTAGCATGTTGTAAATGATTATCCTCTTGGAGGGTGTTTCACCACATAACATACGGCCTCCATATGTCACATACGGCCCTTTTCTGTTTCTGTTCAGATTTCCACATCCTAGAATCATGGATACGGACCTCCATATGTGGATGCGGAAATTTACCTGTTTCTGTTCAAGATGCGGAAATCCAAAATGCCACATGTATCCCATATATATCCTTCTAAATGTGGAGGGGAAGGGGGGTACCCTGTATGCTAAAAATGTGAGCATACGGGGATTCACTTGTCCATATGTAGGAAAAGGGTGTATATGATGGTACATGTGAGATTTTAGTTGGCTTGGTACTAGAAAGTTGAGTGGGGTCAGAGGGTGAAACAATGACCAGAGTACACCTTACAGGGTAGGAATACCATAATACTCAATATATGGTCGAAAATCATAGAAGGTTTGCATATGAAGAATTTGGAGGTATTCCAGCCCCTACTCTTCGAATTTTAGTTTCCCCCTCTATTTTTTTGGCTCAAAGTGTCAGGCTGGATGAGATCTTTGTGTTACATAGGGGTTTTGATGGTCCCATATGAATATTTTGGGCTCCAGGGGGTAAAATGGGCCCAAAATTGTCTGGGCGAAATTGTGTCTGGGCGATTGACATTTAGGGGCCTAAGTTACAAGCCATATTGGGGGCTTCATTTCCTACAGAAACAATCATCATAACTCCATGGAAATCTCAGGTCCAGACTATTTCGACCTGTAGATTAAGAAAATCACATTATCATTTATGTCAGATGTGTCCTTGCTGTCATAAAAGAAGCATACTTATAAGAATTATTTTTCATGATTCTGGGCACATGTCTGGGCGAATGACATGTGAGGCCCCATATGCACACTTTCTATGATTTGTGACCATATAAGACACATTTTATACATGGCAGGGGGTTGAATGATAAGGAGGGCTAACCCAAAAGAAAAGGTGAAATATACAATAGAGGACAGGAACAGCAACAGGAATGACCAAATAGGATAGAGGTCACCATGCTTTTTTGTAGCATACTACAAATGAAATACCTCAGAACCACATTGTTTGTTCATTTATAATGACCCCCCCCCCCCCGAAAAAAAAGGGGGGAGGACAAAGAAAAAATATATTGGGGGACTCATTATTTGAGGTAGCAATTTGCCACCCAACCCCACCCTTCACCCACCCCTCCCACTCAACCCTGCCCTCTATATCACTCCTGCATATGTCTACCTAAACATACGGCACTTTTCATTACATAATTCCCATATATGTCACATGACCCCGTATGTGTGATGTCATTATGGGATTTCCCTGGAATGTAGACTGGTCTCTGTACTTTTTTTCAATTAAGACAGAAAAAAAATCCATGTGGAAATCAAGATATGAAAATTCCATATAACATATGGACAGGACACGGCCACCTATGTGAAACACTCTTTTAATTAAAAAATATTTTTCCCATATGTGACATGTACTGGGAAAGGGGGTCTTATTGCCCCCTGCACTAAGACCCCTTTTCGCAGATCGTGTCACATATACAGGCCGTATCTTGGGGCCGTATGTGTATATATCTGTAGCTATGTGGTGAAACATCCTCCTGACAGGGCTAGGTTCAAAAGTGAGGCTTTAACATGTGCTCATCTCTTGACATATTTATAGGTTTCTTTGAAATTTGTTTTTGTCAGCTACTTTCGTGTTTTCTCAGATATCCACATAGTTACCATCAACATAGCCCCAGATGCACCCTATTACACCATAAGGTAGCTTCGGAGACACTCTGTAGCTGCCATCATATGGCCTCAAATATTATATTCATGTAACCTCAGCTTCTCTCTAGCTACCATCATATCATGGTCTGAAATACCCCTGTAGTAGCCATCAAGAAATACCCTTAGTCCATGTCATATATCTTGAGAGACACTCCAAGCTACCATCATGTAGCCTCCAAGACACACAGGTTTCCCATCATATATTATCAGATACACCACTAGTTACATGTGACATCATCAAGTTTCAGATATGCTGCCAGCTATCAACACTAAAATATCCCCTGGCTACCATGATCTGTCCTTCAGTAAAACCTAACCCAGTGAACAAAAAGACGTTTTCTGATGTTTTTCAACATAATTTGAAAGTTTGGAAACGTTTGTTTTGAATGTTATTCTAACATTAAAACGTTGACTCATTCTGACGTTTATCAACGTTCATACAAACGTTTTTTCTAACATTTTAAAACGTTTTCTAACATAATTTTCAACATTCAAAAACATTAGAGAACATTCTTAAACGTTTCTACTAGCATAACCGCTGGGGTATTTTGACTTTGTATTTTGTATAGGTACCTATATTGCCCAAACTATTGTGCCTGCCAAATTAATGACAGAACATAATCATTTGTTGTGCACATAGAAGTATCTTCATATAGAATTCTCCTGAAACACATTATACCTGTAATCCCTGGTGCAAGAGGACATTGTCCTCAGAGGGAATATGTATTGATCCTAGCGAGGGAGAAACAGGGACAAGATAGCCACTTGGGCCTGCACGAATATGCTGGCCTATTTATTAACAACTTAAAAATAAAACAAGAAAAGAAAAGAAAAAAACAAACAGACAGAGCTGAACTGAACTGGAATGTCTGTGCCTGCCTGTGCAGGTGAGTGGAGTGACTGGACTGAACTGTCTGGGCCTGCCTGTGCAGGTGAGTGGAGTGCAGGTGAGAGGTGAGTGACAGGTAGGGCACTGGGTCACACAGGTGGGAGGCCCCCTAGGTACCAATACCCCGAACAGGGTATGACCGCTGTTCGATACCATTGATCCTAGCGAGAGAGAAACAGGGACAAGATAGCCACTTGGGCCTGCGCGAATACGCCGGCAACTCCCAAACTAGGAGTAATTGTTCATAATTGTAGATTGGTACTTAGGCACATAGACACAATCAGGTCCGTGTCCACGCGGAGGTGATAAGGTTTTGTGAGATAGATTAGGGCAGCCATACTGTTGCAGTTCCCTGCTTGACGGATGTCCTCCAGGGTAAGACCAAGGCTATACATATAGAGTGCCCCTGCCCGTCTTAGGGAGTGCATGCCCGTCCTCTGTGGGTTCATGCCTGCTGAGATCATAAGTTTTTTGAGGTACCCCAACAGCATAGGGTAGGTTACCGGGATGAGGCGATTCCCTTTTGGTACTACAAAGGCTGGGGACATGGTATCAGAGGATGGAAATTCCTCAAGGTGATCCCGTACCAGGGAAGCTGCACAAAGGGGTGAACCCCGACTAAAAGTTATAGGTATTTTGTGGATTGTCTGACCATATTGCACTGTTTTAGATGAGGAGATACTCAGTTCTATGCCCCACTGTGTGAGACCTATTGCTCCGCGTCGAAGATAATGACCCACTGGGTTTGATGCCGAATCAGGGACGATGTTTGATTTCCGTAGCAGGGCCCGAAATGATACCGCTATACAAGTCCATAGGACCCTCTCCTCCACCCGATCCCAGTTAACACAGTCTGATAACAATAATAAGTCCCGAAGAGTGAAAGACGGGTGAGTCGGTTCCGGGTCACCAAGCCTACGGCGTATACCCGCTAGGGTGGCGATCAACTCAAACTCTGATCTAACATTTTTAATGTCGTAACCGGAATAATTGTTCAGAGATATCACTGCACTGATATAGTTCTGGATTGATCTATATTTCAGATCTGGAACCAAACTGACTGCGTAGCGACACATAAGGGTTGTGTCTGTGGGTACTGCCGGGCATCGAATTGATGCACAGAACTTGATATATTTGCGCCACTGAGATGCTTTAGTCTTCCAGGTACTCGGCGCCCACGCCTGACTGCGAAGCTCCGCTGCGAAGTAGTCCAGTTCCTGGATTCGTTGACGGGCCTCTGCAACACAAAAAAAACGGTAACTCATTGATGAGGGTAGCTCTGGAGAGAGTATCCAGGTTGTCCTTGCCCGGTAGATACACTCCCACCAGGTGGCAGTTGAACATCACTGTCAACCAAAATATTGAGCGGAGGAGATGCATTGAAGCTGAATTTCCGCTCTTACCAGTGTTTATAGCCGCCACCACTTGCGTATTGTCCGTGACGCATTCTACCCGGTGGTCCACCCACATATGGCCCCATCTAGTGAGGGCCTCCAGAATAGGGTACAGTTCTCTAACATTAATATTACAGGGTACATCATGGACCGGTTTGGGGACACAGTGGTTGTGGCGGTCTCCCTTCATCTCGAAGTCCTCCTGCCACCTACCGCACAACCAATCCATGCCGGAGTAAGCACCGAAACCAGTACCAGAAGCATCTGTGCACACCATAGAAGTATTAACTGGAGGCTGGATTATTTTCGCTGTTCCGTTGAACCAAGCAGCGAAGTCTCCCCACCAGGCTAGATCTAGGTGAAAGGACTTGGACAATGTGATGTACCTTTTCCTGGGGGTGAAACAACTTAACATTGCGATAAAGCGATGAGAGAAAGTGCGACCACCCAAAACCAAAGTTGCGCAATATGCCAGAACTCCGCATAATTTTTTAAGTTGCTTTTTCGTCGTCCTGTGACGACCACTGAAAAAATCCAACTCCATCTCAGTTGCATATTTACTGAATCAATTTCCACTCCCAGATAAGTCTGAATCAGACTGGGGGAGCGCACTTTATTGTAGGAAATGTAGAAACCTAAGGAGCGCAGTGTCTTGTGGAGGAAGAGCTGAGCTTCCCGACAGGCTTCAAAGCTATCCGCCATAACCAACATGTCGTCTAAGTAATTGACACAGAAAATACCGTGTGCCATGAGGTACCGCGCTACCGAGTCTGTAATACTGTTGAACACGTACGGTGCAACGCAGGTACCGAAAGACAAGAAGTTGTCCTGAATAAACCTAGACTCCCAAGACAGACCCTACCTAGCTCTGTCGCACTCCCGGACCATGATTGAGCGGTAAGCTGCTGTAACATCAGTCACTGCCATATATGAGCCGGGTTTTAGATGGTCCGATACAGTATCTACCGATTTGTAACTAAATGACCTGAAGGTTTGACTCATGTGGCAGTTGATTGAGCACGAGTCGGGACGGCTAGCGTCGGTTATTGGCCTGGTGCCTCCTGAGGGTTTTTTAACTGCGCCTAAAGCGTGAATGCACTGAGGCTGGACACTCACTTCCGTTAGCTTACCCGAGGCTAACTCCTCTGAGATGATGTCACTGATATCCTGGTAGGCTGTAACCGTGGCTGAGTCATAGTTCTTACACCAGTAACCTTCTATATGCACACCTGGGTCCGTCAGTTTAAACCCGTGGCAGATACCATCTAGGAGGAAGTGGGCGTTAGGGTCCCAGTTGCCTTTGCCGTATACTTGACTATGGCCCCCTGAAAGTATGTTCCTCCAGCCTGCTAAGTTCATTTGAGATCTGACCCCACATAGAAAATGAGGTGAATTAATGTCCCATAAAGGAGCATAGTCTGTGTACATATGAAGAAATTCATTTAAATCATCACAACAACAAATGTCATCAAAGGTTAACGGAAAGAGACCACTAAGTTTCATATCATAAGTGCTATTACAGCTGAACTCCGGGACAGTCTTAATTTGTCATGCCTGACTTTGGTTACCACCCTGATTGGCTGACTGGTAGTTGCGGTCTAGACTACAATTTTTTCCCTTGTGGGAACCCCTGCAGTGTTTGCAAATGTGTTTGCGGGGGCATTGGTCATTAGAACAGGCAGTGAAATTCCAATTAATACATACATCCGTATATTCCCATTTCTTATCTTCGTACCGGGCCCCCCTACCGCGGTTGCGTCTATGGTTACCCTGATTTGCTGTAGGAAATGGTTTCGGGTCATAAACACAGGACATATGTTCCGCACTGAGACAGGCTTGGATGGATATTTCGTCCCCCGCGACGAAGAATGGGATTTTTTGTTCGAGGACCCTGGTAACTACCTTGTAATCATATTTGGCCAACTGTTTGGCTGAGAAAGAGCCTCCCTGCGCCTTCAGTTTCACAAATCTCATGTGTTCGAGATAAGCTGATGCTGGAAGCTCAGGCAAATTCTTTTGGATAAGGACCTCGTAGACCCCCTGAATGCCATACAATAATTCTGTAACAGACATCTCTTCATACTTTTTATCTGATTCAATATGAAAATCTGGACGCAGCCAGTTTGTAGAGCGTTTACGTTTACTAGCCTCCGAAAACAAATTCATATTTTTGAGAAATGGGTCATCAATACCTGAAACACTCCCCTGATTTGAGAATAAACTGTTCAGGTTTCCGTCGATAAGACCTAGTGATGACGCTGTCAGGCCTGCTGATGTCAAGCCTGATTGAAGGGTTTGTAGGTAGGGAGATTTCACTTCCGCAGAAAACAGGGGGGCCGGATTGCCCCGGTGATGCTGATTGGTAGCACCGATATTTCCTGCGGGACGGGTCTGGTACTGGAGCTGTAATTGTTGCAGCTGATGCTGCATAGCCTGAAGTTGCTGCTGCTGAGCTGTGATGACATCATGTAAGGGATGTGGTCCCCCCTGCCGGAGGGTGAACTGACTGTTGTTGCTGGGAAGGTGGATGGGTTGATACAGGAGGAAGGTCAGGTAACAGTCCCACCTGGGTCCTATATGATTGTTGTTGTTGTTGAACCCACTTCAAGTAAGCAGAGTAAGAGATGTACAAAGGGGCTTGCTGCACAGAACCTGGAGGTGCACTGACACTACCAGATATTTTAGTAGGCCCTGCTACCTCCCCCAAGTGCTGTGATGGGACCGGTTGATTCCCCTGGGGGTGCGGGTGATTGTACCGGGTACCTGGCTTGTCCGCGTGGGAGAGCGACTTGTATATGTTATCACACACATCAACAGGGGGTTTAATTTCAACATGATTGTCTTTGGAGGACCCATCTCTAGCTGGATCAGGAACAGATTTAACCCCGGATGGGTTGGGTTCATCATAATTTGAAAGAAAACTCTGGCAGTCTGCTGCAGCAACCTGGACCGGAAGGCCTGCACGGCCATGTTTACTGTTTGGTGCTTTCGATTCCCCACTTTCGTAGCCAACCGCAATGTACTTTGAGGAGTCTGTAATAGTAGAACCTACGGTAAGAGATGAAACTTGGGGATCGAACGCACTCATTGCGCCCTGCCAAGCCCATATTCCATCGTTCATTTCCCGAACAGAACGATTGTTATCGGCCCGAAGACTCGCTAATTCCAGCTCTAGCTCCTTCCTCCTCGAGAGTCTGTCAATATTGGCCTTTCTGGCCTTCTCTTGCTTGATTTGCTGCAGTAGCTCCAAGTCTGGATCCTCTGTGGGGGGGGCATTCCTCCCGGTCGCTCTCCCTGGCTGTCAGGTCGCTCTCCCCGGCTGTCCGGTCTGTAGTCCCAGCCACCCGGTCTGTAGACCCGGTGGCCCCGTCTGTAATCCCGGTTATTCTGTGTCCAACCATCTGGTCTCCTGCCTTCCAGCGTGGGTTGGGGCATGTGCACTCTGGACATGCTCTCTTATTGCCATGGTATTCATGTTGACAAGAGTCACATACCACCATGATTCCCAAAAATAAACAGACAGAGCTGAACTGAACTGGAATGTCTGTGCCTGCCTGTGCAGGTGAGTGGAGTGACTGGACTGAACTGTCTGGGCATGCCTGTGCAGGTGAGTGGAGTGCAGGTGAGAGGTGAGTGACAGGTAGGGTACTGGGTCACACAGGTGGGAGGCCCCCTAGGTACCAATACCCCGAACAGGGTATGACCGCTGTTCGATACCATATTTCTTGGTAACAAGCAATGGGTGTCTTCATCAGGATTATTTCATTTAATCCAATAGAATATGATAATACCAGTAATATTCTATCAAGCATGACTTGGAATAAAAGTTTTGATCCAAGGATATATGAAGTAAGCAAAAATATGATAATGTATACATTTAAAGCAACTTTAGATTACAGAACATACAGGGAAAATCTCCCCATCGATTGGCCTGCCACCTTGTGGGGAAGATATGTATAACACAAACGTATAAAAATGTTAGAAACATTTGTTGAATGCTTTATTACGTTTTAAAATTTTTGGAATGAATGTTCACATTCTAAATTACTGTTGATGTTAACAAACGTTTGTTAAATGTTTGTTTGATGTTATAAAACATTATATATGAACATTTGTTTTAAAGCCTTTATGGACATTAGTAAACGTTTGCTGAACATTTCATTTATGTTGAAAAATATCAAAACCTAACATTCACTTTCTAGCTTTAAAATGAGGTTCACGAATGTTCTCTAAACGTTTGCTGTTCACTGGGAAGCTATCTTTATATATCTTTATATATCATGGACAGCCCTAAATAACATAAATAACATCATGAACCTCAAATGTTATACACCCATAGCTCTCCTGTTACCTCAGACCCCTAGTTACTGTGTAACCTCATATACCCTCCTAGCAACCATTATATACCCACAGATACCCTCCTACTTACCATCTTGTGGGATCAGATACTCTCCTAGCTACCATCAATACTCTTCAGCTACCATCTTGTCACTAACTGTTTTGTGGCCTCAGATACCCTTTTAGCTACAATTTTTTGGGCTTAGATACCCTCCTAGCTATCAGCTTAATGCCAAACATTTTGTGGCCTTAGATACCCTCGTAGCTACCATCTCATGGCTATATAAGTACCCTCCTAGCTACCACTTTGTGGACTTCGACACCCTCCTAGCTACCATCCTGTGGCCTCAGATAGATACCCTCCTAGCTACCATTTTTTGGCCTTAGATACCATCCTAGATACTTGTGGCTATATACCCTCACAGCTACCATCTTGTTACCAGATACACTCCTAGCTACCATTTTGCGCCCTGAGATGGTACTCTGGTCGCTACCCTCATTGACCTCAGATCCAAGCTACCATCATTGATCTCAGATACCCTCCTAACTACCACCATTTACCCTCCAACACCCTCCTAGTTACAATTACTGGCCTCAGACACCCCATAGCTACCCTCATTGGACTCAGATACCTTCCTAGCTACCATACCAGGGCCTGAGATACCTTCCTAGCCATATACCCTAACATATTGTACCTACCATCAGTGGATTCAAATAGAGCTACCATCAAGTACCCTCAGATGTAGGTACCCTCTGGTACAGCCCTAGTGTCCATCATTTCCTGACACACATCCCAAACAATATCATGTGGCCCCAGCCATGTAACCTCAAATATCCCCCACAAGATAGGTACAATTATGTAACCTGATGTCTGAGGACACAAGATGGCACTCGGTAGCTAGGAGGGTATCTTGCTGAAAGATTTCAGCAGTAAGAATGTGCATTTAATCTACACCTGCTTCTCATTATTGCTGGTTTTAGACATGTATACACCTTACACACTTTACAAGTGCAACCACGTTCATTACTTTCCCTTGACAACTAGATGATAGCTTAAATCTCCCTCCTTAAATTTCTCATTTGTTGAGAAAGATATGGGGTGTTTGATTATAGTGTTCCATGGCAGAGGACATGGGGAGCCCATGGCTGTATGCATAAACCCTTACTTTGCAACCATGTTATGTACAGTAAACTGACCTATACCAAGTCAAAACAGGGTCAGCTAGGATTAAGACAGTGTCGACAAAACAGGAATCTATTCATCATTCACAGACTTATGAGGAAATTAGCAAAGGAGGTTATAGGCTGTATGAGAACCAGCCACATATTGTAAAATTTGCAAACTCATGTGCAGCACTATCCATGTATTGACATGCCTTACATATGCAAGTGATGTTGCCAGGCTATGCAAAAAAAAAAGTGAAATGTGACCAATCCTAACAAAACAGTTCGGAAGTCGCACATACAAAATGTTTAGTTATTGGCATATTCATTTACACCTCATCAAGAATTTTCATTTGGTATATAACACTTGCATATTTAAACCAGGTGGTACTCTACATATCTTCTGCGGGTAAATTTAGTTGGATCAATTGAGTATCGATTAAACTGAGATAAATAACATATTAAACATATGTAATGGTTTGTATTACTATTTCGGTGGTTCGGGCATTACGGATCAGGAAAGAATAAGTAAGGCGGTAATTCAAGTGTATGCCAATGGAAGTTTTATTGCTTAACCTCTTCAGGCCGAGCGTCGACTATGGCAAGCCGAGCATCGACTAAAGTCAACACCATGAGGGGGCGGGCATCGACTATAGTCGACGAAAGTCAATTTTTTACAAAGGGCATCAGAACTCATGATCTACCCAACCGATTTTCTCCATTTTTGTTTCGATCAATAAAAAATTGATTTGCCTCGACTTTCTACTGATTTCCCTGAAAATATTTCCATGGTTACTGTCCAAGAAATGATGAGAAATACGTCAAAGAAACGCTGGGCGTCTTCTGCAGCCACGCCATAGTGGCCGTATGAGCGTCTCAGGTAAGTCCCATAGAAAAGTGCTTCAAAGGCCAAGAAAGAAAGATCGTTCAGAAGTTTTTTTGTACCAAACCAAGCAGAAATGTTTAGAGAATAGGCTGTTAAGAAATGAATTCCCAGAAATGACTAGTTATTAAGTTGGAAGGGGCAAAGTCAGAATTAGCAGTGCGTTCTCAGTGAAATCCCACCAGCGAGCAGGTCCAAAAATTTTCTAAGTCAAAACAGGCCTAAAAAGAAGAGAATCAGGGGTTAAAACTGTGCGCGATTGGTATGAATGGGACCACAAGATGTCAGAGAACACATATTTCCAAGAATTATGAAAAAATATCAAGTAGTTTTGATGTAGTGAGCAATCTACTGCCAGGTGTTCCTGGACGCTGAACAGGCCGCCACGGGAAAAGCACTCCTCGGGAGGAGAGGGGAGGGAGAGCCGCCAACACAGCACGTCCGGGGTGGGTTAGGTTCAGGGAAATGGCCATAAGTCATGAAAGAAACATCACAGAAGCCTAATCTATGCAGCAAACTGACAGGAAGACTCTAGGCTATTACTTGTAGCCAGGAATCTTAAACTGACTGAATGGTTTTTAATCTGCAAGGCCCTAAAGTCAAAAATCGTTGTTTGATTAAAAAATCCTGGTCAAAACAGACTTAGCAAACATGCAAGGCCTCCTCAGAAATTAATAAAACCAATACTATACGATGTAGAAATCTCTAAGGATGCAAGGCCCTGAAGTCAGAAATCATTGTTTAAAAAAAATCCTAGTCAGAACAGGCTTGGGAAACATGGAAGAGCTCCTCAGAAATAAATAAAACCTATATTAGGCGATGTAGAATTGTCTAAGGATTAAACTGTCCAAGTTTCATTAATTTCTATAAGTTTCCATGGAAACAGTGAGATGATTTCTAAGAGCAGGTCAGGCCGTGCGGCTGCAGCAGACAGGTGTGTGTCTGTGAACTGCATAGACAGGAACACCATGGCTAAAGTGCAGCAGCCGCAGTGGGTGAGGTTCAGAAAATGTGCTGTAAATTAATAAATAGACATCACAGAGGCCTAATCTATGCAGCAAACTGACGGAGAGATTTTAGGCTATCACTTGTATGTCAGGAAACTTAAAATGACTGAATGGTTTTTAATTGGTAAGGCCCTAAACTCAAAAATCATTGTTTGAAAAAATAATCCTAGTCAAAACAGCCTTAGAAAACATGAAAGCGCTCCTCAGAAATAAATAAAACCTATACAATGCAATGTGGAAATCTCTAAGGATTTAACTGTACAAGTATCATTAACTTCTATACGTTTCCATGGAAACAGTAAGATGATTTGTCAGGGCAGGTCAGGCTGCGCTGCTGCAGAGAGCAGGTGCACGTCTCTAAACTGCATAGAGTGGACCGCCTTACTCACAGGGCAGCAGCCGCGCTGGGGTAGGTTCAGAAAAAAAATCTGCAAGGCCCTTAAGTCAGAAATCATTGTTTAAAAAAATCCTAGTCAGAACAGGCTTGGGAAACATGGAAGAGCTCCTCAGAAATAAATAAAACCTATATTAGGCGATGTAGAATTGTCTAAGGATTAAACTGTCCAAGTTTCATTAATTTCTATAAGTTTCCATGGAAACAGTGAGATGATTTCTAAGGGCAGGTCAGGCCGTGCAGCTGCCTGACCTGCAAGTGCGCGCTATAGAGGGAACTGTAGGGTACCGCTATACCCACAGGGCAGCAACCGCGGTGGGTTAGGTTCAGGAAAAATGGTGTAAATAATTAAAGAAATGTCACAGAAGCCTACTCTATACAGGAAACTGACGGGAAGACTCCTGGCTATCACTTGTAGGTCACTAAACTTAAAAAGCTTGAATGGATTTTATTCTGCATAGGCATAAGTAAAAAATCATTGTTTGAAAAAGAAATCTCAATCAAAACATGGATTGCAAAGATAGAAACGGTCCTCAGAAATTAATAAATCTTATACCAGGCGATGTACACATGTCTAAGGATTAACCTTTACATGCCCAGAATTATTTGATGATTTTCCATTCATTTCACATGTAAATCACCCCAGCGATAAAAACTATGCATATATATATATATATATATATATATATATATATATATATATAATTCTGAACAGGTCTTTGATATGGAATTCACATAATGCACCTGATTCTTTTTTACTTCAACTTTCAGTTAAGAGAGAAAGTTCTGACTGAGTGTGCTTTCCATAGCAACCAAAATGTTCCTTTTGTTGTTATTCACTAGCATATAGTCTCTTTAGTGTTGTGCTGCTGTAATCTCAATAAGTGTGTGATTTGCATAACTTTACTCAACTATAGTTCTGTCTTTGTGTACTAACGGGGTGCAAATTGTCTTGGTCACAGTTCATGAAATCATTTTCATGGATATAAACAGTTCCATGAATAAGTTAGTTGCAAGGTGGGCTAGTCTATCAAAGGTGTGGCAATAGGGGGCAAATGATCCAGCATCACCTTGCCATCATGCTAGATCCTATCCTATGCCATTCCCTTCCAAAGAGTCACATGTATGACAACTTATTTTCAGGTTTTGACTCACTGTGTCTGAGGTAATAGAGATACAGTCAAATGGAAGGCCTCATTAGAATAAGGGGGTCATGGCCGTTCTAAAGAGAGTATAACTTTACAGATTGGACCAGTAGATGTTCCTGGATGATAATTGCTTCAATATGCATGTAATTAAGCCCAAAACCGCTCATTTAAGCGCGCTTGGGCACCTAAGGGTTAAACTGTCCAAGTTTCATAAATTTCTGTAAGTTTCCATGGAAACAATGAGATGATGTCTAAGGGCAGGTCAGGCCACGCTGCTGCAGAGAGCAGGTGCACGTCTGTAAAGTGCATAGGACAGAGCAGAAGGCATAGTGGGTTACCGGTTCAGAACAGGTGCCTGTGTGTGTGTGGGGGGGAAGGGTTATTCCAGTCTCATCTAAAAACCCGCCATGTAAAGTGTTACAATTCTCATATTTTCCTCTTTCTTTATAGAGCAAGTATGGCAGAAGCTGACCCAGAGCAAGACCTTGCTGACTTGGCAGAGGAGTGGGGTAGAGATGAGGACTTTGCGGGAGTTGACCTAGATTTTGCTGACCATCTGAGACAGAGAAACATTGATGATGGGGTGCTCATCGAGGACGATGTGGAAGATGAGATGGATTATCACATAGATGATGGCATCTTTGCCGAGGCCTGCAGCGGTGCTGCAAAAGAGATAGAGGAAAAAAACCCACGTAATTGGGTCTATATGAGCAAGAATATCCACAGGCCTGCCGACAGAAATGTCCAGTTCGATGGTGCCAGGACAGGCATACCAGAACGGGTTGGTGTTTCAGCTAAAACATCGATAGCTAACAAGTTCCGCCTCTTTTTCAACATGGAGTTCTTAACCTCAATTGTGAATGAGACCAACAGTTATGCAGTGACAGAACGGCAGCGCGAACCCGAAAACCACAAGTCTGCATGGATACCAATCGACATTGCCACCCTCACCTCGCTCCTGAGTTTGACCTTCTTGATGGGTATCATCAGAAGGTCTAGGATCAAAGAGTACTGGACTAAAGCACCAGAACTATCAATGCCTTACTTCACGCAAATTCTGCAGAGAGACCGCTTCACTTCAATCCTAAAGTAAGTCTGAAGGGGACAATTGTCAACCAATAGTACATGTTGATTATAACTAATTCACTACAAATTTCATGTATTATATCCTTAGAATATATAAAATGTATGTATCATCAAAAAAAGGAGTGGAGAAACCACCTTATAACTGTGCTGATTAAAGTTTGTTGCTTTCTATCATCAGATACCTGAACTTCCCCCATGACCAACCCATTGCTGATGAACCTGGACCTGCCGGAGATGCCCCACCTTTGGCCAACCCACCCGCCACTAGAGCAGATCGTCGTGTAGCATGGCTGTTTGATTTCTTCAACAGTGTGGCTAAAAAGGTATGTACATTCATCAGTTGTAGTGTTGATTGAAGTTGTAGTGAGTTTGCGAAATATTTCAATGTTCATGAATGCAACCCTGGTGAGTAACTTGCCAGGGCTACATTCATGCATCATGCCGACCTTATGGAATTGATACACAAACAAAGTGCTGCTCAGCAGCCTGGTTTATATAAGGTATCTCTGAAGAAGCTTTATACTAGTATGCATATGGCGGTTTTGCAAGGGTAGGTCAGGCTGAGCTGCTCAGTGCAGCAATGACAGCAGCATGAAGCCACACTAATATACGTATTTGGAGTATAGGAAACCTGTTAGGCAGCATTCTAACTTCCTCATTTCTTTCTCAGGTGTACTGGCCAAGGAGGGAGCTGGCTATAGACGAGAGTATGTGTAAGCATAAGGGACGATCCGCGCATGTCCAGTACCTCCCATACAAGCCTTGCAAATGGGGTCTGAAAGTATGGGCCTTAGCGGAGTCTGCAACTGGTAAGTTAGTGTTTTCATTAATTTTTGTGAACTATATTTGATTCTATCATACAAGCCACCCATTTCTATAAGGTCCACTCTCAATATTGATGACCTCTTCCCTTTAAGCAGCAATATGCATCTAGCTCCTGTATAAGCTGCAGCTCATACAGAAACGTTCTCAATAGCTACAGTTCTATTACATAAATACCTGTTTTTCTTCAGGCTACTTCATCAGCACTTTCCTCTCTTCTCGCGTAAAAATAATTCACCCAAGAGCTTCTCTATCTATGAGGATGTTGTCCTGAGGCTGCTGAGAGCAGGAGCTGCTTTGAGAAAAAGACATCACCTCTATACCGACAACTACTATACATGTGTGCTGATGCTGGAAGAACTTGCCTCCAAGTTCAAGACTTACTGCTGTGGCACCCTTAGAAGTAACCGTAAATTCATCCCTGACGACATGAAACTACCCGAAAAGGTGAAGCAGCCAGGTGATGCACTATTCAAGTACTCCAGGAATATGATTATGTGCACCTGGATGGATAAGAACCATGTCCGGATGCTGTCGAGTATTCATGGCTCGGATATGACCACCTGCAAGAGGAACACAAAGCGATCGGCCAAAGACGGAACATTCCAAGGTAAACTTTCAAAAGTATTTTGTATTATTTTAATCTGAAACCATTATCACTTCAGTTACATAAATGTGTCTGCCGTTGTAACAAATATTTAATACCTAAAAAGTAGTAACCTATATCATGTATCAGTGCCCCCGTGGCCTATAATTGCATGCAATTTTGTTCTGATTTTATTCATACACAGGCTGATAACCACGTCACATGACATAACTACTCCTGTGTTTTCTATCTTTTTTAGGCAAAGTAGATGTGGCATGTCCTGTGGCAGTTAGGGATTACACCGCGTTCATGGGGGCAGTGGACATGGGCGATCAAATGTACCAGTATTATTCTTTCGACCGCAAAACAAATAAATGGACCAAAAAACTATTTTTTTATATTCTGGAAATCATGAAATTAAATTCACAAATTCTCTTCAACTCATTTTGGGACAAAAAAATGAATCTCCATGACTTCACTCTTCATCTTTGTACTCAATTGATCAGCCAGGCCACTATCTCCATGAACATTCCCCCGGTGCCATCGGCGTCAGCAGGCCCTCAAGAAGCACGGCTAAGAAGGAGGTGCTTTCCTTCTCGTATGCCCAGCAAAGTCCTGTGCACAGTGTGTAGAGAACGTTTCAGGGCTGGTACCATCAGAAGGACACACACATCTTCGTACGGCGGTAATACATGTCAGGTTCACCTGTGTGTAGACCCCTGCTTCATGGTGTACCACACAAAGGAGAACTATGCCCGCTTCAGAAGAGATGGACCAGCAAGGCCACCAGCGAAAGAACCATTGGACCAGGGTCCAGTCATTCCATGGGAAGATGCAGCCATCCTGGAGCAGGATCCAGTGGTTCCAGAAGAAATGGAGGCAGCAGTGCCACAAAAACCTGAAGAGGCAGCAGCACCATAAGGTATGGAGGCAGCAGAACCACAAGAACCACAAGAAATTGAGCCAGAACCTGAAGTGCCTGCCAAAAGGCGTCATAGGTGTAATCCCCGATACCTGTAGTAGATTGATGTGTGGTGCCTTAATCATGCTTTATATCATTTAGTCTGCTCCTTTATTTATTATATTTTACATGTCATTAAATGACCACGACAGTGTGTTCAATAATAAAACTTGTATGTAAACTACATATATCCCACTGTTGAGCTGAATCATATGATTGTAAATAGTCTGTGTATACAAGTTAGTGTACCCTGTTAGCACATAATCTATTTATAAGTTGAATGGTTTTATTTCCAGTACATCTTTAGACACAGCTACATTCTTAGACATGTACAATAAAACTATTTTTTAAACTGGAGTTGCTCTCTTTGGCTTCAATTGTATAGCTCAAGCACATTCAGCAAATTTAAAATGCATAGAACGTTCTTTAAACTAGGTGGCCAAACAAACCAACAGTGAGTAAAAAAAAATGAAAATCTCTCCAGAATTCGAGAAAACTGCTTAGAAATCAATCATTTCATATCTGGCAATGAATTGCTTGTTTAAAACTACCCTCAAGGCATGTCTCACAAGTCTATGTGCATACATGCATGTTTGGATTAGAGTCCGGAGGGTCGGGTAATTGAGCGAGCCTCTGTAACATCGGTAACGGAAAAAAAATTTCCGTCAAAGTCCAAATCCGATCATTGGAATGTGTCCGCGGGCCATCGGTGAAGTCGTATTGCGCCTTGGAAGAACAGCGGAATCCGAGTCCGGAGGGTCGGGTAATTGAGCGAGCCTCTGTAACATCGGTAACGGAAAAGATTTTTCCGTCAAAGTCCAAATCCAATCATTGGAATGTGTCCGCGGGCCAGTGGTGAAGTCGTATTGCGCCTTGGAAGAACAGAGGAATCCGAGTCCGGAGGGTCGGGTAATTGAGCGAGCCTCGGTAACATCGGTAACGGAAAAAAATTTTCCGTCAAAGTCCAAATCCGATCATTGGAATGTGTCCGCGGGCCATCAATGAAGTCGTATTGCGCCTTGGAAGAACAGCGGAATCCTAGTCCGGAGGGTCGGGTAATTGAGCGAGCCTCGGTAACATCGGTGGGTTCACTATAAGCAGTTGCCAATGAGCGTGTTGCGACTTCCGCTGATGGGTTCACTATAAGCGGTTGCCAATGAGCGTGTTGTGACTTCCGCTGATGGGTTCACTATAAGCGATTGCCAATGAGCGTGTTGCGACTTCCGCTGATGGGTTCACTATAAGCGGTTGACAATGAGCTTATTGCGACTTCCGCTGATGGGTTCACTATAAGCGGTTGACAATGAGTGTGTTGCGACTTCCGCTGATGGGTTCACTATAAGCAGTTGACAATGAGCGTGTTGCGACTTCTGCTAATGTGTTGCCTAGCATTTTTAGTAAAGACAGGGGAAAACCCTGGACCAGGTGGGTCCCATGGCATCACATAATAATTCTAGATACAATATTTATATTTTTTTTTAGATTTGCACATAGCATTCCAAATAGTATAGGTATTCTTTTTAGACTGCAAAAGAATGAAATATAGGATAGCATTTTGCAATGCAAGTAACTCGAACAGGCACTTAATCTCTTCTTGTAGGCCCCTTCTGATACTATTATTATCGCTCGTATGTTTCATTGGCGAATAACTCCTTTCTTGGCGAGTTAAGCATTGCAAAATACCAGCAGGTCTTGAATAATGATCCATATTAACCATGCAAACGCATAAGACAACGTAATTCTCCTCCATTTTGTTCCATGAGTTTCGATAGCACTGTAAGGCGATCGTCTCGCTGTTCGCCATTTTGAATTTTGATGTTCCGTGCGCATGCGCGACCCCTCCTAAGTCGCATTTTCGACGAAGAAATCATAGATTATATCCATTAAACTTGACATTAATGACTTTTTGAACACAATCCATGCATCTTTGGCAATATCAATCGAATTGAATCGAATACAAACTGTCTTTTTACTGTTATAGCCCCACAAATCGATTGTTTCGCTGTCGGCCATGTTGGATTTTGGTTCTATCTGCGCATGCGCGACCCAATTTCCATGGTTACTTGGGGCAATTTGCACGACCACGGCTTTGTGATGCGAATTAACGACAGGGCGAACACATATTTATTTTATCTTTTTAATGATACATATCGATTCAAATCATATCCTTTTGCCATTCTTTATCATATTTCTAACAAAAAATCAATATCCGCCATGTTTGTGCCGAAATTACGACACTGGAGACCCGCGGACGCATCGAATGATGGCAAATTCATCAACATTCAGCAATTATTTGCACCACTCCATACCAAAAGGGCGGGAATGTTTGGTTATTTGCACCACCTATGGGATTTAACATAGGCCTAAAAGTGTCTTATTTTTTTCTCTGTCTTAAGCTACCATTCAGAGGCACTGAATCCATCAATTCTTTACCCGACTCTTATAACTCTGTTCGAGTTAATGAATAATAGCACATCTCAGAATTTATTGCATGTTATAGTTTAAAAGGGATCATAATTAATTTCACTGGTACCCACTAGGTTTCGTTCCTGGGGGGGATGTATTAGTGATTGTTAGGAGAAGAGGGATCCAGCTTTAGTCAGGAACTCCTCAGCAGGGGGCTAAAGCCTTTATAGACCCCACTTTTAAAAAACTATAATTAGTAATTTATGGCCTTACCTAAAAAGAAAAGCTAATGTTACAAATGCCTTCCTATCAACGGACTATCTATCATTTTAGACCTCCCACCCCCCATCCATAGTATGTACAGATAAATACCTTTCTAGTGTGGGACTAGTTATGAGGCTGAAAAAAGAGGTACAGTAAGTCAAGGCAAGGGGGGGTACATAGACATTGTTATAAGGCTGAAAAAAGGCACAGTTAGTCAAGGTGAGGGGGGAGGGGAAATATATACCGTAATCTCCCGCCTAGAAGACGGGCTGCGCGTATAAGACGCACCCCAAACTCATTACACGCATTTTCGCATATAAGACGCACCTCTTAGGGGTGATTTTTGTCAATCCAGTACTGTTCTATAGTAAAATTACCCCTCGTATAAGACGCACCAGGCATTTGTTTGGCGTAGAGGACGCATCTTATACGCGGGAGATTACGGTAGGCATGATTATGAGGCTGAAAAAGAGGCATAGTTAGTCAAGGTGAGGGGGGAGGGGGGAAATACATAGGGGGGGGGCCCATGAACATGGAAAAAGTCAGAAATCTCTCTGACTGTGCACTTACCTGAAACCCAATTTGGGATAGGGATGATGTCCTTTTTCTCAAAAAAAACCTCCAGCGATGCCCAACTGCCAAAAAAAACAAGCAGAGGGATGGGGGGGGGGGGCATATTAAAAAGTCAGTGTCTCCTTGATGGTATATCTGTGGATGTCAATGTGTGCTTTCTTTTATCACAGACCCACAAGCCATTTTGCCAATGCTCAGACTTGGGGATGGGACATGGGAAGGGGGAGCCAGCCCCCCGAAGAGATAAAAAATTTCTTTCACAGGCCATAATGTGAACAATTGGCTAAGTTGTTCACTGCACACTATCCACAATGATGATCCTGTGCTGTTGTACTTGTAGGTGAGAGAGTTGAGTTGTGAAAACTGGCACAGGCAGAAAGAAAGGGTTCTGATTGATTTTTTTATGGCATACCACTAGCCCGGGGTGGCCACTCTCAAATCTATGGATACTATGTGCGTACATCACCTTGAACATGCCCAAAAAGTCCAGGGTTCTCCACAGGATGAAAAAGCACAACTATCGGGCAAGTGCCCGGCCAAGCGCAGCATGGGGTTGTGAACAAAACACATTGTCACTAGCAAAGCAAAGCCAAGAAATTTTTTGAAAATTTAGATGCAAAATGGTACATTCTAAGGGGTTTTATTGAACATTGCTTGAAATTTTGGATATTAACTTTTGTTCTAATGAACCGATTTACAAAATGCTGCCACCTATCCGGAACCTGAGGAACACCCAACGACTGGACTCACCCGCCCCACCAGACGGTACCCCCCTATGGTTATAATACAATGCCTCTACACTACTCCCCCAGACATTAGGAAGGCGTTATAACTTTACATTATGTCTTTACCCTAATAATAGAGGTATAACCATAGGTATAACATTAACATTATCATATGAAAGGTATTTGACATACTCGATAGTATTAATAGTTACGAATGAACAAATAGGAAAGTCGATACAGTTCGACAATGTGGTTGGATAACAGATATTTGTAACGGATCTGTTAAGTCTTGAAATAAACCACATAATAATATCCTAGTGAGTTTGTTATCATTACAAACATATTAATTATATAGTCTTGATAAAGACTTTCAACGTAACCATACTATCTAATGATACATTTTGATTCAAAACGGTTAATCCGTTAGAGGTTCTATGTTAGAAACCTTTTTGATATGTAACCGTTATAATTTATACACTTGAAAAATGAATAAAGAAACATATATCACATCGTCATGCATTCAAGTAACCATCATAGCACCAGATAATTAATATTATACAAAAATATGTCACGTAGGATAATTGTGTTATACAAAAATATGTCACGTAGGATAATTGTGACAATCTGGTGTAATATAATATATATATCGGATCATGTCAAGTAATATGACTAATAACAAGAGATCCGTATTATTATTAACCCGTATGAAAATTACAATATCATATCACTACAGGTATACATTTGAGGTTTGCATTCATTAGAATAGCAAGATAATGAATATGACAATATGTACACAATAGTATCAAAATGAAGTAACATGTGTTGTATTGAAGTCTTCCGGATGCGTTGTAGGTAGGTGGTGTGGTCAGCTAACCACGGGATGGACGTGCTAGAGTTTATAGTATTCCAGTTGAGGTTATATAAAGAAACATGGTAGTTGAAATAGGGGCAGCTACCCACAATCCTCTAGAAGTGCTAGTGTTCATTATTATAATCCGAATGGTGTGGAGTAAATAATCCGGTGGTCAACATGTAGTGATAATAGTCCTTTAGTGTGTGGTAGACAAAGTTGTAGTCCAAATAGTTGATCCGGAAGTAAATCAATAGGGTAAATAAGTCCATTCGGTACATCAGCAGGTTATATATCGTATAAGTCCATCCAGTAGAGTGATCAGGAACAGGTAACAGTAGGCATCAGGTTAACGTATCAGCATCCGGAGGTAACTTTCAGCAACACTACTACTATCGGATTTTTATATTCAGTTCTTAATCCGAATAGAACTATCAGGATATAACAATAAATGTATGTCCTGATTAGTCTATTTCTTGTTATGAAGGAACCCAGAACACATAGAATAATCGTAAGTGTTGATTTACATAGGGAACATTCTCAGATAGATAATAATATCTGCAAAAACTAAGTCTGGTTATCAGGGTTTAGGAAATAAAATTTTGGGTAACCCGGAACACACTTAAGTTGACTTCTTAGTGTGTTTCTTCCTCAGAAGATCTAAGGCTGACTCGGGAGTACCATCCCATTCGTCTATGTCGACCCCGAATACTCTCATGAACTTAGTGTTCAGATTCGTATTCCGAGTTATTTCCTCTTTTACACGTTTTTCTAGTATGTGTACGTCCATAGCTGCCTGTTCCTTGGCAGCTACGGCATCCTCCTCCCGAGACTTTACTTCATCTCGGATGACAGTTTCGAGGCGTTCCTTCTCAGCATGGCCTACCTGCTTTAGACACAACAGGGTATCGTTCAGAAGACCCTGATGGAATTCTGTAGCTCTATCTCTGACACCTTTCTCCCAGTGGGTGTAGATGGCCTTTTGGACATTCGCTTCCCCCTGGCGAGACTTTTCAAACCAAATTTCTGCGTTACCAGTTTTAATGGTAATCGCATCTTTCGGTTTCGCGGGCGGTGCAACAGCTTTGGGAGGTGTTGACACTGCCTGAGGGGCAGTTCCGGAACGTCCGGATGCTTCCGAACGTTCCTGCTGGTGCTATTGGGACACAGTAGGTAGGTGGCTGATTCTGTTTTAACCCCATTTCCATGTACATTTGTACCTGTTCAGGGGTGAACGATACCTGCTGGGCAGCTGCGGCACTTGCAGAACCGGCAGCGGCAGGTGCTGAGGTCTTTTTAGGAACTAAATGACCCCCTCTCCCCAAGACCAAGGTCTGGCTCTTAGGTCCAGGTCCTTGTGTCATGGACGGGAAATTACATGTGTCCACTTTCCCTGGTTTCGATACAGCGCCTGTGTATCCGGCAGGTCCGGGTCTCTTGAAAACAGGAGTACCCTGGGTCTGCTCATGCGGGTGACGTGCCAGTGGGGATCTAGAACGATCATCCGCCCTGGTTTGAGGTACATTTTTAGACTGACCATTACCGGGTCCACCCTGGTTCTGGTCTCTCCTAACTCTCTCCCGTTCTGGCTTACCCTCCTTTCCGGACTCTTCGCATTTCTGCCAAAGAGCCTCATGCATGTCCAGTTTCCCTTTGTCGGGAGTTAGGACAATCTTAGCATGTAGTTTTGAATCCTTTGTCTTCGGAACCTCGCAGAGGACTTGGTCCCCTGGTGGGATCTTTGACCAAGCATCCTCACTTAGACTATCAAACTCCTTCATGAGTTCCTGATGCATGTCCATAATTTGCTTACGGGCTGTATCCAATCCTTTGGCATGGCCTTTCTTCTGGTGTCTTGCCAGATCACTACGCCGGTTATATTGAACCTTCGTTGTGCACTTCTTACCCTTCTTGCCATAACTCGGGTCACAGATGTAGACCGGGTGATGGTGGAAGTGGGCTTCTACCAGATGCCTCTGGAACCGGGCTGAAGTACTCCAGGTCCGGACCGAGACATCGCTAGCATCCTGGCAGATGGAGAAGGGACAAGACTTTTGATCGTCTCCGTACCACTTCTGATGTGCCCAACGCAACTTGCGCCTCTGGGTATAGGTGTAATACCCTTCGGTGTGATTTAGCATAAGCCACATCTTACGATTGGGATCCTCGTCCGAAAGACGCATCCAATCCTCATCGTCGGACTCCCCTTCTTGTTGATAGGATCGGGGCAGGCATACAGAGTAGAACCGTCCTTCTTTACTCCGTATGCACAATCTGAGAAGCATGTTGGGATCCGGGTCTTAAATCCGGATTTGGCGTTAGCCCAACGTTCGGCCTCAGTTTGAGTAGATGGAGTGATCACTACGCCGGTTATATTGAACCTTTGTTGTGCACTTCTTACCCTTCTTGCCATAACTCGGGTCACAGATGTAGACCGGGTGATGGTGGAAGTGGGCTTCTACCAGATGCCTTTCTACCAGATGCCATTGTACTCTACCGAGGACTCATGTACCGATTCTTCGTCTGAGGAAACCACCTCCATGGCGGTGCTCGAACTACTAGTAGATGAGGTGCTGGCTTTCGGGTTGGCTCTAGCAGAATCTGGCAGATTCTTGAGCCGCCGAGAAGCAGACCTCCTGTTTTTGGTAACCTTCCAGTCTTCCGGATCATTAGTTCCGGATTCACTCAAAGTACTCGCTTCTACTGGATCTGCAGTTTTACTGGTAGTACTGCTAGAAGTTGACTTGGAAGCATCCAAACCTCTAGCACCTAGTTTCAGATCGGGAATTGGAGGTGCGGGTGCCTCCACTTCAACACGGGCTTTCTCATGAGCTTCTTCCTCCGCAGTCATACGACGGACGATAATCGTACAAAGGGCTGCGCTCCTGTCCAGTCCTATGAGAGAGGAGTTCTGGACTTCCGTCATTTCAGCTACCTAAAGAACCATACAAAATTCCAAATTACCTCTGCACTTACCCATTTTAAACCAATAGACAATGTTACTGACTTTATTGCATATAGCCATTATATAGCCAACATTATGAACTCTTTTTAATATACAGCCAATATCATAACTTTTTTGCGCAATATAATTTTGTCAATTTATCGTAAAAATAAGTGTACTGTTGTTCATACCTGTGACCTAGAAATGTTCATAAGAGGTGGGAATACTTGCTGGCACTGGCCCCCTCTCAACTGGGTGTTCTGCACTGTATATGATGAATGGGTGATGACCTACTCCATAAATGTCTAGAGTGACTATCATGTCACCCAAATAGACACATGGTATATACAGCTTACATGTGATTATGATAATACATATTACAATGTTGTTACCTAGACTTTGCTTGTAGTTTTGTTTACTCAGCTTATTATTATTTCCTGGACATTGTGTTTTTCTCCTTGTTTCTCACGACTCTCTAGAGATGCACAAACAAACTGAGATAAAACTTTTGGTTCTGAAGTTGGTCCGAGTAGCTAAATTAGCAAATGCTTGGACCTTATATCGGAACACAGGGTCTGTGTGTATGGTTAGAACACCCACCAACTCAATGGGAACAGGGTCACTGAGGGCTGTAAAGGGTACAAGCCATTATGTCTTCTCTTAATTTCAATGGTTCCCGTGGTATACACATAGCACATCAAAATTGCAGAAGTCTATTTAATGATAGACATCAATTTTTCTTGGAAATAAAAGATATGCATATTGACTGTCTAACACTTTCTGAAACTTGGTATCACAAAGACATCCGTGATGGAGACATTGCTGTACCAGGTTATCAATTTATACGCAATGATAGGCAGGCACTTAATGATAAAGGTGAAATCAAAACTGGTGGTGGACTCATGGTTTACTTAAGCGATGACGTCACCTACAGTCGCTATGCTAATGGTACTCTTGACAATAATGACAATGACTTGGAACTACAGATGCTCACCATATCCAAGGGTATGTCCAAACCCATTATGCTGTTAAATGTATATAGACCCCCCACTGATAGTGATCTCCCTAGGGCAATAAAATTATTAAGGGAAAAAATTGATGATTTAGATCATAATAAATATTCTGAAATCATCATGATTGGGGATTTTAATGTTAATTTTAGAATTCCAAACCCAGAACAGGATAAGTTAAGGTCTATGACCTCAGCACATGGGCTGCAACAGCTTATAAAAAATATCACTCATTTCAATCTAAATGGGAACCATACTACTATTGACCTGATTTTTACAAATTCCCAGCATATCACTGCTTCTGGTACCCATAGTATTGGAATCAGTGACCATGAGATGATCTATGTAAGTCGCTGCCATATATCTGTACCAAAGATCCCGCTTAGATTTACGGGTAGATCCTACATGAACTACGATAAGGATAATCTCATTCTTGGTCTAAAAAACCTAAATTGGGGTAGTTTTTGGGCAACCCACAACCCCCAAGTAGCTTGGGATATATTGATTATACACATCACAGCTCAATTGGATTACATGTGCCCTATTAAGAATTTTAATATAAAACAACAGAAAAAACCTTGGGTTACTGATGCCCTGTTGCAGAATATTGTGGACAAAAATATAGCAGTGGCAAAATCCAAAAGGACTTTAGATCTGGATGACCTTAGAATTGCTGAATATTTGAAGAAAAGATGCAGGGCCCAATGTAGGAGAGCTAAGCAGGAATTTCATCTTAATGAGGTTGAAAGTAATAAAGACAAGCCTAAAGCTTACTGGGCGAGTATAAATAAGGTTATAAACCCTAAGGCTGGAAACCCACATTTTTGCTTGGTAGATAAGGTGAATAATATTAATATCCCATCTGATAACACAGCAGGTTATATCAATACTCACTTTGCCACTATAGGTGATAAACTTGCTGCAGGCCTACAGGAACCATGGTTACCATTAAATGATGCCATTGCTCCAACTTTTGAATTGCATCCTATTAGAATTGAGGAACTGTTACCATATATTAGAAAAATCAATGTTAGCAAATCCTCTGGGGTTGAGCACATAAAAACCCAAGTCCTTAAAGATGTTTTATTGGAGCTTCCAGAACACTTCCTACATATTGTAAATCTATCATTGAGAACATCAGTGTTTCCTGACAGTTGGAAGATAGCCCTCGTCTCACCACTACCAAAAGGGGGGGACACCACAGATGTTAACAACTTAAGACCCATATCCACTCTACCACTTCCAGCAAAGATTTTAGAAAAAATTATACACAAACAGACTCTCGACTACTTGAATAATTATGACCTTTTATCCGAAAACCAAGATGGCTTTAGACCTGGACGGTCTACCATTGATAGTCTTGAAAAATTAACGGACAATATATTTCAAAATCTAAACAATAACCACTGTACAACTGCTATATTTCTCGATTTCAAAAAAGCATTTGATACTTTAAACCATTCCATTCTTTTCCAAAAACTGCATCATCTTGGCTTTAAGACCAATACCGTTAACCTCTTCAGAAATTATCTCACTAATAGGAAACAAAGGACAAAAGCCAATAATTGCATTTCAGATGTGCATCCCATTACATGTGGTGTCCCTCAGGGCTCTGTCCTTGGCCCATTATTATTTTTAATGTACATTAATGACTTCGGACAATGTCTCAATACACTAAAAGTCCAGCATTATGCGGACGACACAGTCATTTACATTCCACATGCTCCAAATGACCATCAAACCAGTTTGATAATAAACCAAGACCTTAAATCAGTCAAAAAATGGTGTGATAGTAATAAGTTGTCATTAAATGCCAAAAAAACTAAAGCTGTCACTTTTGCTACTAGGGCCCTAGGTAAGAGATTGTTGAAGCCAAAGCTCAAGTTGGGAGGTGATTATATCGACCTTGCACCCACCTACAATTACCTTGGGGTCACACTAGACAATAGGATGACTCTCAAAAAGCAAATTGGTATTACGAAAAGGAATGTTGAACATAAACTTTTTCTGTTCAGAAAAGTCCGGCCAATTTTTTCTGAAAAGGTTAGTCTTAGGGTGGTTAAAACTATGTTACTGCCTGTATTGGACTATGGTGACCTGGTATATAGCATTGCTCCCGATACTACCCTCGACATCCTCCAGCCATTGGTCAATAATGCATTAAGATCGGTTTACTTTAAGAAAGGGACCAGGAATCATGAAAAGCTTTCAAAGCTAGCAGATTTAAATCTGTTGAAGCATAGAAGGGAACAACATCTTTTATCACATAGTTTTAAAAAATCCCTTGTTCCCACTAACCAAGATTTAAGACCCATTAGAACTAGAGCTCATGATGCCAGATTAATGAAAGTACCCCGTGCATATAATCCTGCCTTTAGAAAAAGTCTTATATATAGGACATCCACAACATGGAACCGTTTAGATGTGGCAGTTAGAAAATACATTACTATGTCGGAATTCAAATCATGGCTTAAAAAAGAATATGACAAAAAGATCAATGATCTACCAGATATATAGCTGCCCTGGCTGCAGCTCGTAGTGTCTCTTCCCTGGGTGGGTGGGTAAGTAAAACCATACACACATGAAGTCTGTTATAATTAACATCGATTCTCAGTTTAATGCAATATCTAGGCCTTTTTGCACATATGATCCATACCCGCCATTGATGTGGCCGGTATGAATCCTTTATTATATGTATTGTTTGTCCTGTCTGTCCTTTTTATGTTTCTATTTCTCTACTTTATTCTTTTCCCCTCCTTTCTTTCTATCTGCTTTTTGCAGACCTTTAAATGTATTATTAATCGAGGCTGCTGTTAGGAACACCAGAGAACACAGCACTATAAACACTAGTATAACAAGCCTCAAATTTCAGTGCATCATAATTATCTTTCATCTCTTTCAAATTATGTAATAACAAAACATTATTAGTTACTAACCAAATGCAGGACTATGCAACCTTTGCATAGTACTGCATATCTTCTGTGACATTCATTTGTCACTTAAAACCCGCTTAACGGATCAATTTATGACTACTACGGCTGGAAAATACGCAAATACATTCTATAATTGGATATGTATTCTTCCAGGATAAATAAAAGAAATTACAATACAATACAATACAATACAGCTTCGGCTATATAATAGCCATCATCCCACTGTTCAAAGTTGGAAGCTGCTTCCCGGTACTCTCTCATGGTACGTAAGTCCTGCTGGACAGTACTAGGGCGTGGGTAGGTCTGGCCTTTGGGTTCCGAAATGCAGCCTACCCAGTCGATGTTTGACTTGGTCACGTTCCACTGAGACCTATCAGGCTTGGGATATGCTCCTAGCAAGAAGGCTCTGATCACTTCATACACTGCCTGCCGGAAGGCAATGTCTACCATGAGTCCGCATTGGAACCATGACCAGTCTCTAAGCCATTCCGGTGGCGTCCTATCGCGCTGATCTGGGTGCATGACATCCTCGATAGCCATCCTTACCTTCGGGTCCAGTTTAACTGGAGTACCGTCCAGATTTACAACCTGTGCCTGTAAGTCCGGGTGGACATACAGGTACCGTCCATCATAGATTGCTGGAAACGGGTCGTCCACGACCGGTTTCCATTGGTCCTTAGATCCGTCTACTTGAGTAGTATCGGATCCGGTTGTTCCAAGCAGTACTTCGGGGTTCAAAACGTCTCCAGATCCGTCAGTAGGAAGTGGTGATACCGGTTTTTCAGGCTCATTCAGTGAAAATGATGCCAGCTTCTCTTCGAACGAGCGATCAGCGGATTCCTCCACTGCCATCAACTCGCTTTCCGCCTGTGTGACAGGTGACAATGCTTCCGGGAAAGCATCTGTAGTCGGAGTCAGCTTACCCGGGTCACCGGATAGCTTGGCTGCTGTTACGGATTCCTCAGCCATAACTGAAGGAATCTACACTGGAGTTCAACACTCTTTTTCCCGACTTTTACGGCGCCGGGGCCGTCAAAGAACGGAGCCGCCTACTAGAGGATCGACTCTGAAGAAACAGCTAGATTGCTTAAAGGTAGTAAATCAAAAGAAGGGTGATCGCTCGCCGGTCCTGATCAAAACCAAAAAGCAATATGGCGACACGCCAGCTTTCGTGACGTCATTTCCTCGCTAGCGAGCGGGGTCATGAGAGGTCAGTTGAGACTGGACGCAGTGACGTCATGCGGAAACGCATGTGCTACAAGCGGAACATAAACAAACTGATTGTTTTTAGGTAATTATCGCTCATGCCGTTGACTCGTCTAGGGATTTAAGTGGAGTTTATGGAAAGCTTAAGCAAATCCACCGGATTATCAGTCCACTACCCACTGGTACATCATACGGCGACGACAAATAGGCCTTTCAGGTCAGTTGCTATCCGTTCCTCTAAATGTAAACATTACACTCGTTGTGTATACAGGTTAGGTCACTGCAGTCCTCTGGGCAAGTCGAGGGCTGCGGCGGACGTCTATCCCTTTCTTGGATAGTTCCTTTTCGGACCTGACAGTTCGAAGAGCTTTCTCTGGGTGTTTCTTGGCCTTCGAAACACCTTTCCTCTTCTTTTTGTCTTCACCTGCCGAGACTTTTTTTACCCCCCCCCCGCTTAATCTGTGTTGGCGTTGGTGGCACTGATTTGGATATCTTTCTAGGCCTACCTCAGCCTCTCTTCGATATCGAGTTCTTTACCTGGTCTACTATCCGATTTAGATTCAAAATCTTTTCGAATCCTTCACCATACATTTCTGTGGAGGTCTCTCTCCCAGACCATTTTCTCAGTCTAGCCACATTCGACTTTTAAAGCCGTCCGAGGTCTGATTTGATGATTACGGTACAATCACTAATAACCTGGGTTATTGAAAAAGGACGGTCCCAATTAGATGCTAATTTTACATGTCTAAGTGGTTTGTGCAGTCTTAGCACTCTATCTCCGGATTTGAATTTCCGATGCTTTAGATCGGTATCATATCCTACTTTCTGCCATTTGGCACTTTTCTCTAAATCAATTTGGACAGACTCATATGCTTTTTTGAATCTGTCCCTTAAACATTCGACGAAAACTACGTGACAAGGTAGCTCCGGGTCCATACCTACGACTCAAAATACTGTAATGGTTCGTATCGACTTAAATGTTGGGTGGCTCGTTGGCTCGCTTATCACTAAAGACACCAACACAACACGAGAGATTCGGGTTGGGCAAAGCCCCAGATCACCCCTACCGCTCGGGTAGGCCTTTTATTAACGTACTTCCGGTGCCTGTTATACGTCTTGACTGGACCAGGTCCAGTCCCCTTCTGCGGATCGTCCGGCTTCTTAGTAGAAGCTGGACGCGAGGCATGGTGCTGCCCCCTCTTGTACCAAATGGGTATCGCAAAGCGACACCTGGCTGGCATAGAAGGAACGAGTACCACACGAGCACGTCTCTCGGATGAACCACACTAATATATATACAAGGATGCCAGCCCCTACACCACCCCCACTAGACTTTACCTAGGGTTGGGTGTTAATAAATACCTATTGTTAAAGTTATACAACAATATATACATAGGTAAGTCTATAACGATATGTTCGTATAAATAATATGTACATAATAATGTGCATCGTCGCATATAACCCGAAGTAACTAAATAATAACAAATATAGGAAGTGGCGCCTTATGCACCATTGACCCATGGTGGCATACTGATATGTAACCGTGTTACAGTGTTATTATAGTTAAAGACGTATTAAAAGTAGTTGATTTACATGGAGTGGTATAGTAGTAGCAATATTTACAATAGAAAGTACATGACCCAAGGGGGGTAGATGACCCGAGAAAAAATTTTCGTTAGATTTTTTTACAAAATTATACTATCGTATAGAAAAATAGATTACACAAAATATAATACTGAATAAATAGGTGTCCTACCAGGGTAGCAGGATCACCCTTACATTATACTGGACTTCCGGCGAATCTGGAACAACTGGTTTCTGCAGCTTCATCCGTAGACATACGTGTGGTGGCAAGCCACGTTGCTGTTATGATGTGCCCTGATGAAGATAGGAATATGGAGCCCCGGTTTGGTGTAGTAATCCATTTGGTGCTTCGGGTAGCGTCCATCTTAGCTGCAGGTTTTAGTCTCAGTCCGACGGGTCCAGTTCGAGGATATGAACCTCTGGCATCGAATATGCCTTTACCCTCGGGTACGATGCACTCCGTCAGATGGACAGTTACAGATCCTCGGGATCAGTGTCCATCTTCTCAGCTGGCTCCGGGTCAGCAGAAGGAGCCGAGCTGCTGCTGCTACTGGTAGTTAGCAGCTTAGGAGTCTCGGTGAAGGACTCGCTGAGCAAGCTCAGCGCACCCATCCCCTCAGAGGGACTGTCAACTGCCTCGGCTGGGGCACCCGAAGCGATGGACAGAGACGACGCGGAGCCGTCCCATTCATCCAGGTGCTTACCAAAGCAGAGGAAAAACTTAAGGTCAGCCTCCTTGTACCTGTGAATGTACCCGGCGTTCTCAGCGCAGTGGAACTCCTTAAGCTTTTCAGCTTCCATCTGCTGCCTCCGGCAGGATTGAAGGGCCTCCTCGACCTTCTTCTTCTCCTGCTCCCGGATCTTCTCTTCCTCCCTCTTCTGGATTTCGTAAACCAGATTGAAGGTGGCTTCAGTCATACTCCGCCAGTAGTCAACAGACTTCTGGGGATGAAGTGCCTGCCATTCTGCCATCAGGTCATTCTGGATCTCGGCAGTATGAACGTCTCGGTGGTCGACGAACGTGTTCAGATCCTGAAGACCTGACAGGGTGCTGGCTATTAGTCCCATAACGGGCACCCGAGGGGCCGCTGGTGGGACTATAGCTGGAGGAGGTGCAGCAGCCTGCAGAGTGACAGGAGAAGCGCCTGCTCGAGGGACCGAGGGACCCTCAACAGTGGTGCCTCCTCGGCCTCGGGCGCCACTCGGGGGGACTCGGGTGGACTCTATGCCACCACGGCCTTTACCCCGAGCCTTGGCTCTGCCCAAGGGGGTTAGGACCTGTGATTCGGGTCCCGCTGGTCCCATTGCAGGGAACTTCGCCGCGTATTCACTGTACGTGGGGCGCTTGCCGGACGATCCTTCACCGGCCCACCATGCACTGTGTCCGTATGGGGCACCAAAGAAGGTGCTCTAGTCATCCGGACTGCCAGTGGCTTCACTCGTGGGATGCTCTGTAGGTGCTGAAAGTGGGGTTGGAACGGCTGCCTGGCTGACCACCCAATGGGTCTGGTTGCCAGGCATGTCCAAAGCTGAGACTGGCGACGATCAGCTGGGTTAGCTGGTCTTGGCTGATCCTTATTACCCGAAAGGCTTACAGATCGGTCCGCGCGGGTCCTTTTGGAGGCACTGGTGGCCGTAGCCGGACCTCCATTAGTCCCCTTCGAACGGGCTTTGCTTTTCTCCCGTTTGTCGTCGCCACTTCTTCACCTTCAGGTGCACCTCGGTGGGCATCCCAAACATGGTGGGTGAGTAGTTCTAGTTGAAACACTTAACGGCTCGTTTCTGGGTCTTCTCCAGGCCGGTACCATGTGCCTTCTGCAAATGCAGAGCCATGTCCCGGCGCCGGTGAGTGGTAAACGAACCGTCGCAGAGCTTACCCGGACGGTCTCCGGCCGGACGGTCTCCGGGTATGCACCGTAGTAGGGGCTTGTGGTGCATATGGTGCTCCACAATATGCCAAGCGAAGCGAGGCTTCGTCTCAAAAGTCTTCTCGCCGGTGAGAGCGAGTTGGCAGGACTCGAATGGGCACCGGCGGCGGTTGCCGCTTGGTCCCCACTGAGTCATTGACCACTGGACTTTCGTCCGGGCCTCGTAGTTGTAAATTGACCCCAGTTTGGACTTCAGCTGGTCAATCGAAATGAGGTAGAATTTACCTACTGGCGTATCACTCGGACCGAACTTCATCCACTCCTCGTCATCGCTATCACCATCCTTATTGACGGCGCCGGGGCACATGTAGTGGATTGTGTCATAAGCACAATCCGCGAAGCAGCGTGGGGTACGTTCTTTGAAACCCTCGGCTGCATTCTTCCACATCCACTTCTGATTGTCGTCCTTTGGGACATCTGTGGTCATTTCTTCCCACGTCGTCACGGACTCCAAATCAGATTTGGCTGACGCGGGCAGCTCTGGGTCGCTTTCGCTTCCCTCACTGTCCGTGTAGATGCCCTCGCCCTTCCGTCCGGCTCGGCTGGTGGTAGTGGTACCAGTCGAAGCCTTGACCAAGGTCGTGGCAGCCGTCCCGCTGGTGGTAGCAGAGGGTCCTGCAGTAGCCCAGGTGACTACTGTGGTCGATGGGGTACTGGAGGCGGAAGCCTTCGGGTCGCCCTTACCCCTCTTCCTGGTAGTAGAGGGTTCGGGCTCCGCCGGAGACGCTTTCGCTCCATTCTTTTTCTTCCGGCGGCTGGCCTTGGGTGGCTGCGCCGGGACCTCGGGACTCGAATCCGACTTGCGTGGATCCTTGTCCTTGGAACGAGGGCTTCTCCTGCCGGAGGCGGAGGCGGCACTCGCTTTGATTTGAGCCTGTTGCTTTCGGTGGGCCCGACGGGCGGCAGTTAGCTCCTTCTGTTGCTCAGCCAGCTCACGACGCTTGGCCTCAACAGCAGCTTGTTGCCGTGAGATGTCCTCTTCCGAGATGTCACCAGCCGCCTCAGGTATGTTGGCGCCCGGTTCCTCCTCGGTTTTGGACCTCTCAATGGCAATCCGAACGTCCTCTACTTCGAGATCAGACTCGGTGAGAGGGCCCTTCGGTGCTGGCTTACGGCTCAATCACTTGACCCGTCCGGTTTCTACCGATGACTGCGTGACGGTGGAGTCTGTATCCATATCGGATTCAGACTCTCTTAGCTGGCTAGCCTTCCAGGTGATGCCTTCGGAAAGCAGCACAGCTCGGGCCAAGCTCTCATTGACCGCCATAGCCTCCGCCAACCGTTTGTAGTTGCGGAGCCAGGAGACCGGCATGCTCTCGGCCAACTCGTCCGTGCACGAGTCCATCACCAGAGTTTTGAAATCGTCTGGGATGTTCTCGGGCCGGCCGAACATGGCAGGATGCATGGGGATGGAGGTCCCCCAAGAAGTGTACAGGACACCTTCCTCCTCGTCCACGTGGGCCAGGCGTTCGATGCGTGTTCTGAATCCCGGGGGATACAGCGGAATGTCCAAGACATCAATCGGAGGCATCCTCTCTCTGTATGTGACCTCGGTCGACATCCTAGAGAGAGTGCGAGCAGCCTCTTCGACTTCGGATTCCCTTGCAGGAACCACCGTTGAGGAGTCCATATTCTCCTCAATCCGAGACGAGACTGTCGGGTCCTCGCCTTCCTCCAACTGCACGTTGGCGGTTTGACGCGCGGCGTCAATCGTCCCCTGTGCCATCACAGTGGGACGAACTTCCAATTTAAAAAATTGGCAACTGTGTTGGACTCCTCCCGAAGGATTCGTCCAACAAAGGTGGGGGGTACAATCCACGCATCTAAAGGCTGCCGGAGGCCAAACAATAACTGGAGCGAAACAGGTGACGTCTTACCGCCACGAGTCCGCTCTAGTTATGACCAAAATGACGTCAGACCTCTCGTCTCGCGAGATCCCGCAATGGGCTATCCGGTGACCTAGTTCTGCGCTTTCCCGCCGCACCCGCGGCGCCACCTAGCGGTCTAGATCCGAACTAACATTCGACTCAGCATGCGAGACGCGGGATGCTACCCGAGTGCTATCGTCTGGAGCTTGGCGGTATATACAACGCTATAAAGCGAATGTACCGGTTAATCCGTCCACCGCTCACGGGATACAGCTACCCGGGGAGCGCGCGTTCGGCATCCCTAGCCATGGAACGTATATTATTCGCCTACGGCGGACAACACGCAGCAGCTCGTTGTGTACTGAGTTAGGTAACGGCAGACCTCAATCGGGGACTGGGTCTAATGCCTTCGGTTAGCATCTTATTTTTCCCGGCTTTACGTACGGCCTTCTATGGGTCACGCCTAGCCACGGCGAGACCTTTCCCATACGTAATGCCTTCACTCAGCGAGACATTTTTCCGTTTCTTACGATTAGGCCGTTTCCTGGCCGTCGTCTTCCTTTTTGTTACTCCTCCTGCTTCCGGCACTTTCCTAGGCCGGCCTCTAGGGCGTTTCTCGGGCACCACCACGCCAGGCTTATTTAACGCAGGCTCCAGTGGGTGGCGTCACGAGCTTCAACCGTTCGAGTGGCTTGTAATACCTTAGTACTTTGTCTCCAACATTAAAACGAATTCTTTTAGCATTGGTATCATAACCCACCTTCTGCCATTTTGCACTTTTCAACAGTTCTTTACAAACGGCCTCGTATGCCTGTTTGAATCTGTCCCTTAACGACTCTACAAACAACACGGTGCAGGGCGCCTCTGGGTCTATCCCAACCACTCCATACACTAAGTCGGCGGGCATTATGATGTCCTCGCCGAATACTAGCATGTTTGGAGTACAATTAGTAGATGAATGAACAGTGTTGTTGTAGGCATGTACCACAAACTCACACTGCTCATCCCAGTCGTCCTGGTGGGTATTAACCAGGGGCTTTAGCACTTGTATCAAAGTTCTATTGAACCTTTCTACCTGTCCATCCGACTGTGGTTGGTATGGATTGGTTCGGGTCTTGCAGATGGCTAGGTAATGACACATTTCCTGCCATAGCTCTGACTCAAACTCTCTCCCTTGGTCACTGTGCATCATAAGGGGGACACCCAGATGTAGCACCCAGCCTTTCACAAATGCCTCAGCGCATGTAGTAGTCAGTTACGACCATCATACAGGTGTTATCTCTGGGTGTCGTTTTTAATCCGCTGATGATGTCTATCGCTACTCGAGCAAACCTGACACCAAATAATTCCAGCTCGGTCCACTGAGCTATCAATCGCCTCGTTTCCCTGTCTTCTAGGGACAACATCGGCCGGCTTAATACCTGTCCTTAAGTATTCCATTATGCGCGTAGTGGTAGGATCGGACTGTTGGAACTTCTTGATGGTCTCCGGGGACCAATCGAGATAGCTGCACACAGCCTCCTCCCAGGGGATTCGGGGGGTGGTATAATTAAATACCAACCCGGCTACCACAGCATTGTGGGCCCCGCAGTCTTCACAAGTGGCATTCTGGCACTTTCGGACGGGTCGCCTCGACAAGGCATCCGCATTGATATGTTTAGCACCAGGTCGGTGCTCTATTTGTTTATGCTCTAATCCGAATTCGGATAGGTGAGCTAACCATCTTCCAATCATCCCTTCGGCATCCTTAAAGTTAAGGAGCCACCTCAGAGATGAATAGTTGGTTCGCAAAGTAAAGTCAGTTCCCCATAGGAAATGCTTAAACTTCTTCGTATACACCACTACCGCGAGGAGCTCTCGTTTAGTGGTACAATAATTACGCTGGGTCTTGCTTAGCGTGTTGCTAGCGAAGGCCAATGGGACCTCGACTCCATTCTGGACCTGAGAGATGCTTGCATCTGTGTCTAATATGAAATGTCCCTCGGGAGTGGGATATTTCAATACGGGTGTGTTTCTAAACAAATCCTTTATTTTATTAAAAGATTCTTCTTGCTCGCTGGTCCATGGGAATGGGTCCCGTGCCCTACCCGGGGTCCAGTGAGCTAAGCATTGCATTGGGAAGCTTACACGAGAGTAATTCGGTATGAAATCACGGTAATAGGAACAAAATCCCAGAAATGATCTCACCTCCTTAGCACTCGTGGGCCGTTCCCAGATCCTTCCCAGGTATGTAATTGTTTTCTTAAACAGATTACATTTCTTGGGTTTAAGTTTTAGACTGTTGGATAGGATCCGGTCAAGTACCAGCTGCAGATTCGCATGGCATTCCTTAAACGACTTGCCGAACACGACGTCGTCCAGGTAGACCAAGCACTTCTTCCACAGAAGGTCACTCAACAGGGATTCCATCATGGCCTCGAATGTAGCAGGGGTGTTACACAATCCGAAGGGCAAGACATTATACTCGAATAGCCCCATATGACTAGAGAACGCTGTTTTCTCCTTGTCATCGGGGTGCATCGGTATCTGCCAGTACCCGGATTGCAAATCCAAGGTACAGAACCATTGGTTCCCACCCAAGCTATCTAAAGTCTCTTCTATCCTTGGGAGAGGATACAAGTTTTTCTTTGTCATACCGTTTAGTTTTCGGTAGTCGACACAAAAGCGGATAGTACCATCTTTTTTTGTGGTCATACAAACAGGGCTGGACCAGGGACTCGAGCTAGGCACGATGACCCCTAGGTCCAACTGCTTTTGTATTTCCTGTTCACATATTAACTTCTTCTTAAGAGGAAGTCTACGATATGGGATCTTAAAGGGTTTTTCGTTGCCCACATCTATAGTGTGCAACACCTTATCGGATCTGCCTATGGGTCCACCTTCCCTACCGAAAGCACTCTCGTACCTCCGCAGGAGTTTCGCTAGGCATTCCTTATCCTCCGTATTCTGTAAATCTGATTTTTCAATCAGTTTCTGAAATCCTTCATCCAAAGGATGCTTACTAACGACGTGTTCTACCGAACTCATCTCCCCCACACTGTCGCCTCGCTTCAAGTAAACCACTGAACCACTTCGATTAGTTATGGGTAATACAGACCATGCTGCATTAGCCACCATTGTATCCACTGAGTCCAACCCGATACTCGATAAATATACCGTGTCGGGTTCAAAGACTCCTGTTTCACCCTTCTGGGCCATTGATCCGCCACAAAGGACATCGCAAGTGGTACCCGGAGGGATCTTCACCGTGTGTATAACCGATGCTACCGAAGACACCTGTCTCAAAACGCACTGGACATGCAAGCCATACGGATTCCGGATACTCATCATACCATCCCTTGGGTCCAAGACGGCCCCGTACAAGCTTGCAAAATCCAATCCGAGGATTCCGTCATCACTAACCTCTGCTATAGTTGGCAAGAGAACGAACTCTTTGCCTCCTATACGGATAGGCATAAACGTCCTACCAAAAGTCTGCATACTGCTTCCGTCGGCCGTGCAAGCATTTACCCCCGTTTTGAGGTTCTCATGACTGCTGGCCACCGAGTCGAAGAATCTTTTGGACACACAGGAATGGGTAGCTCCAGTATCCACTAAGAATTCTCCTACCCGGCCTCCCACAGATATGGGTACATACCACCGTCTCCCCCTCAAAGGGGATGGGTTGCTGGTAAACTGGTGAAAGTCTCCCGAATCACCAAGATTCAATCCGAGCCCTCTCAAAAACTCCAGGCACAGATGACTTGGGGGAAGGCGTGTCCCACACACTTGAATCAACTCCTTGATCCATCCTTCCTCTCCCCCAGTGCGGCCACTCGCCTCCATATGCTCGCCACCGTTCACATAAGCACTAGGGTCCCTGGCCCCGGCCGTAGTGCAGGGGTGCGGACCCACAGCCACCCGGCCTCCAGGTGAATTTGATTCGAAATCTTCCACCGGGTTACCCCCGATGGCTTTTTGGCATTTGTTCACTCTTGGGGTTATACCCAATGCCGTGGATACAACCCCCACTAGTTTCCCACCGTATCCGTGGAATCCGTAGTATTCTGGCTATCCTTGCCGTCGACTTCGGCTTCATAGAAAGCCGCCATTACTGGCTTTGCAGCAGTACACTCGGATGAATAGTGTCCCATGCGTTGACACCTGAAACACTTAACCGTCCGGCGGTCCACTCTGGGTCTCTGCCGACTGGCTTGAAGGGCATCTGTAATTTTTTTACACATCTCGTCTATCAGTTTGGTCATATCCGGAGACTGACCACTCGCTTTATCAGCGCTGTCAGAGGGCTTAGTAGCTTTGCTACCAGCTGTCGAGTCACCTCTGACCTCAGATGGCGATTTAGAATCCTTAGATTTACTAAACGCCTTCCTCGGAATGTACTTCCTACCTGAAGTGTTTTTCCTAAGCTGCATCGAGCAAAAGGTACCGTCCTCTTTCTCGATGTCTATAAGTTCAAAGTCATCCGGGGTACATTCTACCATGGATCGCTAAACTACGGATGACACTGGAGTCGATCCCATGCTGTTCGGGATGTCTCCAGCCAACATCGCTTGTTTCTTCACAGCCATATCTATGCCATTAAATATGCCATGCAGTGTTATACCTTCCTTCCAGGCATCTCTAGCAGCAATCTGCTCATCTCGGTCTCTCAGACCCTTGACGAACTGAGTAATCAACTCGTCCATATACCAGTCCTGGTTTTCTGTACCCGGTCTGGCCTTACTTAACAGAGCATGCAGTTCCATACCGTATGCCCTGAAAGCTTCATTAGGCTTTTGGGTCCGTTTTTTAAAGCGGACCATCGGATCCTCCATGACCATATTACATAGCAGGCCACTAGCAGATTCGACTAACTGCTCAAAGCTTCTGATGAGACCGTACCAGGTGCACCATTACTCCATGGCCATACGACCCGGCCCACCTTTTAGGCATCTTACAAGATGCGGCTTGGCCTCATATGGGGTCCATCCATTGCAATTCATCACATCGATGAAATCTTCAAACCATTCTTTCCATGGCCGAGTACCGTCGTATTCCTTCGGAATGACAGCTACCCTTTGGGCTGAATTGTGAGCATACATCAATCTAGTGCATTGTTGTTTACTCCATTCAATCGCCTTGGTTTCATTCAAGGTTCGATTGCCTCCCATCCCACCAAAGCTTATATTGTTTGGTGGTGGTGGTGGTGGATGGTTATATGTCCACTGTGAACCACTGTAGTTCGTATAGCCTCCACCCCCTTGGTTGGGGCTGGTACCCGAGGCACCATCGCTACCTGCGTTAGGGCCGTTACCCGAGGCACCATCCCCACCCCGTGTACTAGTATAGTTAGCGCCGCCCTGATGACCGTCGTTAGGCGGCGGACTAGCCTGGTTCGGTTGGTTGCCACTGCTAGGTGGATTCTGTTGGTTGCCGGTATTACCTGCTCCCAACCCGACATCGTCTGTCTGATCCACATGTATGTGGAATCCACTCGTTTCCGCACTAGTGTCGGAACAATCCCTAGGCACGTAGTCCGGGTCTAAACTGTGGACTATCGGGACCTCACTTATCCCGACTCTACTAGTTCAGCCGTGCTTATCTTGGGTTCTGATATATACTCCCCCTTGATCTACATTCCGTGTCACATTATCATTGACAAATGGATTATATGCCGGATGCTTCGGAGTCGAGCAGGAAACCGGGTCTCCTTGCTTGACCAATGTCGAGTTAGGATTTTGGTCCTTACTCGCTGGGGGAACATTCGCATGCTCCTGTTCCTGTAAATAACTCTCCATGGCAGACTTATTTATTGTGAGGGTAGCTACATCGGCAGTAAGGTTTCTCTGTTCCTCCCTTAGCTGTGCATTTTCAGATAAGATCTCGGATCGAATCTTTTCATTATCTGCAACAGCTCGATTGCATCCTTCCTGGGCAGCTACTGCTATCCTTTAATAAGCGATACTTCTCACTTTTTTCCTTTTGAGACCTCTGGTATTCGCTGGTCTCCCGTCGGATCTCGGCTTGTTCCGAGACCATCCTAGCTTCTGTCTCCGCTTTACGGAGCTGAAGTTTCTTCAACTTTTCCTCCATGGCATGCAATTCGGATTGTAATCTGCTTACGTCCCGGGCCTTAGCAACTTCCTCGGCTCTAGCCTTGTCAATTGCTCTGAGTCTATTGGCTTCCTCGAGTTCTAGGTCAGCCAACTTACTTTCTTTTTCCCTCTCGTCCTTCTCTTTTAGCTCCAATTGATGGGCTAATGAAGACAAACGATACTTGAGGTCGGATTCTTTTAGAATCGCCTCCTGCTCGACAGAACGGAGCTTACCGATCCGTGCCTTCGTCTCCTCCTCTATTTTCTTTTGGGCAGCTATGAATTGTTCATGCTGTCTCTTAGCCTGTAACTCTACCTGCTCTTTGGCTTTCAAATAGGCCGAGGTGGTCTTATACCCGGGACCCATCCAACGTCCGTATATGGACCTGCGGCTGCCTCCAGGGTTAAACATGGAGTCAGACAAGGCCTCATCTAAAGATAGGCCCAGAGAGTGCCTTTCCGAGCTCCTCGGCAATGTCTCTCGGGGCTTAGCCTTCGGAGTTGCTGAAGAAACCTTCGGATCCTTTTCAGCCTTACTATCGTCGCTATCATGATCGGACGATGTCATTAGTGGGGCCACCCCGGTTGCCCCATCTAGTGCAGCGCCCATTGGGGTCGCGGTACGCTGCATTGGGCCTTGGGCTTTTGGTGCATCCAAGGTACTAGCCGAGCCTGCCGGGATAATGGGTCCCAGCTGGCGTCTGCTAGTCAATACTTGGGACCAATCGCTCAAGTTCAGACTTGGGGGCTTCAGTACCCCCCTGAATAATCCTGTATCCATGGCGACCTGTTGAGGTGTGCCCGGATACAACTTAACGATCCCGTCCCCATTTCCGGTGGCACCGTCTGTTAGACCAGGTGTCGAGAAAACAGTCTGGACACCCTCTGGGTTGAACACATGTTGTTGACCCGGTTTCCAGTCTAACAACAAATGCTGGGATGTGAAGCCATCCTCTTCGAATCCCTCCAGCCCAGGGCTCGAGATATCCACATCGGGTTTTCCGAGGCTTTCGGCCTTTGAACCTTTCGACCAATCCGTCACTCTGTGGCCTATACGGATTGGTTCTAGTTTTGCAAATAGCTAAGTATTCGCACATCCCTTGCCAGAGATTCAATTCGAATTCTCTACCTTGGTCACTGTGTAGCATAAGTGGTACACCGAAAGTCAGTACCCAACCTTTTACAAAGGCTTCGGCACAAGTGACTGCTTTGTGATCCGGTAGTGGAAATACTTTGGTATATTTCGTATAGTAATCACACACTACCATCATACAAGTATCATCATTAGCGGTTGTATTGAATCCACTAATGATATCTACTCCGATTCTCACGAATCTAACTCCAAAAAGTTCCTGAGATAGGGGAAGTTTGCCCATCCCAGGTCCGGGTTTGTTTTTACAACAATCCGGACAGGTGGTTACCCATCTTTGCAATTCTCGTGACATGCCGGGCCAATAGTATTTTTTAGAAAGTCGTGCTAATGAGCGTTTCCTTCCAAAATGACCACTGGTCCGATGTCCATGACAATAATACATAATGTAATGTCTCATTGCATGTGGTATATAACCACTTGTATGAGTTTCTCACCATTATTACATGGCTTCCAACGGTATAACACGCCTTTCCGGACTTCAAGCTCGGTCCATTGAGCAAGAAACCTTCTCATTTCTCGATTTTCCAGGGAGACCTCTGGTCTGACTGGAGGTATACCCTTAGGTACCAAGTGCAGTAGCTGTGCAGTTATCGAGTCAGCTTCCTGGAACTGTCGTATGTGATCCATAGACCATTCCAGTACACTGGCAACTAGGGATTCGAAGGGTCTTCGAATCCCTGCTAAAACTGCTCTGTGAGCTCCACAATCAGTACAATCCGGATTATCACATTTCCGAATTGGTATTCGAGACAAGGCATCAGCATTTAAATGCTTCACTCCGGGTCTATGCTGAATTTGGCGATGTTCAAGCCCGTATTCGGATAGATGGGCTAGCCATTGACCCAACATACCTTCAGTATCTCGGAAGTTCAATAACCATCTTAAAGAGGAATGATCCGTACGTAAAGTAAAGTTGGTCCCCCATAAGAAGTGTTTGAACTTCTTTGTATAAACAACTACTGCTAACAGCTCACGTTTAGTCGTGCAGTAATTGCGTTGAGTTTTACTCAGTGTATTGCTAGCAAAAGCAATTGGTACCTCTCTCCCATTTTGGACTTGCGAAAGGGCAGCACCAATGCTGTCATTACTAGCATCAACAGAGTACAAGAGTCATTATATGTCATAAAAAGTCATTTATGTCTTTCCTAAAGTTGTGGTACTGCTCAGGGGAGACTGGTTCGCACCACGAGATTTCAAGTCTAAGCAATGACAGAGGAGGCAATGCTGGACAGCGATGTTATATACTTGTTGTGTAAAGCACACCCCTTGCAGCAAGAAGATGAACCTGTTTGCCCCACAGAGTCCTGCAGCAGCCTAGCGCCGCCATCGCAGTACATTATAGGAGATTAGAACTGCATCTCATCTGTAGTCAAGAATATCTAGATTTCAAAATTGCGTTATACTTGGCAAGTGAGTGTCAAGCAAAAATCTTCTGTCCTCCAATAAATAAAACCAGCCCCTAAGCAGTAGCTGGAAAATTTGTCAGTAAACTAAAGATGCACCAAACACCATCCAAAATTGAAAATTTTCCTGGGGGGCCATGCATCAATACCTTTATAATTGGGGTCTAATAATGCACCAAATGACCTCTCGAGTTAAAATTTTTTCTGGGGGCATGCACCCATACAGCTTACTAGTCATTTTGCTTGGCTTTGTTTCACTTACTTTTTGCAGCTCGTTATCATACAGTATCAAACATCAAAAAACGCCCAAAAGTATTATTTGAAACCAGTTTTTTTTTTTATTTTCTTGCCCAAAAAGCGTCAAAATTCCTATTTTTATCCTATTTTCTTGCCCAAAAAGTGCTGAAATTCCTATTTCTATTTTTCCGGAATGCGGTATGATGCCTGGGAGTAGGATATTCCCGTCCCATTTTCACATATTTTTGGCTTCCTTCATATTCAATGGGTTACTGCATACATGGGAAGTGTTACCACTGCATTTACTCAAGGCAGAGAGGAATTTACTGTAATCTGTGTATAAGGCGCGTCTTATACATGAATCAGAGCCTCCCTATGCCTTATAGAAGCAGCTGAAAGTCTGGGTGCACCTTATAAGCCCCAGATTCCTTCAAGTCAGGATGCACCTTATACAGGAGGTGTGCCTTGTATGCGGAAGATTACAGTAATTGATATTCATAATAAAAGGGTTCAAAAATCTCAAGACTGAAATTCAATGACAAAAACCAAGATTTCCCTGACAAAATTACTTTTGGAAATAGGCAGGCAACGCCCCTACAAAAATTCTTTGGGGGGGGGGGGGCGTTGGTCACTAAAGAATTCGCTTCATGGGAAGTTTTTTTTTTCTAATTTCCTATGATATATGATGAAATAATACAAAAATAGAGCACTGGAATAATATTTGTTGATAATTTATTTTTAAAATCTTATCCACGGTGTTGTACAAATCTTTAATCGGCCACTTTCATGCGACTATAACAAATAACCAAAGAATCTCAGGGATGTTTACAGTCTTCAGGTTTTATCAGGATTTCCTGATTTCTGAAAAAATTGAATGAAACTTTTTTTTACTTATACAAGTGGTAAGGAGGGCTCTTTATTCCCTCTATTGAGGTTGCCCATAATCCTTTCTGTTCTAGGTTTCCTGTTAATTACCATAAGTAGGTGTCACGTGACTAATGCCATTGGCCAGACTAGGTCAAGTGACTGACCTACTTATGGTAATTAACAGGAAACCTAGAACAGAAAGGATTATGGGCAACCTCTATAGAGGGAAGAAAAAGTAGAAGCCTTTTATATCAAGTACATGTATGGCTTCCTGATTTTTGCCCATGCCTGACTTACATCCCTGAAGGATGTCCTCCATATGGGGAAATCTATCACTCAAAAGTTCATTGATGCACATTTAATAGTCTCAATCATATTTTGTAGGCTATCATAACCCTATTTCCACACAGGTTGGATCGACCTTGAACAGTTTAACAATTCTGCTAAAGACTAGGCATAACATATTTCACCTAATAAAAAGAATGAACTGTACTAGGGGGTATGATCTGCATTTTTTTTAACTCTTGTTATACCGAATTGTCATTTTTATTTTGCTATCTACGATAACTGTTGCATACTGAAATGTTGGTTCTACAATGGAACTTATCTAGATAAACTGTTCCGCTGGGGTGGAAGACAAGTCTACAACCCTCCATGCAGCCTTGGGGTCGACGATGGTCTGGTCCCTACATAACGCCCACACATGGAACACACGTAATACCTTGTCCTGCAAAAGACAGACAGAATATACAGTGAACTACCGATATTTTATATGATGACAAGAAAGAGCAACGTATCTTTGCAGCTCATGCCTATAAACACTGATAATCTAAGATGATCAGACCAAACATGTGTCATGCGCCAAGTTGGAATTGGCACAATTCCGGAATTGCCTCGGATTTTGCGCGATTCCGGAATTGCTCCCTCTTAGGTTGCGCAGTTTATGAATATTTAATTCAAACATACATCTCAATATTGTAGAGAGCCACACAGAGAAGCCAACATTAATGGATTAATGGGTAACCGAGTCATAAAGAGTCAGAAGTGAACCCTTTCTACATCAAGGCTTACAGTTAGCTGAAGGTGTTATTCCCACAGCTTTATTCACACCTATAGTTAGGGGTATGATGCATTGGCTCTACCCTGTAAGAGATCAGGGATGCCACTCACTGGTCAATGAAAATTCGGAAATCATCTTAATTTTCGGAACTCCCAGTAGGAAATGCCTACAGGAAATGAATTCCAAAATTCGGAATTCCTAAAAAATTAGGAAAAGTGGCATCTCTGAAGAGATATAACCCCTTGAGGGTGGGGTAAACAAAGCAGAACATGATTTTCAAATATGTCTTTAAATCAACTTGTTTCATGTGAATATTCATCCCTCTTGTAGCATTCTGAAACTGCGCAAATTCCCACATTGCGCTTAACATACATAACGCTGGCCCCTTCAGAGGATGAGGGTGGTGTCCGGAAAGCTGGAAAACATTCATGCAGCCTAATGACAAAAAGAATATGTAACTTACGGGGTCTCCTTCAACTACGTTTCCCTTGGTGCCTCGTACGACCATGATCTGCTGTGCTGTAAAGCTGATTACTAGAACTGGACCTTGCTCCATCATTTTACCTGCTACAATCTGGCGACATAACAGATTAATGTTACTGGTAGCACTTCTAAGCACTTCATGTCTAACAAATTGTTTACTTCAAAGCCTGACAAAGGATAATACAGAGCTTAGGTGGTGCACAGATTCATAACACACGACCTATTGTCTCGATTGTAAATTTTGATCTATGATTCTCCCTTTTCAATATTCGGAACAAGAAATAACCATTTCTCTTAAAGACAAGCGCTGCCTGGTACACAGAAGCCACCTGGCGGCAAAAATCAGAACCCATCAGTTAAACTATTTTAATGATTTGTTATGGAGAGACGTTAGTTAGTTATCATGCCCTTCATTATTAACTTCATTAATCTCTGTCAGAGAGAACTTAGACGTCTCCCCATACTTCTATAGTTGCACATTGAGCTCATGTTATTTTTTTCTGTGCAGAATGCTGGCCGGGCTGTGATTGGTTGAAAAAAATTCCCTCTTTGAGCCTACGGGACAACTTTAGTTCATCGTTTTTGCAATAGGTAGCGCATCGGTGTCAGTCCATATTTCCTCCATATTTGATCATTATGCGCAGACAATTCTAAGATTATCCAATTATCCACTTGCGCAGTAGGCCAGACGAAGACAAGTGGTGATGTCATATGTAACATTACGGTACCCATAGTGTGAGTAGGGCGGTCGGGAACAGTCCTGTACGGGTCATGTCTGAAGCGACAGTGAGATGACCCATCTATTCCTCTCTTTATTTTGTCCTTTTGCCTTTAAAATAAACCATTTGGTCGAGTACTTTTACAAAATAGAACAATTTACATCTTTCCGGGCTTGGAAATATCTCTAGAACTGAGTTTGTTTTGATGTGAGTCGCTCCGGTATTATCGGCCACACAATTTTCAGCCAACTTCTCCGGCGGCCTAGTTTGGTAGACAAACTAAGCCTTCTCCCCTAGGGTAACATTTTGACCAATCCTTCAACCAGGTGTTGAGGGTGCACCAGAAACCAGCAACTGCTAGTACTCATCTGTCAAGTATATTTTTATATGTTCACCAGTCACCAGCAAAGAAAAGTAGTACCTCCCAGCATGCATGTTTACCAGTGACGTAATCGGTAGACTACGAGATGGGGCCAGTGTGATTTTCAGCATCAAATACTCATGTTTACCCTATTATCGCCCATTTTTCGCTTGCATATGTAAACTAGACAAAATCGGCCTCCTCCCCTACCCACACTCCTAAATCTGCAGAATCTGTCAAAAATATGGGTTATTTGGTATGGAAATAATGGGAAATTTAAATGAAAATGACCTACGCGCAATAGACGCCACTGTCTTTAGTTGTACACACTTAGGAAGTGTGTACAACTGAAGACAGTGACGTCAGTGGCAATGTCACTGTGTCAGTGTTGTTTTTTTCATGGGGGGGGTGATATTACGCATCCCTGACGTCTCCCCTCTATTGTACATACAAAAGACAGTCCCCTGACATCTTACTTGTTACACCCTTAAACTGGACAATTTTACCTGTTTATATATTTTTTTCAGCTCATATCTGATCACTATAGATACATTAAAGATACTTATATGACATTTGAATTCCCATAGGACCTAATAGTTAAAGTTAAAATTAATTATTTTTGAAAAAAATTCAAAACTTTTTCATTTCAGCCGTGACCCCCTCCCCCATTTTTTTTTCAAAAACTTTGTAAAGATATCCTCTTTCTATCCAGAGTCTTAGAAAAATCAGGGGAAGGTTAGTATGTTGGAGATATGATAATATAGAATGCCCGCCTCCGCTGTAGGCGTGAGGAACCACGCAGCCGGGCCGTGATGTTTACGGGAGGAGGTGGGGGGATCCCAGCAGCCTGACACAGTCAGGCCGGGCTCCTTCCCCGGGACCGATCGTCTCCCTGTACGCTGCATGGTTAATGTAGAAATAGTTGGGCCACCAAAATCAAAAGTAAAAATAAAAACAAAGCACGAAAGACAGTACACTGTACGTAATACTTACATCTACATTATGTATATCTAGGATTTTAGAGTCGAATTTACAGCCAATCTCCTTTGCTCGCTGAATTGGTTGGTTCAATACGTTAAAGCACTGTAATCAAGAAAAAGTTGTACTTGAGCATGGCAGTAAAAACAGAGTAGATAGCACGTGTGGATAGTCATTCTCATTATGATTTGACAAAAAGTTTAACTCCATAAATAACTCAGAGATATAGGGGTGGATAATCTAAAGAGAGCATTATAGAATCTAATAACTTTACATCTCTCTTCAAAAGCAGGCATTTCTACTAAGTATGTAATGTAAAAAAAGATCTGTTTTGCTTACCGCTTCATGACACCAATCTTTAAGAAGTTCCGACTCTCCCCGAAGAATAGCCTACGTTATAGTTAAAATAAGAAAATTTGAAATTAGCAAGGCCATCACACATATACATTCCAGATTCCTCATTTTCTTTGTAACCATTTAAATATTTGTCTCAGAAAAATTACTGGCACTACCATAAATATAGAATGGACGAACCTACAAGTACTTCCTTACTCTATCAATCAAACCGCTTTGTATTGGTGGCTACTACATTTTGTAGTACCTACAATCACTGTGTTGGTTGACATCAGCCCACATTCATCTCCTTCAAGAACCAATGCATACATTATTATGTAATGTCCCGTACCTCTAGCACATGGGGAATGATGTCGTATTTACAATCTATGATGAACTGTTCCTTGTCAAAGTTAGGATCCATTTTTGTGATCTCGGTTAGCACCTCAGACATCTCCGTCTTAGCAAATACTCCTCCTGTGGGTGGTAGATGGGGGTTTTATAGACATATAACTTTATATTAAAGGACAAAATAAGTATAAAATATTAGTTTCATCAGATATCGGCACTTGCAAAGTGATTTTCTTCAAACCGCAGTTGAAGTGGTGTTGTCAGTAGTTATTTCAATTCAAAATGTATGATATATGTGTAGCTAGCATGTCCGTATTGAGTATAAGTATTTCTATATGTGGACATTATCAAAACCTTACCGAACATGTCTGTAAGTTTATCAGTGACAGTACGTGTTGCTCTGATAAAAACATGATCACTCTCGTCATATTTCGTCTTCAAGTCAAACATTTCTGAGCAAAAGTAAAGAGGGCATTTTAAATTAGACAACAAATGACTACCGGTTACCTTGGCTGAAGTCAGGGAAATGCTGAACCAGTGATATGAATCAAAGTTAAAAAGTTTAAGATGTTACACCCGAACCCATCAGCATACAACAGTATACTCTATGATCTCATTGAATAATGTAGCTGCCAGATTTAAGATACCTTTATTGCAAGTCTCAAGGTCTTTATCATGTGCAAGGTTGATATGATATATAGAACAGTACTACAGCTTTTAACATTAGCCCCCCCCCCCAGCTGAACCTTATAGCATTGGTTTTAACTCTAGGTGCACTTTATACATGGACTGCTAGGCAGATAAAAGCGTCATTGAAATGCATAAGGTATTAGAGCTCCAATAAGTGTCAAACTGAAAAGGCTACTTACTGTGTACATACTGGTTGTTGTCTTTAAAGTTCTGCCAGCTCTGTGCCCACTGGGAGTCCTTGTGCATCACCATGCCGGTAGCCTCCCTGGTCAAGACAAACAAACAGTTCTTGTTTAACTATGTAGTTAGTTAGCACTGTGATGTTTGATGTATCCATGTTGAACCCTCTATAAATCTAAGTTATTACACCAACATTTATGTAGATGGCTCATTTGTGTCTTAACCACTAAGTGTGATGAATACTCACTCGTTAGCCTCTACTGGTTTCTGTTCATCTGGTTTATAACTACCTTCATCTCGCATACGCAGTTTCTCTGGAGATTGAGATAAATCATATACACATAAATTGTAAATCATGTATACCAATTGTCATCTAAATCCAACGCATACGTGCATTAGACATACAGAGGGGACAGAGAATAAAGATGAGAATAAGTCCTCTTTATGATGGGTTAGGTAAGTACCAGCAGTAAAATACATTGGGGGGGGGGGATATCAAAACCAGTCACAAAGGAGTATTGTAGTTCGATTGAGACTTAATGAAATACATTTGAGCTAACCTTGATACTTTCCTATAAGCCTCATTTTTATTTGGGTACTAGCCACGGCTAATTCGAGAGAATTTAAGGTATTCAGAATATCTATGGCTTACCTGGACTCTTATACAGGCGACCTTTGGAAAACGCAACTTCGTCAATTTCAGTTTTAACTGTCTTAACGCCCTACGAATGAAAGGAGTAAATGTTAACTTTCTAGAAGTAAGAGGTACACCACGGCAGTAATGTAGTTCTATGAAAGGTACCGTAATCTCCCGCGTATAAGGCACGTCTTATAGGCCAAACAAAATGCTGCTGGGTCTTATACGTGGGAGGTAAATTGTCTTGAGTTTGGGGTGTGCCTTATAGGGGGGTTATCTTTTACTATAGAACAGTACTAAATTAACAAAAATCTGCCCTCAGAGGTGCGCCTTATACGTTATAACAGCCCTCCCTGAGTTGGGGGTGCGCCTTATAGGCGAGGTGCGCCTTATACGTGAGAGATTACGGTACATATGATATAATAATGACCACACAAGTTGATGCTTTTCTGTTTAAACTTAAGGATTAATACAGAAATGTTAGTCTACCACCTGGGAGGGTCAGTGTACGATATCCCCTGCTCTCATGAATTCCCTCATCACTGATTACGATATACCGTAACCTGGGGGTAAAGTTACACGTACCTCAGACACCTGTTTGAAGATCTTGGTCTGTGATACCTCCGCACCTTGCTTACTGACGGTCTCTGCCGCCTTGGACGCCTTGCTCGCTAAGTCATCCATAAACTCTTTACCCTTCTTGCCATATTCAGACTTCTCAGCCTCTGACATTGTCTTATAATGGACAAAAATGGGGAATGTTTAACAAATACAATAGAGAGTGGCATGTAAAACACAGATGCTCATTCTCACTATCGAAAAAATATGAATGTGTTTAGCTTTCCACGGCTTCTTTATTTATAGCCTTATTGCTGCTGTCTTTTTGTTAACTCATTAATGCAATGATTAAGTCGAGCTAAGTTCAGGTGTTCTTTCTGATGTAATCTATCTACCAAGAAAGCTTACTCACCTCTTTGACTTTTTCTTGTAAAGTTTCAAATTTCTTCTTAAATACTTCTGAACCTTTAGCTGTCTCTGATTCAATCGCTTGCTGTAACAGTGACACATCTAATCATAGAATGATGCACTACCAAACTTGGTGTAAATGTACGATACCTATATCAATATACTTGGTACTATAGATATCATATTCTATCAGTAACAATGACCAACAGAGGAATTAGGAACACACATAGTAGGTATGATAACTACTTATCTGAATAACGACTACTGCATGAAATGAATGCTTTTTAATAGAATTGTAATTAGCGGAGTTAAATTGGTTGTTACTTAAAACAAATTGTGAAAAACTTACATATTTCTCTCTAGCCTTTTGTAAAGCTTCTGATTCGTCTAATTTCTTGGCCTCTTCACGAAATTTCTTTAAATTTTCCTGCAAAGATATTCATGACACTGGGACCACATTTTGTATACCTAGATATTTCTCTAAGCTAGTTTATATTATATATATGGAAACAAGAAATGCATTTCGTTTAAGATTATATTTGTCAAGAGTGCTTTGTGTTTAGGGATACCCGAGCAACAATGATGATTGTAGCCTTCTTCGTTTATCAGTATTTCATATCAAACATCGATTTAGATGAAGGTATTGCTTTATGGCTACTACATTGTACTTAAGATATACACATTTCAAAACCCTACAACGTCAACTCTATGCATTCTTCAGAAAACTGCCTACCTTCATTTCTTTGTTCTTGGTCATCTCAGAGCGAACGTTATCTATGAGTTCTGATATGAAGCCTTTTTTTCCAGACATATTTCGCACCTGCATCTATTGAACAAGGAGAAATGGCAGATTTGAAGAAAGTCCCCTGGATAGATATGAGTGAATCCCATGGTTTTGCACTGCTGATGAATCCTAGTGGCATTGAATAGTATTAAAACCCCGTATCGCATAATTTTTTATATGTCTTCCTACGTTATGTCAAATCAAATCACAAAAATACAACAACTTTGGCAGTCGATACAGCTTTATTTTCATACCTTGCACAACTATATGTAGCCTACTTACTTGTGCTAACCGTACATCCAGCTGGCTTTTTGTCGCTGTAGGGACCAGGCTGAGCGGACTGGAACTCCCTCCAGCTGTATACAAGCTCAGACAACGAGAACATATTGCTGGATGTGTGGACCTCTGTAAAGACACAAAGGTGCATGAATTGAATTTATTCAAATGTCAGTATTTCAAAAATGCATTCCATAAGTAGCATTCGCTCAAAATCTCCCAACACATCGCAACAATTCGGCACTGGAGGGAGAAATGGCTCCCTCCAGTACACGCTACTGAAAACGGTTTTATTTTAACCTGGTAACAGGAAAACTCGGCCTAATCCGGTCTACCGTTTAACGACCAGGAGGGTAAGAGGGCAGGGTAAGCATCCCCATGTTGTATAAAGTTCTTTAAGTTCATGCTTAGCACTTCTATTCCTCACCCTCTATCTAGCTAAGATGTAGGGTTTCGTTTAAAATGCAGGTAAATGACAAGACTAGACTTTACAGGATATGCATAGACAACACAGTGGCATCAATATTTCTGTATTTCACTATCCTATCTAACTTGGTAGCCGGGCAAGGGAAACCCATTTGTTTGTTAATGATTAGCTGCAAAAAAAAATAAATTCATATGCTCCTCGTAGTTCCAGCCTTGGCCTTTTCTAAGCCAGGACAGAGGCTCCCTCATAGATTGAGTAATTTGTTAGGTTATTCCATTCCTCACGGAAGAACTTCTCAAGTCCTTTTTTTATCAGTATGCAGAAGTCCTTTTTTTCCACCACCCACCTGAGGTGGAGGGGGGGGGGCGTTCCATTGAGCAATCATTTGGTACGGGGGTGAGTTGATTAGTCCAGTCAGTTTAGGGTGGGCCTGCCTAATCAAAGGTGCAGCAGTTGCCCTAGTACCTGTTTGATGCACTATATTCATTTGACCTGCGTTTACAAGTCGTCAACTGCAAGTAGATTCTCCTCAGATTCTGTGGCATGATATTTGCCCTGATATATAGATCCTTAATGGGGACCGTCCTAGGGTCATATATATATTGTAGCATATACTTATAGCATTATTTCAACTTATATGAAGTTTGCTTAGATAAGGCACATTCACTGCAGGAATGAAAATGGCCCCATAGTCAAAAAAGGGTAACAGCATTGCCTTAAATATGGCCAGCGCTGTGTTAGTATCTATGAATTTACGAGCCTGCCTTAAAATGCGCACTCTTGAATGACTGAACCATAGCTTCCGCTTGAGTGCAGAAGTCCAAGTTGCCATCAAGCTGCTAATTGTCCACGCCTTGCCAGAACAAAAGTCAATCCTTTTTTCTTCTTACTTTCTTTTCTTGGGAGGGGGTCCAAAGTTTCCATATGTTTATATATACCCCTGTGATTGCATATCATCTGTAAAAACGTTATACATAAGGCGTAAATTATGGGAGATAGCTATAGAGGCGGACCTGAGGTTCTCTGTAGATTCACTATGTATCCCTGTAACAGTGTATGGGGGGTACTGTACTTAGGGCCTAAAAAGGGCAGGCAGGCAGGCAGGCAGGCAGGCAGGCAGGCAGGCAGGCAGGCAGGCAGGCAGGCAGGCAGGCAGGCAGGCAGGCAGGCAGGCAGGCAGGCAGGCAGGCAGGCAGGCAGGCAGGCAGGCAGGCAGGCAGGCAGGCAGGCAGGCAGGCAGGCAGGCAGGCAGGCAGGCAGGCAGGCAGGCAGGCAGGCACTTTTTTTTGTTGAATTCTTTAAGGCTGGCTGTAAAGTTTTGCGCCTATGTGATATGATACAAATTTAATGTGTAGGACCATAAGGCCTAATAAAAAAAATTTGTGTTCATGTATCCCGACCGACCCTAGATTTTTGTCCAGACCCAAATTTATTTTTTTTTTTTTTTTTAAATTGTCCCAAAATGTGATAATTCTGCTAGAAAATGTCTAAAATAAGGCATGTTTAGTATCAAATTAAAGCTAATGTTCTGAGCAATGCAGCTACATTTGAATTACCGATATCTTTACAGTTTGAAAGAAGTCATCATTTTTAAAGCACATTTTTGCTTGTACGTCATACTTTTGGCCAGCCATAGAGTTAGACCAAAAAAAATATTTAAAAAAAGCGACCTACCGACCCTATTTTTTGGGCCTATATTACCTGAACACAGCAATTTTTTTTAGGCCTAAAAAAATGCCCAAGTCTCTTTGAGGAACTAAAAAAAAACAAGCCCCAGTAGGTATGCCTTATAACTTAAGCCTTGATATGGACGCCTATTGGTCTTTTATTTATTTTGCAGCTACGTGCCACAGAAAACATTCTACCAGTGGGTCACTTGCTGCGACAACATCGGACTGATTGGTACAGCAGACGTGTCCGATTAGTCATAGACATAGACTTTCACAGGGAGAAACAGACCGTAATCATATGGTAATGGACTGACCAGTGATACATGCTGTGATAGTAGAGAGAGAGTACCGGTACACTGTACAGTAGTCACAAACCGACTAGACATATACTAGACTAGACACTGGCCTAGTCTACATTCTAGACTTAGAGTGAGACTAGTGGAACCTTGGGAGACGATACTTAAACTTTGTTTACGGCTGGTGCCGCTTAAGTTAAGGTGACTGCAGACGGGCCCGACTTGATCGGTAGTTAAGTAGAGTGGCGGCGATCTGACTGTTTGATATTGTCAGACTCGATCAGACGTCCACACAGACTCTCCCAATCGTCAGGATCTGCCGATGATCATCAAGTTGGGCCAAGTGTATTGTGTATTTTACTGGCAATAGTGACAATAGTCCGCGCCCACATGACATCATTCCTTGTTGCAGGGTAGTGTTGGAGGTCCTCCACTGGAAACCCTACCCACGCTGCCATAGAGAATGCACTGTGGCGATCTACCCTTTATAAATTTATAATTTTCTCCCGATTTTGTGGACCAAATGGCAAATAATCTTAACACTGGATAGATATATACCATAGGCATAGAATAAATCCTTTTTCTAAATATATTGGTAGGCACTTGCATAAACCACTGCCGCGTCCGCGCTGCGTGTAGCGCCGTTACTGTTATCAAAACAACTTTCCATTCTGCTACATTACAAGCAGCAGATAATTGGGGCTGGAGGGCTTAATATTTGGGCTAGAATAAAAGTTAATATACCAAATTGAAGCTTAGAATTAGGCGATTACAATGAGAGGTGTATATTTGATGTCCATAGAATATTTCTGTATTGTCATAGTTTTTGAATTTATTTTTTATTTTAAAATGACCAAAATTAAGGGAAAAAAAAAGGTTCGCCAAAGTTCACCTAGATAGTTGTGTTCCTACATATCCTTAGTATATTCCCTGCAAATTTCAAGTCTGAAGGAATAAGCCCAACGAAGCCCCAGCCATAACAGTTTACCCGTGTCAATGTAGCTTCAGTGCAGGCAACCTAGTCCTAGACACTGGGACTATAGCATGGTATAGGGACTGAGCCATTCTATGGGCATAAGATAAAGTGTATATTATAGATATATTAACATCCCTTTGATGTTGTTTTAAAAGAAATGGTGCTTATGATGCCTTCACACCCACTCACACTTCTGAGGGGTGTGAACACATCTAAGAGAAATGCCCACTTTGATGCCTTCACACCCTCTCACACTTCTGAGGGGTGTAAAACACATCTAAGGGAAATGCTGTTATCTTTTACATTTGTTCTATTATGCTGTATTGTATTAGTAAAGCATGTCTCCCCTTCGAATTCTGTGGGATTAATTATTGAGTGGCTCCTATGGAGCCCCTCTATTCAACATGGTAGTATCAAAATGAAAGCCGTACTATACTGGCCCACAGTAATAATTGACCTTCTCTTCTAGGTCAAATTTATTCAGAAATGGACATATACTTCTAGGTCAAAGGTCAATGTACACAAACACATTGGCTTTTGACAAAGACATTTATTAGTCCAGACCCTAGTAAAGAAGTTATCTACAATGTACCTTTCCCTGGTAATCCGCATTTCGACTTGCCCTATTTCAACTAGGTTGATCTATTTATGAACTGACCTTATTTTACTAGGTCAAAGGTCAATACACACAAACTTGATAGGTATCAAAATATGTACCTCTTGCTGTTGGTGCTTCATGCAAAAATTCAGTGTTATATCTGCAATTTCCTATGAATTGCGAGAAAACAGTGTGATTAATTAGGTCATGCATGGATTAATCAGGTCAAAGGTCAAATTTAAGGTAAAGATATATAACATGCATGAGAATTCTGATAAATGAGAATACATTAGGGAGCATACAGATTCTCATCTCAACAGGTCCATTGTGTTCAGGTACTTAGCTATGTTTTGGCTTCATAGCCTGACCTTGAAGGTCAAAGGTCAATTATAGGTTCATAGAGGTTGACCTTAATATCATACATTATCATTTATCAGTAGGATAAATGTTAATTCTGATGGCAAGTACACAAATTATGAGAAACCTCTGGTAGTTATCATAGTTTGAACAAATTGACCTAGTTAATTAGGTCAAAGGTCAATCATAAGTAGGTCACAGGTCAAATGGGCATAGAGGAACAAGGGCACGATATCTGAATAATATATACTGAAAATTTCATGCAAAAATATGAATTATTGACTGAGTTATGTTAAAAAAAACCTCTTTCCTCTGTCTATTCTGGCCCTATCTGGATTCCATTTTGATAACAGTCCTCTTATCAGCTTAACCATTGTGTCAATGGGGATCAAGTGTCCATCAATTTTGGATCTTAGATTAAGATTGCTCGGGAACTATATACAGTAGAAAGACAATCTAAACAGATCTGAAAAGCTGGCAATGAGCTCTACAGGACAGGGCCCATAATCAAATGTTTCAAACAAATAAAAAAATTTATGCAAGTCCCTAATATTGGCCAAGAAAAAGTTTTAGAAACCTTAGGTAGAAGTGGAAGAATGTGTCTTGCGGGAATGGCGGAAGGGGTAGAGCAGTGGAGTGCTGAAGTGCCGTGATCTACACTGTACAAAATATTATTTTTCTCTGTTTTCATGATTCATGATTGAGTCAACTCAAGTCTCAAGTCAATGTGTGTTGAAAGATGAAACTGCACTGCCACACCCACCACATTCAATCAGGCTCTTATTTAGGAGTGATGAGGCCAAACGTCTTTATCAATTAATCATATTTGACATATATCATAGCTACTCTCATTTTCATTATTTAATATAACAATAATATTGTATGAAACTGACGGAATAGCCATGTATATGACATCAGAAATCTCCAACATGATATGTGGGCGATATTATGTGCATATACCAATACCTAGTAGTCTCAATGACCGACACGACGTCCTTGTCAGTATAGGACGATCTCTTTGAATAACATGAGAACATACTAAAAACATAGAAGCCAATGATAGCCCCACAACATTACCCGATCTTTACTTTTCTCCAAATATACTAAAAAGTGGATATTTACCTGAATATTCAATACTGCTTGGCAACATTTACGTAAAGCATGGCCGGTGGCTGCCATTTTGACCCCTAAGTAATATGGGTACATCCGGTTTTCAGTACCAACAAGAAACTCTAGATGGCGCGCCACTACGTTTACCGGATAACAAGGCAAGTTCCCGCCCTGCTACTCGCACCCTCGGAGTGAGTCGGAGCGTTAGGGTGACGCCGCGCACCTCCTCGGAGGGTTTGTCAACAAAATCGTTTTTCCTTTACCATCAAAACACCATTCAAAGAAAGAAGAACAGAAATGCAACAACAACAATTCATAGAGAAAACCACCATCAAAATAGGGACCTGGAACATCCAACCTTTTAAGACAGAAGCAAAACAAAAACAGCTGATAGAAGACATCCAAAACAAACACCTCACCATAACAGCAATTCAAGAACCACATCTACGAGGGACTAATACCAAAATCATAACATCAGAACATTTATTACACTGGCGATGACACCAGCGGTGGAGGGGTAGGCTTTGTAGTAATTAAGTGCTAACATCAAAACTGAATTCACTAGAATAAGCAATAGAGCATGCAAAATAGAAACGCTGCTTAAAGACTCACGCAAGCTAGTAGTCCTTAGTACATATGTACCAACAAACCCTAACTGCGAGAAAGATCAAAATATAAGAGACAAGTATTACGAGGAATTAGAGGCGGCTATAGCTGCGTTAAGTCAAAGATCAGTACTAGTGGTGGCGGGAGACTTTAATGCCAAAACTGGTAGTGGTCATAAAACTCATAAGAACACCATAGGAAGAGAGCAGTAAATGGCAAAGGAGAAGCACTTTTGGACTTAGCGAACAGGCAAGATCTTATCCTCACAAACACAAAATTTGACCATAAGCTACTACATAGAACAACCTGGGAAGCTCCATATTGAAAATACACCATGCATAACGGTGAAGAAAGAAGAAATCCACAATGAAACCAAATTGTCTACATCCTAATCAGAAGCCAAAATTTTAGACAAATAACAAATTCCAGAACCTACCCACACGGAAATATCACCAAGTCAGACTATCGACCAGTTATCATGACCCTAAACACCAACATACCCATCTACAAAACCCCACGCCCAAGCAAAACCATCGATTACAAAAGATTACAAGACGACACCATCCGGAAAGAATACGCTGAAGAAGTAGACAACAACCTAAGAAAATCAGAAAAAATCCTAGGCTTCAAGAAAAGAAACAACAAGAGCAACAATGAAGAAGTAAAAAAGATGTCCGAAGAACAGAAACAACTCAACAACAAACTGAACAAGGAGAAAGATCAAAAGAAGCGGGATGACATCAGGAAGGAGAGAAATGGTATACTGAACAACATTCATAAAATACTCGCGGCAGAAGAACACACCACCATCCTAGAACAAGTTGAAGAAATAGAGGCATCCAAAGAAGACTCATACAGGATGTTCAAGGCCATCAAAATCATCAAGAGTAGAAACAAAAAAACAACCGCTCCTAATCCAGGGCGAGAGCGGACTAACAACAAACGAAGCGGAGCAAGCATGGCTAGTAGCAAAGTACTTCAAAGAGAGCACTAGAGAAGATCCATAACATACCACCATGCAAGATTGATCCACCATTCACCACCGAAGAAGTAAGAAAAGCAATAAAGATGCTGAAAAACAACAAGAGCGCAGGAATCGACAACATTAAAGCAGAACAGATGAAATACGGGGGAGATATAACACCAAAAAGAATAGCAGAAATCCTAAATGAAATCTCAGAAACCGGCGAACACCCCACGGAAATAAAAGATGGCATACTCACACCACTACAGAAACCAGGAAAACCCAAAGGTCCACCATCAAACCTACGTCCAATTATCCTACTTTCCATCCTCAGGAAAATCCTGGCAGTATGCTTAATAAAAAGGATAGGCGGGAAGATCGATCAACAAATCCCCATTGAACAAGCCGCATACCGGGCAGGCCGAGGAACGACAGAGCACAACTTCGCCTATAAGATCTTGACAGAGAAGGCAGTAACATCTCATAATTACCAGCTGAACATCACACTGATGGATATGTCGAAGGCGTTTGACACTGTAAGGCGAAAAACCCATCTAGAAGATCTGGAATCAATTCCCAATCCGGCTGAACTACACCTAACAAAAATCCTAATTGAAGATGTGAGATTGATAGTACACATAAGATCGAAAGCATATGGCACCTATAGGGGAAAAATACATATCCTTAGATTAGTTCCTAATGCCAAATATGGAAGAATCTATTGAAATCTAAGTGAAATGAAAGATGCAGGGTTTTTCTACACATATTTGCACACATTGCCTTAGACACACATTTTTTTAATGACCAATAGTCACAATTCTGTGTCATGTTTTGGGTCAAAAAACATGGTTTTAGGTTAAAAAGACCAATGAAAAATGATAATTCAGAAAGTGTACACACAATTAGCAAAAGAATGCACATATACCCATCACTATAGCTTTGCACAACTCTTCCATCCTGGAGGCAGAAATAGGCCTATCTCATCCCTTCTTTTCTATACCTTGGCAAACCAGGATTAATTAACTGGAATGGATTAGCAGATACTTAAGGAAAATAATACTAACATGAGTACTTTATAACATATTTTTTACAGCAGCACCTTTCCCACATTCAATACCCCCCAAAAACCTTAAACAAAGGAGTTTATTTAATCTGGCCCTGTGGCTACAGGCAGTGTGATCACCCTGTGCTGCATGGTCCACTCTGCATCCAAACAGGTGTCACTACCCCCATATATATAGTCCATATATAAAGCAGTGGGGACAAAATATCTCTCACTTTTTCAACTTTGAACAGCTCTCAACCATTCCTATTGAAGATAAAATCTACATTGCATTGATCCATGTCTTTTCTGTCAGATTCACTATTTGCATAACATGTGAGATGATCGATTACCTTTTCAATGTAACACCCTAGCCGTAGCGCAGAGCGTATACTCAGTTTGGGTACCAACACGGGCAGCTGGTCAGCTAACTCGCACCCCAGCAGACCTCTGCGGCTGTACTCGCATGCTACTTGCTGGGGTGATAGCAGTTCCCGCCCTATGGCCGACCTGAATCCTCGTTGAGACTTTGATAAATATAACAAAAGCGCGACATAGGATCAGCCCTTTCACTTGAAGTTCAACTTGAAGTGCACTATTATGTATTAAAGCTGCAGAATTGACACTGCTAAGCCGATGTCAATGCTTATTGAGATTTATTATAGACATCACCCATTGGGCCCGACCTTTTTATTTATTTACAATAGACCTCACTGTACACCCTCAGCCTTATCAACTTCGAGGCCTATTCTAGCTAGGACTATAACGTGGAGCATATCTGGGGGGGGGGGGGGGTTAGAAAAATTCAGATAAGGGTCCCAATGTCACATGTCAAATTTGAGAAAGGACCATGTCACATGTGATTTAATTTAACTGATAAGAGATATTGGAAGGCAACAGAATGGAGATAGTTTCTTCTTCTCTATTCGGAGGTAATACTAGAATCATGATATCTCAGCATACAAAATAATTGCAGTAAGAGTAGTGATCAACTATATGGTTTATCATAGTTGGTATACTGTGATAACTGTGATATATCATCTTAAACTATGATTATATAACTATGGTATATCCAAATCTTAGGGAATGTAGTCAATATAAATCATGATATACATGTATCATAGTTTCATCTAATAAAGAAATTACTCTTATAAAATAAAGTACATCGGATTAAACTATGGTGATAAGACTAAAGTTTATGAACTATGAGAAATCGTGATAGCATACATTATTACACGACCTCTGTGATTTTGGATGCTTTTTCTGGATATTCCCATTCTGATACCTGTCGATATTGCAGGTCCTAGGAGTGCTGATATCCTGGATATCGGCACTGCTAGGTGTGCCAATATCCAAGATATCAGCACTCCTTACATGTCCTAACATGTCATATACATGTCCCAACATGTCATATGTTACATTTTAAAACCCACAAAATTTTCATTGCCAGGGTAGGGGTCGAACCTGCACTCTACTGATCCCAAATCCAACTCCCTATGCATTTCACCACAGGGACTGACGAGAAGTGGTTGGGTAGAACCAGGTCTTGATATGATACCATGCCTGGGGAGGGTACTCACATATAACTATTATACATTCAAAGTGTGAAAATACTGGGTTGTGGCCCCCCCAGCTTTGTTACTGCTGCTGCCATAACCACGACGACTGCGGGATGCGTTCAAACCAAACCAAGCCGGGCGCCGAGGTGTGAGACCCAGTGGTCTAGTGGTTGGCACATTGCGCTCAGCTGCTAGAGGTAGGCAGGATTAGTCCCGGTCCTGCCAAACTTATTTTTTCACGTTCAGACCAAACCAACGGCTGCCGGGCGCCAAGGTGTGTGTACCGATCGTGTACACACACTATGGCAGGCTTCGAGTCCCGGGGAGGGGGAACAATTTTTGTTTTCAACTTTATTTATTGATATTCTATTGATTATTTATGGATTAATCGTGTAATAAAGACAGTAAGGAATCAGCTAATGGGCACCTCATTCAGTGTATCGTGTATCCTATGATACACTGAATTCGGTGCCCGTTAGCCCATTCATTACTCTCTTATTATGATATACAGGCCTAGCATATTGCTAGGGATAGGCGGGTCAAACAGGTGGCTCAAGTAGTCGCCAGCTGCATGGGCTTAACCCACCTTTGGCCTCTTTGTATAGTTTAGGTTGACAACCTGCCAATTAATTGCTTCCCATGGGAAATGTCTATAGATCATATCTATGTGTTTTCCATATCAACAGCTTTAACTAGGTATTCTTGAACATTTATAATGAAAGAGCAATAGAATATCAAAAATTGTCTTTGACACCACATGTCAGTCAATCAGGGTATTGTCTCATTATCAGGGTTATCACCCTCCTGAAGTCACACTTAAAACAACTGATAGGTACTTGGGGTGATTAAGATAAGGGGCAGGGACAGCTTATCAGTCTGATCAGAGACCATTGATCTGGAGGCTGAGAAGAAATTTAACAGAATTCCCTGCTATGGAAATGGGGGCTTAGATGGCGATCTCCATGGCCTGATATTATGCTAGTGCCCTATACCATAATACATGTACCTAGGGACTGTAACTAGTAGTATATGGAAAAAGCGAATATGCGATGGGGACTGTAAGTAGTATATGGAATGAGTGAATAACAGCTGTGGATTGTAAAATTATCATACGGAAAGAATCAATAAAAGCAGGGCTCTGTATAGGTATAAGCATATGAAAGGAGTCGTTGAAACCTAGGAACTGTGCATGTAAGATGTGTACATGTAGAGTGAATTGATGCCAGGGACGGTAAGTAGTATGTGGGAAGAGCCAATGAGACCTAGGGGTTGGAAGTAGTACATGTATATGAAAACAGTGAATTAAAGTTGGGGACTGTAACATAGCATATAGATAGTCAATAAAAGCAGGTGACTGTATACAATATATGAAAAGAGTAGATGAAACCTGGGGACTGTACAGATGGAAAGTACATGGAAAGATTCCATGAGACCTAGTAACTGTATTATACTAGTATTATGGAAAGAGTGAATAAAAGCTGGGGACTGCATGTAAGCGGCATAGTACACAGCATTATGGAAAGAGTGAAGACAACATGGGGACTATAGTACCCCACGTATGAGGCGCCTCAGCATATAAGACGGGATTATAGATTGTGAACTTGTCCCAAAAGAATTGTAATGACAAACCTTCTAATTATCAATTCAAAAAAGCTAGAAAAGCCACAGCCACCCCGGACCCCTTTGCATCCTTATACTGCTTAAGGATATGAGTGGAAGATATCAAATAAAAGGACTTAATATCCCCCATGTGTATCCAAGGAGAACTAAACCCTGCATATAAGCTGCGGCTGACATGCGGGGCACTATGCTAGTATACAGAGAGGGCGAATGAGATCTATGGCCTGTGAGTAGTATAGAGAAAAAGTGCGTAAAAGCTGGGGACTGTAAGCAGTATATGAAAAGAAAAAATAAATGTTGGGGTCTGTAATACCCCACGGATAAGGCGACCCCATATATTGTATAAGATGCACCTAGAATTTGTAGATTAGGCTCCAACAATTAAAAATACCTAACATTTGGTTTACCAAATGAATTTACAAAATTCAAAACAGGTAGCTAGGCCACCCCAGACCTTTGGTGTGGCTTATAGGATCGCCCTGAACTCTGGATGCGGCGTTTTACATGTATAGAAAACAGTAATCAGGGCGCTGCTTATACACGGAGTGTTAATGTAGTTAATAGAAAATTAATAATGAATAAAAGCTAGAGGTATTTAGTAGTAGGCCCTATATGGAGAGACACACCAATGAAACTGATAGGGACTGTACGTAAGTACCATATGGAGAGACTCAATAAAAACCGAAGACTAAGTACTATAAAGCCCCATGTATAAGGCACGGCTCTTAGATCATTACAGAGGCCTACTGTGACTTTTAGAATCTTGTTGAACTAAGGCTGTGGCTTATATGAAGTGTCGATAAAAGCTGGGAACTGTACGCATTGCACGGTCAAAGGCTTGAGACTATAAAAAGTATAGAGAAAGAGTAAAAAGGATTGGGCAGCTTATGAACACAGCCATTTCAATTGAGGTCTATTAGAAGTCATTTCATATAGGCTTATGGAAAGAGATCAGGTATCAGACCAAGCAATGGTACCCCCTACTAGGGATCCCGGAAACTCGGTATAGGTGAATGCTAGACTAGTATTCTTGTAAGCTGTAAGTTTGGAGAAGGGGTCAATAAAATCTGGCGGTGCAAGCAAGTATAGTGTTTAGAAATGGTCAATAAATGTTGGACACAATAAGCAAGCTGGGGACGATAACTAGTGTGTATGTTGAGAGTCAATGCAAGAAGGGAAGGTATATGGACACAGCCAATGTAATCTCGGGACGTAAGTAGTATGTGGAAAGTCGATGCACCTGAGCACTGTTAGCACTGCATGTATGGTATGGGAAGATCTATTCTATTGATAATGAGGAATTAATACTAGTAGTATTGGCAGTGGGTAGCATCATTGGGACACGATTCTATACTTTGGTCAAACAGTATAGGGTTCATGCTATAGTATAGTGTTCATGTAGGCATGTATAATTAAGCAGGTTTAGGTTAATTCAGAAGGTGGTGCTAGTGTTCCAAGAGTACTGCCAATGGTCTACATGTGTACACAGTATCTGCAACCCCTCTCTCTATAGGTCACGTGGAAGTAAATGCTGCCCTCTCGTGAGTCATATGGTATTCAGGCCTGCACTGAAGGGTGTGCTGGCTGCTGATTGGTTTAGAATTGGATTAGAAGAATATTGGTAAAATTATTAAAAAAATCACAGGTGTTCCCAAATAGTTAATAAATGAAATAGTAGGTGTGTTTTTATTATTATGCTAGATAGGTCACACATGGGGCCTGAAAAGGTGAGCATTCCTTACTATAATCTACACATGTAAGGTGCCTAATGAGGTGTGGAACATGAACAATTAGTGTCTAATCCATGGCATCATAGGCATCTGAAATGAGGCCAAATCCCCGACCGTGAGCGGCGCTGGGATCGACGGCAACCCTCGCTACAAGGGGTCCATGGTTAGGAGATTATGTTAAGGATTCAATTGAAAATTTAGAATCTAAGATCTATGATCAAGAGGCCCGTGTTAAGGATGCAATTGAGAGGATTCAATTTAGGATCTGTCATCTATGATCAAGATATTAGGGTTTCATATTTAAATTTGACGATCAATTCTGAGTTTAATATCAATTCTAAAAGCAGTTAAATTGCTGTGCATTTCCCGGATTAGAAATTTATCCCATATTTTCGGCAAAGTAAACACAGCAAAGCTGTAATGCTGTGCATATTCATATCATGTTCTAAGAAGTATAGAATTGATTTACAACATTTTTAATATGATCTTAGATCAAAATTTTCAGAACAAATATTATTTTAATACGGAATCTAAAAGCCCTTCATATGTTGTGTGTTTTGCAATTTATTAATCTATAACATACTTTCAGGAAAGTAAACACAGCAATGCTGTAATGCCATGCATATTCCTATTATGATCCAAGGAAAAAAGATCATTATATATGAACTCTATGGCCTTTGGAATGGACCTATACTTAAATATATGCTCTGATTGTGGTGCTTCCTCGCTCTCCATGTAAAATCCTGTCCCATTGCTATAGTATGGAGTAAACCTATGCCTGGATTAAAATATGCAAATAAGGAATGTGTGTGAGGTTTGGGAGTAGTGTGGTGGTGGTATTGGTGGTGGTGGTGTCACAATGGTCACTAACATCCATCTGATAACTTTTGAAGATCAAAATTGACCATATATGGCCTGGATCCCTGTGATTCCTGAAACCAAGATGGCCGACACACAAGGAAAACAAAAGAATTAGGTAGTTGAGGTGTCCCAATGGTCACTAACATCCATCTAATAACTTTTGAAGATCAAAATTTACCATATATGGCCTGGATCCCTGTGATTCCTGAAACCAAGATGGCCGACACACAAGGAAAACAAAAGAATTAGGTAGTTGAGGTGTCCCAATGGTCACTAACATCTATCTGATAACTTTTGAAGATCAAAATTGACCATATATGACCTGGATCCCTGTGTTTCCTAAAACAAAGATGGCCGACATATATGGAGAACAATAAAATTAGCTAGTTGAGGTGTCCCAATGGTCACTAACATCCATCTGATAACTTTTGAAGATTAAAATTGACAATATATGAGCTGGATCCCTGTGTTTCCTAAAACAAAGATGGCTGACACACATGGAAAACAATAAAATAGGCTAGTTGAAGTCTCCCAATGGTCACTAACATCCATCTGATAACTTTTGAAGATCAAAATTGACCACATATGACCTGGATCCCTGTGTTTCCTAAAACCAAGATGGCCGACACACATGGAAAACAATAAAATTGGGTAGTTGAGGTGTCCAAATGGTCACTAACCATAACTTTTGAAGATCAAAATTGACCATATATGACCTGGATCCCTGTGTTTCCTAAAACAAAGATGGCTGACACACATGGAAAACAACAAAATTGGGTAGTTGAGGTCCCCCAATGGTCACTAACATCCATCTGATAACTTTTGAAGATCGAAATTAACCATATATGGCCTGTATCCCTGTGTTTCCTAAAACAAAGATGGCCGACATATATGGAGAACAATAAAATTAGTTAGTTGAGGTGTCCCGATGGTCACTAACATCCATCTCATAACTTTTGAAGATCAAAATTGACCATATATGAGCTGGATCCCTGTGTTTCCTAAAACAAAGATGGCCGACACACATGGAAAACAATAAAATAGGCTAGTTGAAGTCTCCCAATGGTCACTAATATCCATCTGATAACTTTTGAAGATCAAAATTGACCACATATGACCTGGATCCCTGTGTTTCCTAAAACCAAGATGGCCGACACACATAGAAAACAATAAAATTAGGTACTTGAGGTGTCCCAATGGTCACTAACACCCATCTCATAACTTTTGAAGATCAAAATTGACCATATATGAGCTGGATCCCTGTGTTTCCTAAAACAAAGATGGCTGACACACATGGAAAACAACAAAATTGGGTAGTTGAGGTCCCCCAATGGTCACTAACATCCATCTGATAACTTTTGAAGATCGAAGTTGACCATATATGGCCTGGATCCCTGTGTTTCCTAAAACAAAGATGGCCGACATATATGGAGAACAATAAAATTAGCTAGTTGAGGTGTCCCAATGGTCACTAACATCCATCTGATAACTTTTGAAGATTAAAATTGACAATATATGAGCTGGATCCCTGTGTTTCCTAAAACAAAGATGGCCGACACACATGGAAAACAATAAAATAGGCTAGTTGAGGTCTCCCAATAGTCACTAACACCCATCTGATAATTTTTGAAGATCAAAATTGACCATGTATGGCCTGGATCCCTGTGTATCCTAAAACCAAGATGGCCGACACATATGGAAAACAATAGAATTAGGTAGTTGAGGTCTTTCAATGGTCACTAATATCCATCTGATAACATTTGAAGATCGAAATTGACCACAAATGACCTGGATCCCTGTGTTTCCTAAAACCAAGATGGCCGACACACATGGCAAACAATAAAATTGGGTAGTTGAGGTGTCCCAATGGTCACTAACATCCATCTAATAACTTTTTATGATCAAAATTGACCATATATGGCCTGGATCCCTGTGTTTCCGAAAACCAAGATGGCCGACACACATGGAAAACGGTCCGAAGACTCCAAATAATCCAAAGCCACGCCACGCCACTTAAAACTCCTAAAAAAGTGCATCATACTTATGTGTACATGTATACATAAATATACATGTAGGTGGCCTTTAGTGGGTTAATAGTCAGTGGTGCTGAGAAATGTACCACCAGCAGAAGAGAACCACATGGTGCTGGGGGAGGTGGTGCCAGGCAGGTATGGGGCCACCCCAGGAGCACAGCCACCACCACCATTCAGAGGTGGGTGGGGGGGGCTATATATACTATATACCATGGCTCTGCCTAAGGTGTCCAGGGCTACCACCACTCTGTCCCCAGGGTCTACAATAACAGTTCCACCAACACCACCACTGCCACCACTTCTATGCTTGACTAATTTGCAGATTTTAATCCAGGTATAGGCATACTCAATACTGTACCTATGAGACAGGATTATACACGGAGAGCGAGGAAGCACCACTATGAGAGCTTGTATTTAAGAATGGGTCCCCTCCTATAGCCGTTCATTCCTAAGAATGAACGGCAATAAAACAGAACTAGTGTTAGGGAACCGTAGGTCATTCATTTTGTGAAATCTTTCTCGAAATGTACGCATATTCCTACTTGTGCTTCTCAATAGTTTCGATGCTTAATCAGACTCCACGTAACAGTAGCAAAATGTCAGTTACAATAATAGCCCTTCATGAACGAACATTTGGACACCAAAGCCAGATGCTAGCTAATATGAGGGGTAAAGAATGCAGAATTTCTGTCTGTCACACAGCTGCCTAAAGCAAAATAACATTAAGAGACCCCCCCCCCCCTTTTATTTTTAGTTTGTGCTTTATCCTTCTAATATGACTGTCTACATCTTTGTCTACTGTTCATCAAAAAGTATATAGGCCCTATTCAACTAAAAGGAAAAATATAAACCGTATACCTCAAACTCTTTGACCCTATATGAGGCTATCAGAAACACACATTTATTCTTGACCTAAACATTTAGGACACCAAGGGCTAGGTTGTGTGCAGGTGGGTTTGAGAGTTGGAGTTCGTTCAGGCTGTGTGTCCGGCCCTCCTCCATATCCAAACATGCTGCGTGATGTTTCAGGATGGCAAGACCCAAAGTCCACTGGGACTCTGTCGGCTGACTTAATATAGGATATGTATGGATCAAGTGGACTTTGGGTCTTACACTGATACCCAGTGTCCACTATACGTATATCAGTCCCCCGATCTCCTTCATCCCCCACCTTGCCCCTCTCCCATCTAGACAGCCCCATGCATTGGAAAGCAGCCGTTAGGTATTGGATCCATACGCGGCCGTATAAATAGATAGAACTAAACGACCGTGGTGTACGAGGTGGTCGATCCACCACGAGGGAGTTGTCTCCCCCAAGGGCGTTAGCCCGAGGGGGAGACAACTCCCGAGGGGTGGATCAGCCACCGAGGGCACCAGGGGAGTTTAGTTCTATATTTATTTTATGTTTTTAGAGTGTCTAATTAACTGAAAATTAGCAAAATCCGTTACCGTAGTCCCCCGTACGAGCGGCGGTCCGCCATTTTGAATGTTTACATGCACCCAGAACGAGGCTGCAGTGGTGGATCTGCCGCTGTGGTGGATCGACACACGTTACGCCACTGGGGGTGTGGCGATCGACGGCGCAATGCTATCTCTACGGGAAGAAGTTATTCACATAAAATAACGGTCGTTATACCGTTGGGGGGCAATCGATCGGCAGTTTGCTGGCCTGGCACATGTACCGTTTGAAAGTCAATAGAGAGGTTAAGATTTGCCTATTTGTAACATGTGCGGCAACGTCTAGCCTACCATTTCTTGCCATTCTAGGCGTACACGCTGCCATACACGTCGTGATCTTAACCTCTCTAATAGCACAAAAACACGCAGCCAGCCCCCCATCCCCCCACACACCCTTCTCCTATATCTCTCAGCCTCAGTGTTACCTACACCTCTACGACAGTTCTTCACTTCGCCACCAATGACAGTATCCTACAGACAGGGTAATCAAATAATCCTCTCCGCTATAGGCCTGGTATCTCAGAGAAGTAGGGTCTGGGGTAATATTAGATAGATTCTAGCATGTTTACTGCATACACAGATAGGCCTTTATTCGTACCATTTTTGACGATTTTCGACAATGCACATACTTATCATAGAAACATGGTATTATGGTTGGCAAGGAAGATGGTGAGTCAGACTCTATACTCGATTTCCAGATACCCCTATACAATTCTTTATGGTAGCTGAGATAGAGTGCATCATGCCAATCAGGGCATGATGCACCAATGAATCAATGTTTATTTCTCAGCTGATTTCAAAGTGTAATAATATCGATTTTAATGTTTTCACGCATACTGATTCTTTTTTTTTTTTTTTCAAATTTCAGACCAATATTCCTGATGGTTTTTGAGACAGAGTGCATCATGCCAGTCAGAGCATGATGCATCAATGAATCAACACACATTTCTCTGCTGTTTATCAACAGATTATTATCAGCTGTTTATTGATAAATTTCAAAGTGTAATATATCGATTTTAATGTTTTCATACTGATTCTATTTTTTCAATGTATAGACCCATATTTCTGATAGTTTCTGAGATAGAGTGCATCATGCAAGCTAAGGCATGATGCACCAATGAATTGAAGGCTATTAATCTTTTTAATATCAATATTTGGTCACCATAAGTCAGTAGTTTATATTTGCAAGCATATATGCACTCTATAAGGGACCAATAGAAAATGTCTATATTGAAAAGTACCAGGACACTACATAATTATGCTAATTATGTAAATAATATGTGTGGATATGGAGTGTTTGGTATCAAAGAACATACCCACAGTGTGGATGCGCACTACCTTCAGCCAAAAGCTATCTATTTTGAGAGGTTGAAAAATGGTTTTGTTGAGGGGGGTTCGTGCCAGTGAGGGACTGGCAAAAATATTTGCCTTAAAAGGGAAGGGGGGGGGCCTGAAAACCTCATGTAGGAGTTCTCCCATAGTGTGACCTATGACTTAAGGGTATCTTGAGCTGGCGACCATCGTGGTGATTTTTATTTTCATCTCAGACAAATGTGTCCAAAGTTATCAAAAAATTGGGCTTTGAGGGTAATAATGAAAGAATGGTAATTAGAATAGGGTAGATCGAACGTGCCGAAAGCAAATGAAACAAACTACAAGTCCAAATTATGAACCCTTGCTGAGAAAAAACTTGTTTTGAATCTTGACGTGATGCCTACTTTAACTCTTCTTCTACCACATTCTACATAAAAATAAGTCTACCAGAACCAAATAATTTTAAGCTTTATTTGGATAGGAATTTTATGAATAGAATATGATGTGAGCTTTCAGAAAACGAAAGAATTTTCTAGATATTCCAATTATAAGTGAACTTATGAAGGACTATGCTGTCCCTAATAATCAAAATGTGTGAGACTTGTATTAGCTGGATTAGGCCTTAATTGAAGAGAAATGGTATGACAAGCATGGCATGCAGATGTAACAATTATTGCAATACTACCAATGTTCAAACTGAAATATTTCAGTTAGAAATGCATCTATCAATATGAAATAAATTGCAAATCATAGATGCTTTTTAAGAATTATCAGATTTTTTATCAGAAAGGTATTTACAAAAATGTTGTTTTCTTGTTGCCATGGCAACCAAAAGAAACAAAAATTGTGATATCTAGTTATTTTGTTGCCTTTTGTTGCCATGGCAACCAGGATTTTACCCAGAATACATCAGAATATACTCTTGATTTTGGCACCAACGTTTTCCTCGTGGAAAATTACCCTTAGTCACTTTTTGACACAAAATTGATAATATTTTTAATTTTTTTCAACTTTCCCCCCTTAATATTGCTCAAATCATGGCACAAAAAAAAATAAAACTCATCTATGTTCACCTGCATACCATCAAGAGGGAAATATGCAGAGAGCTAAATGGTTTGGGCTGTCCAGAGAGGAACTACCATAGGACAAGTCTTGAAAAAATCGTGAGATTTGACCAATATTTATAGAAGTTATAAGGGGTGAAAAATCGTCAAAAATCGGCGTGTAACTCGCAAAAATGCGCGTTTGGTAAAGCAGCAGTAACTCGCAAAAATGCGTGATTGGTAGAAGAGTTAAGGTTGACTTTAGAGGGTCCGTTTGATCGCATCGGGATGCACAAACTCTGAAAATGGGGTAAATCGAACGTGCTGAACGCAATGAGACATACTATAAGTCTGAATTATGAACCCCAACAAAAAAAAAATTGTTTTAATTCTTGACATGATGCCAGGCAAAGCATGATGCACCAATGAATCAATGCCTATTTCTCAGCTGTTTATTGACAGATATCAATGTGTATTATATCTAAGTACTGACATACATTGACTAATTGCTGACAAATTCTGAGTAAGTAGTGACATATATTGACTAATTGCTGACAAATAGTGAGAATGCTTAAATAGGCCCTACTGAATAAAACACAGAAAGGCGACGAAACACAAAACACCGCACAGTCACCAAGTATTAGTAGTTTCAATTTGTTAGCATATGAATTCTACAAAGGAGCAATAGAACATATCTATGTATATTGAAAAGTACCAGGACACTGCATAATTATGCTAATTATGCAAATAATATGCACGGATATGGAGTGTGCAGTATTTATCTGGGGTGTTTCATCCCCCTAAAGAACATGCCCCCTAAAAAATTTGTTTCGGAAAAGAATAAGCGAAATAAAGTTTTTAACCAGGGGGTTTTCGGCCCCAGCTGGATCACATATACCCTTACCATGGTAAGGACGTGCATTACCTTCAGCTAAAAGCTATCTGCTTTGCGCGCAACGGCCAAAAAAGGGCAGGTTTGAGGAAGGAATGGATCTAAATAAGGTTTTTTTTGGGGAAGCGGGGGCACATGCCAGTCCAGGCACTGGCAGAAAGGTCCAAGAACTGGCAGTTTTACAAAAACCATCACATCTCCCTTACTATTGATCGCACAGGAATGTGCAGCACATGATTTGGTATCAGTTTTTTGAGAGGATTACTCCTACAACATCAAAATGTAATTTTGACTGATATTTCCAATTTTAGACCATGTAAAATCACAAAAATGCCCATAACTTTCCACCAAATCATAGTAGAAAAAAAATTCAAAGAGCTTTGGGCTCCTCTGGAAAATCGGCTTTCTCTTGGAACCCTATTATCGCCCAATGATGTATCTCAGCCTTCAGGCCATTTTGGCCTTTCCCCAGCATTTTTGGCCTCTACAGCGATGTTTTGAGGGCTTTGATGAAAGAATGATACAGACCTGTTCTTGGACAACCATTCTCGGACCACCAACAGGGCCGTGCATTACGCGGTGTCATGCTTTGTTCAAATCTAACAATTTCCTGCAATTTCTCGGCACCATGTGGCAAACAAGGACGAGTTGTGACAATAATCCCTTTGTATTGCGACCATCAAGCAAGATTCCTTTCAAATAATAGCACATTTGCGCCGAAAGCACCGACATCGGGAACAACAACATTTTCACTGGTACCACGGTGCTGCAGCGGTCCTGCAGTGGTACCAGCGAAGTGGCTTCTGGCTGTGTTCGTAAACACCTGAAAGCCTGGCGGTCTATAACTCGTCGAATATGCGACAATATGAATGAAATACTGCAGAATTGTCACAGATATAATGTTTTATTGTCACTCATCAGTTTTTATCACAGGGAACTGGGAAATTGAATTACTCACCCATATGAGAGGGCTAACATGCTGTCGAATGCACCCGGGTGACAGATTCTGCCACTCCATCAGCCAATCAAAAAAAGGGACGCGGGGTCAATGCGTCCATGTGCATCTGCCTAACTGTCAATCAAAGATGGGGAACGTGGGGTTTCAGCCAATCATGGGGAGTGGGGAGGGGGAGGGGGGAAGCATTCTGCAGCATTTTAGGGCAGACCGGATGAAGGGGGTATAACCCTCACATACATTTATAATCTAAATCCCGATCACCGGTCAAAATGAGCAGTCAGGACTCAACTACAGCTGTCTGGGCGGGCAAGAAGGGTGGGAGTGGAGGGAGAGACCAGTCAGATTCTATACTCGATATCTGACAATAAGGATTCCAGGTAAACGGTGCTTTCCAGTATTGCTATAAATAAACTGCTGTCGCGAGACAGCAGTTTGATAAAACTAAGTTGTCATTCAACGATTAAGGCCCAGAAGATTGCAATATGGTACTAATGGTATGAGGGTAGGCATATCTAAAAACTTGAAAACTCCAGCTGGCCTTAATTGCCCGGTATGCTAGGTACCATCGATAGTCTACTAGGCCTCTGTCAACGAAATTTATATAGGAAAATGTATGGCTAATTCGCGCGTCAGAGGCCAAGTGGACTATGGGTCTTATGAAAGCACATTACATCGATAGTCCACTAGACCTCTGTCACAGAAATTTATATAGGAAATGTATGGGCCCAAGCGCACAACAGAGGGTGGCTGTAGGAGACCATGGTGTGTGAGTGACCATGTGTTATTGCACAGTGAGGTAGGGGTTAGGTGGCTGTAGGAGATCATGATGTGTGACTGTGTGTGGTTGTACAGTGAGGTAGGGGTTAGGGTGGCTGTAGGAGACCATGGTGTGTGACTGTGTGGTCGTAGAGTAATGTACATAGAGTTTAGGGTGGCTGTAGGAGACCATGATGTGTAAGTGACCATGTGTTATTGTACAGTGAGGTAGGGGTTAGGGTGGCTGTAGGAGACCATGATGTGTGGCTGTGTGCTCGTACAGTGATGTACATAGCGGTTAGGGTGGCTGTAGGAGACTGTAATGAGTTGAAGGAAGAACCAAGACCTTGCAATTTGGTGCCTCATGCTAGACTAACGTTTAATTCACGCATTATCACTCAACTTCCGGTTCTCGGTCTAGTTAACATTCTACACACAAGATGGCGCCAGGCGCATACATTACATCTCCCTTTTTCTCTCTTTTTTGTTTTTAACAGAGAAGTTACTATATAGCACAACCATCAAATACACCAATGAACATGACTTAACCAGTCTTCAATATAGCGAAGGCTACTTTGATGTGAAAAAAAAAATCAAGGGTCTGTCTTCTTTTCTTGAACAGTCTCATGATAAAAAAATGCAAAATACCATAATATCAAATCCCTTTGGGTCACTTATAGTTTATGTCACAGTGACTAACTGAACAGTCCTTTTGAAGATAACACATAAATGTTTCAAAGATCGAGCTTTTTGGGTGGTTTTCTCAACCTACCACTACTGGTGCGATATGGAGCACCATCACCTTGAGCAGAGTCTTTTCTGCAAGTAGGAGTTGAAGGCACTTCTTTTGGGCAACTAAGAGTAACAGTTGGGTGAGGTGATTTCTGTGACGAGAATAGCTTAGGTGGAGATGGTAAGTCAGCATGTGTTTGTCGTATGATATCAATAGGTGGTAACAGTTGTTCTCTGGGCCACAGTAGCCCTAGTTACTTCAGAAATACAGTTATTGTTAGCATTCTTGTTGGCCTCATGTGTTGCCAATCATAGATGCTGACAGTTTCTCCCATACTTTCGCCCTTCATGCTCTACCACATAAGACCTTGGCTCCTCATGATGTCTCACAACAGTCCCTGGCACCCATTTCTTAGATCCTGAAAATGGTGACATTCTTACTGGATCACCTACTTTAAGTGGTGGTAGGTCACTTGGGTGCTTGGCATCATGATAATGTTTCTGTGACCTTTTAGATTGGTCCAAGGCCTTTCTCACATCCTTAATGTCTATCTGTTTTGGGTTTAGTAACTCTGTAGCTATTGGAATCGTGTTACATGGTCTCCTGCCCATACTAAGCTGTGCCGGTGACAGGCCAAAACTCTCCATCGGTGTTGTTCTATGATCTAGGAGTGCCATATATTTGTCACTGGCTTTGGCCTAAAGTCTTTTCACTGTTTGCACTGCTCTTTCGGCCTCCCCATTAGATTGAGGGTAGTTTGGAGATGATGTGACATGTGTAATGTGTCTTATCACACAAAATCGTTTAAAATCCTGACTGGAGAACTGAGGTCCATTATCTGTCCTAAGAGTCTTTGGTAGGCCATGAACTGCTAGTTGGCACACCAGAGTCTCTTGTGTAGTTGCCGATGACATGTCATGCAGTTTATCTACTTCAATAAATTTAGTCATATAGTCTACAGTCAGCAAACAGTTTTGTCCTTTCCACTCAAATATATCACTAGCCACCTCCTGCCAGGGGTGTTGGGGTGTTGGGGTTGGACGTAGGGTCTCTGATGACTGCTTATTCTGATAAGTATTTCAGGTTGCACATACACTGACCAGATCTTCAATTCTTTGGCTCATCCCTGGCCAGTACAGTGCTTCCCTCGCTCTCTGTTTACACTTTGTGATGCCAAGGTGGGATCCATGAACCTGGGTGAGCATCTCTGCTTGAAGACTAGGTGGCACCACAATCCTCATCCCTTTATACATAATGCCATCCGATACTGCAAGCTTATCTCTATAGGACCAGTACTCCCTTATGCTGTGTTGCACTTGTTCTTTTGTATCTGGCCAACCTTTGAGTATGATGCTGTACAGCTCGTTCATCTCATCAGCTGTTGTGTCTTGGAAACTGCGATACTGGGTTGGAGCAACAGCGATAAAGTTAACCATGTTAACTGTAATGTGTTCTATGTCTTCTTCTGCTCCTGGCAGGTTTGCCCGGCTCAGTGCATCTCCCATAGGAATATCCTTTCCTGGAACATAGCAGACATTTAGGTCATAGGGCTGAAGGCGTAGGATCATCATCTGGAGTCTCATTGGCGCTGCTAATATAGGCTTCATGAAGATCAATTGAAGTGGTTTATGGTCTGACTGCACAACCACTTCTTTGCCAAAGACATAGTGATGAAATTTCTTGCAACAGTGGACATATCCTCGTTCTGTGTTTGTCAGGGCCCTTGAGGTATATGCCACTGGTTTGTCATTTTGGAGCAACACACCTCCTAGTGCGTAGCTGGATGCATCACACTGAATCTTGACTGGTTTCTGCACATCATAGTATGCCAGTACTGGGGCAATGCAACACAGGTCTTTTAGCTTCTCGAAGCTGCACTGGTCAGGCTCTTCCCACACAAACTCTGAGTCTTTCTTTTTGAGTGCACGTAGAGGTGCTGCAATCTCACTGAGGTTAGGGATGAACTTTGAGATATACTGAACAAACCCCAGAAATCGACGAACACATTCCTTTGTCTGGGGTGTCAGCATCTCTCTCACAACCTTGACTTTGTCTGGGTCAACCTTTAGACCTTCTGACAAGACAATATGGCCTACATACTTGATGCTAGATTTCCTGACCTGGTACTTTCCGAAGTTAAACTTCAAGTTCCACTCTGTAGCTCGTCCTACTACTCTTTTCATAATAGCGTCATGGTGGGTTGTGTCTCTCCCTGCTATCAGAATGTCATCCATCACTGCATATGCACCCGAGATATCCTGTAGCATGTCATCCATTATCCTCTGGTAGATTTCAGGTGCGGATTTCACCTAAAAGGGTAGCCTCAGCCACCGATACCTTCCAACTGGTGTGTTGAATGTTGTCAATAGACTTGACTCATAATCCAGCTTAATTTGCAAGAAACCGGATTTTGCATCAATAACAGTGAATACTTTGCTTCTCCCTTGGATGCAACAATGTCCTCAATGGTAGGGGTTGGGTAATGTTCCCATCTAATCGCTGTATTTAGATCTCGTGGATCAAGGCAAATTCTTATTTTATCATTCATCTGGACTACCACCATGGAACTTACCCAGTCTCTGGGTTCTGTGACTTTGGTGATGTGACCATCCTCCTCCATTTCTTTCAGTATTACCACAATCTTCTCACGCAGAGCAAGGGGTTGACGTCGGGCTCCATGCACAACTGGCTTTACAGTTGGATCTATCTTGAGAGAGTAGATCCCTGGAAGAGTTCCTGTCAATTTCTTCAGCTCTGGGTATTGATCTATGCCTCGATCGACTGTGTGGATATGCTTCAGGAGACCCAATTGTGTGCATGCTGACCCTGATAGGAGTGAAGTTTGGTCCTGCTGTCTGATGTAAAACTTAACTTTTATTTCATGAGACTTCCATATGACTGGGAATACTGCAGTGCCAAGTAGTGGGATTGGGTGCTGGGAATAGGATTGATAAACATGCTTGGTTGGACGAATCAGAGATTTATCCACCATCCGATTATAAGTCTTCACTGACATGAAAGACTTGGCTGCACCAGTGTCGAGCTGAATCCGAACCTTGACACCACCAATTATCAGTTTTTCCCACCACTCACTCTGAGGATCCTTTGGCTGTTGCACAGTATTGACCAGGTGAGCAAGCCCATCATCACTAACTGACTCGTCACCACTGTCCTCGGATTGCTCGTCGACCACATGTGCACCTTTCTGAGACTTACTTTTGACTTTTCTCTTTGCTTTATAACAGACTGCTGCAAAATGGCTTTTATTTTTACAGTATTTACAGGTCGCACCATGGGCAGGGCAATATTCATGTGTGGCATTGTAGCCACACTTGTCACATAGTTCTAACTTATGTGGTTTTTCTTTAGATGTCGAGGGCTTTTTTCTCATTTTGGGTGGCTCCTGTTTCTTAACTACCTTAACAGTGTCATCCTCCTCCCAATTCACCTCCTGTAATGTCTCTTTGGAGGATTCATAGCTTTGACCAAATGTGATGGCCTATTCAAATGAGGGTGAGTTCCTCCCCTTTGTCGAAGCACTTCTCCTTGACCTTTGCATGGCGGGACCGAATAACTATCATGTCTCTAAGCATGCGGTCCTCATGTGTACCATATCCACAGTCCTTTACCAGTACATGCAGAGAAGTCACAAAGTCATCAAATTTCTCATCAGGCTTCTGCCTACAATGCAAAAACCTAGCTGTAGCCCTGATTTCATCTCTAAAGGGTTTTACATAGTCCTCATACTTTTTGAATACTGACTCAAGAACTTCATTTTCTGCTGCCGCATCATTCCCATCTGCAGGCTCCCAAGGGAAGGTGTCATACAATTCGCGACCTTTATTACCAATAAATGTCAACAAATAATTCACTTTTTCTACTTCTCTTTTGCCTGCCAATGGACCACCAAAATGGGAAACACAGTGTTGTTTAAACCATTTCCATTCTCTAACCAGGTCTGAAGCATCCCAATCCATGGATGGAATATTTTTCTCAGCCATTTTTACTATTTTGAGCCTTTAAGTCACTGTAGATGTTCACAACTAGCTGCCAGCACCACTAAATCAATGTTAGACACTAACACACTTATAGAATAGGCCTCAACATGCAAATAGCACAAAGTCAGTTCAATATGGGATTGGTTGGACCAAATTACTAAAATTCCCATGTACCACACAAGTTCACAGTAGACTAGCAGAGTTCAACCAAGCACCAACATGTAGCTTCACTTTCAGGGTTCTTGACTTGAGATCCAGGCTGGACACTTTGGTCTACTCACAATTTCCTGGATTCAATTCTTCACAAAATGACATCTCCTGGTAAGCTTATACATCAATTCATCAATTGGCATTACCAGGTGGGTTTGCTTCCTCTTCTACAGCTGTAGAAACACTTCTGACAACCATGTAATGAGTTGAAGGAAGAACCAAGACCTTACAATTTGGTGCCTCATGCTAGACTAACATTTAATTCACGTTTTATCACTCAACTTCCGGTTCTAGTTAACATTCTACACACAAGACGGCACCAGGCGCATACATTACAGAGACAATGATGTGTGAGTGACCATGTGTTTTTGTACAGGGAGGTAGGGGTTAAGGTGGCTGTAGGAGACCATGATGTGTGACTGTGTGGTCGTAGAGTAATGTACATAGGGTTTAGGGTGGCTGTAGGAGACCATAATGTGTAAGTGACCGTGTGTTATTGTACAGTGAGGTAGGGGTTAGGGTGGATGTAGGAGATCATGACATGTGATGCTGTACAACGGGGTAGGGGTTCGCTAGCATATAATATACAATGAGGTACTGGTAGATCTCCGCTAGGAGACCACTGAATGCCAGCTGGGTCCTGTGAGATCTGCAGCTGAGGCAGTGTTAAATGATTTTCTTCACATCAAGACTGTCTGTTGTGCTATAATGCACGAATGCATCTGAGTGCATTATAGGACAACAGGCAGTCGAGATGTGAAGAAGGAGTTGTCTATTGTCTTTATAAAACGTTGTACATTTCATTTCAATCACTTAAGTACCTAATTAAGGTATGTGTAGACCAATTAATGGCCCTTGACTTGTTTACAGCTATGGTGACCTTGCTCAGGTGTGCACTGTACTCCTGTAATGCACTCAAGTTCACTTCTATCGTGCAGCGGAGCACTGCCAGCTGTTTTATAATAAAGGCATAAATAACAAATAGAGGTTCACGAGTTGATTATAGGGGCAGATAAGAAGCACGAGGCCGTAGGCCGAGTGTCTTTTTATCTAGCCTCTATAATCAACGAGTGAACTTCTATTTGTTATGTATGGCGTTTATACCATGGTTTCCTCCATTTTCTTAAGTAATTACCTTATAAAATGAAGAAATAAAAATCCAAGCGATACGTCTTGTTCAGTCTCCTCCGCCATTTTGGTTTCTCGGCGAGACGACAAAGCCGCTTGGACGCAAAGTGTTACGTTGGCGTGTGTCCGAGGGGTATTTTCATAGTAGAACCGCTGGTAAGGACTGCGCGCGGCAGCCAGAATACCCTTAGAGCATATGCCAACGTGACAACTTGTGTCTCGCCGTGGTAAATAATCCGTGCGCTACGCAGTCAACATGACGGAGAAATTGTCGCTCGATTCGATTTTTATTTCTTCAATCCTGTTGAAAATACACTTTAAATCATGGCGAATTAAAGGTAGGTGATAGATTATAATGTCTTCTTTCATCCTCTATACGCATTAAGCTTCTAATGCTATAGTTTTTTTATTATCGAATTAAATCTATCATGTCAATTTGCTGTCATATCCTTTCAATCCAAGTGTCAACATCCGTTCACTTAGCGCGTACTATTCGAACGTCATTATCCGCTCCAGGCATCGTAAAATCATTCAAGAATGTGATAACCATGGTATAACGTGTATTAACATGGTCACGGTCAATAACCGGAAAGACACCTGTTGACCCCTGCGTGCAGGAGACGGCTAACGAGGGCGCATAGTCAGCAGTCCTGGAAGCAGGCACCTCTGTGTACTCGAGTGATTAGGTAGGCCTCGGTATCCACTGGCTTCTGTAGCCTATAGACTACTCTCCTGTAGAGCACCCAGGGATCTCAAGAGTAATGATATCAGCCATTATGAAGAATGATTCATCTTACAAATATTTCTTTTGTTTTGTTTATTTGCAACGTTGGTGTATTTATTGACAATGACGTTTACCATAACTTTTTTGGCCTTACTACAGCAACCAAAGTATGTGCCCCAAACTAGATGTCCTAATATCCATCCACAAGGTGCCAAATAGGAAATTAGGACAGCAATTTTAATATGAAGTAGACAGATTTATTGGAACTACAGATGGTAATCTTAATTGTAGTGGGTGGTAAAAAATAAATTGATTATATGACTTATTAGAGAAAAGGCTGATTTTCAGAGCTTGTACACACCTTACTATTACCATGAGTTTCTGTTCTATATAGATGACATCCCCAAAGAGATAGATCCTTTCATGTTATATAGAACGTATACACATTGTTAATCGTTTCTGAATACCTGTGCAGCGCTACCCATACAAAGATATACCCCGGTAGATCTACCATCTATAGAGTACATACATGCACCATCCAAGTGACCGATGTTTATAGTCGTATGTAGCATATTGTCAGAGTATCCATTTTCAGTCTGTCACAGGCTGTCTGCAGGGTCTTCCCCCGGGGGACATCATCAAACGTAACAAATTGTGGTCGGTCACATAGCTAACGAAGAGTCTAGGATCGTTATAAATGCATGAGTTTACCATATATTCCAATTGTATTCCTGTACAATTCCTATTAGGGCCTATGTATCCATCGACCACTACGTTTTTCCTCATACAAATGTAGGCATGTGGAATATAAAATAACGTTGTCCCTTCCTATCAATCTGTAGCCGTATTACTGAAATATAAATGAGCGTTATGTATTCTCATTGAACCAAAAACCTCTAGCTCTAGAAACAAGGAGCATCGTGACACATTTGTGTGCATGCTCTGGTTAATGTGGCACGGGATATTTATTTTAGGCCCACACCTTCACTCTTAGAGCCTCTATGTCCCTCAGTCCACACCTTCTCTCTTAGAGCCTCCTTGCCCCTCAGCCCAAATCTTCACCCTTGGAGGCTCCATGTCCCTCAGCCCACCCCTTCACCGTTAGAGCCTCCATGTCCCTCAGCCCACATCTTCACCCTTAGAGGCTCCGTGTCCCCCAGTCCACACCTTCACCCTCAGAGCCACCGTGTCCCTCAGTCCACACTTTCACTCTTAGAGCCTCTGTGTCCTTCAACCCATCCCTTCACTCTTAGAGCCTTTGTGTCCCTCATCCCACACCTTCATCCTCAGAGCTGCGTGTCCCTCAGCCCATACCTTCACCCTCAGAGCCGCGTGTCCCTCAGCCCACACCTTCACCCCAGGGATTCTGTTGTCTAATCCCAAACATCGACCTCAGGGCAACTGTGTCCCTTCATCCTAAGGGCTTCCCTGTTCCTCAGCTTCAACCACCACCCCAGGGATTCTGTTTGCCGATTAAATCCCCAAGATTCACCCCTTCACTGTCTCTGTGCATCTAAACCCCAACATTCACCATGGGGCTTCTGTGTACGCAATCTCGAAACCTGGCTTCATATTCCACATGAAGGCCTGTGTGTCCTGACCTTCATCTCCGTCGCAGGGCATGAACATTTTAATACGTTTTCGAATTTATGAGGTCACATTTTTCACTAGTTCATTTAGGTTTTGAAAAATGAAATAGATGGCATAGGATTTTTTATATGTAAATTTGAATAGCTTAGGGAATGACAGTGCATATGGTTTATAGCTAAAGAAATGCGGTCATTGATAGCTACCAGCACAGGTTTGATTAAATTGGATTATGGACCCAAGTCATCGGTTATACTTACAAAAATATACTTTAATTTACATTATTACACGATTTCTGTGATTCTGAGTGCTTTTCCTGGATATTTCCATGCACATACCTGTCGATATTGCATGGCATGATGCATGCATCATGACTTTTGTAAGGTGTGCGGTTATCCAAGGATAACAGGCACCCAGTGCGGTTATCCATGGATAACCTGCACACCTTACATGTCCTTACATGTCATATGTTACATTTTAAAACCTACGAAATTTTTCATTGCCAGGGTAGGGGTCGAACCTGCAGTCTCATACGCCAGATCCAACTCCCTATGCATTGCGCCACAGGGACTGACGAGAAACGGTGTGTGTTTGCTTGGTTAGATTGTAGAGGGAGGTGGGACGAGTCCCGGTCCGGGCTGTCCGCTGCCATAACCATGAGACGCGGGACGCATTCAAATCAAACCAAGCCGGGCGCCGAAGTGTGCGGCCCGGTGGTCTAGTGGTTAGCGCATTGCGCTCAGCTTCTACAGGTAGGCGGGAAGAGTCCTGGTCCCGGCGAATCCTTTTTTTCGCATCCGAGCAATAGACACACTTGTGTGTTAACAAGGGATAATTACCCTCGGGCTGTGCCCTCGTGAATCATCCATTGATTACTTGTTCAATATACTTTGGACCAGCATTTCCCAAACAGTGACGGATGGATATTGTGGGATTTGAATGGGCAAACCATTGTATTTTTTCAACCGTGCCAAAAGCGAGAGTTACAATCACTAATTGTTACTATTTATGGGTCTCTGCGGGCAAACAACCCAATATACCGAGTTGACCTAGGGATGCATGTAGGGTAATGTGACAATGTCACATCTACATGCAGTCTATCCATACATGCTAATCATGTCTTTGGGAATTATTCAATATGTAAAATTATAATATCCTCTTACAAATAAGACATATTAAATATAAGACTGTGCTTCATTTCTTCATCTGAGAATATACTTTCTGACACAACTCAATATCTTAAGAGCTTTCAACTCAAGGTGCATCTACCCGACCACGTGTAGGCAATGTTTGCCCACAGGTACCAGCCCTGTGACGTAGCAGGGGCCTAACTGTAACTCACGCTATATAGACCCCAGAATGGTATATCGACTACATCGCCTGTATGGGGAGGGGTGGGGTAGGCCACTCGAAGCAGTAGGCCTGCATGTTGTTACGGTGTGGGTCTGTTAGTGTTTAAGAATTACTTTCAAGTTCCAGGTGCGGCCGTATTGCATTAGCACGTTAGGATCCACAACCCACCTGTGGCTGTCCTGTCCATCAAGTGGGCGGGCATGGGAGGAGGGATGGGTGGCGGGGGTCCCTAACAGACTTCATCACTGCTGCCACATCTGGAGGAAGAGAGGCTGGAGCAACATTGGCCCAGGTCGGCTACCCACATCCTCACCTGAACATCAGCGCCAAACCATAGATTACATAGAACTGCGGCCTCTGCACTCACTTTTACCGACTCGGGCAAAACATCTCACAGGTGGTGATCGATATGTAACGGTGAGCGCCAGCCCAACTGAACTCCAACCACCACCCTACTGCTCTTACAAGCAGACGGACATCTGTACTCATGTGGTCTAACCCTGTTTAGTTGGTAGCACCAATTGAACGGGCCGCAGCCAGAGAGAGTGCGTTTTTCCCTGTGAGTATTTTTTCCCTGTTGGTGGTGCTGGTTTGGCTTAAATTACTTCATGGCCATTTATGTCTCTGTTTCTGTTTCCATAGACGTGGTGAGCGTGAACGGAGGAGAGCTAGCTGGTCGCCTAGCCCACCACTGCTACCAGTGCACCATCTGGGCAGACATCACTTACAGAGACATCATTACTACCGCGTGAGGTGGACGGATCGTGTCAAAGGTCAGGCCAAATGTGTTTTATCCCATATATCCCCTGGAGGGGTGGTACGGCCTTGAGGGGTAACTGGAACTCCAGTAACAGGGACGCACTGGAGGATGGGTTGGTGCTGGTAAGGACAGGCATAGACATACCGTAATTCCTCGCGTATAAGGCGCGCATTATACACGAGGATGGACCTCTGGTGCGCCTTATAGAAGCAGAATATTTTAGGGAAAGTTTTCACAAAAATGTTACCAATATTCCTAAGAACATACACAGTGTCAGGAAACGATAGGGGAAGCGATGAGATGGCCATAGATCTTTGAATTCCGAAAATCCATTGATTAGAACAGAAGTTATGATATCTTATTTTTTCTCTCTAACATCTACAAAGTCTGGGTGCGCCTTATACGCGAGATGCGCCTTATACGCGAGGTATGACGGTAGGAAGAGTGAGGTGGACTGTTGCCAACGCCGCACGCCCCATCTACCTGGGACAAACGCCCGTTGTGTAAGCAGCAGCGTAGCCCTGGAAGACGTTAGTGCAGGTGACGACGGTGTCGTAGCGAAAGTGCTGGTGGAGGCTAGGTATTGGGCAATCTGGCCCCAGCTCGACCACTAGTGTGAGTCGTCTCTGGCGACCAGCGTTTCTGGGTAAAAGTAGTTCTGTGCACTGGTTGCTGTAGTGGTTAAATGTAGGCAGGTATAGTGCATATTAATATTCCCCAGAATATGGGGACCCACAATCCCCAAACACGAGAGAGGGAGTTCCCTGAATCCCGACCGGATGAGACTGGGTGTTGGGTGCGACTGTAGGAGGCAGCAGCAGCAGCTCAGCAGGAGCAGAAGCACACACAGTACTCACAACACACAGGCAGCACCGGGCACCCAGTGGCGGCCCCATAGCGACAGTGAACTGACTGCCGCACCACACAGCGGTCTTAAACACACTGGAGGCCAGCCGCCAGGAGGAATGAAGACCAAGGGTCTGCTTCTATTGGAGGTACTGGAGGATCAGTGAACAGCAGGCAGCATAGATCATGTACCTGCCTGTCAGTCACCAGGATGGTGTCCACTCTGAATTTAGCTGATCGACTTTACTTCTCAATTCCGGTGTTAGGCATTTTTTCCCCACACAGTACATGTAGTGGATAAAAGGAAACCAATCGGTTATTAACCCCTGCAGTCCTCTCTACCCTTACCCACTGCTGCTGACATTACCAAAGCCCTGGAGGAGGCTTGTCTATAGACCATTACCATTGATGTGTAGGGACCACCCTCTGCCTGCTTTAACTGTGGGAGGCAGATATCAAGCTCGTCTGTAATAACAAAAGGAGGCCCAGGACGTGGAGGAGACTTTACTTACTCCTGGGCCTGCCCCTCCCCGGCCTGTTGGCAGAGGGTGGCAGGGGTGACGGTGGAGTACCTCGTACAAATAGAGGTAGCGAGCTGCTCCCAGGTGGAGGGAGCAGCTCTTTTGATGCCTTAGCCACCCAACACCGCCACCTGTGACAGAAATCTTACCTACAGCTTTAAGGCATTCAGACATCTTCTTCCAACTACCTCCATTTCCTTATACTACTACATGTTCTAAGCACTACAAGTCCGGTTCCTGTTGGACCCAAACGGATGACCGACATGTCCTCCGGTCTAGTGCCGCCAGGGGGACTCACTCATAAGGCCAAGTAGTCAGAGACATGCGCATGCCGTCGTTACAGCGTCGGCATATCTTACTCTCGCCGACTACGACTACGACGACGGCCGACCCGACGACGTCGGGGATGCGGGAGGCGGCGCGAGAGGAGTGCTGTCGTCATCTCTGACGTATATAGTAGGCGGCGGGTGGGCGCGGCGCCCGACATGGCCGTATAGGGAGAACGGCCACAGAAGCGCCACCAACGTGCATCTTCAACACTACTAGCAGCAGCCAGCACTCAACAAGTAGTGCATGCAAGCAGCTGCCTATTCGAAATACGGGTATTGTTATTATTATCATAAGCATTTCCTTCCTTGCTGTCCTTTGCTTTGTACAAGCATAATTGCATACAGACATAAGTTTGCGTCTGATTTGCTGGTGTTCCTACAAGTGAATACCTTACCCCCTGGAGGAGGCGGTGACGACGGATGTGGCTGGGGTGTGGACATTGGTGAGAGGTGTGCACGGCGTGCTGCAGCAAGCCGCGTCCGACCAGATGTGAGCGCGCTCCTCTCGGGTGTTTCGAGTTGAGGAGGACTGGAGACGACCACTGGAGGTGCGGCGCTGACGTCCCTCCCTCCCTCCCTCCTCCAGCACAGCTACAGCAGTGGGCAGTAGCGGAGGCAGGTAGGTGGTCGGCAGGCGGACGGCGCTGTGCGACAACAGACATATACCAAATACGCATATAGCCACACGGCACATCACTCTCACTTTTGTACAACATACAGACTGGGCGTAACACCAATAGTTCTCCACACAGCCCCGCCATACGGAGCACATCCTGACGGCCTTCTGTACTGCAACACCAGCCACCATTCCTCACCAACATTCCTACATGGAGTATTAGATGCTGCAGGAATATCAAAGGTACAAGTCTGCGTGTGTTGTTCATATACTGCTTATCCATCCTGATCTGCCTGATGATTTTATGCGTGCTTAAGAGGACTGAGATTGGAGGAGTGCCGCTATCTAACATTAAGGTAGGCAGGGGAGCAGCAGCATCAGGAGCAGGAGGATGTGATGGGTGGGAGTCTGCTGCAGGTACCTGCTATACACCTGGTGATGATACCTTGATCCTGACGCTGTACACTAATTAGCTAACGGCAGGTGAGGTGAGAGAGGAGGGGTAGGAGCAGGAGGACCGCTGGATGTATTTCCTACTCATTATGCAGCGTGTACCTAGCACCTATCTTAGTAGTTGTAGCATTAGTTGTCACGGGTGGATAACATCCTCATCATTACTCAGTGGAGTACTGATGATTATAACACATTCTCATATAGCATATTTGGACGCTATTGGGTGTGAGTAGGTGCTTACACAGGAAGAAGCTACCAAACAGACAGGTGGTGCCCCATGCAACCTGCATGCATGCATACCATACTTACATTTAGAGGTGGGGGTTGATCCCACGACCGGTACTTGATCAACCTCTATATATACTGTCGTCATTCTAGGTCTGCTCCACCCATCTGGAGGTACCACCAAACTATCATTCAGTAAGTAAAAGGAGAAGCAAACAGCACAGGGGAGCCTCTGCTCATCATCACCCACACGTACATATACCCTGTGTGCCTCAACCACAGACTCCTTTGATCTATCTCCCCCCCCCCTCATTCACTTTAAGATATTTCTAGACGGATATATAGCAAGGAACCCCCATATCTGGATATATCGAACAATCTGGGGCTCTTCTATCCACAGCAGCAAGAAAAGAACCAAGCTCACTATATATGAATATCACATTAGTCATATTGCCAACATCCTAAATTCACTACAACAGCCAGAAGCATGCAGAAGACGGTGCGGATCACAGAAAGTCAACTCCTGCATCTGGCCGGGAAGGCCAAGCAGGAGAACACACTTTGTGGCTATCTGCACAAGAAGAGCGCCGACACGGGTAAGTGGCAGCTGCGATGGTTCGCCCTGTACCAGAACCTGCTCTTCTACTACGAGAACGAGTCGACGGCGCGGCCATCCGGGGTAGCATTACTAGAGGGATGCTTCTGTGAGAGGCTCGTCACCCCGCCACTGTCAAAGGGCAAGGACAGCGATAAACAGGTAAGAACCCACATCTATATTGTACAAAATATGCACTGTAACCACCATCCAGCACCACCATTACCGCCCACCACCATCCAAAGTGTGCTGTTGTTGCTTTAGGCCAAATGCACTGTTGTACCTTTTCTAGGTTTCTCCATACTGGCTCTTGAAAACAGTGCCGTACAGACGCTGAGCAGACGGCGGTACGTATGTACATGTACGATGAAAAAAAAAAAGACATCGTGTGTACAACTATTGAGATTAAAGTTGGAGTGTACAGCAATCGACACTAACGTTGCCTATCATAACTTACCTGCATGTGTATGACTTAGGGAGTGATCATTTTTTAAAAACAGTGGGGGGGGGGGGGCGGTGGGTTTGAGGGGGGGGGTCAGAATTTTTTCAACCCCTTGACCGGGGGGGTCAGAATTTTTTCAATACCTCTGATGGGGGGGTCAAAATAATTTCACCTGTTTTCAGTGGAAAACCCCGCGCGTTACTATAGGCTAAAAGGGGATGTTCGCGCGCCATTTTTGTCCCTTATGGGGGGGGGTCGAAAAAATTTTACCCCCTGAGAGGAGGGGGTCGAAATTTTTTTCGCGCTTCCGCGCGCAAACCCACCAGCCCCCCCCCCTGTTGTTAAAAAATGATCACTCCCTTATATACCTATGGTCACACTCCTTGCATCTACCTGCATGTGTATGACTTATATACCTATGGTCACACTCCTTGCATCCAAAACTCTTGTATTTACCATATAGTTCACACATTCCATTCAAGGCAAGTACCAACTATATGCTTCTCTCCATAAGAGTGCACAATGTAAAGGCTTACAATTAATGGGATAAAGCATTACTTATTCATGCTGGTAATCCTTTATATTATTGGTAGTACTACCAGGGACCCACCCATCATCAGAGGCATAAAAGTATATCGCCAAGGATCACTGATTTAAGCGGGTATTCCACTGCCTTCGGCCGAAATTTTGCTAATCCGATTACTTTTGATTATGTAAAAGTATGGAAAAAATCGGTCGGATTAGCGAAATTTCGGCCGAACAACGGCAGTGGAATACCCGCTTAAATCGAAGTTATCTGAACCGATGAGCGATGGGTAAAACAGGGATGTATGCTCCACTATAATGGACTGTTAATTCGATTGATGCATATCATGTATAACCTAAAACACATTTTCGCAATATACTATGGATATCGGATATATGCTTATCCAAAATTGATTGAGTTGTTGTATATTTCACCCAAGCCATTCTCACCTGCCGGAAAAGTAAATGAATTGTATAATCCGGTCATACACTGCCATTCATATTTTCAGCCCCCCCTCCCCTCCACCCCATGCGGTCAATCTTTTAGGGGATTTCGTTGGGAAGTTTTAGCATGCTTCACTTGAAAAGAAGTATAATTCTAGAGAAGAAACGCTTATTTCTTAGAAATGATGTACATCCTTATAATGCCCACAACCCTAACCACCTCTCGAAAAGAGGAAAAGGGGTAATGGAGGATTAAGACACACCAAACTGGCCAAAAATAACTAGGCTTGTTATTTTCAAATGCAAAATGGTATCCACTGCTATTGTGGTAGTTGTATATTTCAAATGACACAAGATGCTCATCTTATCGACTAATTAGACTTAGATAAGCGTTTTTTTCTGGTGGGGGGGGGGGGAGGGCTGACAAACACAGGCACTGTAGTCAGATTGTTATTGGAGCGTTTCTTTTGCTCCCAAGTTGAAGGTATAGGAAGGGGTCAACTTTCATCAATATTCCCACTCTTTTCAGGGGATGATGATCATAATATAGGAAAAGAGGAGGTGTTAAAATCCATTTCCTTATTATATGTGATATGCCTATATCAGTACTGTCTTGCAGATTATTGATTAGATAGGGTAGAGAAAAATAAAAAGACAATATTAGAACACCAACAGTGACAATATTTGCAAGGAGTCAAGGAAGCTCCTTGCAAATACCGATGTTTATCATATAGGAGTTGCCAGGCCGCGAAGCGGCCAGCGATGTTGCGTAGCAACATTGCTGGGCAACTCCTACTATGTTTTCGGTTTTGCTGATAGGCACATGCGACGTCACAAACATTGCTGTATGACGTCACATCCAGTGGCTCCTGCGCTGGAGCTGGACTGTGGGACCAGTTTCAGTGGCACTAGATCTAGTTCTTGTAAGCACATAATTACTGAGAGCTCAAGAAAAATGTGGCTTGGGTCACGGATAGGAGGGTCAACTCCTATTCGTGGTCCTTGCCACATTTTTCTTGTTTTGAGCATCACCCTTCATTCAGCCGTCCACGATGGTGAGGACACCCTCCTTCCTCTAGTGTCAATGACAGTCTGATTCCAGCTCCTAATTAATCCAGTGGAAACCGACACCACCCCCAATAATGGATGGTCACTTCTGCAGGCCGCTCAGACGGCGTTTGATGAGCACTATATAGCCCTATTACCAATAAAAGATCTGTTTCCTTGTGTGCAGCTATTTGGCACAGTGTGCTACTAACGTGCACTTTGTGCCATGTATGTGCTACTCATCATGATACTCTCAAGCCTAGCCAGAGGTGCATGGTGATGTGCCATAGCATGTGCTATAGGTGACACTTATAGAAGTTATAGCACGCGCCATAGCACATTGACACAAGATTATGGCGAACTGTGATGGCCTCGCATAAGATTCACATGTATGTACACTGAAAAGATAAGGCTTAAAAAGGTACTCTGTAGTGATCACTTTTTGTCATCTTATTGATGGTCCCGAGGGGGAGTACCCCATGATCTTTAAGGTGATCACATGTGATCACCCTGGGTGATCACTACAGAGTACCTGTCTGAACTGTTTAGAGAGGGGTTTGTGAATAATTACGTTGTCATTAATTAAGATTTTTGCATAAATTTGCATAATTATCCCCTCCCCTCCCCACAACCAAGCATCCATTGAGGGCACTTACAGCTGACTTATGATGCCTTGGTGAGGCATACATGTAGTTTTTGTATAAGGAATATTAGCCATTCCCCATGGTTATAATTATGGTTTGAGTGACAAAAGAGGTGTCAATAATTTAACATGCTTTCGTCTTTGATAATTTTGACCAAATGACATTTTTGATCAATTAACATTCCCTTGTGATGAAATTTTTCACATCATTAATCTTATAGACACTGATGATCAAGAGTATTGTAGATAAAAAAAAATCAGTAGCTCACATAGTGAGCATTGCATATCCTATTGTTGTATACTAGGGCCCCCTGGTGGTAGAAAAAATATCATCAAAGTGATGACCTTGGGTGACCATCATGATTACCTTAGGTCATCAATAGGGAAAGAGGACCTTAACTCATCAATAGTGATCACCTTAATAGAATCCTATATTTTCAGTGTACACTGACGCAGTTTTACCCTATCTTTGCGAGGTGTCTATGTTTACGTGCCAGTCACATGTGTGTCAGTTCATTTTCATTGTGTAAAGCCGACGGAGTTGTGAAGTGAATGTAGCCGAGGACAGGTAATTCAATTTTGGCCGATCCTAATTGTTTATTATAGAAGGAGGCATTGCATTTTCTGGGTTATTCGGATATTAATGTGTTAATTGTAATTGCACACATTTTAATACCCGCTGTGGTATTTATCCCGGGGGGGGGACACTTCATATATTTTGCTGACACATGTGTGCGGCTGGGAAGGGCACTTTTTCATCAAAATCTCCCTAACAAGGGTCCTATTTTTAGCCAAAATTCCCCCTAACAAGGGTCAACTTTGAGCAAAATTCCCCTAGCAAGGGTCCACTTTTAACCGAAATATCAGAAATCTCATGAAATGCCCATATTTTTTAGCTACAATTACAAGTTTTCTGATTTTTTTTTTTTTGGATTTAAGGGAATATTCTTGGTCATTTCTCAATAGCAAAGTTTATCGGTCAGATTTCTCTTTAAAAACATGGGGTTTTCAGTCAAAAGTGCCCTAAGAAGGGTCCATTTTTGGAGGTGAAATCTCCCTAATAAGGGTAAGGGTTGTCATAGGTCCAGCTGCACACCTATGTCAGAAAAAAGGTGAGTGTCCCCCCGGGATATTTATATGAACGTATTATATCCTATTATGGATTCAGGTGTATCGAAGTCATAGACTGGTTCACAAACTGAATCACTTGTTGCTTTGCACATGGATAAGGCATTGTATTACCCTTTTATATCAAACATGAACCAAATATACATGTACAATTAATCCTTAGTTAGAATATCCAATTATAACTATAGAAGCCAACACTACTTAAGGTAGACATAACCGTAGAACTACTACCAGATGTTCCCATTTATACATGTTAGAAATACTTCTCTTCATTACATGCAGAAATGTTTGTTCCCCCCCACATCCTCTATATAGTTTCATTGAGTGTAAATACGTGTATCAATGAAATTTGGTGAAGTATGCCCTGAGAGGGAGGATGTTTTGTGCAGAATGTTTTCCTGTTGATGCTTTATTGAATATGGTTATCTTGATTAATGGCTGTACTGGAGCCAGCTGTTTCCAAGTATGCAGGTGTTAATTAGCATAATATTATGTATCAGACATATTAACACAAGCATAGATGAAATCGAACTTAGGTATTTCCATGCCCTCACAGTACAGGCCTTACACACAGCTTACATTACCAATAGTTCTATTTAACTTTATATCTTAATTATGATGCCATTGATAGTGCCAATTTACTATTTTATCCGAAGAGTGATAAAATGTATTCCGATGGTTGTGAGAGCTCGAAAATTGGTTACCATGGCCACACCATAGGCATTTCTTGTACAATGTATCGTCACTTGTTGTATGAACGCGCGACCTGCAAAATTGAGCATTATTGATTCACTAGCGCCGAGCTTGCATGCAATCCACACGTTTTCAGAAAAAAATGAGAACCTTTAACATGTTGACTAAAATTAACATTGTTCTGATATTTCATATTTCAAATTTCAAGGGAATTGGACCCGTACTTTAAATGTTATGGTATATTATGTGGCAGACACTGACTGGCTTCGGGAAAAGGACGTTGATGTACTATACATTTTAAACATCTACAATTCAATAGATATTATGTAAAATTAACCACAAATCTATCCACTATCCTCCATGCGTAGTGACGATCCGAGACAACTACTCAGGGTATTGTTCACAACGCAGTAATTACCAAATCTTCCATGTATGGACCCGAAGTACTCCATAGGTGACCTCGACATCGGTATCAACAATATCATGCCCCATACATTATATCATAGCGAACATCTACATTCTATTGATTAGAAATACTTACCTTAACCAGTGAAATAGATAACAGAAACATCCCTACAACATTGTTTCAATGAACCTTGTTGAATTTGTGGGCACGAATTTCCTCGGTAAACCACTGTTTGTAACCTAGACGTAACAGTATAGATCGGTGAGCAGACCCTCCTCAGGGCTGCTCACCCCATAGAACAGCGCTGCTTAGTAGAGATCCACTTGGATTACGGGCTTCCCTAGCCCACTTAAAAGATCTATTTCTCTTCTTTTCTTATCCCCTCTGGGCTTCCCTAGCCCACTTAAAAGGGTCTATATCTCTTCAGGCTTCCCTAGCCCACTTAAAAGGGTCTATTTCTCTTCTTTCCTCTCCCCTCGGATGTGTGTGGTGCACATATGCGCGGGCACTGACATATTCCTCTGTGAAATTGTGTAATTCAGTTCTCGCCATGGATATGACCTTAGATGTCGAAATGGCGTTAAACATCTATTACCCCCCCCCCCCCCCCAACTCCACTTGGATTACTATACAGCAAAGAAAGTACCGGTAAAGCTGGTTTGCCATAGAGGGAAGAAACCTTGCCAATTGAGTGGCGGGCGTTCATGTTACGACTGCCTACGACAGTAATTAACTCAACATGCCTGGTTGTGACTGTGACAGGTGAAGGTGAGCGTGGACGAGTAGCTCCTCTACTGTAGCGGCGAGCTGCTCCCATCGCCTTCGGCCTCTTCCACTTGTACTGTACCTCTGCTTGGTAATCAACTACATATGATCCTTTCATAGTCGCTTAGATGGGAGACGCTAAGAACAGACCAGGACGTGCTCAACATTATGTCGAGTACCCCCACGAACAGTATTCAAGTGAATGTCATATCACAGCATGGGGCCTCTGCCATAAGTGACAAAACAATGTTGAAACGGGTGAAGTGCTTCTTGAAAAACAACAATTCCTGCGTATGTGAAAGCCTTGTCCTGTATTGGCGTGTTAATTGCCAATGATAAGTAATATTAAGCATTGAATACTTAAATAAACTCTTGTATGGTTAACTTAAGTGAATAACAGAAAGCGAAGTAAAGAGTGCATATGAGAGAAATAGAAGATATTAGCCTGGGGGGATAGGTAGACGCATGAGATACCCTAGTTCCAGAAATGCATGTTCATTTAGAAGCATCCATCTACACATCTCATTCTCCCCGACCCGGTTCGTGATTCGAGTACTACATGTATACTAGGCAGTGAAGGTAGTGGCAATTAGCTTACACGTACTTAAAAGGCACAATCGGGCCTATCTAAACCACACTTTGTCGGCGGTATGGCTGGCTTTTAATTGCCACTTTGGGGCCCAGTTTTGCCAGTTGGCACTAAGGCCAAAGCGGGAACAAGCAGGCCCACAAACCGCCTCACAAGGGATACGGGTTGGAAACAGAAGCACAGGACAAAACTAAAGGTAGGGACAGGAGAGGAATTTTAGAATCCATCTAATAATTCCCATGTCATAATATCTGTTTGTCCATGCAAGTCATGGTCCAAATCAGTTTTTCTTTTGGTTTCAAGTTACCTAGAAGCTGAGAAAATCAAATTTAAGTCCTAAGGTGTGTGAATGGTGTCTGAAACTGTGATCTGGTAGTTGGTGTCTGCAGGCAGTCTGACAGGGCCAGTTCAGGCTGAGTAACAACTGGGCCTGCATACTTTAGCTAAGAGTAGGCAGGGTTGTTAACACACTAGGGTCTGTAAATGTGACATGTACTGGGAATAGAGACCTAAATGCACCCTGCAATAAGGGCCCTTTTCGCAGATCCTGTCACAAATAGATCATGTCATGAAAAGAGCAGTCCGCACAGGTGCAGAAGGTTGTCTGGTCACACTGTAAATAGCACCAATTAAGACACATGTTTGAGTTTGCCTGTACCAAAATAAACCTTAGAAGGGGACCCCCGGAAGGCCCCTCACAGAGGTCCCTTTTCCTGTGTTGATCCACATATGCACATTAAATCCTCATTAGCTTGTAGGGGCTTGCATCAAATAACTTTTCCATAAGATATGTGTTGTAGGTCATACTTAGGTACACCCCTGTTATGCGAATAATACTGGATGGTGAATATTGAGATCAGTATGCACCATGAAAGGTATACCAATTGATAAATCACATTCAATAGACTAGATAGCTCAGCTTGATCTTTTTACAGATGATTTGTTTTTGGCATCCAGTTCTTTGTCCTTCAAATAAGCCAGATAACACTCTGTAATCTAGTAAGTTAAGGTCATTGTTAGACCAAAATCAGGGTGTGTGTGGGGACTCCTCTGTGCACAAAATATAGAGGCTTTAACTGTTAGCCTGGCACCTAGTGCCCTCTCCTGTATTTACTAAAGGATATCTAGGTCCACCTGACAACGTTTTGTGATCCAATTCTACGCAATATCAAATGATTTATCTAGACACAAAGTCAAAAGAGGCAAATCATTAAAAACATTAAACAGGTGTACAAGATAGATAGCACTGTCTGTAGGTACAACACATACTAAATGAGGTAATCAATTTACCTCGCCTGTACCTAGTGTGTATGGTACAGTCGATAACAGTGTCTCATACTATCATTAGGGCTAGGAAAGTCACTGAGATTGAGGCATAAACATCTTAGTCTTAACCGATCTATTTTGTTTGTCTGTACCTCTCATAGTTTTTCATACATTACTTTATAACTGTTGTAGCCTCAAAAGTATCACAGTTATCAAAATCCTAGATCCATGTTGGCCATCTTTGGACTGTGTGGTGTGGTGTGGTGCATATATTTGTTTTCATTTCTGACCACTTTGGCCAGATGACGACACCTGATTCACACCAATAGTGACCTCTAGGTATGGGGGTTGCAATTGTTTGCCAACTGCTAACCACCCTATCCTATGTCCAGTGAAGTGTGGAGGCAATACTAGACCAGTCTAAGGGCCGTTTTCCACTACCTGATATGGTCCTTCTATCGGCCGACAGCTGCTACACATGACCACCTCAGCCGACAGCGCTGCCATAGGGTTCAATGGTGGGGCATGGCTCCTGTCGGCCTACGGTGGTGAAACCATGGGTCTAGTGGCCGACAGAAGGGCCATATTGGGTGGTGGAAAATGGGCCTTAGGCAGTACTACCTCCCCCTGTCAGGGAAGGGGTAAGGCTAGCTGGATCTCAGCTCCACAGAGTCACACCACAACAAAATGGCAGAGGATAAGTTGTGACCACGTCCACGGAACATTTAACAAATTATATGAACCAGAGTTTCACTCAACAGACAGGCAACTATGTAAGTGAATATACAAAGTCTATACTTGAACAAAGGATATTACTTAAATCTCCCAGCTCCTCATACTGCCTGAAATGATGACTTGTTTTTCAACCCCAATGAATTAACTGGGATCTGTTACCAGCCAAGTCATACCCACTGGACTTGGCTGGCCTGCTTGCTATGAATGAAGCAGGTAGCACTATGTGTAGGTACCTCACATACTAAATGAGGAAGGTAGCACTGTGAGTAGGTACAACACAATATCATACAATGTACTAAATGAGGCAGGTAGCACTGTGCATAGTTACAACACATATTGAATGTGGCAGGTACTGCTGTATGTAGGTATATCACATAGTAAATGATGAGGGTAGAACTGCATAGGTACAACACATACTAAATGAGGCAGGTAGCATTGTGCATAGTTACATCACATATTAATTAAATGAGGCAGGTAGAGGCAGGTAGCATTGTGCATAGGTGTATATCACATAGTAAATGCGGCAGGTAGCATTGCACATAGGTATATATCACATAGTAAATGAGGCAGGTAGCACTGTGCATAGGTATATCATACAGTAAATGAGGCAGGTAGCACTGTGCATGGGCACATCACATACTAAATGAGGCAGGTAGCACTGTGCATATATATAGGAACATCACATACTAAATGAGGCAGGTAGCACTGTGCATATATATAGGAACATCACATACTAAATGAGGCAGCTGGCACTGTGCATATATATAGGAACATCACATACTAAATGAGGCAGGTAGCACTGTGCATATATATATATAGGAACATCACATACTAAATGAGGCAGCTAGCACTGTGCATATATATAGGAACATCACATACTAAATGAGGCAGCTAGCACTGTGCATATATATAGGAACATCACATACTAAATGAGGCAGGTAGCACTGTGCATATATATATAGGAACATCACATACTAAATGAGGCAGCTAGCACTGTGCATATATATAGGAACATCACATACTAAATGAGGCAGCTAGCACTGTGCATATATATAGGAACATCACATACTAAATGTGGCAGGTAGCACTGTGCATATATATAGGAACATCACATACTAAATGAGGCAGGTAGCACTGTGCATATATATAGGAACATCACATACTAGATGAGGCAGGTAGCACTGTGCATATATATATATATATATATATATATATATATATATATATATATATATATATATATATATATATATCGGAACATCACATAATCAATGAGGCAGGTAGCACTGTGCATACTGGGTATGTATACATCACATACTAGTATGATGCAGGTAGCACTGTGCATAGGTACTTCACATAATAAATGAGGCAGGTAGAGGCAGGTAGCACTGTGCATAGGTACATCCCATACTAAATGATGCAGGTATCACTGTGTGTAAGTACATCACATCATAAATGAGGCTTTGTTTTGCTGCTCATCTGAGCATCACATTCTAAATAAGCTAGCCAATAATACCAAGGAACACAGAATCTGGCAGAGTTGTTCGCCTAAACTGAATAATACAGATAGATAGGTGCGTACATGGGTTACATGTAGCTACAATCATTTGCTCATCTACAATACCTTGAGCAGTTAGAGATGGGCTGGAGTTGCAACCGACTACGGCCACTGGATGTCATTTTTTAACATACTACAACTATATCCTTCAAGTCGTACCAACATTTCTTTAGGAATAGAATTGGCATTTGCAGTCGTAGTCTGTGAGTGATCGTAGAAATGGCCTCCTGATTCAGCCATAGTAAATGAGGCAGGTAGTAGTAACTTCTTCACCTATGGTTAGGGTAAATGAGGCAGGTGAGGTAGTAGCATCATGACACCGTCCTCAGGTAACTACAATACGTGTCTGGCACATGTAGCTACACGCAATGACCTTGCTGATGAAGGGTATCCTACCTGTGTATACTGTTACATGTGAGATTCTTTACCCTGTCATCAGCACCACCAAGCCACGCCGTCCGGCACTAATGACAACCGCTCAATACTGTTATATTTACTTTGCCATACACACCTATAACGGTATAGGCCTATATGGTAAACAAAGGCTACAAATTCCCAAACCACGCGGAGAGGAGTGGAAATATTGGATTTCCATGGAAGGAAGAATAATATTGTTAGAAATACACCTAGATTGTTCTCGCACTTACCCCTTACATTATGTCTCAAAATATCCTATCCCTCAAATATTTGTGACAAAGGGGACATCTAGAATTTTAAGACATAGCGTGCACCACAAAATCATGAGATAATTATCGGTCATCACGCCATATTATACTTACGAATATAGGATTATTTTGTGAAGTAGAGACCTGTCAGGCCTCTGTGTTTCAAAGACTTATTACCATTCATTGAAGGTCAAAATTAGAGAAAAATAAAACCTTAAAATTATAGACATCCAGATTATCCTCCATCATAGATTGTTCTGTATCTTTGGCACCTGCATGTGTGTTATACTGTAAACATTCCCTTAACATTCAGAAAGAGAGGGATCTTTTCAGTAAGGTGCTAGAAGTCTTTCACCACCATTAAACGAGGGCAATCCACAGGGAGAGTTATTTGCATCAGGCATAAATTTGCGGATTTTTAATCTTTTTTTTTTACATCTGCAATGTCACCAACCAGGCTGGCGGACAAGGAATGATGGGGCAGGTAGTAAGTCTCACTGAAACGGAGAGAAGGGCATAGAAAGACTGTCTGACCTTTTGTAAGAGGCGGTCTGCGATAGTAAATGGTTACTATGTTACCCATGTGATGCCTACAAATGACGTAAGAATATTTTACATTGATTAGTGTATGTTTGAGATACAACATATTGAGAACTGGGGACATTTCTGTGTGTTTGGGACAGGGTTAACATTTTGAAATTTTGAAAGGGATATCTCGAAATATGCGTGACTTTATCTCAAAAGGGATAGTTTTGAGGGATGTGTGCACTTTGAGATATAGCTCTGCCCTTCCTATCTACATTTTGTATCTATACCTTAATCCAGGGCATGAAGCGGCTGAGTGGAAGTTGTATCATAGTAACAGTATATGGCTGGCAGTAGTATAGTATTGGTACAGGACCTAATGAATGAAGTCTATATGTTATTACAGGGTGCCTATATAATGGTTAGCTGCCAGTCTCATACTTAGGAGGTATTGTATTATCTGCTGCTATTTAATCACTGCTACCTGTGTCTCTTCCAGCGTGGTCTTTAATTAAAGCAGCTGACCCCGACCCGTCAAGATCATTAACGCTAGTCACGCGCCGGGAACAAGCGCGCAAACAAAATGGCGTCAAAAGGGCAAAATCTCGTCTGCATGCAGACATTTCCAATTTATTCAAACAGAATTCAGAGGTTTTCATAGTTTTTTCTCTTTTGTTTGTTAATGACTTCTTTGAAATTTGCTTTCTTCGCGGGATCCTGTTGTATCGAGCTAAGCAAATAAGCGTAGCTATGATTGGATTTATGATGAATTAGTGTTTTGAATAGGTTTGTAATGCATGCATGTTGTCCTTTTTTTTGCATTAATATTTTTGTGCGTGGGGAGATAACAATTTGGTTAACACCTCAGCAAACTGGAACAGTGTTCCAATAATTCTCCTTATTGACAATGTCAGGGATGTAAATGTAATCTACTCGGAGTAGGATTCATTAACACGGTAGGGGCAGAGGCCTGATGTGGACGATACGTCTACAATAAGGCTCTGTTGTATTCATTCTGTCCCCATGCTCTGGGCTGCTATGTTGACCCAGATATTGTATGTATCAATTGAGGCCCTTTCTGTACCAATGGACGTATACGACTGGGGAAGGCAATGGAGTCATTAGAGATAATCAATCGGCCCATTGGAAGTAGATCAGGGCACGTTATTAACATTTGCACAATAATATGAGTATGTCATCTTTCGGGCAGGACAGTTCAACCTGTATACATGTGTATCATTTTCGGTGTAAGCATATATAATCATTATCATATCAAGGAATTAGTATTATTATGTGAATCATGGGTGGACATCTTGGTATGTGACTATGTGATAGTCCATGGGACCATCCCATATGCGATGAGGCAAGTTCTTAAATGACATTTATCACGTACTAGCACAGGCGTATATGTAAAGGGACGCTGGCACGGGAGGGGACTGCCCCTCCCCAATAATAACGAGATGGTCCCATGTGTAGGCGTAAATGTTTTGCTCCTTCCAAAACCAAGACTCTTGTCCCCACCTCCAGTAAACATTTTGTTCTCAACAAGCAAAAGTGGCCTTCTCGAGTCTTACATTTCTATTTAGTTAGGCGTTTCCACTTTGGTAAATTGAATATATTTAAATTTGGCATGCTCCTATATTATGTTATGGGATACTTTACACTTAGCTGATGAGGGTTCTGCTGGTTAAAACCTATGTTGCATTTAGCAACCGCGTAGTGAACGCGAGGATCCAATCCTTCTTTCCCAGTAGCTGGGGTGGATATGGTGTAGGGTTACAGTGTAATAGTTGATGAGCAAAAAATGCTTAAACCAATAAACCATTCGGCCAACTCGACCTACCTTAGCAAAATGAGCCGAAATAACATTCAGCAACCTTTTGGCCATTATTATTACCAGAAATACACGAAACGTTTCTTTTTAGGTGTAAAGGCAAACAACTGGCGATAATATCGTATATAGGGCGTATACTGTATATATTTGCTCAACTAATGCTTTCCAATTTACGTACATCATGAGCCAAAGTGAATATTGATCAGCATGCCCAGCCTCCACGTGGTCTATATCGTGACCGGGGTTTGTAGTAGCATACGGGTGCACTGTTAATGGGAGATGGTGTCCTGGAGGCAGCTATTAACAGTAGATAACTGTTAACCCCTAATGTTGATGGCCAATACAATAACCATTAAGCACTGGAGGAGGAGCACTGCTCCAGGCTACATAGGCCTCCACTGCACCTCACATCACTAGGACCACGGCCATAATTCAATGGATAAATTCCATTTGGAATTACACATTACGACGGCGTATGATTGGCTAACTTGATAAATACAACATAAGACCCAAAGCCCAGAGTATTGTGCTCAACTACTGTGCCGATAGACTAGAGCTGACCATGCATGATATATAGGACTCTGTATGAAGGCCTTGCGGAGCCGCCATTTTGAATTTCGCTGGTTGAGGTAAAACCCACTGATAACACATACCATGATGGGTACCTTGTCCCTGGTTAACACCCACTTCCAGGGACATGCTGGTCCCATCTTATCAGTTCTTATCAGTGTGTGTCGCTGGAACCAGCTCCAGACCAGCTAATGGCCAATATAAAACCAGATTCATGGGTGTTTTATTGTGATAATACAACACACTTACATCAAAATAAAGATAAATGCAGTGCATCTCTCACCTGGCATTGGCGCCTTTATTTTCATCCCTAGGGAATCTGGCATGCTTTGTTTCTTCAGATAGGCATTATAGATGTGAATTTATTCGCCAATAAATAAATATTCAATTCAATACAATAATAATATGACAGGCAATTGCGGGGTGGGGGGGCGGTACGCAGCGGTCACGTTTTTATTGTTATCATTTATTGTTGAGGAAGAAAAGATGATGATATGAACTTAGTTGTTATGAAAAAAGAAGCCTATAAGGTTTTGTATATTAAAGTTTAAGAAAATTTTGGGGAAGAGAATCAACTGTGAATCATTGAAAAGACATGTTGAGAGGCGGGGGGGGGGGGTAAACCGCAGCGACCATCCCGATACCTACAAAGGACAGGGGAGGTGTCTTCATTAAGGCCCATATGCCCTGGAGGGCATGGGCTGACCCGGGATACATTTTCAACCAATGAGATGACTCCCTCCATTCACTGCAGATTTCTTTTATGTATTATGTAACATCTGGTACCCATCAGCTCGCTGTTATCGGTCATTATCTCGCAAGGTATCAGCTTCAGCAGGGGTCGGTCCACTAAGGAATCCGCTAATCAGGAATACAGCCAGGGAGAACAGGCAGCGTTGGCACCAACACTGGGTGCACACAGAAAACACTGGAGGATCCGGGAGGACCCAGAACAAAGCCGTAATAGGGCGAGACCCAGGCCCTAGGCTCTTCCCATTGTTGTCCGTCGGCGGCCATAGTGGTAGCCCTGGAGGCGGGGATCAATGCAGGGAAGGCCGCCGAAGCCAGGCCAACTGGCGAGGAGACATGGGGTCTATCCCCCGGGGAACAGTCGAGAACCAAAGTGTGGTTGTATAGTGTAGTTACAAGGGAGGCAGTATTCGCGTGATTACCAAGATAAAAACATGTACACAGCAGATGTAGACCTATAGGGGCGAGGAAAATGTCATCGGTGCTAAATAATTCCATATACATAGCTTTATTGTGCCAGTAAAGATAAAATGAAAATGGGGATGTAGAATTACCACTGGATGCTCATTAATTTTGCTATCGTATAATTTCAACTAAATGAGAAAAGTCACAAGATATTATCTATCATCTTAAGCAATTGGTAACCAACATGATTATAAATTTAACATAGATTAATTCCATGTACGAAGGAGGAGCCATGCTACGATCCAGAATTAAAACTGCCCCTATGGTAGAATCGTGAAACCACACACTAACACTGGGAAGCCATAGAACGATGATCGGTTGTTTCCCCTTCCATTATCCATGTCAAACCAGGTTAGACTTCCTTTGTGAAGATATCTGAGCTTATATGAAGCCACCCAGAATAAAGACGCGGTTTTCTTATTGTAGGCATGTATATGTAGTGTTATACATTATACATATTTCAGAAAATTCTGCATACCAGCGGTGAACGGTCTTTCATGCAATAAACAAGCCATTGTTGTCCATACATGTACGTTGTATAGGGGATATAGTAAAGATAAGAATGTCCAGAAAACATGTGGGGCGGTAAGAGGCATTGAACAATTATGTTTGGAAGATATCAATACCAAAGGTTCGATTTCCATTAGAAATAGAAAGGAATAAGCTGGAACATTTGAAAGGGAAAGGAGGTACCATTCACTGTATCTGGATTATATGAGTAACAGTACAGCTTTACAGCACAATAATGTTATGCTGTATATGGTATACCCCGTATCGGGGTCACAGCTGTGGTACAGACCTCCTCCACTTAACATGATCAGTACGTCTCCACATTAGGGAGTGATCATTTTTTAACAACAGGGGGGGGGGATGGTGGGTTTGAGGGGGGGATCAGAATTTTTTCAACCCCTTGACTGGGGGGTCAGAATTTTTTCAATACATCTGATAAGGGGGGTCAAAATAATTTCACCTGTTTTCAGTGGAAAACCTTGCACGTTACTATAGGCTAAAAGGGGAAATTCGCGCGCGATTTTTGTCCATTATGGGGGGGGTCGAAATTTTTTTTCCCGCATCCGCGTGCAAACCCACCAGCCCCCCCCTGTTGTTAAAAAAAGTGATCACTCCCTTAGACCAACCACCTAAAATGTGCCCTTAACATATCGCACTGTCTCCTAAATCAACAGCTAGTGCAATCATACTAGATAGGACATTAAAACATGGCAGACGCCCTGATACCGCACTCTCTGGCTACAGGTGATAAGATATCAGCAACCAGAGCCTGCAATGCTCGGTCGGTTGTCATTATGGGGTATTGACGGCTCGGAGAGAAAGCAGATAGATATGTGGATAGCGAGAAAGGATCGACAGAACCTGTGACACATCACAGCAAGGCCTTCTGTATATTATATGAATAATAAGCGCCTGCCGGTTCAATAAAGTCACACTTGTAAACTGTAATACTTTGAGGTTAATGAGACGACCATGAGTCAGAGTCTGTAGACAGACAGAGACAGAGACAGACAGGCAGGCAGAGATAGAGAGGAGAGACAGCGAGACAGACAGAGACAGACGCTTATATGATAAGCGGGGATAGTAATTAGTGAATAATAGAAAAAATGCTTGTAAGTCTGTTTCCTTCATCTATCACTGCATCTATTAATTCTAATATTCTGAAGATAACACCTTTTGATGTGCATCTTACACAAGCATGATGATCAAAGGAATCATTTTAGACAGCGAGGATAAAACTAAACCAATATTTCTAGGTCTTCTATTGTCTACCAGAAAAACTCCCAGTCATTCATCTTGCCCCACTCAATCACGTACCCTTCAGCAGATCCCATAGTTTTCTGCAGAGGGTGGGGTGATGAGGGGGATGGCTGAGAAGTGTGTGAGTGGCTACCATGCATCTAGTGGCTACCATGTCAATCAGCTGTGGCCAGTTCAGGTAGCAGTCAGCCATGAAGACCAATAATACAAACCCTCTATACACCCAATGTATTTAACAATGGGAGCTAACAGGAGAATGAGTGGGCACAATAGCAAACAGGGGGTTGGGAGGTGAGAATGGGCAGTTCACAAAAATAGCTACATTTATTAATCATGGCTTTGATCATCTCCAAATTGAGGTGCACCATAGTGGAGATACCTTATTCCATGTGTACCATACACAATATTTGCTTACAGACCACTTTGTCTGGGTGCATCACCATTTCAGCCAGTGCCTCTCTTCCCCCAATCACTTACAGATGCTAATAATGTACCCATACCTAATACATGTAGTGTAGACAAATGATATAGTTGAAACAGTGGACACGGAAATGTATGTACACGTTGATGAAAGAGGAAATAGTACAAATCAGGGCAATGGGTTGGTAACTATAATTTACCATTATAATTATATAAAAAAACAAAAAAACAATTACAATTGCTTTGTTAAGTGATAAGCAGATGCACTAATACTATTAGACACTAATGTTCTCAGCACTAGTGTTTATATAACGGTCCTTTCTATAGTAGATGTGTTCTATAGGTAGGGTGGTGTCCTGTAACAGGGTCTGTTTGTCATGGCTATTGATGGTCACTGGTGGGATGTCAGAATATAGAGACCAAGGACCTGAGTATACATGGTACACATGATGTTATAACCTATGTCAGGTAATGGTCAGTTGGTATTGCCTCCGGCCACTTCTCCCAGTATGCTATTCACTCTCCCTCCCACTCAAATCCCACTGCGATACATGCATCACTTAGCACCACTACTCTTATCCCAGTGACAAGTTGTGCATTGGTAATCTCAAATTTAATTCCATGTAGGATAGAATGGTCACAGGGGATATTGACCCTGATAGATTGCCACGACAATTTAGTAGCAAGGGCTCACCAACGGCAGTGAACGAGAGAACAAGTGACCGAGCCAGGATAAGAGACAGGTTGAATAAAGAGTCAGCGAGTGACTTGGTTGGGAATCAGTGCCCGAATGGATGAGTCATTTGGTGGGAAAATTATGAGTGAGTAAGCGAATGAGTGAGAGCTCTGGGGGCAGTGGCTGATTGAGTCCTCTATTCACGCTGCCAATAATGGTAGAGTATACGTAATACCACTATAATGGCCTAGCACGATCCTACATACACCTACACACATCACCTGGAGACAGGTGAGCCGGCCCTCCGGGCTGCTGACTTGTACAAACACATCTGACATTCGTGCCAATAGCCACACCAAATACACCTAGACAGAAAACACAATACACACGCTTACGTTAGCGTACGGCTGTACAGTGGTTCTATGTGACAGCCGTGGTGGTACTGGTGGGGGAGTGGAAATATGTTATTAAGGTGTATAACATAGAAGGCAGGTAGAAGGTAGGTATAGGTACATATTCCCACACCTGTGTGCCTGATCCTACCCGGGAGCTGACAGGTGGGCGTGCCGCACTGCTGTTACTATTACATATAACGCATATATACTACAACGAGTAGTATAGGCAGTCGTAGGTTTGTAACAGGTAATACACTGGGAGCACGGGACAGCTCAGATGAGGTCCACACTATAACCCATGATGCCACACCTCCTATTCTGTCTATAATTACCGGCATCATCACCACGGGCGCCACCAGCTAGTGACCTATTACTGTCAGGATGATCTTTATTAAGTATTCTGTAATCTCCGCGTTTATTGGCATGACGAAGCCAACCGCTGAATTCACCACTAGTAGGGTGCCGCTGTATATATGCGCCGACCTGAATCCCTTTTTCTCTCTGTATGAATGTAATATGATGATTATGCTTGCACTAGTGCCTTTTAGGTACTGATAGAGGCACTCGGCTCCACCTTGTGCCTCTATCAGTACCTAAAAGGCACATGTGCAAGCATAATCATCACACATTGCGTTTATACCACGGTCTGCACCTTTAGGATTCATTAAAATGCATTCTGCATTCTTTGACATACAAACATTATGTGGTATCCATAGGGTCCCAAACATAAGAATAATCTAACCCAGCACCATTGTCCAGCCCCGTGGTCTAATGGATAGGATGAAGCACTCTGGATCAGAAGATCCCTGGATCGATCCCGGGCCATGCGGAGCTTTTTCAATATGAACCACTGTCAAAGCTAAGTCATAGCTGCTGTCATGTATAAGAACAGTATTGAAAAGGAACACTGTCAATATTCAAGTGCCAACTCAGTGCCTCTATCCTATTATATAAGCACTCAGATTATCCAGTTTGGGCACCCAAAATCGTTCTGAAATGTGATAACCGTGGTATAACCACTACTATTAATAACTGCCTGTATGAAAAGTTTTCCCCCTTGCAGGCCATTCGGTCCTGCAGATTTTATTGTTCTGCAGTCCTCGACTGATTTTTGCAGAACCGAATACCTCAAGATTATCATTGTAAGGAAAGAAATAATGAAAAACAAGAATTAACTCACTATTTCAATAATGCCTTTTGTTTACACTTGTAAATACCTTAATTATGGTCCATTTTGCAAGCTGTAGAAATCAAAATGTAGCCCAAGGTCCCAAGATTACAGCCAGACATTCAGTCCAGCAGTCTGGCAATTTCCGCCAGCCCAGTAGGGATTTTGCCGGCAAAAGTCAAGTTTTCATATTGACTGTTTTAACCTAAGCATAGCGAGTCCTTGTGTGCACATGTCTACTGGTAAATAATACAGCACATAGGCCTAGGCCTAACTGTTTAGATCATATTGAACAAACAATGATAACACTCCCCTAGTGAATGTATTGATCACATTTGGCATTCTTTTGTCACACTTGTATTTTTGGGTATGGGGCATGCATGCCCATGTCAATCTTTCAGCCTTGGTGGTTGAGACTGAGGTATAGGCACCTGCTGTGTGCCCATAAAAATGTCTATAGATGCGAGCTGTTATTGTTATTATGTAATCTGTACTTTCAATTTGGATGTTGAACTTTCTACCTTACCATAGGGTTCAAAATCCCTATAACTGGACCGTTACTATCGGCCCCACTATAGTGTCTGGTATAGGACGTTTTTTATCCAACCTAAGGCATTTATGCTAAACAGAACAACGCCCAATGGTACTTTCAATAGTATGGCGGACCAGGCATTTTACTCAATGTCTGAATGAAAAAAAGCCAAGTATCTATCAGACCGCCAGCCTCTAGGTCCTAATATATACATACTGCTGAGAGCTAGTTAAACCCAAGCTGGCCACTAGCGTGAGTCGTCGCTGGCACCTAGGGATTCTGGGTAAAAGTAGTTTTGGCCGCTGGTTGCTTTAGTGCGTATTTGTAGGCAGGTACAAAAACCTGTCCAGCGTACGAACAACCTCCAACCACATATATGCCAACAGTAGTGGGATCTAGAGGCAATTCATTCTAAAAAAAAATGGTAGATTATCTTTCTTTGGTAAGTTGGTGTAGAATTAAATGAAAGAGGTCGATTTCAACATTTTCAGGCTTTTCCTCTTTTTTTTTCATAGCAGCCATTTCCCCTAGGTACAAAAGAAAGTGGGTATGTTCATTTCAAGATGTCATTTTCTACTGTCACTATGGATGGTGGTTACCATGGCAACAATAACTAAAATGTTTGAAAATCGGCCTCTTCCATTGAGTTCTGTCCCTATAGGCCAAGGATATTCTGGATATCAGTCCCCATTAAAACCACCCCAGTATGCAGCAAGCCTCCCAGGTATACTACACTGCTGAGACCCCGAACCCTACCCGTATAATATCACCTAACATTTACGTGTAGGCAACTTCCAAGATATACCACACTATCTAGAACATCTCATTCAAGATAACGCCAAAGTGTTATAGATAAAAGCCCCAAGTATACTACTCTGCTAAGAGCTGTCCAAGTTAGAGTCTGACTCCATTCAGATACCTCTATAGCAAACATCCGACCTCGAGCGACTGGGAGTTAGTATGGGGTCTCATTTACTGACGCTGATTAGGTTAGGAATGTGGGACCTGGTGCTTCGCATATATACTAAATCAACGCACCAAGTTGGTAGCCCCAATGGCATCATCACCTTTTCCATATTAAATGCGCCCAGAAAACATTCTCCTATTGACGCATGACATGTATAAGCAAATGTCCACAACCATGGGATATTTTTACATTGTATTCCCCGAGGTGAGACTGGTGTATCCTACAAAGTCATTATATGGCTGAGTGGGATGCGACCAGTCCCACAGAGGGGAATACGATGTAAAAAAGCCCATGGAAGTGGACATTTGCATTCATGCATGGCCTAAGGGGTTATTTTGCTTTTAAATAAAGAAAAACAGCTCAGATCTGTTTAAAATCCAAGATGGCGACACCCATTAAATATGGACACATTGTATTCAGAGAGAGAGAGAGAGAGAGAGAGAGAGAGAGAGAGAGAGAGAGAGAGAGAGAGAGAGAGAGAGAGAGAGAGGATGAGAGGGCGGTAATAGGACATAAGGTTAATACAAACACTACCATTAACCAGTAGGAGGAACAATGCAAGGCACAAGTAGGCGATATGACACAATCTAGACGTGCAGGAAGTATTCTATAAAGGAACTGCACCAAATACCAGGGCAGATAAGGTGAATCCAATCTTGAGGTACCAGTAAATCGCCCACTCATATAGGACTGGATAACCCTGTTACGTCTTATCTCTATTGGAGTCACTGGGGAATGGAGTAATCTAGAGGGTCAGCAAGGTATATGGAGTGGTCTGCCCCTCTCCCTTACCAGCAGGTAGCAGGGGCAACGCCCGCAATGCCCTCCCTCCGTTCTATGAACCCTCCACGTACTGCGCTATCTTGCAGTTATTCAGAAATTTCTCCAACGTTTAATCTGTACTGACTGCAGGTCAAGCAATGTCGATCATCTAAATTACATAATATTATTTCTGTGTCCACTCCTTACCAATTAATTTAAGAGATCTGGCATTCATCCGTTTAATCTTACTCATTGTGTTTTCTGTATTCCATACATATTCTGTTCTCATTTTTTTGTGGAATACATAATCGGATAGATAGGTCTATGTAACGTCTCCTGAGAAATATACCATTCCAGGGCAGTCGATGGTAAAGTTATCGACCATTCCTGGGGCAGCAGGAAAACTGGCCATGGCTGGGCAGGCATGTTCAAAGGAGGCAAAGCATCTTTATATGATATGGTGTAATACTGGTACATAAACCCATCTAGGGGTGCACGTTGGGACCGGCAGTACGTTTGTGTGATTGGGTGTCTGTATGGATGTAGAGGCGTATTGAGGCCCGTCCTCAGGGGTAGAACCTCGGGGTAGAACATATATAGGCCTACATGTAGCAAAGTGTAAGAAGACCGTAGGTCAATATAGTGTAATACAAAAGAAGCAAACCTACATTGAATAGATAATACCATGTGCATGTTGTCAGACTAATATGGGTGAACAATATAGCCAATATAAGCAACATACATGATACCAAGGAAATACAGTGGATGCCACACCGGGGGAGCAACAGTGAGAGATGGCCCACCGAAGCCTTACACTGTCAATTTGAAGGGCGTGCTCATTTTACAAGTTAGTCCCTCTCTAGATGATATTCATTTCCTGAATTTATTGCGTACGTTTCGCGGTCTTGTATGCTTATACTATTCTAGTGGTCCCTCCCCTCATTCCTTATTATCCTCATCCTTGAATTCGATATAAAGGATGGAATTGTGCCCGCAGGTGGAACGTCCCTTCACTGAAAACCTGGAAGATCCGAAACTAGTCAGCGGTGACCACTTTAGGTCCTCAAGTTGACGATACCTAAAACTACAGCTTTAGGTAGTCAAAATGATGACTTTAGGTCGTCATCCTGACGACCTGAGTCGTCAGTATGACAATACTGACAGAACAGAGTCGTCATACTGATGACTTAGGTCGTCAGGATGATGACCTAAAGTCGTCATTTTGACTACCTAAAGCTGTAGTTTTAGGTATCGTCAACTTGAGGACCTAAAGTGGTCACTGCTGACTAGTTTCGGATCTTCCAGGTTTTCCGTGTTGTTGCAATCGAAAGGAATACAGCAGCTGAATGCAACTTAGTATCAGTGAAAACCATTCGCCATTCTACTAATCAAGGCAATATGACACTCCAATGAGTCATATTTATTTTTCCAGTATGAACACAAACACATTCCTGGGAAACCCCATTAAAGCTTTGGAGATTTTAAGCTGTGGATGTCATAAAAGGGACCATTTTCCGAGATTTCTAGTCTTCACTGCTGCTGCATTACCCTGCATAGTCCTACATAGGATTAAATGCAGTCTTCACTGCTGCCGCATTACCCAGCATAGGCCTACATAGGATTAAATGCAGTCTTCACTGCTGCCGCATTACCCAGCATAGGCCTACATAGGATTAAATGCAGTCTTCACTGCTGCCGCATTACCCAGCATAGGCCTACATAGGATTAAATGCCGTCTTCACTGCTGCCGCATTACCCAGCATAGGCCTACATAGAATTAAATGCCGTCTTCACTGCTGCCGCATTACCCAGCATAGGCCTACATAGGATTAAATGCAGTCTTCACTGCTGCTGCATTACCCAGCATAGGCCTACATAGGATTAAATGCAGTCTTCACTGCTACCGCATTACCCAGCATAGGCCTACATAGGATTAAATGCAGTCTTCAATGCTGCTGCATTACCAAGAATAGGCCTACATAGGATTAAATGCGAGCTCTTCCTAGGTGCTCATCTCATTAGTACTAAGCCTATACATGATATTTCTGTGCGCTCCCACTGCCTTCATTATTATACCGCCGTGTGTGGGTAGTGTACTAGCCCACCAAAGAGGGAGCTTACACTACATAGCTCTGCGGAGAGCTGATGTACTAGGGACTGTAGTGCATCGCAAAGCGCAGCCAGTCCGATTGACCGTCAGATTTTACCTTGACAGTAATGCGGCCTCCTAAGGGTGAGAATGAACGGTGAGCAGCTCACAGAACAGCTCAGTGCTATCGGAGCGAGCAAATAGAGGCAGTGAAAGCTGACAGACAGGAGTTTGAGGGAGGGGAGGGGTGCTGAACAGAACAACCCTACCAGCCGTGTTTCTGCTACAGCGGCCGAGAGAAAGCTATAGACGAGCAGGGGAAGGTAGAGCAGCTCACACGGCATCAGCCTCACTGAGCAGCTCTTCTGACTGGTCTTTGCACCCACTCACTTTGCACCTGATCTTTGCACCCACTCATTATAACGGGTGAGCACCTCCTAGTGAAGGGCCTGGGATGGGAGGTTGGCGGTGGCGGTGGCGTGTGTCAACGTCTGTGAGTAAGGATGTAAGGCTATCCAAGGTTATCTTTTAGAAATAATGATTTATAACTAGAAGTATTTCACGATGCATGAACAATGACCTTGGGCCACACACACGATCTTAAAGAAGACGTTTGTTGGTGAGAATCACGAGGCCAATTATATCCTTAACGGTATGAGCATAACAGACCTATATGATGGAAGTAGAAGCACATATATTATTATAATAGGGACTCATTCATACTGTAGGGGCCAGCTCTGGCTGTGAGTCCATGGGGGTATGCTATCTGTCCCCGTTCCGGTTGCACCAGCCCCCAGGGGCTGGTCAGCCAGTGAACACTGCCCCCTTGTAGGTGGAAGGTAGAGAACGTCAGGTCTGGTGATGTAGCTCAGTGGTAGAGCGCTTGCTTGCAAGTTGAGAGGTCCCGGGTTCAAAACCCGGTGTTTCCAAGTACGTTTTTGCTGACCTCTACATTGGTGGAAACACCGAGTGGCCCTGCCTGTGTAAGGGGGGGCTACGGAACTCGGTGGCTGGGCCGGTATGCCACAGTTAACGCTTCAACCTGCTAGGGGTAAACTAGTCACCTGCTGGAGGTTGGGTTGGAGGAGTAGGGTTGGCTGAAGCTAGTGGGGAGGAGTGTAGGGGCCAGCTCTGGCTGTGAGTCCATGGCGGTATGCTATCTGTCCCCGTTCCGGTTGCACCAGCCCCCAGGGGCTGGTCAGCCAGTGAACACTGCCCTCTTGTGTCATACCGATCCAGATGTAGGTGGAAGGTAGAGAACATCAGGTCTGGCGATGAAGCTCAGTGGTAGAGCGCTTGCTTGCAAGTTGAGAGGTCCCGGGTTCGAAACCCAGTGTTTCCAAGTATGACATTGTGATCGCCGACCTCAATGTAGAGGTCGGCAGAAAATGTCCTGGAGAAACCGGGAATCAAACCCCGGGACCCTCCAACCTGCAGGCGGAAGCTCTACCGCTGAGCTACTTCCCCATCTGACATTCTCTACCTTCCACCTACACCTGGAGCGGTATGACACACACATAGGGGCAGCTACCACCGGATGCCAGCCCCTGGGGGCTTGTACATCCAGAACGGGGCTGCTGGCCTTGTGGCAGAGCTGGCCCCTACAATACTATGCATGCGCTATTCCTGGGTTCTGTGCCATCAAAGCAACGTGCTCCAGGGTCCATGGTAGTCTACTGGTGTATATTATAGGCCCCCCTCTAACCCATATTGCAAGTTACAACCTCATATAGTACATTTACATTTGTGCCAACACAATATCCCTTGGGGCACTTTTGGTCTTCTCCTACATTCTGATGTAGTGCCTTACCACTGATGCCCAAGGGATGCTTTCCACGCAATCATTACCTTCAGCGCTGCTGCCATCAGCATCCCAGTCTGACCGTCTATTCCGATCTAGCTGGATACATTTTGACCAATGAGAATATTCCTTTCATTCAGTGCAGACCTTTTAGGGTGCATTACATAACACCTGGTACCCATCATGCGGGCTGTTATCAGTCCTTATCTCGCCAGGTCCCAGCTCAAGCAGGGATCAGCCCACTAAGGCTCCCGCTAACCGGGAATAGGCCCTGCATCTATGTCTTATTGCTGCAGTCTATCAAAAGTCACCTGTTGGTCACATAAATTGAGATTGAGAATTACAGGTTTAGTTCTATTTTAAAGTTTCAAGACCCCGCGTGTATGCTGCAATCTGTGCTGGCCTGCATATGGGATTTTGTGGTAGTGACAGCTGTTGGTAGCTCTGTAAGGGTTTATAAAAACGTCACTGGCACCTCAGTTTTCCCTAAACACTTTCTGTGCAATGTGCACATGCAAAAAATGCAGTCACCTCTTGAAATATCAAAATTGAAGACGTACGTGCGTGCCATATTACTACAATGCAGTTGCTGCATCGAATGGCTGTACCGCCTGCATATAATACACTGTAGTAATTAGAGCTATTTCTTTATGGCGTCTAGTAAGGGCAGAGCTTGGCGTTGCAGAAGCCTCACTTCCGGCTGCTTCCCATTCCCGGCAACCCTTTCGCGGCAGCGTCTGTCATGGCCTCCCAGCCCGTTGATGTCATGGCCGCGCGTGGACGCCTGGGTACGACGAGGCGGCGCTGGTTGTTGGTGGCAGCGGGAGGATTGTTACTTTTTTTTCCTGTTCGCGTTGTGGTCGTTTATTCTCTCAGCAAGGGGGCATCGCGTCAAGCAAAAATACGCCGGGCAATCTCCATGTTAAAGAGGCGACCGCCTGCCTTCCCTCTTTTTAAGCTGCTGCTGGTTTTGTTTTGTTCTTTTTTATCCGTGCAGATTGAAGTCACATTCCGTGACATCTGAGTAGGGCAATGTCCATTTAAAGCGGTTTTCTCTGTCTAGGCATTGACCTTTCGACAGGGGCTGACGACCTTGATCTTGTGTTTCGACACAGTGACACAACAGAGATTTGCAAATAGGTCCTATAATTTTCAATGTCCACTTTTAGGACAATAGCCATGGGTTTGCATGTCATTTAATTAACAAGATCATGAACAAATCTAATGCCAAAATAACACGCGTATGTGCAGCAAATAAGGCATTACCGAGTGCCGTCTGAGGAAGGGGGGGGGGCTGATGTCGGCCAGGATGGTAGACAGTAAAGTGAGAAGGGTCAATGTCTCAATCATGACTCGGCGACTTCAATACGGCCACCCAATTAGGGGCATTTGCACAAGAAGCACCCCTTGTCATCCCGCAGAGCATAAAGAGAAACTCATAAAGATCTTCAGCCAATCACTGCCATCCGACTCCAAAGCATTTAACCCCTTGCCAAATCTTCTCCCCTCTTCGACTTATGGCCTTGTCTCCAACCCTTACCCCTGCCTTATTACCTCCTGAGGGCGGTCTCGTGATCCGTGTTCTCTTTTGTTTTCGTATAAGATTATTATACTGGTTTAGGCTCAAGTAGGAAAGATTGTTTTGGGGGAATATGAACTTGCACTTCTCTTTGGGGACTTTTTTCATATGTATTATAGACGTTCACTACTCTGCACCTGTACAATGAGCTATTCTGTGAGGGGTACTAGCTAATACATAGATGTGCCATCATGCATTCCCAGCGGAATTATCCCGTTGATGCGAATGTTAAGGGTAGATTAGACTCGACATAATATTTGGAATGATATTTAACACATTTCTTCTCATAAACAAATATGATATCCTTTAGTGGGGACATATCGTTGATGAGACCAGCCCTCGGCTGAACAGGTCTCTGTATATCACAACCCCCCTGTCTTAACGATGAATATGGTAAAGTGAACGCTGTAATATAATGGTGTTTTATCCCTGCCCTAAAACATACATCCACACACAACCAAGAGTAGCTACACTGCAAAAATGGTGTTTATATCCTAAACACAATTCTAAACATATTCTTGCAACGTTTTTGTAATTACATTAATTTGCTAAACATGTTTAGCCAAACAATTGTTTGCAGACATGTATGCATTAAAAAAAAAAGAGTTATATTTTGTTTGTTTTCTCAATTACTGGGGGGGGGGGGCATCAGGTATTTACTTATCAAAGTCTCCAAAGATGTCAGCCACAGCTATATACGTGTACATGTATTACACACTGCATCTTAATGAGAGACTTGAGAAAGTACAACAGCTTGGCAGGAAGGACATTACCTTATCTATTCCAGAATCACACCAAAAAGGTGTCAGTCATGGAGCTTATTGAATATTTTATGCTAATGATGGTGGCATAAGGTGAATCTAGTCAATTTTCTATTGTCCTTTCTATTCACATGACATTCCATGAAATGAAACCATGATAAACATGGGATTTGGGGACATTTGTCACAACAATTGATTATAACTGTGTGCAAATAGTCCATTCAAAGGTAGTGCTGCTACCTGGTGCGGATTCAACATCCAAGTATTTAAACATATTGATGTTTAAATCTAAACACCTGTTATTCGACTGTTTTAACTCTAAACATCTAAACATGTTTAGCATAAACATTTATGTAGTTAGAATAAAAGTATTCATTTCCTAAATGTGTAGTCGATGAGACACCTAACTGACCTATATATTTAGGTTTTAAATGTGTTTAGACCTAAACATGTTTAAAATCTAAACACCATTTTTGCAGTGTACCAACATACTTAAATCATTCACACCTAAGTGCTTTCGTTAAACCGCTATTGAAAGCCACCTGCTGTATCAATATAGGCTATCAGTCACATGCAGAGAGATACATTATGTGTGGCTGTCGGTAGGCTACACAGCAGGGCGATCGTCGTTTGTGTCCGGCGTTTGTGATGTGATTTGTGGCTGACACTCTGTGGCATCATTATCATGATTCAATAGCTGCTCTGTGGGGGGGGGGGGGGCTCAGCCCCAAGTAGAGAGGTGGGCTGGGTTACTCACCTCTCACAATAGTGTACAATGCAGCGGTAGGTGAGCTGCTCTCTGTGATAGACCATGTACATTTTCACACTGGTATATAAACTATACCAACTGTATCATGATATTATTACTTTGTCAATGATTTTTGCCATGGTTCTAGATTAGCAGTTGAGTAAACAATTTCATGACATTGACTATTTTGCGAACACACATCCCCCCACACATGTACACTTTGGTTGTATCTAGCTGAAGGCGGACATAGGCAGAACACATGTGGACCCAGATAACTACGCCATAAGGGAGGGGATCAATGGTATATAGCTTACTACATCAAGTTATTGGGTGCTGAACCACCTGCACTAGGCCATTCACTCACCACCCCACCCCAGCCACATGTCCTCCATTAGGGCCATGGAGAGCCACAGCAGGGGAGTTATTGACTGCCAACTACATGCACTGTATCTTTTAGGCAATACTAAATATGCTTGAGGCAAGACATCAGTAGTCAGATACCTTTGGGGTTTTAATGGAACGCTTACATAGAAGTTGCGTTGGTAAGATTTGTATAATTACATCAATGACATAAAAGACATTGATTTATAATAGGCCACCAGTAGTGGAACTGTGAATTTATTGCATCTCATGCACATGACATTGTCTTCTCAGAGATATTATTCCAACCTGCGTCATAGCCATGGGGGGGGGGTAACAGGGCCCTTGGTCGGTTAAAAAATGTTTGCATCACCTGGTGTATGGCAGAGGATTGCTTGACCATCTGAACGCTATCGCTCTGACTAGAATACACCAAATATTCATCTTGTACCATTGCGTCTTACTCCACTTCATGTCGTTACTACCACTGCCATATCCCTGCTTCAAGGTGTCTAAGGGAAGGGTAATTATTTATCAAAAGGGGGGGGTGGGTTTTTTCACGCGAACGCACGGAAATTTTTTATGACCCCCTCGACGGCAGTCAAAATTTTTTGTGCCCCCCCACGCCAGAGGTGTGGAGAATTTTCTTGCCCCTATTTGATCTATAGTAGCGCGCTGGCTTTTTTGCTAAAAAGAGGGTAGATTTTTTTAGCCCCCCCCCTCAAGAGGGGTCAACATTTTTTTAGCCCCCCCCCTAGGGAGGGGTCTAAATTTTTTACGCCCCCCTCAAACCCACCATCCCCCCCCCCGTTGATAAATAATGACCACTCCCTAAGCCAACTCCCTGCTGCAGAATCACCTGGCAGAATAAGCTGCCACCAGCAGATCCGCATATTGACCCTTGGTCTGGGAGGTCTTCGCTATCATGACCTCTTCTGACCGATAATTACTAGGGACTGAGGCGCAAGGCTTGCCGGGAGGACTGGCCGGAAGAGTCGGACAGATCACCCAGCAGCCACTGCGGCGTCTCAGGTCTTTGCTCACCCTGGTGGTAGGATCGCAAGTAGAGTAAGATATCACAGGACCATACGACGTTATATAGGCTCACATAAATGCAAGTACATAGATCTATGTAACGGTATTTAGAACTGAAATTGTGGGAGCGAAACTAGCAGGCTGCAATAATCGACTTCCGGTTCCAGCCTACCCATCGCCGGAACCAAACTCTTTCTTGGCATATCTCCGCACACTGCATGGGCATCCCGAATCAACCCTGGGCCTCCCTAGCCCACTTAAAAGGGTCTATATCTCTACTTTCCTGTCCCCTCAGGATGTGTGTGGTGCACATATGCGCGGGCACCAACACATTCCTCTGTGAAATTGTGTAATGTCGTTCTCGCCATGAATATGACCTTAGATGTCGAAATGGCGTTAAACAACTATTACTCACTCACTCACTCACTCCGAATCAACCCAATAGCATATCGGCAGTTTATCGGTAGTGTAGTCGGGGTGAAGTCTGTCATTTGATCTCAGTAGCCTAGTGCCGCACAGTATATAAACTTGAAGACATTACGAATAGGATGTTTGATGGACATGGAAATAGCTGTTCGATAAAGGCGGGCTTTACTATGGTGATTTTTTCACAAACCTTGGGATAAGAACCCGCTTCTCATAATGTAGGCCTCCTTATTGTCAAGTTTAACTTACTCTATAACCTAGGACAGCTAAATGGGCACGTGCATTAACAAAATAGTACACATAACTGCTTAGGCCAAAAAAAAATGGTTGGTTTCCGGTAACTCGACCTACCTCAGCCAAACAGGGTATAATTTTTTAAGAAATTTTTCATAATTTTTTCATATTTTTCATAATTTTTTCAATATTATTCATAATTTTTCACATTCATTTCATATTTTTAGTATCTTAAGATTTCCCTTCCATCCAAGCAAGGAACCCTAGATTTATACTGAAGCTTTATACATTTTGACAGGTATGATAGCTAATATTGATCGTTATCAATGATAAAAACTTAATATTTCGGCCAACATATTTGTCAGCAACAAAAAAAAAAAAAATCCGACCTACCTACCTCAACTTTTTGTACCATGTTACCGGAAACTTACATTTTTTTTGTTGGCCTTATCAAAAGACAAACATGCAGCCTTCTGAAAGGATGATACACTTATCTCAATATACCTGTCAATACATCTAGGGATTAAATCAACGACATGCTGGTAGGGCTCAGGCTGGATGAACTATGCCCTACATTGACTGCTACATTCTTAGGATGCGACTGCATACAGTCATGATAGTTGTTGGCAGTCAGGACTTATCTCTCCAGTACTATAGCTTCAGTAATGGATGCGCTCACTTGACAATATGGTAGAGGCATATAGCCTACATCGATCGTGTACACAAATAGTTCACTCATTGTGAGGACATGAAGTGGGATGTGGGGTGTGGCAGCAGGTGTTCCATTGGACCACCACTGGGACCATCCATTAGTTACATACGCACTTAGCGGGGGGTGGGTGGGTGGGTGGGGGGGGGGTCAGGACAAATGCGTACATGTGCGTACAGGGGGAGGGGGGTCAAGGGCCATTTTAGCATACTCATTGTGTACGCATAGGGGTACTTTGAGCCCAAATTTAGGGTATTTTATTGCCATTTTGGGTTGATTTGTAAGGGTGAAATGCTTAAATCTTTCAGATTAAATCCTCATAACTCTGGAGTCTTAAATAACATCTAAGGATTGTTACATGTGTGCCTATATTTCTTTTTAATGATAAGGATCAATATACAAAACATCTTCTAAAGGCTGTCCAAATATAGTGTTTTCAACCCTCTCCCCATTCATCGCTACTTATCCCTTATCTAGGTGAAGGGGGGGGGGGTCAGTGACTTGAGTATGTACGCGGGGGGGGGGGTTAGCCCCAATGCGTACATGGTGCAACAGCGGGGTGGGGGATCGAATTTTGGCCAAAAAATGCGTATGTAATTAATGAATGGTCCCTTAGAGAGAAGGCCAGCCATGTGTACCGATAGATGCAGTGCACAGGGTTATACTGCAGTCAGCACTAACTGACTGATACTAAGAATGCACGTATACATGAAAACCATGTATGGTATTGTATAAAAACAGATGTGTACCTATATTAAGGGGGGGGGGGATTCTCTCCCGGATTGTCAACGATGAACATTGATATTCAAAATTTATAACCCTGCTTCCTACTGGAGCTATCGCTTCCATACATGCATAATCTTTTCCATACATCCCTACCGATCCTGTCACGAGGAAATCATTATTCTACTTCAATTAATGATGAATTGAGTAGCCTCAGATTGGCACACAAACCAAAGCGAAATTGCCTTGGCATTAGTTTTACCTTTTCTCATGGCATGACGGTCGGTAGGGGTATTGTGATAGAATAATCAAACGGACTCATGTATGTATGCATACACGCATTCTATATAGCTATTACATAGACTATTCATCATAGGTGCGGGTGTTATATGACACTGCTTCGGATGCCTAGCTGTAAGTAGTATATGCAAACAGGGGTATAGCAAGTTGCCACACACAATCGTACACAAATTAGGTTGTCTAGAATATCAAGGGGGTACTAATCAACTAGATCTACGCTCTACATGGAAAAAAACTAGATAATAAACAAAATGTCACAGGTGAAGGACTCAGTCCTAAGGAGATGCCCATGAATATGAAATTATTCAGCATGCCCTTTGTACTATTATGGGACAAAGTTATTGAAATTAAATCATGATGAACTGTGAAAAGCTATACTGATGTTTTCAATACAATAAAAAAAAAAAAATCAATGCACTGTGCCATCCATAAATAGTTAAGTGTGAACCAATGCATCATGACATCCATAAAGGGTTAAGTGTGCATCAATGCATCATGCCATCCATAAAGGGTTAAGCATGCACCAATGTACTGTGCCATCCATAAAGGTCTAAGTGTGCATTAATGCATCGTGCCATCCATAAAGGGTTAAGTGTGCATTAATGCATCATGCCATCCTTAAAGAGTTAAGTGTGCATCAATGCATCATGCCATCCATTAAGGTTTAAGTGTGCATCAATGTATCATGCCATCCATAAAGGGTTAAGTGTGCATCAATGCAACATGCCATCCATAAAGGGTTAAGCATGTGCCAGTGCATCGTGCCATCCATAAAGGGTTAAGTGTGGATCAATGCATCATGCCATCCATAAAGGGTTAAGTGTGCATCAATGAATCATGCCATCCATAAATAGATTAGTGTGCATCAATGCATTATTCCACCCATTTACATGTATAACGGGTTAAATGTGCATCAATGCATCATGCCATCCATAAAAGGCTAAATATGTATCAATGCATCATGCCATCCATAAAGGGCTAAGCATGCATCAATGCATCATGCCATCCATAACAGGTTAAGTGTGCATTAATGCATCATGCCATCCATAAAGGCTAAGTGTGTATCAATGCATCTTCCTATCCATGAAGGGTTAACTGTGGGTCAATGCATTATGCCATCAATAAAAGGCTAATGGTACATGATGCATGAATGGACAGGGGCAAATTCATCATGACACCCTTAAAGAGCTAAGTGAGTTACTGTATATAGTTAAGTGTGCATCAATGCATCATGCCATCCATAGAGGGTTAAGTGTGCATCAATGCATCATGCCATCAATAAAGGGTTAAGTGTGCATCAATGCATCATGCCATTGATAAAGGTCTAAGTGTGCATCAATGCATCATGCCATCCATAAAGTGTTAACTTCCATAAAGGTTTAACTGTGCATCAATGCATCATGCTATCCACATTTTTTACAGTGTAGAGAGGTCTATTGGTCATCATGATGCATGAATGTAGCACTGGCATCATGCAGACCCTATGGATTGATATGCAAACTACAAGAGATTCGTGATGATGCCTCCATGAAGAGCTGGCACTTCATTGGTGCATCATGACATGCTAAGAGGGATGCATTGCTGCATCATGCACTACTATACAAGCCCTTAAAGGGTTAAGAGGTATGTGTGGCCCCAGGGCTTGACATCGTGGTACATGATAGCATATCGTGGTACATGACAGTACATGATGGTACATGATGGTACAATACCATAAAAACACAATACACTGGAGAAGTGGTAGGCCTCCTCATTTAATTCCATAGATTGTCATGAGTTCTTTGGGTACAAGTGGAACCTATCTCATAGCTATCAGTGACAACATGCTGGATTAAATGGCTGCACTCATTGGAAATCCAGCAATATGAGTATATAGGAAGCAGGTGGTGGGATGGGTGGAGACACTGGACGCTGTGCAGGTGTGTGTGTGTGTCGGGGGGAGGGGGAGGACTGGTGCCTATAGGTGTATTATCCACTCTCAGGTTCGCAAAGCCCTACATAACACCAGCAGACAGCTACCTCAAGGACCGTGACCCCCCCCCCACTCACACACACACAGGTAAGTAACTATAATATAATATTATCAACAGTGGACAGCTTTTCTCCACGATGACCTCAGTGCATTGTCCATAACTACTAGCCAGGGTACAGGGTGGTAGTAAACACTTGAACTATATAGGCAGTGCTGGAGAGTTCACAGCTATGCCAAACATAGGAATTAGTGACAGGCCACCTGCCAAGGAGAGGTTATGGGTAAATAGACCATAATCCAACAACTTAGTTGCATCCCTTACCTATTCTGAAGCCCTTACCCATAGATATTACATAGACTATCAAATAAGGCAATTTTACAAATGCACAGGTCGACTCAGGCAATTTCACCGGTCAATTTTTCATGAAACACAAAGTCTGTCAGGTCCTAAATGGAGATGCCCAAGGGCATCTTCAACTCGTCTAGATCCGCAGCCAGCTTATCATACACATTTTTTCCCTTTGATTATGGTATTTCGTTTATTCTCAAGTTTGAAAGGTTTTGATTCTGCTGACATCAACACTGAGAACTTCTGCTAATAAACACGCATGGAGAAGAATGTAGATTTGGGATATGACTTATACATACTTTCCTCATTAATTATCTTGGTGCAAATATGCCTATGTCAGAAAGGAAGTTTTGCTGCTGTGGGTCAGTTTAGCGGAGAGAGCGAATGCAACAGGTGCTAGTAGTGTACATGTAGGGATTGCAGCTGGGGATTGCAGCGGCAATCACTCTCATGTCATTTTAGCTCCAGTCTCATTGTATTGTATTCTCCCGGCAAATCATGCAGTGCGAAAGTATGATTCGAGTTTCGGGCTCTCAGCCCTGGGGATAGCAGAGATGAGATAGCCACATGTTTTAACCGATCCATAATTTCAAGGAGAAAGATATTAGAAAAAAAATGGAAGTGGAATAAAACGTAACCGCGTGCCCAGGTGGCACGAGCACACACAGGTATCAGTGCAGGTGTCAAGTGGCCGACCTGACCTGCATTACACAGCAAATACATCATTAACAGCTGATTAATCAGCCAGGTGTAGGCATATTGACTATAGGTAAATTGCTCACAATGACAAGCTTATAGAAGCAAAATAATCAACATTTGAATAGTGTTCACTTTCCAACAGTGATTCACAAAGGCCTTCAGGGGGTGAAACTCTGGAATACCAGTATCAAACCAACAGATTATGCACCAACAGTAGACTTTGTACATCTCTTTAGGCTTCACTGAAATGATAAACATCATCTCAGTATTCAAACATAGTGTGCATAGTTCAACTGTAGAGGACCTCTCCATGGTTACATGTGTAGGGGTCGGCAAAAATGTTTAGGGAAACCGGGACCTCTCAGCCTTCAGACAATTGCTCTACTGCTGAGCTACTTCCCCGTACATTTTCTACCTACTACCCACGTCTGGACTGGCATGATACCAATAGGGGACAAGTGATTGCCCAGAGACCCGCCCCTACAGGTCGGCCAACCGGGAACGGGAAGTCACATTCCCCTACACAGCCCCCAACCAGCTTCGACCACCGAATAAACCAGCACTGAGTCACACACAGTTACAGCTTGTCCTGTTCCCAGGACTTACTGTATGTACCACCCGTTTCCAAGTCTCCCAGTGCTAGCAGGTCGAAGCGCTTGCTGTATCAAGTCACTCCAGGAATTGAGTTCCGTAGCCCCCCCTCACGGGATCATGACCACTCAGTTTCCCTTCCATTGTAGGGGTCGGCGAAAACGTTTAGGGAAACCGGGAGTTGTACCCGGGACCTCTCAGCCTTCAGACGATTGCTGTAGCGTTGAGCTACTTCCCCGTAGAATGTTTTCTACCTTCTATCCACGCCTGGACTGTCATAATACCGATAGGGGACAAGTGATTGCCCGGAGACCCGCCCCTGTAGGTCGGCCAACTGGGCACGAGAAATCACGTTCCCCTACACATGAATGATGTAGACTGTGGATGATACCATCATACATCTTGACATGATATTATAATGAAGATCTGTCATCATACTTCTCTACATGTACAGTAGCTCCAATGATGACAGATAATCGTATGATGTAATGTGTTATACACTCAGTATAGGGATCAATACTAAACCTAATATGTGGCCCAACGGGCGAGAACACGCCTCCAAAGGGGGGATTTTTAGTACTGGTTTTGGCAACCAGGGGGTAGTATATGGGTAAACACTGAAAAATAAGCTAAAAAATGTTTTAGACCAATTTTTGATAAGGAACCCAGTGGTATGCTTAAAATCATTCCATCTCCACTGAAAATGTTCCATTTTGTGAACAATGGTTGCCATGGAAACATAGGAAATTGGTAGATAAGGCAATTTCTGGTTGCCATAGAAATTACACCCCTATTCCAATTGGGAATTTATGCCACAAAATCTTTTTGAAATTCCTTCAGGAACCCAGAACCAAAAACAGAGCTAAAAAAATCCCTCTAGAACCAATTTTATTACAAAAACATTTCTTTGGTTATTTTTCCACAAAATTATTAGTGCATTATTAATGTTTATGATAGGATATAATGCATTTAGAGCTTATTTCCTATTTTCAGTATTACACACCAACCTATGTTTCACAAGCAATTACAACAAAACTACTGGGGATATTTTAGCTCACGATATCTCATTTTAAAGCCAAAGACTTAAACCTTAAAAAGCCATTTCCTCCAGGAGGCATGTTTTCCCTCACCTGGCCACCTATATCTGAATGAACCACATATCAAATACTATAATGTATCTATGGTGTATATCAGCAAGTTTATTCAAATACTGAGGCACAATTCACCTATTGAAATAAGGGTGACGGTTCAAAAGTAAAAGTAAGCACATTGTTGATTAAAATTTATATTGTAGACCTCGTAACGTATGACCCGCATATACAAATAGGGAGGGATATTTCTTAAAATTGATAATATGGGCCCCCAACTTACAAGATATACTCCTAAAATATTATATACCTGGAAATATAGATGTGCATATGACATATAGAGTAGCACGGCGGTAGGCAGACGACATTGGGACCCTGGGATAGACACATGATCAGATGTGTATGGGGTGGTGCCGCCATCATGGTCTAGAATGTCAGAGCAGAGTCCCTATGGGTATAGGAGCTTAGATCCATATCCAGTGGGTCCACCATTTTGAATTCTGTTAGTTATGCCAAAGGTGGCAAAGCACACTGATGAGGCATTGGCATGATGGGTACCTTGTCCCTGGATCAGGGATGAAAGTCACAGAGCATAAAAATCCCTGAAATGGGACAATATCGGAACAAAAGCCTGGGTTTTATAAGAATGTATAGGGCATGGGAACTTCAAAATCTCTGAAATCAGGGAAATCCCTGAAGACTTTTATCCTGCTGGATAACATCTACTCCCAGGGACATACTGGTTCCCATCTCATCAGCTTATCAGTACATGTCGCCAGAACCAGCTGCACTCACGCTTACAGTTACACCCAATGTTGCCTGATCTAGTCGTCTGTCTCTGGGGTGGGGGGGGTGCTTGAATTTTTTGTTATATGGGTGTGCCTCGACCCGCAACAGTCCTTATCAGTGTGTACTTTTTCTTCAAAGGACCATTGCTAGGGCACTTTTGACCCACAAGTCATAGGTTTCGAATATCAAAAACATCTTAAGTATACACTGTTTGGGGATATCCATTGAAAAGCACCAAGTTCCTTCATGTTATTTTCATGATAATTGTCCCATTTTCATGAAAGTAGGGATGTTTTCATGAAAATCGGGACATAGCCACACATGATGTGTATAGCAAAGATATATAACGAGCCCAAGCCGTGCAGGTTCTCCTTCTACCACCCCCATAAGCACCATTCTAATGCCATCGTAATAGAAGATCCCTTCCAAATCTGCCCCAACCATACACACAGTGTCTAGTCTATTCAGTCCTCGTCAGCGCCCATTATTCCAATAAACGCCATGATGCGCCGTTCCAATCAATTCCGTCCTGGGTCAGGACCAATCACGTAGACGCCTCCTCTACATTTGTATGATATCACATGACCTGGTGGTTCTGTCACATTACCACCAAAATGGTGGCCCACTATCAGATGAGCGGGGGCTGTGGGCTTTCTGCGTCTATGCATGGGTTATTAGAAAGTGACGGAGCGATAAAGAGGTTTTAAAATTTGACATTGCTGAAGAAATCGTTCCCTGTTCTTATTATTCGTTTCAATAGTTCCTCACCTTGTACATTCTTATAATATGCATAAAAAGCTTCCTTTGTGAGTCAGAGTGCGTCTTGTACGGATTTACCTAAGGGAGTGATAATTTTTTAACAACAGGTGGGGGCTGGGGGGTTTGCGCATGGACCCGCGAAAAAAATTCTGGCCCCCCTCTCGACGGGTCGAAATTTTTTCGACCCCCCTCGGGAGGCGAAAATCGCGTGCGAATGCGCCCTTTTAACCTATAGTAACACGTGGGTTTTTTCGCTGACCCCCCATGGTCAAGAGGTTGAAAAATTCTGACCCCCCTCAAACCCACCAGCCCCCCCCTGTTGTTAAAAAATGGTCACTCCCTAAGTTATACGCACGCACTAGCACACACAACCATCAGCTTAGGCATAAGGAAGTGACCAACTGATTTGGGAAAAAGAAACGTAATGATTAACTTAATCATTCTCATGATAACAATATTAACTAACTATGAGGCATAAGGCGATAACCAGGGTTGGACTTTTCACAATGATTCCTAGCACGTAATGTGCATATTGTAAAGGGTCAAAGTACTAGGCTACAGACACCCATTAATACGACATTGACTATTGAGATATCACCATCATTATGAAAGGTTATAGGTGCATGGTAGAGCCTACTACTCACTTGAGCAATTTATGGCATCGACCCCGCTGCCAATCGCTTGTTATTCTATGGATCGGTTGTCAGTAGGAGGGTGGGTGGGCGTTGTGTGATGGAGGAGACTCCCTCCCCCCTCCTCCTCCAGCCCTTCTCCATGCAGCCACTAGTGAGCCTCACTGGAGGGGCTCGTGTTTTATGTGGCCTTTCAGTTGATGTGTTTGTGAAGGAAAGCTGTTAGATCTAGTAGGTGGCTATCGTTTTTGTCCCTATCACAATGATCCAGGCTGGAGACCTGTTGATTCTACCCCCTCTCCCACTGCCCTATCCCGCCACGCATGCTTCTCCAGTGTGTGATAGGTGTAATTGATGCCTCGGAAATACTATGAGGTGGTGGGAGGGTGAGCCGTCTGCTATGTTGACATGAGTTCTACAGGACACCAGATGGGACTGTCTGGATACCATTCACCTGGGATTAACCTAGACCCAGCGATGTTATTACACCAGAGGTCCCTCTGTGTCTGTCTGCCTGTCTGCCTTCAATCATGACATCTCCCTTTCCTTCTCTCTACAATTCTGGCCATCGCATCACTCCCTGTTTTCATCTACCTCTGGAAAGGTAGCAAACCTGCCATGTATACCAGAAAAGTATCCGCCTTGAATGTTAAAAGGAACGTATCAAGAAGAGTATCAAATTCATTGTTGTGAATGATGGCCCCACAACTGAAATAACCATACTGACATTATTTGGTGTCCTGGTCGCACAATCCAGACATCTATTCAGTATGCAGTAATTCTGAACTGTGTTAATTGTCATGTTATTGTGTTGTATGGGTGACATAAAATACCGGGTAGGCAAAGTGGAGACTTGTTATGAGGGGTCAGTATATAGTCAGACAGTGGCTCTTGTTGACACAGTGAAGAGTCCTCTTTAGACCCCCTCCCCGTCCCCCTACACATTCACACACACACACCAGCATCCTGAACACTGATAGCTCTTCGCCATGACGACTGGCCCTAGCTAGTGTCTCCGCCCCCTTCTCTGCCCGTGTTACGCCGGCCACCAGCCCCCAGAAATAAGCCAGAATTAATGCCAGAGCCACAAAAAAAGAAGACAACAAACAAACAAGGCGCGCTACCTCTCGAAAGGTCAGTCCAGCTTTTTGTCCGATGCCTCCGATTTGGCTGCATAAAGATAGATCGTTGGTTTTGCTGACTCCTGTGTGCCTGTGGGTCCTGTGTGCCATGTTAGATGTAGACGCTAGGTGTTTGAATCACTATATAATATATAAATATATACATATACATATATATATATATATGAATATATATATATATAATATATATATGTATATATATATATATATATATAAATATACACACACATCTATTGAAATAAGGGTGACGGTTCAAAAGTAAAAGTAAGCACATTGTTGATTAAAATTTATATTGTAGTCCTCGTAACGTATGACCCGCATATACAAATAGGGAGGGACATTTCTTAAAATTGATAATATGGGCCCCCAACTTACAAGATATACTCCTAAAATATTATATACCTCGAAATATAGATGTGCATATGACATAAAGAGTAGCATGGCGGTAGGCAGACGACATTGGGACCCTGGGATAGACACATGATCAGATGTGTATGGGGTGGTGCCGCCATCATGGTCTAGAATGTCAGAGCAGAGTCCCTGTGGGTATAGGAGCTTAGATCCATATCCAGTGGGTCCACCGTTTTGAATTCCGCTAGTTATGCTAAAGGTGGCAAAGCACACTGATGAGGCATTGGCATGATGGGTACCTTGTCCCTGGATCAGGGATGAAAGTCACAGAGCATAAAAATCCCTGAAATGGGACAATATCGGAACAAAAGCCTGGGCTTTATAAGAATGTATAGGGCATGAGAACTTCAAAATCTTTGAAATCAGGGAAATCCCTGAAGACCTTTATCCTGCTGGATAACATCTACTCCCAGGGACATACTGGTTCCCATCTCATCAGCTTATCAGTACATGTTACCAGAACCAGCTGCACTCACGCTTACAGTTACACCCAATATTGCCCGATCTAGTCGTCTGTCTCTGGGGTGGGGGGGGGGGTGCTTGAATTTTTTTGTTATATGGGTGTGCCTCGACCCGCGACAGTCCTTATCAGTGTGTACTTTTTCTTCAAAGGACCATTGCTAGGGCACTTTTGACACACAAGTCATAGGTTTCGAATATCAAAAACATCTTAAGTATACACTGTTTGGGGATATCCATTGAATAGCACCAAGTTCCTTCATGCTATTTTCATGATAATTGTATATATATATACACACACACACACATATAAATATATTGTGCTGCCTGAGCCTCCGAGTAGCCGGAAGGTTTAGGATCAGTCACTCAGAGTGAACTAGTTGGGGGACACTCTGTTGGAGTGTGCGGGGGGCTACACAGAGAGCTCTCAGAGAGCTCTCGGATATATCCAGAGGGATATCTCAGAGACTTCGGAGGGTCACACTAACTCTGAAGCCTGCTGCCTAGGGGCGCCACATGAAGGCATTTCCGGTTCAAGTTGTACATAAGTAGTTGAAGTCTGACTCCTCAGTCTGTGCTACAGACTCACACGGTGCATATACTATTCTCTCATCTAATGGTTTGGTTTAACTAACAATGTACTCATTTTGATTGAAATTTTAGGACCCAAGGAAAGTGGTTTCCATGGCAACCATAAATTGTATATATATGCCAATTTTCTGTTTCCTTTTGCATTCCAAAAATGAATGTTTTTAGAGGAGATGGAATAATTCTTAACATATGTGACCAGTCAAGCCAAAACACCCCTCTGCAGGGAAATTCATTATCAAAGTTCATCTCAAGATCTTAAAAATGAGATATCATTGGGTTAAATATTCTTAGTAGTAATGTCAGAACCCCTCCTTGAACATAGGTCGTTTTTCATATCTGAAATCGATGATTATGCTCTAAATACATAATAAAGCATGATAACGTCTAAAAACAAAATAAATCAGCCTTTTTAATAAAAAAAAAATCATAATAATATGGTGTTTTTTATCACAAATTTTGATCTAGAAGGTTCTCCATTTCTGTTTTCAGTTTTGGGTTTCTGGTGAGTATCCCCAAAAACTGGCATAACAATCTGCAAATTTCGATTATTGGAATGGTTGCCATGGCAACCAGGAACAGGCATATAGGTGGATTTCTCATGAAAAATGTTCATTTTACCATACAAATATGGGCCACTTCTACCAAAAATGGTGCATTTTAAATGAAACAATTGAATTCTGCATCAAAAATTACCTTAATGTATTTTTATAACGATTTTAGAGTAATTTTGCCCTCCATTGCCCCCTGGTGGCCAAATGGGGAATTAATTATCCCCCGCAGAGGAGTGTTCTCCCTTGATGGGTCACATATCCCTGGATTACACATAAAAAAATTGTGTAAAACATTTTTCAGTATATTCTTCAGTGTTTTACCCATATACTGCCCCCTGGTGGCCAAAACCAGTACGTGTACTCACCCTCTCCCTGGAGGCACCTTTTTCCTCTGATGGCCCACTAAATATTAGAGTTTGCCAGGGAATGGTTTTATGTATTTGTAAAATGTACCTAGCCCCAGGGCTCTCTGCAGTCATTTCAAATGAATTGCCTTCCTCTCAACATCCATCACAATGGCTTGCCTTCAGGACTTTATGGATGCCTTCTACACATGCTGCAGTGGTCTTTTTAAAACTGGATCTCTTCAATATTGATATCTGTATAGGAACATTACGAAGGATTTTTGTCAATATCGTATGCTTCCCGATGTAACAAAGGAGCTTATTGTCCACATGTGAGAGATATTAATAGGTGGGCAGAAGCCCCCATATGCATATGATAGGAGAAAACACCAAGACCACTTCCAGCTCTGCTCAACTCCACCTCTCTTCTGCCACTTTATTTCCAACCAACACACAACATATACACATCCAATATGTATGTAGTCAACAAACTGACCAGTAGCCAGGTTACTACAAATAGGAGGGAGACCTGTCCCTACCTGGTACTCACCACCTCCCATACATGTACCTTGTTTATGCTACCTTTATTTATTCTGTTAACCCTGTAAGGACAACTAACAGGCTTGCCCTGTAACACCCCTCCATATTTTAAATTAAAGCCCTTTCAATAATTGCCAGCTACACAGTTTCAAACAGACAGGTCTCCTCCATATTTTAGTTCAAAGTCCCATGCCCTTATCAATATACACTTGACCATTCACCTTATAACACAATCACAAGGATACCTTTATGAACATACATTAATTAACTTATTTCAAGATCACATTGCTCAGTGTCAGTTTGTTCTCACTTATTTCACCCTAGTATGTTATCTTGAAACTGTTACAACATAATTCTCTGGATATTACAATTATAGTTAATTATCGATTACAAGATCTGCAACTCTACACCATGCCAGTAAACTGCTGCATCTCCAAGGCAAGGCATGGATTAACCTCAGGATGATTATTCAAATACACTCTAGGGGTTTTCGGGGTTGGAGTCGGGGCTTTTGAATCCAACATTAGCACACAACCTTCTAAACTTGATTCAATAGCAGGAACTCTTTCATTTCAAATATTCTGTTTTATGATACTATGGTATTGAAAATTCTCTCTCTACTAGTATCTGGCACATTCCACCTTAAGTCTATCTTTTGAGGGCCGATGTTGAAGGCATAGCACTCCACAGTGTGTCATACAAAATGAATGAAGGTTAAGTCTAGGCCACAGGCTTACATGTTATTGGCTTCTAAGTTCAATGGAAGAAAAAAGTTTAAGTTCTACGCAGCCCCTAAAGGGTTAATGGTTTGTGTGCACCAACAATGAGGCATCAGTAATCCACCTCAGTAATCCACCTCCCACCTTTAAGCCCTAATGAACAGCTGACTCTGCTCTATCTCTTAGGTGCAAAAGACAGCTGTTCAAGCCATTTTGTCATACCTGGTTCAGCATATTATTTACTAAATGCATATAAGGTCAAACAGAGATTATTCAACCATGGCCTAGCTGCGGTGGCAATTGTTCAGAGATACACTATAGACCAGATTTCCCTCTATGTTCCTATGTCTGTCAAAAACCCTCTTTAATCTAATATGGTTTCTATGTGGCAGTTTCCATATAATATAGGAAAGTGTTATTGACTAAAGTCAATAACACAAATATGGTACTAATATTCACAGGTCTAAGGGGAGTAATAATAAAGGTAGCCAGATAATTTTCATGACCATCAGTTCCGGCTATGCATCAGCTTTAATTTGGTACCGCTAATGTTTTTGTGTTTAATAAATTGATTATTTTAGAGGCATTTATGAGAGAAAAAGTCTATTTTTCATAGACTAGGATTAAATGTTCGGAAATGAAAGCTTTATGAAACAAGCTGAAATTAAGTTATTTAAATGCCTCATTTCACCCTCTAATAATTTTTGTCAGGACAATATACTTGAAACAAAGCTGCATGGCAATTATCAGATTAACTGAATAATTGTATGTGCCTTAAATTAACTGTTTGGAAATGAAAACTTTAAAAAATCTATATTTTTTTACAACTTTGTAGAGTCAGAAATTACTTATACTGCATGCCTTCTCTAAATGACATAGGCCATTAGGTAGCATCCCCTGTGTATATTCATTCTATCTAAACAGAAATTACTACTGTTATGCAGATATAATTTTAAATGATTTTATAATTGATCGTTCGGAAATCTGAGGACATTAGAAATAAATTCACGAAAAGATGTCTATTTATCACAGGCTCCTAATTTAAAGTGTATGAAAACAATGAGATGACAATGATTTTCCCTGTTCAAGCATATCAGACACTACTCTCTAAGATCATTTTACAATTATTCTTCAAAAATCAAAATTTGAGTTGAGGACAGGTGTTTTTGACCTCCTGTCCCTCATTGAACCTACCCACTTCAGGAAAAATGATATTTAAAAACATCATTATGCACATGGAAAATATCTCTTCAGGATTGATTACAAACAATTCACGTTATTCTATATAAAGTATATGGCAAAATATAACCAAAATGCATCTGAGGACATTAATGTTTTTGTGCTCAGGATTATTTGGCAATTTCTGTTTAATTCTCATTAGACAGCCCTGATATCGGTTACATGCATATTGTCCACCAATAATTATTAGTTACAGTTCAGATTACATTTTATTACCAATCTTTGAGTTCATAATTATTTCTTTAATATATATGGAAAAATGAAAGTACCTTTGGTTACAATGACTCCTTTGCCATTTCAAGAAAGGGAGTTGTTGTTATAATAATTGAATAACAAAGAAAACATAATCAGAATGTCCTGCAAAGTTAAGTGTAAGATGGTTTAACACAACCTACATAATCTTCATCAATGGTTCAGTGAACATAATCATACCATACCTTTATTCAAAATTTTCTCCTTTACAGACACCACCCCTCCCCCACCTCGTCATTCACTCCCCCCGAGGTGAAATATTACACATTTCTCAACCTTTATTTTCAATTTGAGGACTTGCCAGAAGCCTAATAATAATGGTGCATTTGTGCTGATGGTCCAAATGCAATCATATGGTCATGGGCTTTCCAATGGTAGTTTAAATTTGAAAATTGACCCACTAGAACTCCCTGGGTGGTCTTGTACCTCCATGCTTGTTTTAAGGCCAAAAACCGCGCCAAATGGCGGGCCTTGGCACCATAGGGTTAAAAGATAGACTTAAGCTGGAATGTACCATCTGTGTTGCTGATTGGATACCCGGACTTGTATCAGTGCCTGGTGGCTTCCAATCCCCACCATACCCCCTCCGAGGCTTAGCACAATGCTTACCCAAGCAGCTAGCCTCTCTCCTCCAGCCCGGTCAACAAATTTTATTCTGGTGTATTGCCTATTCCTCCCTGTATCAACAATTTGTTTTGGTATATTGCCCATTCTGTTTTGGATCAACAATTTTATTCTGGTGTATTACCTATTCTTCCCTGCTTCCGTGAACCTTAATTACAACCTTCACTCTCCCCCTGGATACCTTACAACCTGTGTATCCTGTAACCACCCTGTGGTTTTGCATCTACATTCCCCCTTCTGGGTATCCAATTTAGTATCCTTGTCTCAGATACAGCAATCACTGCAACAAGTGATAGGCCTACAGCAACACTCTCTCTAGGTCTTTTCCCCAACCATATATTCACAAGTGAGCCAGCAAGCAGAAATGGGGGTTCCTGTGGGATTTAGTACCTGATTTAGCCACCAGGGGCACCACTATGGGATAGAAAAGAAATATGCCTAAAACTGTCATACAGTACTTTTTTATGGAGAATTCAATAATTTTTGATAAATCGTTCTATTTTGGGTGGAAAGCTTCCAAATTTGGCAAGTAAAAAGATGTTTTTGGGCCTAAATAGGCATTTTTGTTGATTTATGTTGCCATGGAAACATGATTTTCATTCTAAAAAGGTAAATCAATGATCCCATTTGAAGGAACCTTTCATGAGGTTTACGTTAGTGAAAGCAGAATGAAAATACCATTTTACATCAAAAGTTATGGACAAAAGAATATAAATTTATGCTAATTTAGCTAATTAGCATAAATTATGCTAATTATAGATGTATGTCATGACCGATATAGAGCCTATTTGCATTCAGGAAATAGTTATGCCTACCCATATTAAGCAGCTCATTCCTCCAAAACTAACAAGAGTATCTTCTCATGCAATATATCGCTGTAAAGCTAGTAATCTGAATTTTAAAATTGACTTTTAGCACGGAGCACCCTTTCTCCTTGCCTCTACACCTGTCAAGCTGGTGAATGCGCAAATTTCCATGCAATATTCCCCAAAACACACACCTTCTGTATCTCTCATAACATTCTCATTCATTTGCCGCACCTGCAGAGGCTACAGAGGGCCCTTTCTGCACCCCCTCCATGCAAACAGCATGCCACAACCATTTGAACCATACACCAGCCCTTCCAATCACTCACTCACCATCCCACAATCTGATTATAAACAAGCACTTTGCTCTACCAGAGCATGATAGTTCTGTGATCTTTTCCTTTAAATGAAATACCTTTTTTACATATTTAATTACATATTTTTCTTATCAGCCGTATGCAATACAGTAAAATCATCATATCAATTCCACCATATTCTTATGATTATCAAATTAACCAAAACCTCTCCCCATGATAAAAACACATGTCAAAATGTTATACTAAGATAGTCTGCCAATTTATGTCAATTCTAGAGTGCAATATGAATCACCACAGGCCACCTATTTATGCATTCTTCCATGTTAACATAGCCCAGGAATATTATTGTAGTATAAACTCCAACCTGGGCATAATTGAAGGACTTTTAGAAACAAATATACATTGATATAACCCTTGAATTTCCTGTGGTGTAGAATCCCTCATATATAAGTACCTCCCCGACCTAATATGCAGAATGATATGCACTGATATAAAATGCATTGATGCAGTTCTGCACCAATGCAATAACCATGTACATAAATATATCTTGCAAAGTGATGCATCATTTCAATACTTCAGATTCAGGCATGAATCTATGCAAAATAAGCTTTAATCAAAGTGTTTCAAAATTCGATATGTAATCAATCTATAAAAGGTATTCAGTCACCAGTTTGTCCATTTGCGTGTTGATACCTCTATAACGCAGAATCTTGAGTTTTGCATTCTCCAATCAAATGTTCTTATATTAATATGAAAATGTTGTCCATAAATCAAATTCAATGGTTCAATTATCTAAACCATTTACTCGGAATTGATGTCTTGCCATGTTCTAAATGAGTCCTGTTTCCCTTGATCCTGCATTTAAACATCGTTTTTTTTTCTTTGGTAATTCACCCATAAAAGTCACCTCCTTGACATCTACATGACAAACCTGTCTCCCTGTGATTCCATGACATTGTAGACCTTGACTTCAACGTGACAAGCCTGTCTCCCCTCTGATTCCATAACATTATAGGCCTTGACTTCAGTGTGGCAAACCTGTCTCCCTGTGATTCCATGACATTGTAGACCTTAATTTCAACGTGACAAACCTGTCTCCCATGATATCATGATAATACATATGCCAATCAATGTAGACACTCAGACAGCACTTCAGATCTCACACAACCTTCTGTCCTCCATCTCCTTGGTATCAACCAGAAGAACCTGTCTCTGCAGTATTCTGCAGCCAGAATCCATCCTTCATCTTATGTGATATTTCCTTGATGTACACAGCAATCTCTGTGCACCATTATGTCTGCCTTCTATACTTTATTCTGCAGCTAGAGCCTGCCATCTATCAGACTCTCTCTCTCTCTTGCTCCTGTTACTTCCTCATAAACAGGTCAGTCCCGCCAGTGATTCCAGTGTAACAAAAGACCTTATTGTCCACATGAGAGAGATATTAATAGGTGGGCAGAAGCCCCCATGTGCAGATAACAAGAAGAGGAGCCCCCATGTGCAGATAACAAGAAGAGGACACCAAGACCACTTCCAGCTCTGCTCAACTCCACCTCTCTTCTGGCATTTTATTTCCAACCACATCCAATAGATATGTAGTCAACAAACTGACCAGTAGCCAGGTTACTACAAATAGGAGAAAGACCTGTCCCTACCTGCTACTCAGCACCCGCCATACATGTACCTTGTTTATTCTACCTTTATTTATTCTGTTAACCCTGTAAGGACAACTAACAGGCTTGCCCTGTTACACCGGGACGCTTCCCCACTGATGGCACTTAGCAGCTGAGATGATGCATTACTGAAGAGCTTGTAAGCTCCTCTGTAATCCCCAAAAGGTACAGGCTCTGGGGATACCAGCCGGTTTTGATTCTAATTTCGCCTTAAAGACCCAAACAGTTCTAAATGGACAAGCTGAGATAAAGTAGGGCTGAGCTGCAGAACGAAGGAGGCCTGCCCTCGTGCGGTCTGGATGGTAGCAACAAGTGGGAGAGGCCGGGGGAGGTGACTTGTGACAATGCCTTGCACAGAGTCAAGGGGGAATAACAAGGCCAAAGGGCAATCTTGTTTTCTTATCTCCGCTGACATGAAGCCAGTGGCCAGGATGAAGCACACAGAGGCAGATAAGTCCATAAGGTGAATGGTGGGGTGGGTGGTGGTGGTCTGTGGTTTGCCTACCCTATGGTTGTTGATCTAGTTCTGACTAACATCAATGGGAGGTGGTGACTGGATTTACATGCAGGCAGGTTGCCGCCTACAGGCCACTCCTGTACAATAGGCTTCATGATGATCAATACCTGTCATTATCCTAAACTGCTCACACAGACAATTAGGCACGTCCAGTTTGGCTAATGGCTGCACTGAGGGAGGGGAGTGAAGTAATTACGTAAGTCACATGCACTATCGCTTTCATAATACTGATGGCTAGGTAACAGGTATACCGTATGCCGGCGTAATAGCAAGCAATGCTGGGTTATTGGTAGGGTGTTAATTAGTAAACGGGGGCTCAGAGCAAGAACTATTGGATGATGCCTATGATACATGATGACATGATACTATGAATTACAAACAAGAAGGTGGGGTGGGGAGTACATAAAACACAGACAAAGGCTGATGTTACTGAAGCATCGGTGCTATCGTCAGCTAGGTCTGTAGGGTGTTATGTCGGTAAGAGATGCCTGGGGATTGTTCTGTGATCGTTAAATAATACTGTGAGCTAACCTAAGAGTGGCTGGAGGAATTTGATGGAAATGAAGGTACATTGTATAAGGTAATGGGCTGGGATTTACGATGGTCTACGCCCCATGGAGATTGCAAGTGTCTTATCTGGCTTGGACTATTGCCACTCACAGGATATACCCTCACAGGGAGGGGTATACATAGAGTAAGGGTCCGGGTAGTTATATCGATTCTAAGACACACAGCTCTTAGCCTAGCATGTATGATGTGCACTTAGATTGAAATAAATTATAGATCAATGATATGGGTGGTAGAGAAGCTCAGGCAATATCATATTGGATGTATTTGTTCTCATTAATGGAACTGCAAATTATGTAATGGGATGCATATGTACTCATTGTAGTAGAGGAGGTTAATGCAGGGAAACGTGCAACTTGTTTAAAGAGGCATCCTTGTATTAAACAAGGCCGTATTACCATATCTAAACAGAGGCACCAACGCTATGCAAATAAATACACATTGTCATAGCACCAGATCTGGGCCTCGTAGAACCATTTGCCATGTGCCCTGCAAATAGTAGACAGTGTGAAATAGAATTCACTTACAGCATCAACTAGATTTCTCACCCTACCTTCACTACATTCCCTCTGCCTGTGTACTAAGTAGTATAGTGTGGGTCTTTTTCATCCTAAAGCGAATGGTAAATACAATGGAATGGGGGTATAGCATAATGCTAAAAAAATATAATACAAGAAGGGAGAAATGCGACAATGATATCAAATAGACCTGATATAGTCTAGATAGGAACTGCGTGCCATCTCATTATGGGGGAAGAGAGAGGATCAGGGTTCTGATGGTTCACGCGTAATGGGATGAGTGGTGTACTATACTGTATAGTCAGCCCACTTAGCATTGGGTCCAGGGGGTAGCTGGTGGACTTATCCTGGATTAGAGTACTGTGGGATGGGGGCTATGGCAGTCGGAGGTGGGTGATTGGTAACTTTGAACGGAAAGAATGGTGGGTTGATATAATTCACAGCTGATTACAATTAACAAATTATTGTGCTTTATATAGGTCTCTCATTCCCTAGCCTGCCCTCTGACGGTCTGTCGCCTCTTCTCTATGTCCCTTTATTTCTCTCTGTCCCTCTCTCTAACGCGAAACCTTTCCCGCTGAGTGTTGATGAGGGTGGGGGTTAGTGATGGGCTGGTGCCCGTTTGCTCATCAATCAGACCAGTTGTTCTGGCCGCACACCTGCCAATTAAGCCTGCCCGTGTCCGGGACCCCGAGCCCCGTGCAAGGTTCCGGCCAGGACGTTTACATCCCTACTGGTAACCAGGGGTACCACCAGTATGGGGGATCCTAAAGCCAAGCCGCCAAGAACACAGGTAAATGCCACGCCCCATAGGCTATTACCATCCACCCTCCAGAATGCACTCCCGCCTCCCCGCAGTTCCCGTAAGCAGGGATCTACAATATCTGTCTATAGTAAAGCAGTATTAGCAACTGGTAATAGCAAGGGGAAAACAACTGTCTGTAACAGCAATCTTATTACACGTGTTAGGGACATGCAGCAGCGAAACGCAGACAGCTGCTATGATATGTTATGGGGTTAGAGAGCAACAACAGCAGTAACCATCACAAACCCTGACACAAACACTTCACTGAAACACCGACCACCTGCTCATATCCTACCACCCCCAACAGCAGATCCCCACCACCACCACCACCACCACCACCACCATAACCCCATAACCCTGTCATTTATGGTTCCATCACCACCTGGACTACAAACTACACGATATCTATCCTGTGAGATTAGCATCTAGGTCCTATTGCCTTGACACCAGAGCCTATCACCAGGGACACAGATGCCGAATTCTTATCAGATCTATGGTTATTTCTATCATTATTTCTCCCCATTACCCCAGCCATTGTGCCCTCACACATGTCCTCGAGGCAGCAGCCACCTCTTTGATATATGAACCCCATTACTCAACACTAGAGGAAGATCACACCCAAACGCTTTATGTGGAGTGAAGAATTGAGGCTGAGCTGTTCAGAGCCGCTATGTTCTCAGCAGATCGTGCCGATAATGCTCCATGGGTTGCTCAGGCTTGGTCGGGATGTGCAGGGTGGCAGTATAGGAGCTATTCATGCAGTACATTGGACTAGGATCTGTACGGTGCTGCAGGCTACAACCAACACAGCTCTCTCCGCCGCTATCTGTCTCATTCCCGGTCTGCCTGTCCCCTTCTTGTTCCCCCACCAATAATATCAACTTCCTGCCTCTGCCTTGGTCTCTGCAGTCTGTCTCTATCTCTGTTTCTCTGTCTGTCTCTATGTTTCTCTCTGTGTTCTTGCAATGTGCACAAATGGGGCATTTCCTATCTGCATTTTGTCGTTGCAATGCTCACTCTCTATTCCCCTGATTAATCCTTCTCTCCGGACGCTAGACACCCTCCCTCCTCCAACAGATATGTTTTCCCCTCTGGCCCCTGGCCCTCTCACGCAACTTCCATTAGAATGTATGTGGCAGTATAAAGAGAGGCAGACTGTACTCATGGCAGTGCTTATTCTGCACTTAACCATTTCCCTTGATGGCCTGGGATTTGCTTTATAAGGAATGGTCCAGTGTGCAGATACAATTATCTTCGCACCGAGACGCACATGACATCAGAAGTGCGTCGACTATGTTACTGTGCATCCTCCTTCTGTACACGGCATGGACCCTCCCTACAGCATATATTTTGGATGGCTCGCATTTTTGTTACACACAAATATATTAGATGGCTTGCACGCCATGAGTGACGGTTGTGAGCGGCAGTCGTCCTCCATTTTTGTGAAAATCCCATCCATAATTAATACCGTGTTCAACCCAACATGGAACGTCAATTCCAACAGAGAGATAAGACCCTTAACGTCCCTCCATTTATTTGAAGCATGATTGACTTAGTGATGCCAACTCGTTGAAATGAAATTTGAACGAGTCTTTCATATGGCGGTGCTGTAGTCGCTGACTAATTCATAATTCGTTTTACCTGTCGGTCAATGTATCAAACGCTCTGGTTACTTCTTGATCTACTCGAACTTTCGAATATTTCTAAAGCGCACACGGAGCCATTGATGATAAAAAATATTAAAGATGGAGCAGAGTGACCCATTAAAAAAATGAAAAAGAAACATTGGGAAATGAATTGATACAATAACACACTCATTACATCTCGATAATCATTCACACTGCAGTCTGTCATTGTAAGAAACTATGAGCAACTTATGGTGTGGGTGTGAGCAACTCATTACTTTTACCCAGCGCAGAACAAGACGTTTTCACTAACGACAAGAGAACCTAATTGTGCTCCAATTCTATTTGCATAATGGCCTGAAGTGCTGTCATTCTATGTTCTTTGTGTCACACGCATACCCTGAATATGGATTTCACATTATGGATGTAGGTGAACTGCTCAGCATACCACAGTGCATAAGCTGCTCCTAGCCACCATTACACTACACCATTACTACCTGTGGTGTTTAAGTTAATTCAATTCATCACGTAATGGAAGTTTAGGAGGAGATCTGTTGACAATGCATAGTGTTTGTGGTGCTGGCTGTGGGCCGCAGACCCTATACTCTGTCTCTGTTTCTCTGTGTCTGTTTCTCCTTCAGCATTCAGCCTGCCTCTCTGCCTCTATATTCTGTCTGACTGTAAGTCTTTGCCAATGGACCCCTGATCCTCCCTTTCTCTGTCTCACCATGTCTCCCCCACATTCCCGGCCTCTCTGATACTCTGTTAGGTAGGCTGCTTTGCCTGAGGTTGAGGCAGACCTCCATTCTGTAGCTGCCTCTCCCACTGCAGCCGCCGCTGCTGCTGCTGTCGTAGCTGCCTCAGGAAAATACAGGATTGCAGCCCCTTTGTGATAGAGCGGGAGGCGGCGCAATTCAGCTACCTCTGACCTTTTACTATGATTGTTCCTAGTGGGATAAAAATAGGATGTGCTCTGCAAGGTGACAAGTGTGCAGGTAGGCAGGCGGTGGGTAGGAGGTGCAGGTAGGTTAGACCAACCAGCACTAGTAGTAGTGGCCTGCCAGATTTAGCCAAACCTGGTGGGAGGGGGGTGAATTATATGCAAATGTAATGAGAGCCGCGGTTAAAGCTATCCCTTTTCTAGCCAGGTCACGTCACCAGCATTACGACTAGGTTAAGGTAATTGAGGTCTGCTCACTCACAAATTATGTTGATTGAATCCGAATTGATGAGCTAGTGGTCGATCAGTACGAGTTACACCTGCAAGCTTTTCTCCTTGCCTCTATACCTGCTTGATGTGACCATCTATATGGCATATCTCCCACCAAGAGCTTCAGTGCAGGGTCGAAGATCCCCTGGAGATGTCCATCCACCAGGGACATGCAGTCCTGTTGCACAGGACCATACTAGTCATCTTTAAAGCCGTAGTTATTTGCACAGTGGATGCCGGTTTGGCGATCAGAGCGTGCTGGTTGTGGGAGCATACATATTTTTGTATGTGGGACCATGCACATTTTTGTATACAATGCATGATCATGTAGAATGTGTGCATTGTAAGCCTACATGAACTGCCTTTACCTCATATTGTATATTCATGTTCATTATCTTTATTTCATGCACATAATGTATATCCTAATGGGTGCTTCAGATGTTCGAGTTATGATACTTAATCATATTTACCTTTTGTACTTCCAGGTAAGATTACGTTTTATGAATGGGGAGAAGACCATCATCATGGAATAGGTAATGTTGGCATTTACACAATATGATAAGTCAACCAATATAATAAGTCATCCTATAGTCACCTTTGTATGTATGTACAATCATAATGCATGTTACAGCTAAATTGTCGCGGAGGTCAGGGAATTAAGAGGGAGAGGAAGACAGACAGCCAGATGTTGGTTGCTAAATGATCCTACTAGAGGAAAACCGTTACCCATTTACAATCAACTATACATACGCACACTGAGGTGGATGATGTATATAACGTTGGGGGGGGGGAGATATGAAATGAAGATATGAAGGTGCACGGCAACGGGTACGGGTAACGTCATAGGTCACGTGGGGGGTATCCCAGGCTAGCAGTATAGAACTTGTAGATTACACGTTTTGGACATGTAGAGGCCATTCTACACGTGCTTCTAGAGAGATTAGATAGATAAGAGAAATGGATATATGAAGAAATTTATATGCCCTTTTAATAAGTGTATCTGCATGTAGCTACAACAGAAGTGCATTGTATTTTAAGTACTTATAAGGCTGTTTAATTACCCATTGTTTGTACCCTTAGCTCTACTCAACTGCAACCATTTACTTCTGGTGTTAATCGGTACAATGAGGACTGTATTTTCTTAACCACATAACCTATGCCTGTACTGGAACCTTTACTTGTAGACCTTGCCGTACCCGTACAGGTAGACCTCCCCATATCTTAACCTCTCTAATGGTGTACCCGCCGACACCATCATCAGCCAACACTGACGGGGCCCCCCTCAGAGACACTCACACAAAACACCACCGACCCGTGAATATTTAATCGCTGCCATAGGATGACTGATGGCCGGCTGGTCCCCGGAAGGCGTCGTTACCCATACACATGCCCACATGCCGATATAAGCAACACCGCCAGCCTGAAATGCATTTAGTCAGGAACACTTCAATGCTGGGAGTGTAATAGGATTTGGGAAGAAAAGAGTGTATTATATGGCAAAGTGATTGTTTATACACGGCACAAGAAGGGTATAATGGGGTAATGGTAAAATAGAGTGTGGCCCCAGGGTGATTTCCATACCAAGTGGTTGGTAGGGGATTCGATTAGATTTAATCAGAGTAATAGCAGTTTTGTTATTTGTATCAAACCTATCCATCGTTGCCCAGTACCAAAACCGTATTGGGTGGATTGGTTTTGTAATGAAATACATGACTACAGAAAGGATAAATAGCTTAACAGTCAAGAAATAGTTCTATACATTTGATGTGTATGTGTATCTAAATCAAAGGTATCCTTCATGGAATATTTCGGTAGCACACAAAAAGAAGCAAAAGAATTACCAATAGTTTGGGCCTATATCCCCCTGCCATCTTTTATTATCATTGAATGCACTCTTGAAAATGACAATAAAGAAAGAATCCATCGTGCAACTATTACACTTTTTGAGTGGGCTGGTGTGGAAGAGTCTTAGTACATCTCCACTTTGCACCACTGCCTACCAACACCAGCAGCACCCGCCTCCAGCCTCCAGACCACTAAACGTAAACGTTTTTATAACCCCAATGTGATTACGCTACCGCTGAATCCCGTCGTTTTCACTCGGTTAAGTGAATCAATTTTATAATTGAATTTTAATCCCCCATTTAAGAAGATGAAGAGCTGACGATCTGCTGACACTATGGGGTATTTGCAAGGGTTCATTTGGACAAGGCGGGTAACTGGAAGGGCAGGAGTCGGGGGTAAGGAACAGTGTAGCTGTTGAACACTTCTTATAAAGGAGTCTGCTTTGATAATTCATTGATTCACCAATCAAGAAACAGCTTTACCCCAGCCGCAGCTTATGATAAAAACACACCAGTATTAAAACCTTTCGTGTTATTACTCATGTCCTCTTAGCCTGTAAGATTACAATGTGTTGTGGCAAGTTGTATTTCTTACTCTTTATGATTCCTTATGACCGTGTTTTTTCGTAACGTTGAACGCACATGTCATCAGTATTACCTGCACATAGCGAAGATGACGGCGTATATATTGACATAATTTATCTTCGACAGAATTTTAAAGGTATTGCTTAACATAAACACGAAAGTCCAAAATCCCTGACATTCTTAACGAACAACATGAGTTGGACAGCAGAACATTATGCAAGATTGCACTGCAAAGCAAAATAGTAAAGTACATCTAAAACAGAAAGGCAAGGAAGGTAAAGGGGAAATAGTCCATGAGGACACTAAGATTTATCTCTATGACTCCGCTGCTAAAATCTGCCTAGGTGAAGAGCTTGTAGTGCAAAAACCGTCTCTGGAAGCCTTCTTTCACGAAAACTATATACAACGCAGCAGTGTTATGTCTGAGGAGTCTCTGCAAGCACAACCTCCCAAGTGCAACCGTAGAGGCCAGGTTGAACCAGGCCTTGATACTCTACGTGGGTTATCGCTTGTTGAAGATGCCATTAACCGGCATTAACCTTCATCCTAACCCTGCAAGGTTATAGAATGAAGCTAGGACTATCCTACTCTTCTATTTCTCAATCGCATTTATCCTGTGAGGTTTTAGATTTCTGTGTTTGATAATTATCATAGAAAAAAATCTCAAACTTGAGACATTTTCTTTTCCTGAAAAACTCATTATTCTTGAAAATTCAATATAAAAAAAAAGTACCATGGAACCCCCTATTTATCTTTTCACAATCATATTCTAGATAATATAAAGTGCATCTGCCAAATAAAAATGGGGAATTTCTAGAAACCTTGATTCAATGGTAGCGACCCACCTTAATGTCTATATCAGTGAAAACACCAAGAAATCCACTGTAGGCCTATAATCAAAGGCTACTTAATCGTCTTAGTAGTGGTATTATAACAGATCTATCTGTTCCCCCTGTATACAAGACAGCTTCTCCAGTGACTTGTGGTTAGCACCAGACATGGCTCAGGTTTCCTACCTTTGGGTGGAGCTAATCAATAGCCCTTATGACAGGCCAGCCAGGCCACCCTCAGCACAACCCCATCCCACACTCCCACCCCACTCCAGACACACACACACACACACACACACACACACACACACACACACACACACACACACACACACACACACACACACACTGACGTCAGGTAGGAAGCTGAGGAATGACAGAGCAGCTCCGAGCAGCTCAAGGCAGCTCTCTACTTAATACAGGTTAGGTGGCCGACATGTTAACGAACATTTTCTTAGGCAAAGCAATCTGCTCCTGTGGATGCTTTACACGGTATCTCTACATTGTTTACTGCCAGAAATTTATGTAAGGCTAGCTAGCGCATAACAATGTTACCTTCTAGCCCATTGCTAGATAAGGGTTACTACATTTTTAGTTGCCAGTTGAGGGCTGCCAGTCGATATTTGCTGTAGGCCACCAGTTGCCACTTGGAGCAATGATTGTACAGTATAGGATAGGTCAGTCCATACAGTCCTATAGTGAAGGCCAACCCCCCTCTACCCCCCATGAAACTAGGTGACCTTGTGTGTTCAGTATTGGGCCCTATATAGGATAAGGGGGTTTATGGAGCTATCATGTATCTTCCTGAAAGGGATACCAAATGAAATGAAGAGACTATCTAAGCCAAAAAATCCTGCTGAATCCAAAAATGTTGGTCTTTCTTATCAAAATTTGACCAAAAGTACCCGAAAATGATGTTTGATGAGGGAAATACTTTGAAAAATGTACAAAAATGATATTGAAAATGATTGCAAATCTTTAAATATAGAACACATAAATCAGAGTTAATACCTTAATCCACATACCCAAATGTCTGCCTATCTCTCAGTCAGGCAAGTTCTGGGCCTGTGCATTATTCTGCCTATCCCAAATACAGCATATTAATTGTGTACCTATCACTCATCCTGCCTATCTCTTCAATCCGAAACATCTACAGTTCAATCTGGTTATCTCTTAAAAGGCCTAACTTAGAATACCTGCCCATCACCTTACCTTATCTCATTTGTTCCTTCTTTCCATTAGTCTACCTATCCTCAATCTGCCTATCATTCATTTTACCTATCCCTCATGGTGATTATCCCTCAGACCATCATGTTTAATCTGCGCTGTTTGTCTGCTATATAAGCCTTTATTGTTTAACGGTACATTCCTTACCATGTCTACTATTTCAATTTTACCTATCCCTGATAATGCCTATCATGTAGCCTACCTATCCCTCATTGTGCCTATCCCCCAACTCTGCACATCCCTCATATTTGACTTGCATATCTGTCCCTAGGATGCATATTTTTTTTTTTTTTTTTTTTTACGTTTGCTCATCTTACAAGGTACTCTGTGCCTATTCCTTAAATTGCTAATTGCTCATACTGCCTATCCCTCTTGCTACCCATCCTTACCTATCCCCCATGCACTCTATACAGCTCTCTTACCCATCTCACCTCTCTTACCTACCTATGTCACAACCAACCTTCATTATGATGACCATTTCTTAGTCACCCTATCACCTAAAATACTGGTTACAGTCCACCTTATTCATACATCTACCTATCATTCATGCTGCATATCTTTCAGTTTACCTATATAATGATATGAATGGAGGATAGGCATAATGGGGGATAGGTATATTTCACAAGGCATAGACCTGGAGACAGGTGGAAGAAATTGAACACAAGCTGAGATATGTATAGAGAGAGCGAGTTAGATTGACTGAGCTGACATGGTAAGAAAACCATATGGAGAGCATGAGGGATAGGTATTCAAAAGGATTGGTATCAAGGGGGATAGGTAGCATGTGCAATATCTAGTTTGAGGGATAGGCACAGGGAGTACCTTGTAAGATGAGCAAATGTTAAACAAGAAAACATGGGTGGTAGTGACAGATGGGCAAGTCAAATATGAGGGATATGCAGAGTTGGGGGATAGGTATAATGAAGGATAGGTAGGCTTTATGATAGGCATTGTTAAGGATAGGTAGGATCAAAATGATAGACATGATAAGCAATGTAACTGTTAACCATTAGGGCCTAAATAAACAGATGAACAATACAGTTTAAACATGGTGGTCTTAGGGATAGTCACATGAGGGATAGGTAAAATGAATGATAGGAAGACTGAGGATAGGTATACTATGGGAAACTTGGACCAGAGAAGATTAGCTTAAGTAAGGAGTAAGCTTTAGTATCTAGGTCTTTTGGGACATAGCCTTACTTCAAGATGCTTTAGATTTAAGAGATAGGCAGTATGAGTGATAGGTAGACTAAGGGATAGGCAGTATGTGAGATAGGCAGAGTAATGCACAGTTAGAATACTTGTCAAATTGGGAGATAGGCAGACATTTGGAAATGTGCATTGAGGTACTAACTCTGGTTTACGTGTGTCTATAAAGACTTCTCATTATTTTGAATATTATTTTTGTACATCTTTAAAATATTTTCTTCATCAAACCTCATTTTCGGGTACTTTTAGTCAATTTCTGAGAATCATGATAAAAAATTTGGATTCATCAGGATTTTCTGGTCCAGGTGGTTTCTTCTTCCCCTTTAGTATCACCCTGATAAAGGAATACCACAGCTCCATAAACCACCTAATCCTCTACAGAAATCAACAATGAAAACCCAGGGGCACCTAGTTTCATGGGGGGTAGAGGGGGGTGGCCTGTCACACTCTACCCATAGACTATGCTCTCAGTGACCTCTCCTATAGTATAAGCTTCTTGCTTGGAGATCATCATTTTTGGGACTCTAGGTAGCACTCACCCTCGTTGGCTGCCTTCTCCTCCACCGATCAGGGATGGTGATAGTCTCTTCAGATGGGGTCACTTTTAGTTGTAAGGGGATATTGTGGGGAAAATTAAGGCCAAATCAGTTCACACATATGCCACCACTGCTATCATAACGTTGGAGTAGGCGGCCTGTTAAACCATGACATCTCACTGCCACTTGTGCCAATACATCCCCATTTGACGCCCAGGAGAAGGGTAGTAATAGGAGGTGGCTTCGCCTGTCTTTTTGAGCATACATCCATCCCGAGCTCCCATCCCCCTGCTGTCATGTTTTAATTCAGACACGCGCCTTGTCTTGGTGGATCCCCATCTTCTACTCCTACACATCGATCCTCACGGGGAATGATTGATTCAGTCTCTGGATGAGTTGGAGGGAATGCAGGATGAAAAAAGGGGGGGATAGAAGTAAGGGACAGTTGAAGAAGGCAAGGACGGAGACTGGGAGAACAAAATGGAGGGTGAACATGTGGGAAGGAATTGGGGTTTGGAGAGGGATTGTTGAGGTAGCTCAAGTTTCTACTGGCTTCTTCCATTACCATGATTAAACTAATTAAAGCTGGCTGCTGGACGCTACTAGCTAACAACAGCTGGGTCTATATGAAATATATAGGTTCCCTGATCCGGCTACGAGTTGCCCCCAGTGGTTCTTAACATTACAATTATGGTTTGCTGGTGAGCGGACGCGGAATGGTAAGACACATGGCGTAATTAAGGGAAAAGGGTCATTATCGGGGTCATTGTCTTGCACGTGGCCTTGGCGGTATAGAGGAAGTTCAGAAGACACACAACGACCTAGTTACCCACATTATACACTATAGCTGTGCTCTCCTTCAGCACAATCAGGCACTACCAATTATATGTGTATTAAGGGGTGAAGGGGACGAAATAATATGCTTGCTGTGGAGGTCGTGTGGGACTGTGAGAGTGCACCACGTGGCAAAGTGGTGCTCTGTGTAAACAGTAGGAGGGTTCTATTGGCCACCACCTCCTCTAGCCATCTACTCCAGGCCGCACCCTCCTTACCGGTACACGGTTGATGATCAATCACATGTCAGTCAAGTCCTCATATGCCTCATATGCAGTAGGGACAATATGAGTCTTACTTACCGATTGGCTGCAGCGCCATGGTGCCAGTAACAGCGGCTTAGAATGGAATTAGATTATGCCTGGGGTGTCTCACACATGAATTCCACATTTAATCACTCACGATTCAACACTTACCTGTAGAAATCATGGAGACAGATGGAACTACCCGGAGGCGTAGGAAGCAGGGGGGGGGGGTGCACGATGGCCTGGGTCCCATAATCACAAGGGAAGGAGGGTGTGAGGCCCCTAAGTCTCAAAATGTTCCTATCCTACAAAAATTTGAGATGTAGGGGCCATGACCTTTTGGCCCCTATCTCACAAATATTTGTGGGATATACGGACCACTTTTGAGATAGGAACAAGTCAGGCCCCTATATTTCAAAAAGTTACTATCTCTCAAAAACCCTATCGTTCAAACGGATTATTGATGTCATTTTCATTCTCTATAGTTCCCACACGAAGTAGCCATAGGTCAAACTGGATTAATTCTGGGTAAAACAGGTCAAATTGATCCAAAATAGGCTAACTGGGTCAAATTGGACAAATTCTGGATAAAACAGGTCAAATTAGCCAAAGATGAGTTATTTGGGGCAAATTTGGTAAAATCTGTTGAGGATTTAAAATAGCATAGGGCCCATTCTAGATAAAGCATATCCAATTTACCAACATTGGGCTAATTGGGTCAAATTGGATCAAAATTAGTAAAAGCAGGTCAAAATAGGTCAAATTGGACCAATTCTGGATGTAACAGGCAAGATTGACCAAAAATGGGTCAATAAGGCAACTTGTGTCAAACCAGATCAAATCTGGGCCAAATTACGTCTAATAAGGTCAAAATAGAATAAATTGGACCAAATCTGAGTAGACAAGACTAATTAGTTTTGTTTTGGTCAATTTGGGTGAAATAGGTCCAAATGGTTCAAATTAGGTCATAAAGGGGTAAATACATTAAAATGGGTAAAATAGGTCAAATTGGACTAATTCTGGGTGAAAGAATTGAACTGACGCTGACTGTATCTTATGGTTGAATGAACATGAACTGGAACCAACACCAGGGATAAGTAGAGAGTGGACCCCCCTGGTGGTATACATGTCAACTGAATATACCCAAATATCCTTACATTATATTTGTCTTATATTCTAAAGGTCAAATGTGTGAAAATAAGTCAAATAGACCCAATTCCAAATAAAGCAGTTCAAATTGGCTAAACTGGATCAATTGGGTCAAATAGGTCAAAATGGGCCAATTGGGTCAAAATTGGTCAAAATAGGTAAGATTATATCAATTCTGGGTAATATGATCCGGAATTAGTCCAATTTGACCTACCTTTACCAGAGGCGTTTGAAAAAGGGGGGCCAGGGGACCCAGACCCCCAATTACAGAGGAGGTTGGGCCTGAATATGTCTGGGCCCCCCGACACTGGCCCCATCTCATAGTCTACCGATTACGTCACTGGTAAACAGGCATGCTGGGAGGTAGTACTTTTCTTTGCTGGTGACTGGTGAACATATGCTTGACAGATGAGTACAAGCAGTTGCTGGTTTCTGGTGCACCCTCAACACCTGCTTGAAGGACTGGGTGACACCAGCAGCATATGAATACGGCGATTTTTGGTCAAAATGGTACCCTAGGGGAGAAGGCTTAGTTTGCCCACCAAACTAGGTCACTGGAGAAGTTGTGGGCCCCCCTCCAAAAAGTGTCAAGCCTCATTATAAAATGTACAAGATTCTCACAGCTCACCACTCAAATTGGACAAATACGTCATTAAGATAGGGAAAATGGCAGCATTGGATACAGATCAAGGAATAATCTTTTATATAAATCCCATACAATCATGCATTAACACCAACATGTTCAAGCAGATAATTCACACCAGCTGGGGTGGAGGTCCTCTGGGCCCCTCCAATGAAGATTTGCTTCCTACGCCTCTGTTTACCCATTTTGACCTACTTTGACCCAATTATACCTGATTGGCCAATGTTGGCAAACTCAACATATTTTCCTAGAATTGACCCAAGTTGATATTTGACCTGATTTGGCCAAATTTCCCCGGTTTGACCCTTCTTTTGCAAGTTTGACCTGTTTTATCCAGAATTGATCCAATTTGACCCATTTTGAATTGGTTTGAGCAAATTTATCCTATTTGACCCATTTGGCCAATTTTTAGGCAAATTGGCCTGCCTTATCTGGAATCTCCAATATGACCCACTTTAACCCATTTTTGGCCAATTTGACCTCTTTTGCAGAGAATTGATTAAATTGGACCCATTTAAATTACCCATTTTGACCCAATCTGTCCAGATTTGACCCAATTGGGACAGATAGATACAAGATATGTGAATTGGGTCAAAACATGTCAGTGTGGGTTAAAGTAGTGATTTTGTGATTTAGGGGCCATTTCAACATTTTTGTGATTTAGGGACCTGACATAGCCCCTATGTAGCAAAGGGCTTTGTGATATAGGGACTGTTTAACACTTAGGGACTTGACCTTGGCCCTATGACGATTTCGAGGGATAGGGACCTTTTGAGACTAGAATTAACAATGATTTATATACAGAAATAATTCCTAAGAGAGGCTATTTTCGAGGTCCATGCCTGTTGAAATTACAACAGTTTATTTCAGTTACGCTTTGAAAACTAGTACAGGTCATCTGGGGGGCGGGGTCAGTACCACAGCCAGGTAATGGACACTATTTTCAACCCCCCCTTTTTATTCTTTAATGACGAGCGGGCTTTTTCGCTCAAATGGGGCAAAAACCTTTTTGCCCCCCAAGAGGTGTCTGAAATTCATTTGTCCCCCCCCCCAAACCCACCAACCCCCCCCCCTTGTTAATAAATGACCACTCCCTAAGATTGTTTTCAACACCCCTGTACCCTGACATGCGCACTCTCTACAAGAAGAAAAAGTTTAAGTTCAAGTTCAATGAATTTCATGAGAGCAAATCTTATACAAGTTATTCAGTCTCAATAATGGGCCGACCAACCCTCATTGATATATGTAACATTGAGATAAGGATACAGGAAAGGAACGTGACTGCAGCAGGTGAGGCACTTCTATGGCAAAACTACATTTTCCACATTGTGCAACACCCTCCAGCTGACAATATAGGTTGTGTAGGGTACTCAGTACACATCCACAAGGAACACACTGAAGGTGGATCTCTCCGGATTCTATTTGCTAAAGGTTTGTGGACTACTATCTTCCTCTATTTCATTCTTCTGGGACCTTTCAATGTGTTGTACATGTACGTATACCTTAATCCCCCCCCCAAATGTACTAGAATCCAAAACCTCACATCGCAAATCAGATGAATATGGTAATAGGAAAAGGAAAATGGGGGCGTATAATCTAAAGGTCACCAAATATAACTCTTCAATACAAATTCTATATAGACATGTAGACGTCATCATGCGTGAACTGACAATTCAAAGCCTCAATAAAGATGTGCTTCCTGTGCTGGTCTGATTGATGGTCTGATTGATGGTCTGAAGTTAGAGTGGGCACGTTTTACCGTTGAGAGAATTACAGAGAGTCGAGTACGTTGAGGAGGTCGGTTATGATGTCATGATGATGGGAAAGGGATAGTTATGTTGCCTCCTGTCACCACACAACAGCAGCTTTCAACCTCAACACCCCTCAGGCTACAGTGGATTACAGTGCCTCTCCTCCACCCGCCTATGGGCAAAAACAATAATAACCCAATAATATTTGGTCTCTGAGGCAATTGTAGGAAGTTTTAAGATATATTATATCTTAAAACTTCCTACAATTGCCTCAGTTCCTTCCTCTCCCCTCAATATTATGACCGGCTGCTTTGGCAGGATGAAGCCCAATTGTTCTCCCATGCCTAGCTTTAAGATAATTGCCGAGCCAAGATCTATGACGATGACTCCAAAACTCCAGTCGTGTATAAATCTGTAACACGCCTCTCGGTGCATAATTTACGTTCATAATTTAGATTTAATTTGAGATAGCGGTAGGGCCTCCTCCATAGTGACAGGACAATTAATATGGTGGCCTCTTCGAAGTAATAATCGTGTCCTTTTGGTGGTAAATCCTGATAATCATTAAATAACAAACCCAATACACTCCTGCACCCTAGCTCTGACAATAAAGTTACATGGCGTGATAAAAGTGAGTCTGTGTGAGAATACATCCGGATTCATTTGAATGCAGAGAGATTTTTGAACCCCGATCATCGGACTGTCACTTCAAGGTCTGGGTTTACCCCCCTCCCCCTATCCAATGGCCTTTCCTAGTTATTAACAGAATAATCACTTTCTATCCAGCACCATTCATGCGAATGTGGCACATGGGCGTGGTAGAGAGGTTGCCACCTGCCAAGCAGGTAACCTACATTGATACCTGGGCGATAATGGATGCTTCTCACATTGATCTCCAGCGATAAATGGGGACTTTCCACTGTGGGGCCAGTGGCCACTCACAGATTATTGATGGCCTTTCGCTAAGTGGCATGACACCCTAGTGGCGGTAAGTCCAAGGGAGGCGAGACGAGGCCAAAACCATCCTGGATGGGGGCGGCGAAGTCTCGTTCTCTCGGAGCCTGAGCCAGAGCGGAGTAGATATAAGTGCATCTCCAACGCTGGAGTGACCCCAGTGTTGGAGACAACGGTTACTATAATTATAAGGAAGCTGGGAGTCAACGACGAGTCAGTTCTGGCACCAGTAATAGCTTTGAGGAAGTTATGTCCGAGGACCAGAGAGCTCCGAGTAGATGGTGTGGCCCGATGCCAGGTTGATAAACAGTGTTAAACCATAGTTCGAGTCTTGTGGTGTTTGCTACCAGAGGTAGATTCGGATTTCGCTACAATATATATATATATATATATATATATATATATATATATATATATATATACACAGATGTGTGTGAATTACTGCTTGGGCTGTTTATTTTGGCTCCCATTACACCTTCTAGGGTAGATTCACTTTAGGTCTACCACATACCTGGAGTTGGTTACCCTATTAGGAAGCTCAAAACATTTGTTATATTGAATGAACAGGTGTATTTAGTTGATGGCATTGATTGAACCAGTTGCTGATGTTATTTCACCTTTCTAGAAGGGTGGCCGATAGGGGAAGGGGAGGGGATGATCGTCAGTTCAACTATACTACATGTATGTTGTATATGCATATACCAAGTCCACTGGTTTTCCTACTCACTGTCTGACGTTTTCCTTGTCTATTTCTATGCCTTACTTTCTCTCCCTTGCTTCGTGTATTTCTTATTCCTCTTCCTATGTCTGTCTGCACTTATGTCTTTGCTTTGGCCTCTCTCACTTTCGTTACCCATCTCTCTCGCTACCTGTACCTACCTACCTTCCTTCCTACTGCTACTGCCACATGGTTCTAATATTCAGGGGGACCAGTGTCTTCTGAAACAGGCTCCTTTTTCAAAAAGAAGCTCTTAAACGATGACCATCCACCAAGTAGCCTAGGGTAAGAGTTCCTCGCGGCCTGGCTGCTGAGCAGCTCACTAACTAGAGAGCTGCACGTTTTATGATATAACCTTACAATGAGCAGGTTGACAGCAGCCATACTTTACGTGCAGGCATAGACCTGATGGCAGCCTCTAGCGTGCCCAGGACATTGTTAGCTGCTGCATGAGGCTCTATACCTTGTATAGAGCAGCTCAAAACAGCAGCCTATCATCGGCATGAAACTGCCATAAACCTGTATATTCGATATGTATGCAGGACTATCCCAACCTACTTTCACAGAGCAATATGGCCAAATATCAAGCAAGGTTTATCCAACCATACTGCCCAATGTTAGCGGTTATTCAGAAATAGTATTCTACTGACGCTGATTTCAGAGGGGATGATCGTCAGTTCAACTATACTACATGTATGTTGTATATGCATATACCAAGTCCACTGGTTTTCTTCTCACTGTCTGACGTTTTCCTTGTCTATTTCTATGCCTTACTTTCTCTCCCTTCCTTCGTGTATTTCTTATTCCTCTTCCTATGTCTCTCTGCACTTTAGTCTTTGTTTTGGTGTCTCTCACTTTCGTTACCCATCTCTCTCGCTACCTGTACCTACCTACCTTCCTTCCTTCCTACTGCTACTGCCACATGTATATCTAATATTCAGGGGGACCAGTGTCTTCTGAAACAGGCTCCTTTTTCAAAAAGAAGCTCTTAAACGATGAGTGGACCATCCACTAATTGGCCTAGGGTAAGAGTTCCTCGCGGCCTGGCTGCTGAGCAGCTCACTAACTAGAGAGCTGACACGTTTTATGATATAACCTTACAATGAGCAGGTTGACAGCAGACATACTTTACATGCAGGAGTAGACCTGATGGCAGCCTCTAGCGTGCCCAGGACATTGTTAGCTGCTGCATGAGGCTCTATACCTTGTATAGAGCAGCTCAAAACAGCAGCCTATCATCGGCATGAAATTGCCATAAACCTGTATATATTCGATATGTATGCAGGACTATCCCAACCTACTTTCACAGAGCAATATGGCCAAATGTCAAGCAAGGTTTATCCAACCATACTGCCCAATGTTAGCGGTTATCCAGAATTAGTATTCTACTGACGCTGATTTCAGAGGTCATAATCTACTTTGACTAGTTCAGATATCGTATCAATAGAAAAGGGGAGGAGGTCACCCAAATATTCTCCAAAGTATCCCCCAAGCCAGATAGGGCATTGGGGAGGTACATTAGGATTTTTAAAGTTTGAACTAGGGCATTTGAAAAATTGAATAGTTTGAAAATCCACTCAATAGAAAAAGGTCAAAGTCAAGTCAACAAAGTCAGGGTGCATCTTATAGCGAGGAATCAGTCGACGGGTGCACAAAAGTAGGTGCTGGGCTGGTGTTGAAATGTACATGGCAATCACTGTTACCAGCCAAAGCAAGACCAACATCTCATCGTACTGCTTGTTCCCAGAATATAAAAGTGTCTACGTATTATGAGGTTGGTTTATTTCTCAAGAGAAAGCACGAGATGGGTGGATCATGTCTGTGCCCACACGGCCTCCAGATTCCTCGCTATACATAAGGTGCCTTATAAATGCAAGGATTTGGGGTGCTACTGGGGCTGGTTCAGATTCCATATACTACTGGGGTTAGTACAGATTTCATATAATACTAGGGCTGGTCCAGATTTCATATACTACTGGGGTTGGTTCAGATTCCACATACTACTAGGGGTGGTCCTGATTCTATATACTACTAGGGATGGTCTAGATTCCACATACTACTAGGGCTGGTCCAGATTCCATATACTACTAGGGCTGGTCCAGATTCCATATATACTACTAGGGCTGGTCCAGATTCTATATACTGCTAGGGCTGGTCCAGGTTCCACATACTACTTCTCCTGGTCCAGATTCCATACACTACTTCGGCTGGTCCAGATTCCATATACTACTAGGGCTGGTCCAGATCCCATAATTTATACTACTAGGGCTTGTCAAGGTTTCATATACTACAAGGGTTGGTCCAGATTACATATACCGTAAATCCTCGCGTATAGGATGCCCCTCGCATATAGGACACACCCTGATTTAGGCTAAATCATATAGGACACATCTTAGATCAAATTTTGATCATTTCAGTAATATTCTATGGTGTAAAATCCCCACATATAGGACGCACCCTGACTTGTGCTAAATCCTGTAGGACGCACATGATGTAATTTTGGCTCTATAAGCCGTATCCTATACGCGAGGATTTACGGTACTACTAGGGCTGGTCCAGATTCCACATACTACTTCTGCTGGTCCAGATTCCATACACTACTTGGGCTGGTCCAGATTCCATGTACTACTTGGGCTGGTCCAGATTTCATATACTACTAGGGCTGGTCCATATATATTATTTTATTTTTTGTGAAATTTCAACCGGTAGACCTAGCATCATTATACATCATTCGGACACCAATTAGTGACCGGGGTTATGAATAATTAGCATGAGTGGCTGTGGTGGTTTTCAGCAAAAGGTTCAGGGCTAGTCCAGATTCCATATACTACTGGGTTTAGTTCAGATTCCATATACTACTTGGGCTGTTCCAGATTTCATATACTTACATGTACTACTTGTGGGTTGGTCCAGAGTCCATTATACATGTACTACTGGGGCTGATTCAGATTCCATGTACTACTGACCTGGTCTATAGCTCGATGCAGCAAGTTGGGAACCTGAGTGTTTTTCAGTTTTGGAAGCAGCTGTGCATGTAAAATGCCTTCATTCAAGGGACATTTTTGTATATGCTGCAGAAGACAAGTCTTGTGTATGATTCTATCTCAAAAATCATAACAAAATATGAAAATAGAATCATTTGCTATGCATTATTTCCTCATAATGCATGTCAGACTAGACAAAATGCCCTTTGTAGGTCCCATATGGGCTGGAAAAGCACCATGCTCATAAATGCCTTCATCATTTTCAAGATAAGAATATCTGAAGACCTGAACAATGTGAACAGGTCCATGGTGCAAAACTCTTTTGTTTCTATTAAATTCCATCATCAATTGTTGTTTTGACCTGATGACCCATTGAAACCCATATTGAAATGCTATTAGAACCTCATATTAGGCATGTGAGGCCTATCATAATGCACTATTGAGCTATTTAGCTGTAAATAGCAACAAAAGCGTTGTCGGCACCAAAGACTAGAATCAGAAGATGTGGCTAATTCTTCTCACACTTATTGTATCACTTAGATATTTCACATGCCTTTAAAGATGATCAAGTAGACCATAAAATGGATAATTCTGGTATCAGTGGGTGATCACGCATCCATATATGGTGATCTATGTGGTCCCACATCAAAAACCAAGCAGAAATTTTGCTGAAAATCACAGTTTTTGCAAACTAACAAAAATCACATGTTTACCATAGTGTAATAAGCTACCATAGAGGTAGGGGAAAAAGGCATACTCATTTATAAACTTGATGGGTCAGTATTATGCACTATCTATCAAAAACTGATGGTTAGAATATTTTTTTTCACAAAATATATAGGGCCAAACTTTGAAAAACAGCAATTTTTTTAAACTAATGATTTTTAAATTTATAATTTGTACTTCAGTGGTAAACTGTGCACTATATTATTGTTATACTATCTACCTTGGCCTGAAAGCAATGAGTTTCATCTTTCATTTGATGCAAATATTGTGTAAATCGGATAATTTTAGGCTAAACTACAGCATTTCTTAGCGGAAATTCAGGAAAAACTAAGTTTTAGGTTCCCAACTTGCTGCATCGAGCTATAGGTGCGATGCACTACTGAGGCCGGGTTGCACTCACATAAGCTACACCCCTAACTTCATAAAGACCTCTATAGTGTAAGCCAGAATATATACTACATGTAGTGAATCTGGTCTAGATTCCAGAATCCTTATACATGACTTGTTCTAAGGCTAGCCCATTTTCAGTATATGTACTGCAAGCTCAGGTGCATAAGCCACATCCTTGTATAAGCCACACCCTGGGTCACATTCAGTGACAAATACTGACAGCAGCTTATATGCGGGAGTTGACCGTGTATACTACTTGACCTGGTCCAGGTGTCATATGCAATTCAAGTTCTATCGGATTCCATATGCTACAAATATTGATCCAGATTCCATCTACTTATGTGGCTGGTTTCCGATTTCATATTCTGACCTAGTGGGATACATTAATGACCAATGAGAAAATTCCTCTCATTCAGTGCAGACTTTTTACGGTGCATTACATAACACCTAGTACCTATCATGCTGGCTGTTATCAGTCCTTATCTCTCAAGGTTCCAGCTCAAGCAGGGGTCAGCCCACTAAGGATCCCATTAATGGGAATACTAATAATGCTGGTCCAATTCTACATTCTCTGGTAATATATTCCACCTCAGAGACTATTAAAATTTTAGTCTGGTCCAGATTTCATACACAGATGTACATTACCTAGACGGGGCTAGACCCAGATTCCTCTGGAAATGCCTGAGTTATATAATGATATTGTACTACACATAAGCTGCATTAGAGTCCGTGCGCTACTATTAGGGTGCAATTGGCAGGTAACAAATGACTAGTATCTCTTGAAGAAGTGCTTTGATGGAATCTGTATCATTCCCCTTTTTATAAAGGCAAACCACTCCTAATTACTTCCCTATTTTCATAACGAATTCGCCTTATATCCACCCCTCATCTTCATAATCCATTTTTATCCTTAGTGTCACAGATACACGCATTTAGTGCCTCCGCTCCTCTCCCCTTTACTACCCCGTGGGTGTGGGAATTGAACATTCTGTTATTTATACCCAATAAAGAGATGGGACGGTTGGAGTATAACAGCACCCTTTCTCCATTGACAGTCAATGCGGCAACGTAATCAACGCCAATAGCTCCCTGAGCGATCGTCGCTGGTCTTATTGACATGTCACACCGCGGGGGGCGCGGCTGCATGCCTCCACCCACACCCCTCCCCCCCCCCACACACACACCACCCCACCCCACCCCCTCCCGGCCGCAACTCCAAGTGGTGGGCAGAGAATGTTGTCTGTCCCATCATGTACCTCCTTTATAGAAAGCATTGGTCAGTCCGGGACAGGCATCTACATTTAAATGTCTGCCATTTGTCTTCACGTTGGGATCGTTGATAATGCAGCATCTTTTCCATCAGACTCAATTCAGACACGGTTTGAAGGAAAATCGACTATAGCTCGTAATTGATTATCTCATATGGAAAGATATTGCATTGAAAGACATCGTGCATCGTGTCTATTTTAGAATATTTATTGCCACAGATGATAAATGCCAATAGCAGTGCGGCCCTGTTTCTCCATATGACAATAGAAAAAGGTCCATTTTTTAGAATGCATTTAATGGAGGCCATCTCGCTTGATGGCCAGACATATAATGATACTCATGTCGAGCGAACCATAATCCAACACTATACAAATAAGCCTGCCCCCACCGGCCGATCGAAACCGGATGGAGGATTATAGATAAGCAAGATCTGATTTTAAGTTTGAAGCACCTCTGTTCCTGAAACATAACGTTTATAGATAGTTGTGTTCCGAGAACAAACAATTTGGATAGACCAAACCCTCACAATGTCCGCAGGTCTCCGTGTTATATCAGAATTGCTCATCCACTGAGTAGTTGATGGCACCCCATCTGAATGTTTCAACTCCCTGCCTTGCCTATATATCATTCTATCGTTTATGCATACCTTTCCGGTGGGGTCTGATCAAATTCAGAACTCGTAGTGTATCAGTATCAAAACGTCAATGCCAAGATGACTGTAGATGTAGAGGGAGTGACCCTCCAGTGGCTCTCTGGCATACTGTAGTATTCTTCCAGGTGTGGATGGGATGGTCAAATCTGCACCCCCTGCTTGCTCATGCAGGTAGGCCCATACTGCTTCTTCCCAACACCGCTGGGCGTCTGGAATAATGAATCTGTCTTAAGGTAAGCCGCCTATTGATGGTGAGGTGAGACTGAGCTCCGACCGGGAGCCCCTCCTGTAGGGTGTGATGGTCACCGTCTGTGTGTGGACATATAGGGCAATTGATGATCTGTGGTAGGAGAGGAAGGAAGTGGTAGTTTCTGGGGAAGGTTTGGGAGGGATAATGCTACAGAGCTATTCAGACTAAGACGCCAGGGTATATTGTGGTTGGGTTTTATAGCGAACATATCAAAAGGATCGTGGATTGATGTTCAAGATTAACTTTGGGAAATGGTAAGGTTAAGAAAGGCAGGTTAATCATAGAGAGCGGTCCATAGAGAGGATGACCGAGAGACATAACCCAAGCCAAGTATTGAAAGGCAAAGTCCGAATCTTGTTCTCTCGCACTCTGCCGTAGAGAAAGGACCCCCCCCCCCCTGCAAATAATTGGTCGGTCCCCTATACGGTGGTTATAACAAACTTCCTTACAACGAAATTTGGATATAACAAACAAAAATGCTTAGTCACAAATCTCTTCTATACATTTCTATAGTAATAAGACTTGGTGAGAACGAAGTGCTACTGACAGGAACTTCTTTATAACAAAATTATTTTTATCCAGAGTTTGACCAGTCAAGATGCCCTATCACACCCCTTGACACCTCTAAGGCCATTACTGCCGCCCACAGTTCAATAGAGGGAGGTAGAGATATCCTATCACACCCCCTGTCACCTCTCAGACCGCTACTGCCATCCATAGTTCAATGAAAGCAGGTAGAGATGTCCTATCACACCCCCTGTCACCTCTCAGACCGCTACTGCCGTCCATAGTTCTATAGAAGTGGGTAGAGATGTCCTATCACACCCCCTGTCACCTCTCAGACCGCTACTGCCGTCCATAGTTCTATAGAAGTGGGTACAGATGTCCTATCACACCCCCTGTCACCTCTCAGACCGCTATTGCCGTCCATAGTTCTATAGAAGTGGGTAGAGATGTCCTATCACAACCCCTGCCACCTCTCAGATCGCTACTACCGTCCATAGTTCTATAGAAGTGGGTAGAGATGTCCTATCACACCCCCTGTCACCTCTCAGACCGCTACTGCCGTCCATAGTTCTATAGAAGTGGGTAGAGATGTCCTATCACACCCCCTGTCACCTCTCAGACCGCTACTGCCGTCCATAGTTCTATAGAAGTGGGTAGAGATGTCCTATCACACCCCCTGTCACCTCTCAGACCGCTACTGCTGTCCATAGTTCTATAGAAGTGGGTAGAGATGTCCTACCACCCCCCCCCTGTCACCTCTCAGACCGCTACTGCAGGGAGGGGTTCAATAGAGGCCACTACTGCTGCCCACATTTCAAAAGAATCGGGTGGAGATGTTCTACCACACCCCCTGTCACCTCTCAGACCGCTACTGCAGGTAGGGGTTCAATAGAGGCCACTACTGCTCCCCACAGTTCAAAAGAATCGGGTGGAGATGTCCTATCACACCCTCTGACTTCCTTTGAAACCATTGTAGGCTGGGTTAAAATTAGTTGTATTACGATTTCAGATCAAGTGAGATTTGTTGTAAGGGGATTTTTTGTCTATAAGAAATATAGGAGTTGTTTTTGTGGTCATGTGCTTTTTTTTTGTGAATGAAAATTCGTTGTGACAGGATTCAGTGTAAAGCATTTTCACTGTCTGTTTATGAACTTTATCAAAAGTAGAGCCCCCCCCCCCTCCATAAAGCTGAACTTGGTTATAATGAAATTTGGTTACAACGAAATTTTTAAGCCTGTAACAAGGGAATCGTTGTAACCAAGTTTTACGCTATAAGGGAGTGATCATTTTTTAACAACAGGGGGGGGCTGGTGGGTTTGCGCGCGGACGCGCAAAAAAAATTTCGACCCCCCCTCTCGAGGGGGTAAAATTTTTTCAACCCCCCCCCATAAGGGACAAAAATCGCGCGCGAACGTCCCCTTTTAGCCTATAGTAACACGCGGGGTTTTCCACTGAAAACAGGTGAAATTATTTTGACCCCCCCCATCAGAGGTATTGAAAAAATTCTGACCCCCCCCGGTCAAGGGGTTGAAAAAATCCGAACCCCCCCTCAAACCCACCGGCCCCCCCCTGTTGTTAAAAAATGATCATTCCCTAAGCCTACATGAAATAGCCCCCCCCCCCAACGTTGACCCCTTCCGTTAAGAATTTGGTTCCTACCTATGTCATAGATTACATTATTCACGCTAGATCCGCATCCATAATAATTACCATGCCGGTTCCATTCAGATGGCGCCGACCACTAAGGTCTACTGAGATAGGATTACCCCCATTGAGGGCGATTGGGGATAATGCGGTTGCATAGAGTGACTCCACTCCATCCTTATCCCAGTTTAACCCCACCCCACGCAGTTACCACACATCTGATTCCCCGGCTGAATCATCAATACGCAGAAATAAAGGAGAGATCTGCTGCTTCAGGAACCCATGCAAAGCTGTCACACACCAGGGCTAAGAGCGTTGAGTATAAAATCCTGGGCATACAATAGCAGTAGGGACCATAAGGTTCGGGCTGGACCGCGAGGGAAGGTTTCCACCTCCTACCCAGCCCTCAGCAGAGAGGTTGGAATGCTCTCGGAGGCTGGCGAACACAATAAAGAAGTAGCCGTCTCTAGGGCCGTGTCGTGACTCTATGCTAACTAGCGAGAGTCGGGCACTGCACCGATCAGTATTCTCCACAGCGACACGGATGGCAACGTGCTTAGTGCCACCACCGAGGCCCTTCTTCTTGAATAAATGGGCAAAATACACGGCACAGCACCGCAACCAATGCTTAAAGGAACATTGATAATAAGCCAAGGGCATGGCGGAGCCAACCGAGACTTAAGGTATGGAGGGTGTGGGGGTAAGAGAGTGTATGGTAGGATATGGCTGGTAACTAGGTATGGAGGGGTGGGAGAGTGACAGTGTAGGGTAGGATTTTGGCTGTTAACATAGGGTATGTTTTGGTAGGGAATGTGGCAGTCTAGGGAAGGATATGGCAGTTAACTTTAGGTATGGTGGGGTAGGCAGTGTGACAGTCTAGGGTAAGATATGGCTGTTAAGGTATGGTGGGGCAGGGGCGGGGTAGGGGGTGCGACTGTAGGGTAGGATATGGCCATATGTAGGGTGGGGTAGGAGATGTGACACTGTAGGTTGTAGATAAGGGAGTGAGGAGGTGCGACAATATAGGTACTAAGGTAGTAGATGGTTGTTGGCTAGGGAGTGTTGTGTTGTTTATTTATACCCCATATCGGATCTGTTGGCGAGCCTTCTGGCTCTATAGATTGTGGTGTGAAAAACAGTGTATTGTGACCCCGAATGGCGCCCAGTATCATTCGACGGTGTTTCAATCCTAACACATAGCGTTTGAGTATACTTTCCTGCTTCTAAGACCAATCCTCTGTCTACCTTGCTAGCAGATGCTATTGGTTGTGTGTATGTTGGGGGGGGGGGGTACTCTGAGTGAAAAGGGCCTAACCCTTTCCAGCATGAGTTCACCATGGAAGGTGAGTGTGCTAAACAGTTCTATCCTTCTATATATATACTGTCTGCACGACCTAGGCCACCATCAGGGTTTATACAGTGTAGCCCTTGCTGGCTGAACGCATTGAATGATGTACAAACATGCAGTCTAGACTAATCTTTTGAAGGATATTCTCCTCTTTCTACACGGACCTGCTCATATATCTGATCCACTGTCGTGATAGCTAGCCGGGTAGGAAGGAGCCGGTTAGACAGGGAGCAGTTTGATGGGAAAGGATGGGGTTGACAGGTAAGGGGAGGGGGGCAGGAGGGGTATGTATGCCAATAAGGATGATCAGACGAGGGAGTGAGTTACTCAAAGAAGAGGGCTGAAATTTGCTACTGGAAAGAACATGATGATCGTGTCAAAATGGGTTAGAAGGCAGAATAAAAAAGCGGTTGATGAGCCAAAGGGAAATGGAAGGAAGAAATATTTAGACGTGTGAGCCTTATTCTATAGAAGAACCAAAATCTATCACCATAAACAAACTGTTCACAACTTAAATAGCTGCCCAGTCAAGACTCTCTTAACGGGGAAAACGCAATATGCTAGTAGGTCTAGAAAAAATCTGCCTGAGAGTACTACATAATCATAGAATGAATAATCAATTACGCGTTCGCTTGGCCAATTGAACACTAGAAGAATCAACACCATTCATCTAGCTTCGCCTAATATAAATTCTAAACATCACTTAAGCTGAATAAGTAAAGTTCTGATAATATGCATTGTCATCATAGGGGATATACAGCAGATTAGTCTTCATGAAGCCTTTTTGTATGAACATGTGAATCCTGCTGGCATTACTTCCTCCCTGTCCCTGCTATGAATGTACCCAATACAGAGCTGTTCTTTGAGTTGCTCGGTGAACACGAAATCCTGTTTGTTCCTATGGTCTGGCAGTATGGGGATATTGACCAGGATGGCAACGTATACACAGACTCGTTTTGCTGTGTGTGGGGGGGGGGGGGTAGGATTACATGGCTACCATCCCATGTGAGCTTTAACACAAAAGAGGCCGTGAAATCCATAATATGCCAACCTGTATGTAGACTGCGGTGATTCTCATTTCTCTGTGATCGTTATGGGGCCTTTGTGTTTGTTTAGAATGCATTATGTTATCAAACTTGAAATGACAATTAACACGCAGCTTTTTATTTACTACCTTTGGGAATCTACATTCAATTTTTTTCAACACGGTTTGGCATCACTGGTCCCCATGACGCTAGTTACCTATTTCCAATATATCAACTCAGTTTCACTCAGTTTTATTCATGGACGTAACGTGTGTAATCCTAGTATGTGGAGAATCTCTGAGTGAGGCATAGGTCACAACCCAAGGACCCCAGTGTCTGGTTAAGGGGATAAGGTTGGGGTTCCTCGGGGTGACCATGACTCTGCACTGCCTGCACTAAACTATATATCCTCTCAGACCGGACGTGAATGGGACATATCTAATTTCTGTGCTGCATGACAATTGTGCCTGATAACTCGGTGGGCTGCGGGGATTGTTAAATGATATTCTCTGTAGTCTCACCACTGCCTAGGATTATCTTCTTCGTGATAACAAGTTGTCACGCTGGGATGGCACTCATCTATTGTGGTAAGGTTACAGACGAATATTGTGGTAAAGTTACAGACAAATATAACAGTGTTTACGACTGCTAAACACAGAGGGGTTTGCTCTAAGTAAATACAGATTCATATCACCGCAACATGTTTTTCACTTTCAAAAATGGTATGTTAAACCGTTAAAACATCCTTACGATATTATCCCCTTTCCAGTAGGCATTTTATGCATATACCTCAAGTGCACTGAGTCAATATCTAGAAAATACCACGAACAGAAAAAGTGTGATGGTTGCTACAAATGTAGTTAATGCATTAGAGTTTTATTATGTGCATTCACTATAGAACTGTTATGCATTGACAAAATATCAAAACTCCACAAACTGACATGTAAGCATAGACTCTACATATGTGTGATGTTTTAGTAAACAACTGGGGCCTGACAAGGCTTTAATTTATAGGATCACAAGATATGATAACATTTTATACCCAAGACAAAAATGAGATGGGGAACAGTGAGAACCTACTCAGTTAATAGGACCAATTGGTTTTAGGGCCTTTATTCTGAAACAACGCTCCTAAATCTGTCAGTTTGTTTTTGTCAGGTTATGGAAAAACCAACGACAGAAACGAGAATCACCACACGCGACCGGTGTGCTGTTGTTTTTTTTTTAAGTTGAGCAGATGGAGAGGTATTAAATCAGTGTATTCATACATGGAGAGCTGCTCGATGAGACCGCGAACTGCTCACAATCAGGCTTTGTTTTACGCGGATATATGGACTACTCTATGAAGAGAGAGATATTTCTGCCATATGGGGATCGCGTGCACACATTGGATGTATGATGAAGGGCGCCGTTTGGGATGCACATGTGGAAATTACACGGGTATTACATAGCAGCTTTACAGCCAGAGTCCCTCTATATATATGGCCATGGTTTTGATATCAACTGTGTGGCATAAACCTATACAGTAGGCTCTATCTATACAGCACTTTGAATCGGCATTTCAGTGTGAAGTCTTAAGATACCCTTACATTAGGACAGTGGCATTTGGGGCACCTCCGTCCTTCACGATCAAGGAGAATAGACAATAATTATATACGATGACAGGTAGAATGATGTAGTTTTTCATAATTATATAGTCTATTCTATACAAAAGGGATGACATTCCAGTCAATACAGAAGACTCCATATATTCTAAGACGCATGTTCGACATTTTAGACATGGTTGGATGGTCAAGTATTCGAAAACTAAGTCGGTTTAAGCGAAACAACGTAACCATATGCCTGCCCTAATTTCTCTTTTGTCCTAAACAATGTTCTTCGTGACATTTTTTGCATACCCATAGGTATCACAACTGATTGCCTAATAAAAAAATCGACAAAATAAGAAATTCTCTGAATTATGGCAGACTCATTCCAGCGCGACTGTCTAGACTTGTAATGATATATCATTATAGAAAAATATCAGTTGGTAGTTGGCACAGCATTCCTACGATAGATTCTGATGATGACTAGGTCCTCTGTGTGGTTGTAATTGGATGGCTGCTTGTCATTGATTGGCTAAATCTATGTAAGAAATGGACAGGGAAATGAAGTTAAGCAAACAATGTATATATTAGGGTTTATCAGAGCGTGCGCTTGTCTCTCTGTGTAGGGGGTGTATGGCAGACCATAATCGAAGTCTATGCTCCCAACCTTATGTTTTCCCCTATCATCGTCTATACCCCCTTCCGCTCTCAGGCCGAGTAGGGAACATTAGGACCAGGCACTGCCTCCGTGTTGGCTGCAGATAAGTCATTTAGCACACTCCATTGGGCACAGAGACGCTGTGCCCCGAGCAGCTCACGGTTAGGCAGGCCTGGGCCCCTCTAGCCGCTAGAGCTGCTCCCTGTAGTATACCACTGTGTATCTGTGGGGCAGTAAGCATCCCCCCCTCTTAAAGCGGAGGTTCCTGCTTCGTCAATGTTGTTAATACTAGGCCGATGATTAGGACCAAAGCCTGCCGCCAAAATCTCTAATCACCCGGATCTACAGCCAATCCCAGACGGCCCCTGCCACCCCAATTCCTCTCTACACCCTTCTCCTCTAGGGCCCTTCCTTACCCCTACATGCTCCGGCTGGCAGCTTTTGCTATCCCGGCTCTTCAGTGCAACTTTAATTTGATATTTCCCATGTCTTTTAGTCTCTGGAGGCTAGAATGAATCGATGCAGAGACTGGGAGGAGGAGTAATTTGTCTAGTTGTTGGGATGATTTGTAACTGTGTGCTACCAGCGGCCACATTGTAGGTAGGGTAAAAGAGTGTTGCCTGGTTACATGACTGCCCTGTCCCCAGCCACATGGACGTCTTTTAAGGGCATCTATTGCAGATTTATATACCATCATGATGCACAGGTTATAGTTTTTCTTCTTTCGGGTACTTGTATGTGCTTTAAGAAAGAGAACTATGACGATATCAGCATTGGATCTATAGTATATTCCAACATTAGACAGTGATGGGTCCGCTAAATTGTGATGTGTATTCTCTCTGATTATTGAAGATCGAACAGATCGAATAAGGTGGAAAAACAAGTCCTGATGCCTCTCTTTCATTGTTCACGAATAAACGACAGTCGACCACCAACCCCCACTGTGATTCACACGCCCGTCCCCCACCGATCCCCTTATAAAGGAGTAGTTACAGTGGATGTTAACTAAAAAAAACACAATGAGTGGGCATGCAGGGACCGTATGGCCATGAATGGGCTGCCCTTCCTGCCCATGGTGCATGCGGGGCCGGAAGGACAGGCCACGAGTGGCATGCACTCCTGTGTGCCCCACAATTTTTTATTCTACCTATAACAACAAAGGCAAACAATTTTTCTCACAAGCATGACTTACAAAGGGTGAGCTTTATTCTCAGATACGTACATAAATCTGTTGTCTTTATTATTGTTTTCCAGTCATTTTGGGTTTTGAATTTTAAGAATTGACTGAAAAAAAAAATCAAAACATTTAGAGTTGAAGGTTGCTTGGGGTGAATGTCACAAGTTCCACACAGACTCTGCTGTGAATGTGGTGAATGAGAGCGTGGCGTACGGCATAGTGTATGCCACCACCATGGGCATAAGAGTTTCAGTGCTGTAGATATAATAACCCCTGATGCCCTACGGGCACCTTGGGCAGTAGGGGCAGCCCACTCACGGGCATACAGCCTCGGGCATACAGCCTCTGTATGCCTCACTCGTTGTGTTTTTGTTTTATTCTACCTAAACAACAACAGCAAGCCATTTTCAAAGCCCTGTTGACAGAGAAATACAGAGTGAGTGTCAAAATACAATTTTTTACCCCATCGAGTGCAAATTGAGGCTAATTATACCATGAACACATGAAAAACAATAATTCATGTGTTCCCATCATCTTGCTTATTGTTTTGCTGTCATTCTGGCTTTTGAAATTGAAAATCCATCCATAAAAAATATTTTAGAGCTAATATATGTGGAGGAAAGTGCTGCACAAGTGCTGCATTGGGCGTAACGTACAAAGGGCCTGGTGTACAAGGTATTGTACGCCATGCCCGTGAGCATACAGCATTCAGTGCATTAGGTATAGGATTTCCATATACTTTGTTGTCAAAGGTAGAATAATGTACCGGTAGAACTTCTATGTGCTTTTTTGCTATAGGCAAAATAAGCCTAGGATGGCTCTCAGAGATGGTATGATTCACATGCACTAGGTAGACGCCCTCATCGACCATAAAAGACTGTTCCAACTCCTGCAAGGACCTTCTTCTGTTCAGATATCAAATCTGACGACGTCACTGCAAAATAAGATGAAGCCCATGATTTAGTTGCAGGATGTGGCTGTAATCTACACCGCCTCACAGATCTGCACATGAGACACCAATATCTTCTACACAGTTTGGGTGACGTACTCTGGAAGTGGAGCATACAGATACTAGATATTAGCCTTCGAAATTTTCAACTCAACGAGACGAAGTGTATTTAAGACCTACTAGGTTAGATAAAGATGTAGAAGTATTTCAGGGCATTTAAGACCTACTAGGTTAGATAAAGATGTAGAAGTATTTCAGGGCATATCTACACCATGTAGGTCGTTTTGGGGTTTCACTTTTCTTTTTACCAAGGTCCCGAATGTAGACCTATCTAGTAATCGGGGGCCACGAAATAAATAGATCATCCACATATATACCCTTCTCCTTTTAAAGAACATTTCTGTCTATCTGCAATTATATCAGTTTTTCTATCTCCTTATTCGTCCCACTGATATCTATATCCATCTCCTAAGGGAGACAGAGGTACTACGTCACCCTTTAGTTTTTCCTTTAGGATTCTTTTCAGTCTATCTCCTTTGCCACCCATTCGCCCCTCCCCCATGCCCTGTCCACACGCCGTCTAACACTATGTAGCAGTGGGGATCAATGCCCTCGTGGATTTACGTCCTGTCAAACAGTATGTCCGATACCCTGGCAGCCTCTGGTCGTCAGTGCCTGCTACACTAGAGGGAACCTGCCTGTAACCCCTGCCCCTGCCTATCCCAGTCACCTCTGACTCCAGGGCGGGATGTGCAAGGGGGCTAGGGCACAGACCCGATGGCCAAGACATCCAGTAGCCTGCTGAGGGCTACATTTAAAGGCGACCTGTTCTTATCGGCAGGTGCTAACATGTGATGAAAAGGCAGATGGCACTCAGTTCACCGTGGTATTCACACTAGTCAAGAAATTAAGGGAACCCGGGTTCTATATTTTCCTTCCAGGTAGTTGTAGCTCGCAAATAATTCAGCTGGATCTTTAGGTAGGCTTTTTCTTGAAGTCTGTCACAATCTAAGGACCACCCATAAATGACACGAATTAGGCCAAAATAAGTGTAACCGGCTAAGAAAAATATGTAGTATGTTTTTTAATCTAATATTTTCTTTTACTGCAATGATATCCTGTGAGTTGTGACATCAACTCGTTAACCATAAAATCACTAAATCGACCAAAGCAAATATAAAAAATGGATACAATATTTTTTCTACTCTAAATTGACTAAACCGGCCCTATTTTGCTAGATAGGACGTGGTTACCTGATGCACAATTTGCTGTCAGTAAATTTTAGGTGTCATTTTGTCCATGAATTCCGATAAGCCAAGTAATGTGTTACTGGTTAGAACTTTCCATTTCATCTCGTGATATTTGTTTCAATAATATAAAGCCCACACACTTTGTTAATGCTGGGCATATCTGAACACAACTTGATAGATATACAATTACAGAAAATGACTTGACACTACGGAATCAGATGTCCAATGAATACGAAAAGCAACACGCTATACCCATCCCTTCCTATTGTTTCTCTATAGTTTCTTTTCTTTTTTATTTTTTTTTGTGTGATAAAATTCCAACTGAACTACATTTTATAGCCTGGTTGCAACTACATTATGACACCCAGTGATCTCATCAAAAGGCCACGAAACATACCCATGCCAGTATGAAGAGCTGTAACACAGTGTTAAATCGGCTATAACGAAGGTAACATCTCATAAATCACTGGCCAAAGCAGGTGCAACTGCGCATGCATAATCATTTCAAATTACTGGTACTTTTCTAACTTGGCACGCCTGAGATTATTTGAGCACTTTTGTACGTAAAGCATTTATCAGAGAATACTCATATCAATTATAGAAACATTGTGGGCCCCCTATACCACAAACAGTTCATAGGCCTCAAACAGATACCTACACTGCAAAAATGGTGTTTAGATTTTAAACATGTTTAGGTCTAAACAAGTCATGTTTAAAACCTAAACATATATGTCAGTTAGGTGTATCATTGACTACACATTTAGGAAAAAAACACTTTTATTCTAAATACATAAACATTTTTGCTAAACATGTTCAGACATTTAGAGTTTAAACAGTTGAATATTAGGTGTTTAGATTTAAACATCAATATGTTTAGATACTTGGATGTCAAATCCACACCATGTAGCAGCACTACCTCTGAATGGACTATCTGCACACAGTTATAATTAATTGTTGTGACAAATATCCCCAAACTCCTTGTTTATCGTAATGTCATTTTATTAAATGTTCTGAAAATAGACACAACAATTGAAAATTAGCTAAATTCAACTTACACCACCATCATTACCATAAAATAATCAGTGAGCTCCATGACTTACACCTATGTCATGTTATTTTGTAAAGCAATATCCTTCCTGCCAACCTGTTGTACTTTCTCAAGTCTCCTATTCTAATGCAGTGTGTACATATATGTGCATATAGCTGTGGCTGACATCTTTGGAGACTTTGCAGTATAAATACCTGCTGATGTCCTCCAGTAAATGAGATTAAATATTTGAAATGAAAGAGCAATAGATCATTGAAATTTCTGTTTGAAACAACAGTTAAGCCAATCAGGGCATTGTCTCTTATCTGGGTTATCACCTTCTTTCACACCTGAAACAATAGAGAGGTACTTAGGGTGATTGAGATAAGGGGCAGGCTGTGGCCTATCAGTCTTATCACTGACCATTGTTCTTGAGACTGAATGCCCTGCTCTGGAGTCGGGGGGGGGGGCTAACCAATATGGCGGCCTCCATAGCCTAATATGCTAATGCCCTAATGCACATACATTTACATGGGTACTTAAGCATGGGCTAATAAATCTCTCATGCCACAATCGCGTTTTAATCAAGCAATAAATATTATTACACTTTTGTGAGCTATACGTTTTAGGGACACACATATATATCTGAACCATTAATTACATTTGGATATAATTTCTGAGGTCTAAGGCCGTAAGGTCAATTCTGCTGCGGAAATTATTATTATTTTTTTTTAAAGTTTATTTGACAGGCTGTCTTTAAATGATACCCTTCTCCTAAGGGCAACCACAAGACCACATAGGCAAAGGTTCACTGAAAATGATTCTAACTGAGAGTTTCTTCACGAAATAACCTGTAGTAGTCCATGGGGCAGAGCCGAGGGGAAATCTGTTTCGAAGCTAACGATTGTAGAAATATTCAGTTAGGGGGGAATTCAAGTGGATATCTGTATCGGTGCTCCATTTCATGTTTTCTTGGTGAAAATTTTTAAAAGCCTAAAATGGGTGACCAAAGACATGTTTATGGTATAAGGGATCCCCATGCTGCAAGACGTTATGAAAAGTCATTGCATCGCCCTCAGTTAGTTACATATATAGATAGAACTAAACGACCGTGGTGTACGAGGTGGCCGATCCACCACGAGGGGGAGTCTCCCTCTGAGGGGTGGAACGGCCACCGAGGACACCAGGGGAGTTTAGTTCTATATTTATTTTATGTTTTTAGAGTATTTAATTAACTGAAAATTAACAAAATCCGTTACCGTAGTGCCCCGTACAAGCGCCGGTCCGCCATTTTGAATGTTTACATGCACCCAGAACGAGGCTGCAGTGGTGGATCTGCCGCTGTGGTGGATCGACACACGTTATGCCACTGGGGGTGTGGCGATCGGCCGCGCAATGCTATCTCTACGGGAAGAAGTTATTCACATAAAATAAAGAGCACAAACGAGCAATGTTGTCCTGACCACCGGAGTAGAGTACCGGTATAACACAGAACTGCGGAAGCAATAGTATTCTTCCTTGGTCCTGGGGGAATAGAATTTATATGAGAACACTGAGAGGGTGTGCCGTAATGCTGACCGTCACTGCCGCACTGTCTGTGTCGGCACCTATGTATTAGCCACATTGGCCATTATCAACGTATACTGCTCCCTCCCGGGCACATGCGCGTGAGATGTCCTGTCAGCTCAGCAGGGATCGCGAGCTGTAGTGTAGCCTATGTAACTGGCATGGAATTGACTATAATTATGACATCCTCCCATATGTATTTTACAAAGGTTTCCTGCATTAATGTTTATTTTGAACCTACAGAGTACTGTAGGCTTTCATGCACCTGCTCTGTAGTACATGTATAATAATTATTCATCCATTATTAATGTATCCTTTTATAGTTACACCAGCTCCCCAATCTGTATGTCTACAAAGTGGTCGTTCTCTGTTGTTCCATCACATTTAGTTCTACGTAAACTATTCATGCTAATCCCACTTTGTCTGCATCCTGTTTCTATATGATGTCTCTCAGGTCCATTTTAAAACATCTCTACCAGTAACACTACAGTATTCACCACAGATAAGATGCCTATAATATATAACTCAACCGTATCAATTAGAATATTTGCATACTGTACTATATTCTAACAGTCTGAAGAATGTTGGTATGGAATGTTCACACATCATGATTGACGACGATAGTAACATGTGGTAATAAGATAGGAAAAAAAACGAGATGCTACCACTGCCACCTGGGACAACTAATAACCCCACCCCCGACATTAGGCTACCTGCAGCCCCGTGAACAGCCGTCCCAGCCTTGATGCATGCAGAAGTGACGAACTTCCTTGGTTTACACTATGGGAAATTTCATCAGTTGCAGGCATCATGTCCCAGGTGAGAATGGTCATGTGACAGTGAATAAGGTCAAGAGGTCATGACGGCCATCAGTTTATTTCATTTTTTTTTTTGTATACAAAGATGAGGATCATGTGTTCATATAATAGGCGACCTACCTGCTATTCAATACCTAGTGACTGGCCGGATTAAGGATAACGGCTTTCGCCTGGCAAAAGTGCAGGGAATTCGAGTATAATTTCATTTGGTGTATTAAATCATACATCCTCCAACTACTTGAAAATTACGCATTTAAGTTTATCGTGTCCCTATACCTTATCTTTCTTCTTCCACTCATTCGTACTCTCATCCTACTTATCTATATTCCTTTACTTCCTCCACTCTACCCTTAGATTGAGATACGTCTGACTGCCATGATTGGTAGCGGTTGATATCAATGAATCAAATGGAAGAGACCATGGAACCTCTCGGCAGCATTTATTATTCAGACCCCCAATAAACACCCATATATACCCCCTGCAAATCAATGGGCTACACAGAAAGGCACTAGCTCGCTCAACCTGGGTGAGACTATCAATCAATACCCCACTGTGAAGGTTCTATATATACATATTTTTCTTCAGGAACTGTAACTCAATTCTTAAACTGGGAAATCTAAAGACACAGCTTGGAAGTATAGGTGGGAAACTACCACCAATGTCAATGCTATATGCACAAAGTGTTGGAATAAACTAATTGCAAAAATGTACAAAAGTAAATTCTGTGGGCAGATGAGGGGAAAGGGCCCTCCCTGTGGGATTTTTAGTTCTGGGTTTGGCCACTAGGGGAGCTACAGAGGCTAAGATTGAGGAAAATAGACCAAAAACTATATAAATGTACTTTTTTTACACAGATTAAGATGGTTTTCTCAAAAAAAGTTCTATTTTCTGGCACTTCCTGTCTATTTGGAATGTAAATGGAACGTTTTGAATCCAGAAAAAGACCTAAATAAGGGTTTTTGGTGATATGTGTTGTCATGGCAACCAAAATTATATTCCAAATAAAAAAAAATGTCGGTCAATAGAATGATTCATGGAGATTCATACACTGAAAAAAGCATATAGATACCATTTCTAGATCCAAAGCTATGCCCAAATATGTGAAAATGTTTGGTCAGTTTTTGATTGATTATTCAAATCATTATGCTAATTAGATGCCTGATTTAATCAAAACAATGAATGATAGAGCCTATTGGCTGTATTGATACAGTTATATCATTCCATTTTGTGAAGCAATATTTTCAAGACCAGAAGGGCTATTTGCAAGTGTTTTACCTCATTTTAAAGCTGATAACCTCAATTTTAAATGTCACATTTTACCTTGGAGGACCCTTTCCCCGTCAACTGTTCACGACTATGTTGATCCCGAATAATGAAACCACATTTAATTTGAAACGCACGAAATCTTTCAGCTGTGCAAGACCGAAAGGTGTAATTTATTGTTGTGGCAATCATAGCCGTGTAGAGGACATGTAATGGATGCTGGCGCTGAGATCTAAGTGCGTCTGGCGCATCTCCCTCTCCCTCTAATCCTCTAAAATCTCCCCACATTCAACCTCACTGTACAAATCGGCTGACTCAGCAGACCGCAGCACAGGGTAGCCAAAACCGATTTGTTAGGGGTTTGGTGTAGGAAGCGCGGGATACATTCATGATGCTCCCAACACTGGAGAAGTGCCATTTTCTGAATGACTACTCAATTTTGGTCGCTGGGTAATCTCCCCGTAAGACCTTTTTTACCCACTGAAGGTGGTTTGTGGTTTATATTTGAAATACCTTTTGATTTCTTTCTCCTGCACTTGAACCACCTCTCCTTCCGAATCTCCAATAAACGTGCAATTGATTTGAAAATAATGATGAGCAACCCTCTGTCATATGGTCAACTATCTCCATTTTTTCCTTATTTGCGAGTTCAGGTCGCTAAATGGAGAAGAATGTTGGGCACTGAGTAGAGCAGATAGTGCAGCATATCATACCTATATGTACCTGGAGGGCAACAGCCTGCAGAACAGACAGTGACAGATTGAGAGTAGTAGCATCATTGGCTGCTTGTCAGCCTCCTCTGTCAGTTTGTATCACCTACAGGAGCTGTAGGGGTGTTATTAGCCCCTGGAGGTACTGCCATGATGGGATGCCGTGCATGGCTGGCTGATTGCCTGCTGACCGCCCTGTCAAACACCACCGAGCCAATATGACACCGGGAGAGGCTAATTCTCCGCACCTGATTTCCACAAGTCTGCCTTGGAGTAGGAGGGGTGGATGGCAGGGGGGGGGGTCTAGTACTTAGTAACCCCACCCACTCACACTACCCCGTGTTTCCATACACTGCATTCACTATACTACTATGTCCATGCATCCACAGCACTGTAGGTATAGGGGCGGAAAAGGAGGGTGGAGGTCATGAATTCTTAATGCAATTACCCAATATGGCTTCACACCGCCTGCTGGAGCCCACAGCCGATTTGATGGCCTGCTGCACTCCTCCCAGGTCCGCACTTTCGCAGGAGGTGGTATGTGGTGTCTGCTGCTTTGCCAGCTAGGCGGAAACCAGCAGACCAGCAAACGCTGAGAGGAAGCAGCCGAGCGGAGCCTGCTGATGGCCGACTTAATAATGGACGGCTCACTCAGGGAGGCAGCGGCAAGCATTCATGGCTTCCTGCTTTGTAGCAGAAGGCAGCTGGGCAGCCCATTTCCAACCTCCCTTTTCGCCCCTGGAGCTACTCACTTAAAGGGACTCTATTGGCGAGTCAAGTGGTATGACTAGCACTACCGATGACGTAATCACTAGTCTGATATTTAAACAGCTCCTTTCAAAGCAATATGATGCTGTGCTGCACTACCATTGCCAAGTGAAGTTGTTACATATACCTGGGCATGTATTGAGGCAACGGATTCTACTACTAATGATGTAAGGGGATAGACACATTCTTGTTATCTTGTTATGCCTTGCTACACGCTCAGCTATAGGTCACAATATCAGTGGCAAAACATTGGATGTCATCCTTTGCTTTAATACCTCACACAATGTTGGGACTATTTCGGAAATGATTGCCAAATGATACAATTGGACAGAACCCACTCAACAAGAAACGTTATCTAACGTAAAAAAAACATTTTTAACGTTTTAACGTTTTGCCATGATAAGGAGCCATAGGGAAACGTTCTAAAACGTTTTGCAACGTTTTTTTTTTTTGTTGGCTGGGAATCCTTAAAATGAATGTCCCCCTCCCTCCAAGAACAGGTTAAGATTTTGGACCCTCCCTAAGGATACACAAACGAACATTTGACCCCGCCTAAGAATACCCAAAATATTGACTCCCCCCTCCCCCTTCAGAATACATCTTATTAAATGGTCCCCAAACTTAATTAAGCTGACCTCCGCAATGGTCATAGAAGATCTATGCTTCCCTACCCTATCCTGCCCTCCCCCACCCCCTCCCAAGTTGGTAGTACAAGTACGAGCACATGTAGCATACATAATAGATCTAGTCTCCGTTGTAGTACCGGTAGTTGGAATTTGACGCGGTCAATGGGGTCTCGTCAATGGTACAGGTATCGCACACAACAATGCACCACTGTGCACAAAAGTCTAAGTAGTGATTCTGCAGTTAGCCCACTTAATGTGTGACAAGGGCTGTGGTTGTACACAGCAGTATCAATAACTGTATCCAAGTACCTCTGGAATTTTGTTTCTTTGTTACGATGAGGGGTTCCAACAGCTTCGGAAGGGTGGAATCGAATGTATTGGTACTCACGTACATTGACCTTTCATCTATACAGCCATGCCAAAGAGGAAGAACTATCTACTTAGTCTTTAGCCATGTACAGAGCGCTTTATAAACTAGGTAATGATCACTCTAATGTAACTGGATAATTATCTGAGGATTTACAGTTGATGACCCGAATTTCTGTCTGCTATATAACCATTACACGGTGCAATTATGATTCTCATATTAGAAGAGCCTAATTAATTCAGTCCCTGTGTTAGAGCAGTCCCCATACTACTTAATTATACTAGAAGAGGACAAGCTTCCATTAGCACCGAACTATAACTGTTATTGCGGGTTTTGTTAGTGCCATAGTCTGGCTATGATGGTGAGCAGCTCACCGTATATTTGTCTCGATTTGGGAGTCGCCGTGGTTACTGGGGACCGCCCTGATGGGCGAGTCTCAATGAGTGTGGTTGTGTCAGTGTTTGTGAGCAATACACGAGCAGGTCCCGGGCCGGGATCGGCTGCCCTGGGAGTTATTCAGCTTTTACCGACTACAACAAGTCACAGCGACATAAGGCGACCCGCTTACATTGATCTTGACAAAGCAGTCTACGGACACTCATATTGAAAGGCTACACCATCAAACTTCCGTTTTCAACAATTTCAATACAATAGCGTATTAGATACACGTATACCGACCAAAAATAGGACACCAAAAGATAACAATTAATTTAACCTTTCCTTACATCCAGGAAGACATATCCAAGGGCTATTAAAACACCTTGAATATATCGCATACATCGCGAATACAAAGCTGTTTCGATCTTCTAGTTTTCAGGGAAACCTTGTTCTTTTACTCTTAACAACGAAATATTCTATTAATTTCGATTGTTCTTTGTAGAATAACATTCAGTCAGATATTGTAATTCGAGAAGAAGTAACATACTTCTGTAAGAAGCAAACTGACCGTCTTCTAGACCACTGTATACAATAGATGCCACGATTACACGAAAAGTCTCGATATAAGCTACTGCTAGCCTATATACTGCGATCAATGGGAGATTCTTCTAGTCTAATAATATGAGTGCCTTTATAAAGGTGATATTGTCTCAACCCGGTATCAGAAACAGAAGCAAGATGGTCCGAGGTGGCCAGGTGCCCCCATACACATACCTGCCAGAGACAACCCCGAGGTATGGCCATCTGGGTTATTCTTTAAATGTGCCCCTGGAGGGGTCATCCAATAATGGGTGGGAGTCGCCTATATAATGGGTGTGGACCACTAAATTTGACATGGTGACATGGCAATTTCTTAAAATCGACATGTGACATGAGAGGTTCTTAGAGGTGACATGGGACATGGGGATTTAAGTGACATGTGACATAACCATTTCTTAAAATCGACATGTGACATGAGAGGTTCTTAGAGGTGACATGGGACATGGGGATTTAAGTGACATGTGACATAACCATTTCTTAAAATTGACATGTGACATGGGGGACCCCCCATCCACACCCCCTATATAGAGTTATCCAAATGTAGCTGGACTATATAGCAAGAGAGTGGAGACGATATGGTAGATAGAATAAACGTTGGGCTGGTAGATAGGTGTCTGTCCAGGGAATATCAAGCGCACAGGGATGGACAGGTGACGACATGAGAATGATATATAATGTGCTGAAAGTAGAGGAGAGGTGACTTGATAAGCCGCAGTAGGTTCCACAGCATCCCGCCACAGGTGTCGCTCAGATTCTTTAAACGCAGCACTGTCAATCGACCACTAGGCTGGGGAACTATGACTCTTTGCCCACACGTGCCAGGTCGGTCTTGGAAGCAGAGCTGGGCGTGTGAGGTAGGGGTGTGGGCAGTAGCACTGGATGGAGAAGGGCTTTGTCTGCTTCTGCCAGCACCGAGACACAATGGTGGGGTCCGGGGCCACCCTGACAAAGCCCATTGTGGGAGTGGTATAGCCGGGAGGCACTGTAACATACTTCTGTGAGAAGCAGACTGACCGTCTTCTAGACCACTGTATAAAATAGAAGCTTCAGCTATTGGGTAATGGCGGCACAAATGGCTATAGGACAAAAATCTGGCGTTTCTTATCAATATGTTCGCTGACCGACAGAAAAAAAGAGAAAGGGTCATCTGAAAATTAATATGGATACATATATATTGTAACGGTCCATATTACCAGAATACAGAATTAGAAAAGGGGGTGACACGAGTCTCGACTTTGCACCTGATACTATGGCAGGCAGTACTGCAACATGAACACGCATGTAGTGATGAGGAGAGCGAGCTGCTCATTATGTAGGATTTATCCATTGGATACACTCTACATTATGAGGATGCAAGACACTATAAATTCATAGGCGATAACAGAAGAGCTGCCAATTCTTTAGGAACATAGAAAAGCCTTTTGACCTTTCGGGGGGGGGGATTAATGAGAAAATGCCTGTGTGGACTTCCACTATCCACTACGTTTTTTAAAGAACACTCCCAAGAGAGAAACATAATGTGGCATCTAAGCAGAACCATCACAACAGCTAAATATATACATGAAATACACAGGGGGAAGCATGTAAGGGAATCCACATTTACAGGAGAGTGGGTGTAACCGCAATTTTGCACATGTTGAATGTCAGATACCAAGGTAGAAAAATGTAAACTGCTGAGCTCTGCACCAGGAAAATGGGAATGGGGAACACTAGTTCTGACATTCTGTGATTGTGAATTGGAAACCCATTAGAGAACAGCGAAATTGACAGTATTGAAAAGCATCTAGCAGCTTAGAAAAATCCAGTCAAGATTGGGTAATATGACAGTGTGGAACCCCTGCCTAAATAATTATCATGGCAGACAGGGAATGAATGGTGACAAAACCAGAAGGCGTTGTCACAGACTCACTGGTTAGTCTTCAGGCCTAATGTACTTGGACAAACTAAGGGAAGGGGGGCTGGGGAGAGGCCTACGCTCGCGTGCTGTGAGCCTATTTCACGAGGATTGACGGTAAGGAACATTTAGTACTGTAAAGAAAAGAGAACACTCAGAGGAGGTGCCATCAGCTTGGGGATGCCACGTCAACGTGCAGCAATAGGATCATACCCGGGACCTGCCACCCAAGTGGTCAAAGCATAGAGAGAGTGCTCAGTATCGTATTGTGAAAAGACACCAGTGGGGATGCATGTCAAACCCCCATATCCAAGAGATGACCAAAGAAAAGAAATAGATAAGAGGACCAATTCCTATTGCGTGGTGTTCACGTCTTGATGTTATTTATTCTCGTCAACATCAATATAGGTGAAAGTAAATACCGGTATTATTCTCATACAGCCTTGATTCATATATAGGTTAAAATGCTAGACAGAAACTGTTTACATGTAAAACTCTATTTACCACCGGTGAGAAGCTGCATTAAAGCTCATGTAATAACGGCAAAACTGTTATTGCCAAGTGTACCGGGATCAGAAGCCATAGTGTCACATGCTGTTGGAGCTTAACGGCCCTTTCTTGCATCCAAATTTCACCGATACATTCGCATTATCATTATGAAATTCTAATGGCATTAGTGGTTCGATTTGATTCTCTAGCACACATGGTTGAGATCTAGCTTTGTGATACAAATCCTAGTCTCACGATCGCCTACAATCACAATTGACATTGGGTACCTCTATGTTACTGTAGATGTAAATACGTAGATGTAAAGTTAGGCTAACATATTTCATAGAAATCGGTTCCTTTCTTACTTGTTAATCTGTCTCTAACGAGGTAGTTGGCGAAAAACGACAACCATTTGTGGTCAAATAGTAAGAGTACTGGAAGGTTGAGAGAGAGAGAGAGAGAGAGAGAGAGAGAGAGAGAGAGAGAGAGAGAGAGAGAGTGTGTGTGTGTGTGTTAAAAGAGAGAAAATAAGGGAGAGAATTGAGGAGTGGCACGTGGGTGTGTTACACCAATTACCCTAATCCCAGCACAATAATGTAGTCCTGCAGAAATGTGTCTGTTACCATGGCAACTGGTGGAGGTGCATCAGTTGGCCAGGTGGGAGCGGCAGGTGAGGCGGTGAGGCAATGTGCCATAATATGGTGGCGATGGTGCATGGGATTTGCATCTGAGCACTGCTGCTGCTGATACTGCTGCTGTAGTTGTTGCTTCTGAAAGGGCGGGAAATCATCTCAGGTAGAGATGGTAGTAACGGTTCTCTCTTCATGTCTTTCACCTATCAAGAAACAATGGCCACCTTGTAAAAGTTGATTGGCGGTGGGGGGGGGGGGGGTGCTGGACCACCGTAGCAGTAATGGCAGTAACCCCTATGTGACTCTCTCAATTATATTCTTCTGTGGAAGAATAAAACGGTATTCTACAATCACGAATCTGTCCAAGAACTGGGAAGAGGTTTATTGCGGGGGGGGGGGCGGCTATGGCGACGAGGGGTGGGGGTGCGGGTGGTAGCCAGAGCCAGGCGGGAATCTGACCGACCCCGACAACGACACACCGGAGGAGACATTATGTTGATGTAGGTAACTCGGCATGTGCAGGGGCAGCAAGAGCAGCAGGAGGAAGCATGTGGATATGGAGGGATGCTGTATACCGCTGCCGCTGCTGCTGCATACCCCATAGTGATGGTGACACACCTGTGAAGCAGCAGCAGTAGCAAAGTGTGTTCTGTCCTCTGCAGATATGTATACGGCCGATGTGGATAATAGACAGCACATTGCAAGCCACAAGCACCAGAGCACATACTGAACAAGTAATCAATGGATAATTCATGATGCGTGTGTGTTAGTGAAGGATAATTACATGAGGGCTACGCCCTCATGTAATTAGCCTTTGCTAACACACACTTATTTTATACCACGAAACCAATAAATAATCAATAGAATACCAATAAATTCAAGTTGAAAACAAAAATTATTCCCACTCCCCGGGACTCGATCGAAGCCAGCCATAGTGTGTGTACACAGGTACATACACCTTGGTGCCCGGCAGCGGACAGCGACAGCGCCCGTCTCGGCTAGGCTTGGCAGTGGCACACGGCGAAAAAAAATGGACAGCTAAAGCTTTGAATGCTTCTCGCGGTTATGTCAGCAGACAGCGACAACGCACACGGTGAAAAAAGATGCGCCCGGACCAGGACTCGACCTGCGTACCTCTAACGGCTGAGCGCAATGCGCTAACCACTAGACCACCGCATCTCCTCCTTCAGCGGCTGTGTCGGCTTGGCTAGGTTTGAATGCGTCCCATGGTTATGGTAGCGGACAACCCGCAGTCGTCGCCTTCCCGGGCTTTGTATCATATCCAGATGTGGTTCAAACAAAGCATTTCTCGTCAGTCCCTGTGGCGCACTGCATAGGGAGTTGGATTTGGGATGTGAGACTGAAGGTTCGAGCCCTGCCCTGGCCTTGAAAATTTCGTGGGTTTTAACATGTAACATATGACATGGAAGGACATGAGAGGCGTGCAGTTATCCATGGATAACCGCACGCCTTACAAAATTGATGTTACAGCCTACAGGGTGTGCAATATCGATAGGTATGTGCATGGGAATATCCAGCAAAAAGCACTGTGCAACCCAGAAATCGTGGTATAATAGTATTTAAACCCTGGGGACACCTTAGAACAAAAGAATCTCACTCTGAATATATCACGTAACCTGGTGTATAGAAATGTCTCCCTTATACACTAGGTGTGACAAACCTGGACCATGGTTTAAAGCAGATAAACTATAGGGTTAACCAGGTTATGTGAATATATATAGATATATTCACGTAACCTGGTTAACCCATAGTTTATCTACTACATACATGTATTGCATTCACAAGTGGTCGGCAATGCACCACCCATGACTGATAATATCTATCATGACTGAATTAGAGAGCATCTTTGGTGATTATACACATTTATACTCCACCTGGCTCTGCACACCATTGTTCCAACTGTAGGCTCATTTCCACATTCTACAGTTGGGAGGGCCAGCAGGAGGTTTTATGAATTAGGTCACTTCTGGCAGGAGGTTTTGTAAATTGGGTCAGGTCTGGGAGGAGGTTTTGTGAAACAGGCCAAGGGTAACAGGAGGTTTTATGAATTAGGTCGTTTTTGAACAGCAGATGGGTCACTCTCACCAGATTGGTGCAGGTCTGAAAATAGGGGGTTATTCATTTTGAAGACTTGTGTAAAATTATTTTGTATCATATTTGTACATTTGTTATTTTTCCCATGTCAGATAGGCTTACATCTACATGGCAAAAATAATTTCATTGTAAAACAGGTCATATTTTTTTGTTACCTAAGGTCAGAAAGGCCTAAAATGCCCTTTTTTCACAATAAGCCTTCTCCAAGCCACTGAAATCTCACAATATTATTTTTTATTGTAATATCATGTATTAATAATGTGTACATGTGTACAAATACCTCTCTTCCCCACCCCCTGAACATTTTTATCACCTCTTAAGTCTTCTCTTTTTTATTTCTTGTTACAAATAGCAAATGGTCAAAGAGCCGCCCTTGGGTGGCTCTTTGACCACTTACTCTGTTTGATTTCTTTTCACATTTTTAATATCTTGATTTTGAATATTCTCATATTATCCTATATTTTTCCCAAAGAAAGGGGACACTCAGCTAGTTAAGCTCATCTTTTTAATTAGTGTTGAAGGTGATATTTTTTTTCCATGGCCTTCCAAAGTCTAGTTTTACCTTCTTCATTTAGATGGGTGGCTCTTTGACCACTTGGACAGTTTGCTCTATATTTCTGATACACTTGGTATTTAACTATAACCTTTATGTTCATTATGATAACGATGATAGGTCCTGTCTGTTGGTCAATCATACGAAACTGAGAAATATTATGGAAATTAACAAGGTCCAAAGAAGAGGTGGTTTTTTGACCACTTGGGTGGCTCTTTGACCACTTGGGTGGCTCTTTGACCACTTGGCCGGCTCTTTGACCACCTGATATAAATGCATGAAATTACTATAATCATGAATTATTAAGAACACCAGTTCGATATTCAATGATGTGTACAGCTTACACAGACCATTCTGACTTTTGAAAAATACATTTTGAGAGTTTTTAAAGATTAATGGGGCCTATTTGGCCATTTGGATGGCTCTTTGACCAGCTGGGGTGGCTCTTTGACCACCTGGGGTGGCTATTTGACCAGCTGATATAAATCCATGAATTTACAATAATCATAAATGATTGAGAATGCAAATTAGATGTGTAAGGAAATGTACAGCCTTTGCACTCTATTTTGATTTTAAAAATTTATTTTGAGACTTTCTTTTGGACTACTGGGAGCCTATTTGACCATTTAGGTGGCTCTTTGACCACCTGAGGCCAGCTATGATAATGGCATGACTTCACCATAATTATGAGTAATTACAAATGCAAATTGAATGTATAATGATGTACAGATCCCATGCCCTCTATTCTGACATCTAAAACAATATCTTTTGAACATTTTTGAGGGTATTTTGGTGGCTATTTAACCAATAGGTGGCTCTTTGACCACTTGGAGCGGCTCTTTGACCAGCTGAGATAATGCCATGACTTTACTATAATCGTGAATAATTACAAATACAAATTAGATGCATAATGATGTATATAGTCTATGAACTATACCCTGACCGTTTGAAAATATTTTGAAACAATTTCAAGACTATTGGGGGCCTTTTTTGGCCATTTGGGTGGCTCTTTGACCACTTAGGGTGGCTCTTTGACCACCACCTGTGGCATGAATGTAAACCAATATAACTATAACAATATTTGAAAATTTACCCAGGGTATTGTACATCTTTGCAAACAATAGGCTTTAAGCAAAATGTGAAAAGTGCTTAAACCCACATAAGTGACCCCAGGTACATACACAAAAACTGCAAAGTTTATAAAAGGCAAAGTCCTAGAAAAAGGGCAGAAAAAATAATTAGGAGACCCATCAATTTTTTATAAGTCAATAAAATACAAATCTTTTTAAATAATATTATAGAACTTACCATAACCTTTTCTATGGTGTAAAATAGTAAACCCTTTGTTGAAGGAAAATTGGCAAAAAAAAATATAATCAGTAGGCCTCCTAGGTGGCCAAAGAGCCACCTATAAACCACACATGGCAAAAAGACTCCATTGTTAATAATATTTAATCATATAATTAAGGAAAAAGTAATGTGTAACAAGATCCATCTATACATATATTTTCCATGTGCCAAAGGATTACACTGAACTCCTAAATATCATTTTTCACTATCTCATATCAGACCTGCACCAATCTGGTGAGAGTGACCCAGATGAAATTCTTGGGAAAATTCTGTCCCATATGGGATTTGTACCCAAGCACCAGACAGTGCTGGGATCCTGAGTCTCATGTGCTAACCATTACACCATGAGTCCTCAGCTGATACTGTGAGTGTTAGAACATCTACTGAATGGTGATATGCTACCACTATGAATGAGTATTAGATTATAGATAAACAGGGTACTTTCACTTTGAAAGTGTGACCAGTCAATGTAGTATAGTGGTTAAGACCTGGGACTAGACATCGAGACCACACAGGCTCAAACCCCTAGTGTGATTTTGTTTTTATTCTCAGTGGACCACTGTTATTTCTGAAACAAATTCTAAAAATAATGTATCATATTAAACATTCCCTAAATGTCAATAGGATAAAAGGGGCTTCATGGAGGCCCTTTACAGAGACCCCTTTTACCTTGTATGTGTATGTTAAAAACATTGTCCCCATGCAGTCTTGAACCAACATTATGTGATTCAAAGTCAAACTTGCTAACCACTATACTATTGAGATTGCTGAAGATTGTAGCCTGGAACACAATATATATCTATCTTAGCTTTGTGTCACTGCCAGTGTAGAAGACTCCTCTTCTAGGCCTCTACAGTTTATGTCAAAATATGCTTATATTCATGGTTTTACTGTTGTATAAACTTCTGTGGATGGAGTATAAGTAAGAAAACCTCATTGAAGCTGGAGGATTTGACACAAAACCTCCTCAGCTTTGCCTCGGAGGTTTAGTGGCAAATCCTCCAGCTCCAATGAGGTTTTCCGTTACATATCCTTGTGCAAAACACACTATGGCCAAAACGAATTTCACCGCACATCCTTGCATATCATAGTTATACACATCCATCACCTGACAATATTTCAATAATGAAACAGCTGATGCCTTACATGCTGCACATCATGTTAGCCCAGGCAAACATCTGTCAGCGGCTCTCAGCAGTGTGGAATCACCTACACCTGAATAATTCATCACAACCAAGCAGAATGAGATGAAGCTAGGTATTAGCAGACACTAAGGTATAGTGGTTAAGGCCTGGGACTAGACATCTAGGTCACACAGGTTCAAACCCCTAGTGTGATTTTGTTTTTATTCTCAGTAGACCACTGTAATTTTTGAAACAAATTCTAAAAATAATGTGTTATATTTAACATCCCCTGAATGCCAATAGGATAAAAGGGGCTTCATGGAGGCCCTTTACAGAGACCCCTTTTACCTTATATGTGTATGTTAAAAACATTGTCCCCATGCAGTCTTGAACCAGCATTCTGTGATTCAATGTCAAACTTGCTAACCACTATACTATTGAGATTGCTGAAGATTGTAGCCTGGAACATCATATATATCTATCATAGCTTTGTGTCACTGCCAGTGTAGAAGACTCCTCTTCTAGGCCTCTACAGTTTATGTCAAAATATGCTTATATTCATGGTTTTACTGTTGTATAAACTTCTGTGGATGGAGTATAAGTAAGAAAACCTCATTGGAGCTGGAGGATTTGACACAAAACCTCCTTGGCTTTGCCTCGGAGGTTTTGTGGCAAATTCTCCAGCTCCACAGAGGTGTTCCATTACATATTCTTGAGCAAAACACACTATGGCCAAAATGAATTTCACCGCACATCCTTGCATATCATAGTTATACACATCCATCACCTGACAATATTTCAATAATGAAACAGCTGATGCCTCGCACGCTGCACATCATGTTAGCCCAGGCAAACATCTGTCAGCGGCTCTCAGCAGTGTGGAATCACCTACACCTGAATAATTCATCACAACCAAGCAGAATGAGATGAAGCTAGGCATTAGCGAACACTAAATGATCCTGAGGATAATCACATAGCAGTCGGTGTGGTTAGTATACTGATATAAAACCCTAATTCTCGTGGACGGGGCTGTAGGCAGCACTGAGGATCAAAATCACTGGCTTTATAATCAGAGGTGTAGGGAGCCCAATCTATGTAGGCTTTCATATGTGTTCACAAAGAGCACCACATACTTGGGAATCACGATATGAATAGTCAGCTTTCTACAAGGACATTATGTCTATCTTTCAATGTCGGCTACTGGTACAGTCTGCTCTTCCTATATACTCTATCATTTGGAAGACCCGCTCAATGTACCGAGTTACTCACAGCTCCAAAGGGGGGGGGGGTTGAGCTGTACAGAGTGTCCCTGTTCGCCCCTCTCCTGATGTCCAATTTTCCGCCAAGCAGGCACAGTGACCGACCTCTGATCAAAACATCGGTGTGTCAGAATTTCGGACCTTGCCCTGCTGAACATAGATATAAAAGAATGCCCTGGAATTGCTTGGGGTGGAAGTAGGTACAGAGGAATAGAAAGCCACACTAAGTAGGGATTTTAGAAGTTGACCACCCCAGTGAACTAGCAGTGTGTACGATTCGAGGGGAGTTCAAGTTAGTTTTGTTCAAATAGTATACAAGCTATCGAACATTACAATCCTCCGTTTCTCCCCTTAAACATCTTTCATACACCAGTGCATACAACGGCCAACACGTCAAATTCCTTACTCTTTGAATACGTATATTGCCACCCGGGGATTGCTACCCTTGACATCACTGTATTTCATATCCCTAAAAAAGGTTTCTGAATGCTGTTTTACGCCTTCTCCTGTTCCCTTTCTCTATTTGTCCCCTGCCTCATGCATTCGCTCAGTCCCTACTCCCCCTCCTCCCTAGCCTCCACACACAAACTCAGACAGTGCAGAGCAATGAGTGCTTTACTGGCGGTTCATGCTTGGCCTGTTTCCAAATCTACTCAATCTATATACACCCTGACAGAACCACCACCAGCCATAGCCACAGCTCCCACACAGCTCTAAACGGGAGGGAGCTGGCTACCCACGGTGCCCCGCCGAGCCATCACTGAATCAAGTGTCTGTAAGCCTCTGGAGGGGAGTGCAGGAGATGATCTTGGCAAACCACTGTGGGTAATCAGACAGAAGCAGGGCAGCTATCGAGTTGTTTTTGGATTTGATTTAGCTTCCTATTGAATGACCATAATACAGACCATTGTGTACATGGGGCCAACTTCGCAATGGTAGATATGAATGTGTTTCAATAATGCATACATTGCAGAGATAACTCACTCATTTAGCTTCTGCAAAGAACATTTACCATAAGGGGTGCGTCTACTGCCAACGGATGGACCATCCGTCGGTTTCATCCGTATCATTTATCATTGATTTCTATGGAGAAAAATACGGATGAAGGGAGACGGATGGTCCATCCGTCGCAGTGGATGTACCCCTTTATATTATTCCACGACTTTTGTGATTTTGGGTGCTTTTTCTGGATATTCCCATGCACATACCTGTCGCTATTGCACACCCTGAAGGCTGTAACATCACTTTTGAGAGGCTTGCGGTTATCCATGGATAACCTGAACCCGCATGCCTCTCATGTCCTTCCATGTCATATGTCACATGTTAAAACCCACGAAATTTTCAAGGCCAGGACAGGGCTCGAACCTACAGTCTCACATCCCAAATCCAACTCCTTATGCAGTGTGCCACAGGGACTGACGAGAGACGGTATGTGTTTGCTTGGTTAGATAGTAGAGGTAGGCGGGACAAGTCCCGGTCGGGCGTATAATTTTTTTCACTACTGCTCGCATTCAAAGATATGTGCACTGTCGCTGTCCGCTGCCGGGCGGCGAGGTGTATATCTAGTCTAACACGGTCCGGGCACATCTTTTTTCACCACATTCAAACAAAGCCAAGCCTAGTCGAGCGCCGAGGTGTGTGTACTGATCGTGTACATACATTTATAACCGCAAGACGCATTTGAAGCACCGAGGTATATGTACCTGTGTACATGCACTATGGCTGGCTTCGATCGAGTCCTGGGGAGGGGGAATAATTTTTGTTTTCAACTTCAATTTATTGATATTCTATTGATTATTTATTGGTTTCATGGAATAAAATAAGTAGTCAATGGATAATTCATGACTTGTGTGTGTGTTAGCAAAGGCTAATTACACTTGGGCTACGCCCTCGTGTAATTATCCTTCACTAACACACACGCATCATGAATTATCCATTGATTACTTGTTCAGTATAGAATGGTCATATACACAAATCAACTAGAGACACAGGCACTATAGGTATTCATGACTGAGCTCCCACCTGCCTTGCTCATGTCATTGACTATGCTGAAATCCATGTTAAGATTGCTTGAATACATGCATTTCCTAATTCAAAATACTATTCAAGTATTCAATCCAAGACCGTGATCGGGTTTCTTGACAGTGGTATTACAGTCGATAGAAGAAACACGTTTTCTGAAGCACAAGACTACACCTAATATATATTTTAAAGGCAAATTTCCGGTCGACGAGACTTCCTTTTATATCCATTCAATGTATTGTAGGTATTACGGATGATATTCTGTGGTTGAGATCGGAGTTTCGTTTGTTTTCCTATTTATAAACATTCCTCAGAAGCAGACTCTGAAAATAAGATGTTGTGCGTGTTTTTGTTAGGAGACTCGGGAACATGACAAGCATTAATAGACTCATTACAATATAAGTTGGCAAGGCACATTCTCTGCTGGCTACAGTGTGAAAATGAATTGCCTCGGATTAATTCGTTCTCCTATAAAAATTGGCGTTTATCAGGAGCGAGAGTCCATAATGAAGCAACACGATTTTATCCTGATTCCTATTGGAAGGTAGGAGGGACGTCACTGTGAAGGTTTTGATACAAGGTCTTTTTTTCAGACAGCTTTTTGAAAGGAAACCTATCCGACCGAATAGTTGCCTACAGAAATGTTTAAACTTTTAGAATCCTATTAATTAGGTTATGCCTCAGAGATGAGGGTGTCCCCTGTAATTTAAGCACTGCTCCTTATCTCTGTCTTACCCCAACGCCATTTCCAGTCATCAGAATTTTGACAAAAGGCTATTATACAATCATACTTGAGAACACCTGTGTAATTACAGTGTCTTAAATAGGCATCATCAACCGTGTCTGTTCGCCTGATTAAATAAGACCGATTAAAAGGATGGGAAAGAAGCTGCATAAGAGTTTGGTTTTAGTATCTATTTCAGAATGAATGTATTACATCTGCCTCTTTTCACGCGCTACGCTCTGTGTAGTAAGTTCATCATTTTACACGTACAATGTCTCAGCATGCCCTCAGGGCTGACATGATATTGGGGGATGGGAAGATAGAGATAGCAGTCAGATGCAATGGGAGGGATGCGTGTAGACTGCATACACGATGCGCGGGAAGAGAGGAGGGCCCCTCCCAGCCCCTCCTCCAAATGCTGGGGGCCTAAACAATAGCTGACGCGGGCCTTGCCTGCTGGCGCCTGCAGCTCTTCAGCACAGCAGTGAAAGAATGGCAGGACGATAGGAGTGTAGCGAGCAGTCTGTAGTGCCAGGGTAATGGTAGCAGGGACAAGTCAGCAGACCTGTGGGTGACTGTTATCTTCCATAATTTGCACAAACCTTTAAACGCATCACACTGTCTACTCACAGTATCAAGATGTTGGGCAATGTGAACAAGCAGTATTGGATGAGGCGGAATGCTCAGGGCTCTACACTACAGGGTGACCAGCTACAGTGATATACTCGCCCCATTCTAGCTCCAGGCGAACACTACAGTTACAGTGTGGCAGTTGGCTGACCAGCGCTGCGCACATTCAGCCAGCAGTGAATGTGTGGCTGGATGAGGGCCACATTCACTGACCACACGGCATATTCAGTAGTTTTCTAGTAGGGGATTATTGAAGGTAAACACCCACAAGGCACAAATTAAACACTGACTTGGCAATTCTCATCCAGAGAAAATGTGAGAATCGTGTCTCATTTATGCGTGCACACTGTGGAATGATTTGGAAAGAATTACAGTGTATGTGGGGTCCATACTGAATTCCTTCGTTTTTATGGAGCTACGTAGGCCTACCGTACTTGGATGTCTCTTAGTACAATAAACAGTGCCAGATTTAGAGGTCAAGATCCCTTTGCAGATCATACCAGGTCCCTATCTGACATCAGTGATTATCAACAAGACCCAGTCGAGTGAATGAGTAGCTAAAAGATGTTAAAAGCCATTTCGACAGTTAAGGTCATATTCATGGCGAGTACATTACAGAATTTCACAGAGGAATGTGTGGGTGTATTTGCACCACACACATCCGAGGGGATAGGAAAGAGATACAGACCATTTTAAGTGTGCTAGGGAAGACCCAGACCCAATGGAATTTCCTCCCCATCAAAGACATTATTCTTTGAGGTTTGACTTTTATTTTAGGAAACAACACAAAAACGAGGGGACAAAAGGTTAAGATTTTTATATGATCATTTTCAAGGAAGTGCCATCTTTCTTTAGGACAATAGGAAAGGAAAAGATTAAAAGATTTCTAAGAATGCACAATGTAATGCCAGTCAGATTATGTTATGAATTTATATTAGGAGGTGCAGTGGCATCTTTGATTTGGATATATATGATTTTCAATGAAGCAGCACAGCATAGCTGCAGTGCCATCTTTCATTATGATTCATATGATCATCTTCAAGGAAGAAACGCAGCAGAGCTGCAGTGCAATCTTTCATTATGATTCATATGATCATTAAATTTTCTGGGTGACGGATCACGCCACTCCATCAGCCAATCAAAGAAAGGGACGTGGGGTCAATGCGTCCAAAGACGGGGATTGTGGGGTTTCAGCGCATCCCTGGACTTGCATTGTAATTACAATTATTCTATTTTTACCAAAGCCTTTGTTTATACAAACACATAATATTGCATTTTTGTCACAGAGCATGCGAGGAAGGCTTGGGTCTAGTTTACGTGTGACATAGGCTAGTAGAAGTGCCACTAGACCCTTGAGGTCATTCAAAATAAGATTGATTGATTGATTGATTTGTGTTTTACAGCACTTTAGCGGCACTAAGTGGCTATCCCGTGCTTCACAAGTTGATAAATCTAACAGAGGAATGTGTCAGTGCCCGCGCATATGTGCACCACACACATCCTGAGGGGAGAGGAAAGAGGAGATATAGACACTTTTAAGTGGGTTAGGGTAACCCGAAAGTCCTGTTGAAGGTTTGTCCTGCTTTTGGTACTCTTTGGACCAGGCTGATTCAAAATAAGAATAGGTGCATACGATAAGTATTACTATGCCATTTATGCATCATGCCAGGCAATGCATGATGCACGTTGCACATTTTTTAAACTTTTTCAAATTGAAATATGTATATATAGAACTAATTGCTGACAAATAGTCCATAGATACTGACATATTTTGACAAATACGAGTCAAGGCAGGATGCACCATTGAATCAATGGCTATTTCTCTGTTATATATTGACTAATTGCTGACAGATTGTGAGTAAATACTGACATGTATTGATAATTGCTGATATATAGTGACTAGCTACTGACATATATTGACTAATTGCTGATGAATTGTGAGTAAATACTGACATATTTTGACTAAATACTAACAAATAGTGAGTAATTACTAACATATATTGTCTAATTGCTGACAAATAGTGAACAATTACTAACATATATTGATTAATGCTGATAAAATGTAAGTAATTACTACAAGGTATTGCCTAATTCCTGACAAATAGTGAATAATTACTAACATATATTAACTAAATGCTGACAAATAGTCCATAGATACTGACATATTTTGACAAATACCAGTCAAGGCAGGATCCTTTATTGAATCAATGGTTATTTCTCTGTTATGTATTGACTATCTTCTGACAGATAGTGAGTAAATACTGACATGTATTGATTATTGCTGATATATAGTGACTAAGTACTGACATATAATGACTAATTGCTGACAAATTGTGAGTAAATACTGACATATATTTATTAATTACTGACAAATAGTGAGTAATTACTAATATATATATCGAATAAGTGCTAAAAAAAATAGTGAGTAATTACTTATTATATATGACTGATAGTCACAGATCATCGTCAAATGGGTTGTCTTTGCCTCCTACTCAATGAATTGTTCAAAATAAGAGATATAGTTGTGTTATTTATGTATTCTGGTTCTTAATGCTCAGAGCTTGAAGGGGAACCATGGTTTTGCCTATCTCCTATGTATAATAAGTGAGCTACAGGGGTGCAAAGGGCCAAAAAGGGTCATTTTTTGGGTAAAATTGAGGAACTAATTTTTTCCCCTTGCTACCAAAAAGAAAATAATGGGCCAAAACCTTATTTATTTCATTTGGGATATCGCCCCTAGGGTAGAGAATCTTTTTGTAACAGTTGTGGGTCCAGGCATTATCTTTTGTGATCACTGGGTGCATAAATCCTTTGGTGTAATCGTTGTGAGGACACGTCTACAACCTTTTTAGGGTTGTCATGCACCATGAAAGATACTGTGGATGGACTAATAAAATTTACCAGGTAGAGACATTACATGTACCTAAGTAGCCCACAAAAAAAATTGAACCTGCCTGTTAAATTGTATGTCCCAGAGGCTATGATATGATTTTGGGGTAGATTACACAAGGACACGTCTACGACCATACATGTACTCATAGCAGCTAAGTATCTTATATTTAACTATCCTTATTATGTGGGCCTTATACCTTTATATGACAGCAATAAGCCCTGTAAGTTTAGTTAATAGATTCCACATAGAACCAGAGATATCATAACAAAAGTACTGACGAGGACACGTCTACGACCGAGGACACGTCTACGACCATGGACATGTCTACAGTTATATTGCAAGATGCTTGATACTTGACTGTCCTTGTTATGTGTGAATTATACCTTGATATGAAAGCAACATTGAGTGTTAATGAGATTATTCTGTCTTAAAGCAACTCTGAGCTATGACACTGAATACAAAAACAAGGACACGTCTACGACCTGGAGGCCATTTCACCGCATTTATTACAATAAATGCGGACGTCCGTATATTAAATACGGACGTCCGTGTTTCACATTTATGCCCATATCTGAACACCTACTGCCCCTACCCCCCTCAGCATTTGAAATATGCTTCATATTGCAAATGTGGAGGGGGGTAGGGGCAGTAGGTATTCAAATATTGACATAAACTTGAAATACGGACGTCCGTATTTAATATACGGACGTACGCATTTATTGTAATAAATGCGGTGAAATGGCCTCCAGGGACACGTCTACGACCATACATGTAGTCATACAGCAAGCTGATTTTGTATTTAAGTAAAACCATTATATGTTAGTTGTTCCTTGATATGAGAGGAACTTTGCATGTTAGTGAGGATATTCTGCCTGATTGCAACTCTGAGCTATGGCATTGAATATATAGTGCATGGACACATCTACGACCATGTAATAAGGCATTGTACTGTGGGCATCCTATGAAATATATTTAACCTTCCCTCACATATGGGCATTGTAGCCCAACATATATACATTATGTACACAAAAGGATTTTACCATACTGCAAAATTTTTTTTGGACCCCTCTGACCAGCCATTTGACGATGATCCGTGACTATTGGTCATATATATATATATATATATATATATATAAATATATATATATGTATTGACTAAATGCTGATAAAATATAAGTAGTTACTTGCATGTATTGACTAATTGCTGACAAATAGTGAATAATTACTAACATGTATTAACCAGTCAAGGCAGGATGCACAATTGACTAATTGCTGATTAATTGTGAGTAAATACTGATATATTTTGACTAAATGCTGATAAAATGTAAGTAGTTACTTGCATGTATTGACTAATTGCTGACAAATAGTGAATAATTACTAACATGTATTAACCAGTCAAGGCAGGATGCACAATTGACTAATTGCTGATTAATTGTGAGTAAATACTGATATATTTTGACTTATTGCTAACAAATAGTGAGTAATTACTAACATAAAATTATTGATTAACCACTGACAAATAGTGAGTAATTACTATCATACCATAGCACTAACACTAACCTGTTATAACCCTAATCTCAATACATGTACCATAAAAACACAGATTAAAACACAAATTAAAACACAGAATGACTTCAACATTTTCAATCAAACACCAGAGAATGGAGAAATGGAAAGGCCTCCATACAGTGCAAACAGGGCTTGTCCCCCGGGAGGCTGCAGGTATTGATGTGTAAAGCTTATCAACAGTGATAATGCACTGGTAACTAGCATTTGGATCTAAAAAGTCTAAGCACCTGATCAAACAATGGCTGCCTCCATTGAACAACTTGATTGATGCTATAGGAAGGTAGGGGAGGGGTATTTCTTTTCTATTGTTCAGATTCCACTAGTCACTAGGTGCAGTCAGTAGTTTATACTTGCAAACATATAAGGGACCAATGGAACATATCTATATTATATTGAACAGTACCAAGATACTGCATAATTTGTTTTGACTGAAATTAAGTGAAATAAACTTTTGGACTTGGACAAACTTTTGTCAAAGCCCCAACCAGGCATACACTGCAAAAGGCCTCCTCCCACAACGCTTTGAGCGCCCGTCCACCTGTTCAGCGACTGATACTTATTTCTATGAATTTCTACTATAAGTACCGCAGGTTTGGTATGTGAATTGTTTACCGATGTCACAATGGCAGCCTGTGGGCATAAATCGAGGCAAGCTGGGAGCGTAAATGACATCATATACAAAAACTATCATTTCTCCCTTAATAATAGGAGTTTCCCATAGTGTGACCTGTAACTTAGGGTAGCTCAAGCTGGCGAACGTCATCGTCAACTCAGATTTCATCTTATACTAAGGGTAAGAAAATTAGAATTTTCGAGGAGCAGGACCCCCCAGAAGCAAAGAAGGTAATTGCAAAATCTTAAATGTAATAAACTACCGGTCGCGGGTTCGTCTTATGGACTTTATTGGGGTTCATCAATGATCAATAAATCCCAAATGGATACGGTAACTTGAGTAATTTGAGATAAATACCCTGAGAATATATTTGTAGTTAATCACACACTGCAGTTGCAGGTGATATAAACCAGAGGTGAGGCACCTGTTGGGTGATTGCAAGAGATGTACGAGCCCGTCAATCCCAACTACAAAGTAGGCCTAGATCAGAGATCCTGCCCTTTCGCATTCTCAGCATGCTTATCAGCTGCCACCCAAAGGCCGTGTCCATGTGTGTGCCAGCACAGCTCGCTGCTCTCCGCCAACCAGATGTTCTCACCCTATTTACTGCGGGGCTTTCGGAAGGTGCGCACTGAGGGCAGTGCGAAGCCTCATGACGTCATGGCTTCTGAGAGACGAAGCCAATATGGCGGGAGCTGATGCTGCTTGTGGGTCTCAACAGGTGGCGCGAGCATGTTTTGAACCATGCATGGTCAGCCCCTCCCAAAATAAATGCACATATAACCCTCACGTAGAAAAAAAATGTGTTGTGAATTACTATGAAACATAAAAAGCGTATAAGGAACCCCCTGGATTCATGCCAGACCTATAAGGCGCACATGGGATCGGGATTTGGTCATTAATTTTAGTACTATTCTATAGTATGAAACTCTCGCGTATAAGGCGCATCGTGACCTCAGGCAGATTCTACTAGACGCATGTTCAGTTTCTGGTTTACATGTGAAATAAAAATTAATTCCTCCTCAGCACTTATGTCTGCGCCTACGTATACTTTAATGATATGATCTGTATGACATTGTATACCACTCATCTCACAAACCGAGCAGTAACAGAGCCAACCCAAAAACGATTACCTGCGTGAAAAAGTCGATAGGATAACAACAAAATGAACCTTTTGTCGTGCTTAGCAGGAAGGCTTATGGGCTTATTTAAAGCCTCTATTGTTGGACGGCCATGCCAGGTAAGCTTCCCTCCCTCCGAGATAACCACTCCCCGCCCACCCACCGCCTTAATATAGAACTGGACGGCTTTATGGTAGAAGTGTGTCAAATGTTGGTGGTATACTAGAGCGCTTTCATTGTAGTCCTACCTGTCATTTTAATCGATGTTCTTAAATTGTATCATTGTGGAAATCCATTGAGTTAGTTTTGCGTAGTCATTTTTTTCAAATTGATATAATACAGATATAATAGATCATATCACTATTATTGTGTCAATGCGTCGCTTGCAACTAACACGCACCTCATTTTCCCGTCAGTGTAAACCGTGTGTATAGCGCAACAAATAGACTCATAATGAGTAGCATAGTTAGTTGGAGAGGCTCAGCTCACCGCATGGACTGCAAGGCTTGTGTGTGTGTGTGTGTGTGTGTGTGTGTGTGTGTGTGTGTGTGTGTGTGTGTGTGTGTGTGTGTGTGTGTGTGTGTGTGTGTGTGTGTGTGTGTGTGTGTGTGTGTGTGTGTGTGTGTGTGTGTGTGTGTGCGTGCGTGCGTGCGTGCGTGCGTGCGTGCGTGCGTGCGTGCGTGCGTGCGTGCGTGCGTGCGTGCGTGCGTGCGTGCGTGCGTGCGTGCGTGCGTGCGTGCGTGCGTGCGTGCGTGCGTGCGTGCGTGCGTGCGTGCGTGCGTGCGTGCGTGCGTGCGTGCGTGCGTGCGTGCGTGCGTGCGTGCGTGCGTGCGTGCGTGCGTGCGTGCGTGCGTGCGTGCGTGCGTGCGTGCGTGCGTGTGTGTGTGTGTGTGTGTATGAGAGAGAGAGAGGGGGGTGGCAGTTCTGCTCCACTTTTTGCCCTGGGCCGTCCTTGGGAACCACAGGGTGCCGGAAATGAAACATTAGCGACTTTAAACATCCCACAGCGACAGTTAATGTGTCAGTTGACATACATACGGTGCTGTAGCATTGGCAGCTACCGACATTAGTGTTCTGTTCGCAGTAGAAGAAGGAGCTGCTCGGTGTGGTATGAGTGTACATGGCTGGCCACTATAAAGGCTGCCCAGCGCTTTAAGGGAAGCACCAACTGCGGTATACTGCTGTCATACATACTGTACGTAGGGGTTACCGTATCTATACAGGTCTACTCTCTTATGAAGGCGTGGGAGTCAGATGTAATGTTTACCAATAGCTGAACAGAAAATCATATTTCTATCACACCAATATTAAATTCCAGTGTGATGCATTATGTAGCCTTCGTTCAAGACGACTAGTAACAGTTACCATTAAATTTTGACTCCTGGTACTGAAAACGATCATTACAATGACCAAGGAAGTACAATCCGCCGCGTAATCAGTGGTTATGATTTGTCCGAATTTTCTTTTCAATTCCGGATGGCACTTTGGGCTGCTTTATTGAAACAATCTTAAGATGAGCTCACATTTTGCTTATGAAATGACTTGAACACTGCGCCGCCCCATGTTGCATAGGAGCAGCTCAGGGATGCATACACCAACAAACAGCGGCCATGTGGGAACTACATTGATCTCTCATACATGCAGGCCATGGTCTGCCTCACCCTTTATAAGCTATATTCCGTAATTGCCAAGGTTCTCTTACTGTAAGTTACATAGAATGAAAGCATAGTAATGCTCAGACGGTGCAATTCACGGGTTGCCCTATAGTTAACAAATACACGTTGTTGCACTGATTAATGATAGGTGGCCTGATGGAACCGTCCCAGACAAAATCATCACCCCCTGTATAGTTATGGGCCTTTGCTATGTGCCCAGAGACAGAGTCTACCATAGAATTTGAGTAGCACACCCTACTCGGTTCCAATCTCCCTGCTGGCATGTTCAACCACTCGATGCAAAGTGGATTAGATTCCCCTGAAGTGGATATTTTACTAGACTAGTTATGCCTGAGGGGCATTTTCGTAGTTTTCTTTAATTTTGCCAATCAGTGACTAAGGGAGTCACCCTAAGAAAGGTGTTTAGATCCTAGCATATATTGGTCCCCTTCAATAGAACGGACCTGATTCTAAGCAACATTTCTAAACTACTTAGGCCTACCCAGCACTTTAATTATCAACACTGACGCCGGTGCGCAAGTATAGTGTTTGCTCATCTCCAATGGATCCATCCCCTTTTAATATGTGTCTATATACGAGAAATTGATGAAGCGTTCCGACTTACAAGGTCAGGTTTACACTTTGTGAAAACAATAGGTACATAATAAACGAAAGACAAACTGCATTGATACGATAACACTCACGCGTTATAAAAACACATCCATTAAACAAAATACAATATCCCCAGAGGTGGACTAATCATACAGATACAGCGTATTTGCCATATCTATCCTACATCATGCATTCTCACATTTCTAACTATGTGTCTTTTTCTCTTCCATTTCAGTACTGTTTTACCATCTACTACCGGAAGGATGGGCAGCGCCAATACGACCTCCGGGCAGACACTGAGGCTGAGTGTGCCGCCTGGATAGAAGTCATCAAACAGGCCAGGTAGGGCTGATTATATTACTTTGCAAAATACTTCACCCTTATCACCAAAGTACTTTTTGAATATCGTTGGTAACATATATAACTCCATTCAGAGAGTATGATATCTCGCCGGTCAATTGCCATACATATGAATATGATATTATTTCACTAAAAAGGTACATGTACATTTTGGGTGGCAATATATATATAGAGCTCGCAAATGCTAGTTAAGCCCAAGCTTGCCTTTATAAGTCATACAAAATGAGAAATCACTTTCACAATTATGTCTCACTAGATGGCCTATATAGTACCCCATGTATAATTCTTAGTAATACAGCATAATGGTATGTAGGGAGGGGTTTGGGTCTATATGTAGGGAGGGGTTTGGGTCTATAGCAATCGAGTCAATGATTAGTTTGACCATAATGGGAACACGTGTGTTATGTATTTAATACATACATTAGGTTTATCAATGACACACCCAACTTGAGATATGGACTCACCTGTTAATGTCATTAGTGCTTCGTCATCGCATCTCCAAGTAGGTATCTTTAATACCCCCAGCTATGGACAATTAACCTCCCGGAGTGCAGAGCTGGTCATATAGGAGCACGATTTAATTAGACATTCCAAATAATTACAGAGTTCCATAGTCCGAGATATGAGAAGTACACCAGACATGAGATGATGCATAGTTCAGATATTGTCTATGGCAAGCTTTGAGTACATGTGAATTCGAGGGACCTAACAAATACTAAGCCTATCGGGGATAGGGATGGGGACTTACAAATGACATTTGGCTCGTATTGGATCAAATACGTTGTTGGTTCTCTGAGGTGGGAGGCAGAAATCCCACCAGTTACGAGTTACAAGAAAACTGATGAAAAAAACAAAAAAAAACAGAAATAAACACGTCTCGACGGTTCCTGACGGGTGCTGGGGTCTATCGTCTGTCAGCCGCCATATTACGTGACATGGGGCCATATCTCTTAGTATAGCTGCATCTACCCATCACGTCCAGTCCCCCAGGGCCCTGAGCACTACCCGATCTTGTAGAGAGAGCACTCCATATCCGATGCAATGTCATCTGATCGCTTTAAATCAAGGCCCAAATAACAAGGGCCTTGATTTATTAAGACATATGGGCCATTATAGTCGTGGTTCAGCAGTACTTGTACTTCAACAGGCGCATGTAAAATCAATATAGGAAAGGGTTCATATGCTCAACTTTATCTGCAGCAGTGTCCAACATTGCCTGATACTCTTTGCGAACGTGGTCTAGTTAACCTGGAGTTATTATACAGAGGATTTGGACAATGTCTGGTCATATCAGCGCATTGATTGAAGAACTTCTAGACTCTCATTTAGAAACCATGTATAAAATCAAGCAAGTATAGAACCCTCCAGAAATTGGTCGTTTGTACAGTACAGAGAGTACATATAATGTTATGCCAAAGTAAAATATCTTGAAGAAAGTGCCAAACCTGGTATTTTCGTGCACAGACTAATGGGAAGAATTTGACGTTACCCTAGAAATTGCACTTTATTTTGATAAAGACGTTTTTCTTAATTTCTTAATGATTAGTCATTCCGTGAATGGTTATTTCAATTCGAAATACTCTGAAACAGATGGAGTAATTTCTTTTTTCATAACTATTCTTTATTTATCACGTTAACGCCTGCCTCCAGAGATCAATGTCATTTACTTAGCTGCCCTTACCAGAAACATCTTCTTGATTACATAAAAATACATCCGACCCCCCCCCCCCCTCCGTTTTCTCACGATCTTCTCTTTCCTGATGGACCTCAGCTGCGAACTAGACGCAAGGTACCCAATGCAACTAATCAATCCACTGAAGGTCTTTTGAATAACCAGACGGTAATGACTAATTGTGACACTGGGTGGACCTGAGCCACCAACACCATGCCATTCACAATGACGCTGATAATCATTCCTGCAAAAAGGCTCTCAGTTCATCACTTCTTATTGTCTCAAAACAACGAAATAAGTCCGACAGTAATAGAGGATATTACAATATTTGCAGGGCTGATAGAACAAACTGACTTGTCCCCTGCAGTGGGGAATGCATTAATGTAATTTGTAATGGGGAGGATGGGCTGGCTTGCTGCCATCTGCCTTGGATGAAAAGAAACGACTGTGTTTTCCCTTAATCCTCATGAGGGAGCATTGATTTACCTGAAACATGCTCGACAAGATGGAGAAGCAATCACCCTTTGTTCAGAATTCAGAAAAAAATGGAGGGAAGGTGTTTGCAAATAAATTATTGATTGCAATGAAGACATCATCCGAAGATCTGTCAGGGAGGTTTAAAATAAAGGGCTGCTGGGTTAATGTAAATGTGATCTCTGTACAAAATGTTAGAATTTTACATTTACCCCTTCTTATGTTGGCCATTTAGATTTTTCTTTGCGAATGGATATTAGCTACCCTACCCAGATGAGAATATAATTATATAAAAAGTCTTTTTTGTTTCAAGTATTTCATGCATAAAGTCTAGGTAACGGCCTGGTAGTTCAGGTACCTTTAAGGCAATAACGGCAGCCAGACGTTATTTATCCCTCTTTCCTGATGGTAAGCGAAGGAAGCAAGGATATTTCCAAATTGGTCTAACACTGCCAAGTCACATAAATCTCAACGGTTATTTTATACCTGGTGTTAACAGAAAAAAAATGCAGGTACACCCTATGTCTACAAGAGACCTCGGTTTTAAAGATCTTATCTCATATCAATAATTGATTTTCGTTGGGTCCCCATAATAGCTGCACCATCTACTAGACCAGGAGGTTAATTCAAAACGTCCTGGGATTTCTATCCCTGCAATCTTAAATTGTAGGCACAGATCATAAGACCTAGCCAGTCTACCCTATCTAATGCAGTGGTTGCAGGCCAGTCAGGCACAGCAAGTCCTGAGATCACTTCACTATTCCTTTTCCAGTGCTAAGATCACTGCAATCTTAGTGAGATAATTGCATAGTGGTTTCACCTGAGTACAAGAGCACTCACAGGGAACACTCCTGCTCCCAAGAGTGAATGCTCCTGCTGTATACATATAGAGGGGAGGGAGGACGTTTGCTGAGAGTCCTTGAGGGCTCTTCAGGCTACTCAGGCATGAAGTGCACTTGAAAACTGTACAAGGTCAACTGCACCCTATACTCTATAAGTAGCTCATATAGGGGGGGGGGGGCGCTTGTGTAATCACTCTTGTGAGAGGCAATGTTTTCACTGCTATTCTTTCAGTATGGGCCTCTTGCCCCTGTGCACATTGTGTTCTACTTGGAATGCTGTAAGAGGGCTGAGGCTAAGATCACTGCGATCTTAGTGCTGGCTGTGAAAAAGCAAGACAATCTAATCTAAACCCTTTGAGGGCAGAGCAAAATTTGTTGTCCTGACCATGGGGATGGCCCCTGTAAAAAGTATAGTTCCTAGAGGACGAGCCTATTCTCAATTCCTATACAAATCCTATATAATGGGCATCGACTGTAGTCGACGCTAGGCCCACCATGGTGTCGACTTTAGTTGATGCTAGGCCTCAATGGGTTAAGATCGCTTAATTGGATAAGGCAGAATAATTCCTAAGATCGCTGAGGTAGCGATCCCACGACCTTTTGTATTAACCTCCTGGTTGGGTAATCCTAATTAAGCTGATATCTACTCATCTCCCCAGGCCCTAGGCGTGACGTCACGCGTCTCTCTGATGTCATTCCTTATTCTTAGCCTCAGCTCTCCAGGTAAACGTAGATCTCCTGAACATACCATGTACACCTGATGGACTATAGGACAGGGGATTCCACTTATTGAGCCTTTAGTATCTATCCTTCTAGTCCTGGGGGTTATTTCAAAAAGCCGTGTGCAATATTAGCTGATGGGGTACTGTGACACTGATCCAACGGTCTATATAAAATAAGTGCAATTTGGGCGAGCTCCTATCCTCCATCTCTACTTCTCTTGGAATACACAGTTAGCACACTGTTGCATTCCTTATGTAAAATAAGTAAGGGGCGTAGGAGAAGGGAGGGGCCAGGGGGGCCCGGGCCCCCCCCCCAATAATGAGAAGGGGTCCCTTTCTAAGCCTATATAAATATATAGCAGCCCCCCCCCCAACCGAGACCCCTGCCCCCCCCCCCAATAAAAATGTGCTTCCTACGCCCCTGTAAGTCAATGATAACCAATTATAGCACATCCCTTGTTTTATCTGAATGCTAACAGCACCCCCTGTTCTAGCAGCTTTTTTACAATTTCTTTTGGACAAATTGGGCAGATGCACTCCAATCAGTGCGCTGAAATTAAACTTTTTCAATTGTACCTGATTTGGGACTAAATGCATCGGACAGTGAAACTCCTCTCTCCGATGGCACCCAATTAAAATCGGAAGGTAGAGCACACCTCTAACAAACCCGATTTCTGAGATGATTTTCCCCCGATTTGCTCTAGTTGGCTCCCTGGTTGGCTACCAATGCAGCCCGACAGCCAGGCCGTGAGCAAATTGGCTTTGGTGGAACACCCACTTTAGGATGCTAACATTGCTCCCTAAAGACTGCACTAACAGTGCTCCTTCTGAAAGGCTAAACTGTGTCCAACTAACATTCTAGACTTCCATATAGAAAATGCAACTGGAATATTCAAATGCGAATGTAAAGCAGAAATATTTTATTTTCATATTTTAATGAGGCCCACTTACAGTTCCCTCATATTTGAGGTGCAGACAACTACCACAACATAATCTTGAAGCCTCTCCACTATTAGGGATCGGTGCCATTGGCTAACCTGAGTACCCAGTATGCACTGAGTACCCTGAGTACCCAGTATGCAATGAGTACCCCCCCCCCTCCCCTAGGGTAATTCATCGGAATAAGCATGATGACACATTTTTTTTAAGAAACATTATAATATGTCCCTGGTGACGATTAGTTCTGGTCTGATACAAAATTTTAAAGTGGTAGCCCGGACATGTCATCATTGCATCCTGCATACTATATACAGAGGGTTTTCAGTAGAAGCTATTTGGGGGAATAATGGTCTCCCCGTGTGTATTCTCCAGCTTAACATTCTGAGTGAATGGCTTTACCGTGGAGTAGATAGGTGATACAGGAGGCATCTCAGCTAAACCACCATGTTTGTGCAGCGGTCCTCCCGTGAGAAGTAGGTGTGAGGCAAACCAAATATGTCTCCTGTTACTATGTTCATCTGCTGTGTCACACCACTGCCATCTAGTGGCCTGAGACCGAGTCCGATTGTCATAAGGCAGCAGCATGCTAGCCGGAAACAGGGACTACTGCCGGAAGTATACAGGACCTGAGTGTATGCATGTTGGAAGCGGGGTGTGTGTGTGTGTGTCGGGGGAGGGGGTTGGGGGATTGGGAGGTGACAGTGAACTGTATAGTCACCATCAGAATAGCGACCTCACAGTCTTCTCTCGGCCTTCCATAGATGGCATAGTTGAGAGTACATCTAGGCTGGCTTCAGTCCCTGAGGTTTCCACCCATACCACACGCCTCACCACTAGGCTAGAAGCATGTACCTGCTAGAAAACATACATATTTCTTTTATTTTATATATATATATATATATATATATATATATATATATATATATATATATATATATATATATATTCATCATCTTACATTGGAATCAATAGGTTTGAGCAAGTCTAGGGTACATCAAGAAGGGGGCAGGATGCACGCCGCACGGTTTCATCCTAATATGGCCTCGGATGCACGCCGCACGGTTTCATCCTAATATGGCCTCGAGCTAAAATACAGTGTATACATATGAAAACCTTTTCACCTGTCGGACATTCGGTCCTGCAGATTCACAATTAAGCAAGACTGGCTAGATTTTCGCAGGGCCAAATAACTGCAATCGGTTCCCGCTGTTTCTACCTTGTGATTGGAAGGAATGGACTCAATAGCATAAATGTTATCTTATCCTGTACAAAATCTAGCCTGGCTGTCAGACAAATCAGACCTTAAAAAGATCAAAGAAAATAATTGTCCACACAAAATGGCACATAACCCTGGCTCTAATTGGAGTATTTCAAACATTCAGAATCTGCCGGACATGGTGTCCTGCACCAGCAGACGATTTCGTATAGCCTGGAATACAAACACTAAGGGCCAAAGGTTGAGGAAATCTTCAGTTTGAATCACCCCGAATGTTCCTCTCTATTCATTTTGAGCGACTGTTTCTTTTTTCACATCTGATTTCAAATGAATTGACAAGATCGTGATGTTACGACAGTGGGCAGCGTTGCAATGGATAGTGACCAATGAGAATATTGTGCGATTTATAGCAGACATCATTTTTGATAACCCTTCACACCCCTTCCTTCAGGCTTCCATTATCCACTATCATCCACTTTTCTCACCACAATCTTATGCTTATAACAACCAACCATCTGGCCTCATTCATGACATTGGCAGGGCAAATATTTTCACTTGAGTTGAGGGTGGGATTTGTCACTTTAGCTGCTTCATGTCCTAAGACAATACCTCACATCCTCATCATCCATAGCCTGGTACATACCATGCTGTATATCGTTATAGCAATATCCTTTTAGTTATATCGTAAGTTGTTCAACCCATAACTCCCTTACTGGAGCAAAAGGTCGAGCAGTCTTTAGAAAGATAGCTATAAACAATTACTTTCTCAACCGATGCTTTCAACCAGCCAACTTTGCAGTATTGGTTTACACTGAACAGAATTCAAGATACATTATACAGACCAGTTCTCAAATCGATATTAGGATATCTATAGCTATATGGATTTTAGTACCACTCGACAGAAACAAAACATTTTAAAAAAGTAGAGCATACGATGGAGAACACTTCCTCCGGCAGACTGTTGCATATATTATTATCATACGCATAGTGGCCATAGTCCACTTGGCCTCTGTCGTCGGTAGATGCTTTGGCTCAGTCGGACGACAGAGGCCAAGACGTGGACTATACGGTATGGGTGTTACTAGGGGAACTGAGATCTGAGACACAGAATAGGAGAAATTGGAGAAAGGAAGAGTGGGGACCGAGGGATTTATACAGGGTCATCAATAGATTGATTAGCGGTCCCAGTAGAACCAAAATTCATGGCTAAAATCATTAAATGTGTTCACTGCTAATGCCATTATCTCGGCTAGTCTGTGGTCTACCATTGAGGTGTCAAGTCCATCACCATTTATAACTTTGATGATAGGTAGCATTGCATACAGACACGGCATTTCGAGTCACTGACCCAAGTTTATCTTGTGTTTGTATCCTTACAGCTATAGCAAGGTTCTGGAACAGAAGGAGCAATTGGAGCAAAAGCACCTCCACCTGCTGCAAATACTGGACAGCGAGCGACAAGCCAAGTGGCACTACGTCCAACAGACAGAGGAGCTCACAGCCGAGGTTAAGAAGCTCAAGAGTGAGGTAAGTAGGTCAGCATGAGCTGCTCCGCTGAGTGGCTCAGCAGCCTCCACCAGGGGGCACAGCAGGCAGCGAACAGCTCAAGTATCCATCATCTGCTCAAGGCATCACTAGGCCTCTTTTATATCCACCAGGGGGCATGACTACAGCTCTGTATCCAATCATATCTGAAACTGCTCTACGTAAGTCGTCCCACCTCCCTACCATCTTAGATATCAGTAAAGATTGTAACATTTTCAAACAGCCGTTTGCTGTCATTCACGTCTACTGCAAAAAGGCACAACATATAAGGCATCAAACCATTACCCTTAAATATAAGGGGTCTTACTCAATTGACAGTTTCATACTGAAGCGAATTCATCTGGCCCTAAAGCATTTCAGCTTCCAATGGAGGAGATATCGGCGAATGCTTCATTATACTATTTGGTGCATGTAAGCATCTTTGTATTTATTTTAGTTTGGATAGTTCTTAAGTAAGGTGTGTCCTTCTAATCTGTATTAAGCCAAATTCCTGCTTATTCTGCAAAAATTAATCATGGTGGTGACAGTCAAACGACTCCTATCCCGGTACCATATTAAAAAAGAACTGCACGAACATGTTTCTGAGGCTCTCACACGCTAGGTAGTTTGAACATGCATGCAAGGTAGACTAGACGCAGCGTAGCCTAATCAGACAGGGCAGCGTGGCAAATCTCATAGGATAATTCAACTTCAGCTTGGAATGGCTGGTGAATGTGTTTTAGGTTTAGCAGACGACCTAATTAGACTTTTGGCCCCATCAGGTGGGGCTAATTGGCCAACCTAACTGGAGATTTGAGCCCACTAGTATTTGGGTTCTTGATTGAACCCAACCGGACAATTTAGACACAGTGAGTAGCCCAAAGTATTTGCAGATCAGTATTCAACCAGGTGGATAGGGACATTATTCTGACATTATGTACTGAGGAATTCACTTCCGATGCAGGACTGAACTTCTTTAGTGGAATAGAATTGAAAAGGGACATTAAATTGAACAGTAACTAGGGCTGGACAGATGTTTGCACAGGTTAGTAATACTTCACTTTTTCATTTGAGTGTTTGAATGAGGTTATCTAAAGGCAAGAACCTGAAGGCCATAATGTCACTAAATAATTGTGGCATGTCACAGCTGACCTTGCTTAATACCTTCCTATAATTGGATTCTATCGGAGAGTGTGGATAACTTATACAACAGAAGAAGAGGGCTAATATGAACCTTCAAAATAAGTATTTATCATATACATGTATTGGGGGTCTGAACAAATCTTAACCCTTAGGTGTCCAAGCGCGCATTTAAGCGCGGTTTTGTGCTTAAATGCATGTATATTGAAAGACATTTTCATCCAGACACTTCTACTGGTCCGATCTGCAAAGTTAGACCCTCTATGGAATGTTTATGACCTCCCGATTATATCAGGCACAGTGTGTCAAACTGGAAAATGAGTTGTCATTTTATGTGATTCATTAAAAGGAAACCCTCCAGCTAAAATCTGATATGGTAACAAAATGATGATGAATCATACACACATAGGTTCCAATATTCCAATTATATTTCACAGCAAGTGCTCCTATCCTAAAGTAAGCCATTCATTGTTTCTAGTACAACATATCATATGTTTCCTGTGCGCCAGTACATCTAGATACATGCAGGCAAATCAGCTTTGAAAGGTCTCAAGATTGGAGGGATTATGGATATATATATATAGAGACCAAATACCACTAAATGACAACAAATGGAATGTTTTGGTAACAACGGTTACTAGACCTGACCAGTAGTATCACATCCTTAACTGAAAGTCTTCACTGAGTTATGAAAATTAAGAAAATGTAATATGCCAAGCCCTTATCAAGGAAGAAGATCGAAATTACACATGGTCATAAAACAAAAAATGAAATCGTGAAATAATGTAAAACAATGTAAAATCTTCAAATAATTCTGGGCACAACCCAAAACTGAACCTAAACTGCAACTTCAAAACTGTGCACTAAGGGGGAGGAGGTGAACCTGCAGGGTTATGTCAAAAATTGATTACGAATGTCATTAGGCTCAAATCTGGTTAGCTGGTGGGGTATAATTAGAGCTGCTTTGAACCAAACTGGGGCTACTGGTATACCATATTTCTTACACAGGATTTTATGCACAGCTTGATTTCTAAGTAGGCCTAACTTAGTTTATGTCTCTTTGGAAATGAACTGTTCGCATTTTACTATGAGGCTCATTATTTGATTCGTCCAGGTGTATTGGCAAAACATGTATAACATCCCCCTTCTTACCAAACTTTAACATAACATAACACTTTTTATCTAAACAAATGCATTACTATAACATATATAGCTGTGAAATGCTTAATATTGGTAAATACCAAACGGTTTTAATACATGTTTTAGATGAAGGATAGATTCGTGTCCAAAAGATTAGCAGACCACTTTTTCAAATCCCATAACCAAAATAATTATACTAGACAATTTCTTACCTCACTACAGCTTGCAAACTCTAAGGTATAGTTGAAACTTACACTCTCACAACAGAAACCTGGTTATGAACGAGTGTGTGATCTTAATGCCTCTCTCCCCTGAGTATCTTTCTAGTAAGGATTCAAGTAAGTAGTGCTTTCTCACTGACTTGTATATTCTTTCTTTTGAACTGAATCCCAAATCAGCTGCTAGCTGCTAAGGTAAGAGTATCTTGACTAATTCCAGTTACACCATTCGAAGTTCTCTATGTGAACACGCAGTATCAACAATATGCCCTCATGCACAACTCAGGGCATAATACAAAACTACTAAAGAACTAACAGAACTATAAATCTTGTCCCGACGGATTAATTTTTAATACAAGTCAATATCCACATCAAATTGTCAAATACCGCTATTCTAATAGATATAGGCCTACTCCCCAAAGACTAACTGGCGTAAAATACCTCGTCGTCACTATATGCGGCACTACACTGTATGATATATCCATACTGTACCTCCTTATGTACTCCATTATACCCCAGTCCCAATCATTGCCAACTTCCTTCAAAATACGTTTGCCCATTATCTCGTTATTGCAGTACCTCCACGTATATCTCTTTCATATCACTGCCTCCATTTTCCATACCCCTTGCTTATTCTTCCTTATCGCCCACCCCCTACCCCTATCTCCCACTGTCATTAAAACGTGAACATTTCCTACAACGAAGCAGCCAATAACAGGACTAATATTAAACCTTTAACACTTTTACATTTTACTGTGCCTTTCTACCTCAATATAACTGGAATAATCTAAATCCTCTAAATATATCACACCTTTTCTGTTCATTGCTTCTGTGTATATTGCTGACCAACATGGCTTTCTTGTACGCCTTTTGTATACGTCATATAAACATCTGCATGGAAGTCAACAGGTGCGCAGTGCATAGGCCTAGTTCTGGCTTTCTGTGGCCATCTAACTCAGACATATTCTGTATACTAGATATATTACATGATTCAGTTCCGCTTCTGTCAGTCGTGTCAAGTGGTAGGCATTACCTAGTAGTGGAATAGATGGGATAATTCATCACCAAACTAAACACAACCATCAGTAAACATACCTTTCAAACCTGAAATTGATGATATGGATCATGTGGGTTAGATTGCAAAATGGGTCACAAACAATAGAGGTAGCAATGTGAAGTACAGACAAGTAATTATTACCGCTATAAATGTGTTCATGAAATAAATGAGGGAAGAATTGAAACTCATCAGTCTCCTTGTGTATTCATGATATAACTAAGTGTTAAAGAATTACGTGGGACATTAGCGTTCTTTCGTGTATACATTCTTTTCCCTGGGGATAATACCCCAATATTGCAGCAGTGCATAAATAGAACTTGCTTCATTGGTTCAGGTCAGTCTTAACATACAATCCTCACACTACATTTTCCCTAATTATTGTTGTAGTGACACTTCACAAACGAGAATCCAAGACCCCTCAACATTTCCTCTTGGTTGAACCGTCGCCGCTTTTAGAGCATAGCATTTTTTTTATTCTTGCAGCTCCGTGAGTACAAGAAGGAAAGAAGAGTGTCCAATGACAAACTTGAGGATGAAAACGAAGAAATTAGAAAGATTAAAAAGGTAACTTGATATGAGTTTTACTGCTTGCAATACACAACAAATCATTTATTTTCAATGTTTATTTCTCTCACGATTAAATCAATCATATCATAACCAAGAACTATCCATTAATTTTGATTACATTTTAAGTTCAAAGCTCGATATATTCAGCCATTGGGTGCCACCTTTATTGTAAGCAAAAAGTCGTTTAAAACCCTAAAGAGTAACATGGTCTATGCTGTGTGCAGGTCCAAAGTTTCTTTCGCGGATGGCTCTGCCGACGGCGCTGGAAGCAGATCGTCGACGAGTACATCCGCTCTGAGCACGCTGAGAGCATGCGCAAACGGAACAGTATTGTGTTTGGGATGGTAGAGTGCGAGGAGGAATACGTCAAACAGCTTTCAGCGCTCGTTACAGTCTTTTTACGTCCACTTAAGATGGCCGCCAGTTCAAAGAAACCGCCGATATCGCACGAAGACGTCAACTCTATTTTCCTTAACAGGTAATTATGCCCTAATCATATGATCACCAATTGTTCGTCAGCTTCTACCTTTGGCTAGGTCCTGCTTAGATGGCCATTGGCCCAGTAAAATACAGAGTTAATGAGGATTTCTAGGGTGTGATGAAATCTATGGTCAGCGAGTGGCTCTGCTTCAACGGCCAACTCTGACTACCAATTCACCAGCTCCATCTCACTACTCACTACTTGTGTTTGAGGATTTTAATGTGCTGGTTAAGGTAAGTTTTACAACCCACCTTTACCTGCTCTGCGATGTCCATGCAATCTACATCCCCACCAAACTTCAACCCATAGATATCAGTGAAAGGCTAAGCAGGCCTATTTGAACTCTTTTGATATTTAGATCCGTATTAGCACTACCTGATTCCATTCAACTTAGACCATGTATGTAAGGTATGAGTTCGCGGCACTACAATATTGCCTGTAAAGTCTGCGTGTGCCTACTGATTAATACATGCTTGTTATGCATGTACCTGTCCCTGGTAGGTACCTGGATATCACAATGAACAATACACACCTGTATATGCAGGAGAGTCTCTATAATACGTCATTGTCATTGTAGTCTATTAGGACGGGTTTACCTGTAATTACAAACCAATTCTGATAAAAGGAAGAAAGCTAATCTGGCATGCAACTACCTAGAAGCAGTTGGTAACTGTCAAGGAAATGTGCAATTTGCTCGATCTTCCCCTTTTCCACCCATAATATGTGGAGTAATGGAAACTCCTGGCACAGGTATTGCTCCTGAGCTGCTCGTGCAAGGCTGCAGCAGGGCGAGCTGCTCTGTGTGTGAGGAACCTGCTCTCGGAAATAGCTGCGTGCCTGGATGCCAATTCCAGCGGCCATCGCCACGCTGTCACACTATAGGCCCAGTGTATGCGGCCTGCAGGGTGTGAGCACTGCTGTTCATTTGACATTCAAACCAATAGCATCCAATACAATAACGCTGGTGGTCACTAGCTATTTTAGCCATCACTATTAGCCATATCCTAGTGCAGGTCTACTACCTTCTAACTCATCATCAACCTATACACATTTAACTGACGTTCATTCCCATAAACACGCTCTCATGCAAATTTAAGACACTGTATGTAGAAATAGGGAAGGCAAGGTGTTTGGGTACCCTAACAATGGGCAGCTCCCCCAAATAAGCCTATACAATGTACAATTGTAATGCACCACAACATTGTACAAAAGTACGGTAAAATTGACTCGCATCAATGGGACCATACTTTCACAATTTTCATACAAGCACCATTATTATTTATACTAGTGGCTTCGCCACTAGAGCTTGGAGCAATAGAGTTCTCCATGGAAAACAGTGCCTATTCAAGGAAAATTATGGCCTATTCCTGACCTGTAGGCCTATTTATAGACTTCGGTGCAGCCCCCTGGTGTCTAACACTAGAAGCAATTATCTTAGCCACGCTTATCTTAGCAACGATATCATAGCAACATCAAACAATTTTACATTCTCCCATCAGATACTCTCGGAGGTTTCAGTAAACAGGCCCTATCTCTGGAACTATTCATCACATCTGAACATATGACCAGGGAGGTATACAAGCAAGGGAGAGCTTGCTCCCGAGCGGCGCGAAATATGTAATGCGCACCGCAGTGCCCCCACCGGCCGGGATAAAAAGCGCTGCATTCCAATGGCCACCTGGCAAAACTCTGCTACATGAGCTTGTTATGTCAGTGTTTTGATGAAATCTAAATAAAAAAGGTAGAGTTCAAATCGAAATGATAGGTTACAACACCTCCACATAATCTTGGTAAGACCTTTATCCAATATCTGCAACAATTTCCCTCTGTGAAAGTTGATATTCTAAAGTCAATGATGCAGCCTGCTGTCACGGAGCAATAGTCAGCAGGCATCTACGATATAGATCTAGAGGCCTAGGTAGCGTTTTCAACTCGCAGCCGTGGGTCACTGTAGCGATGGGCACCCAAAAATTAGATTTTGTATAATCCAATCGAAAATTATACCCTAGAAAGAAGAAATCTTTGCCAACCTAATGCTTTCTGAATGAATGAAATAGACTGATTAGAAGAGAAGGAGTGAATTTTTGAATGTAAAAAAGTTAGGAGTATTTCCTGTCACCTTTTTCTGGTTCTCAAAGGTACCCCAAAACTTTGTAATTTAAAAAAAAAATGGTTAAAAATCCGAAATATTTTCATTCAATTTTAGATTTTGTCAAATTCTGGTTTTCTTCATTAGACAAGAAGCTTGATACTTTAAGTATAAATTGCTCTTTAAAGTGTGTCATTTGACAAAGAATTGTAGGAATTACAACAAATTTAGTAAGGATATACGTCTACGATATGACCTATCAAATTAAAGATCTCGGGGAGTACAATTCCAATATTCTATTGCAGAGCAGATTTGTGTATGAATCAAACTATGGGCGGTGCCAATCTCTTTGAGTCGAGATCCAAGATGGCCGAAAATGCAGAAAAATTAGGCTGACGATTTTGAGGCTTTAACCACGGTTTAATCTTACAATGTCCTTGATGAGGAGGAGCTATACAATATATAGCCCCCTCAAAATATTATTAACCATGAAATTCTCAAAGAAAATCGAGTTAACTTTGAAAAAAAGTACAATAACCTCCTTTGACTAATCTGGTTCTGGCCTAACTCTATCCTACTGGCTGTGGTAGACCTATCAGCAACGAAGCAAAGCCATTTTAAATATAGGGTAATCACCTTTGTTCTGTACACGTTTTCACCAATTTGTCTATAATTCATTTTTCACCAAGATTTAGAACTTGATATTGAAGGGAATCCTCTGAGTGATTAAATATGTTTCTCCCTCCCCAAGGCCCTTTTGGATACATTTGACCCTGTTTTCCATTCATTTTTGTATCAGGGCTTTATATACCAGGCAATACATGCACCACGCTGATTATCTCATGAGATACACAAGCAATGGTTCATTACACTTTATCATTGCAATCCACAAGTTACCGATACTGCATGATTGTTACAATGCTACTGTAGAGGTTGGTGAAAATGTACTTGGAAACACCGGGTTTCAAACCCGGGACCTCTCAACTTGCAAGCGAGCACTCTACCACTGAGCTACATCCCCAGACCTGAAGTTTTCTACCTTCCACCTACACCTAGATCGGTATGACAAGGGGACAGTGTTCACTGGCTGACCAGCCCCTGGGGGCTGGTGCAACCGGAACGGGGACAGATAGCATACCGCCATGGACTCACAGCCAGAGCTGGCCCCTACACTCCTCCCTGCCAGCTTCACCCAACCCTACTCCTCCAACTTGTAGAGGTTGGCGGAAAACGTCTTTGGAGAAACCGGGACTCGAACCCGGGACTCGAACCCGGGACCCTCCAACTTCAAAGCAGAAGCTCTACCTCTGAGCTACTTCCCCTGGCCTGATGTTCTCTACCTTCTATCTACACCTGGATCGGTATGACACACACATAGGGGCAGCTACTACCGGATGCCAGCCCCTGGGGGCTGCCACATCCAGAACGGGGCTGAGCTGGCCCCTACACTACATTAACAGCATTGTATTTTTCTTGTTATATGAAGAGACTACAGGTTTGGGACTTTTATTCTTTTTTATACATTTTTTCTCTCATTGGTCTCATAGTCCATAGTCAGAGTACCTTGGCTTCCATCACCTATAGAGCTCTATTATTCCCCTTCTGACGTCCATAGGGTAAAATTGGGTAGTATCGCAGAGGTACACACGATACAATCCAAATATGCCACCCTGCATCAGTTAGAATGGACGCAGCACCACTGTGAAGTCATCAACTGAAAGGGCCAGACCTCGGTACAAGCCTACTTGATTATACTATTGTTCTCTATGGGAACTTATTATCAAAAAGTACACTAGCTATGACGAGTTTGACAGTTTTTTTGTTGATACAAAGCTTAGAAAGTACACAGGGGACAGACAGATACAAACTGCATTGAAACATGAGTACATATATAGGGTACCCCCTATCCAAAAGGAATTTTGTTGATATTTTTGCAAATAGAGCTCTTTAACTGCAGGTGCGTGATACTACAACATGTGCGATACTACCCAATTTTACCCTACCCCATTTCTTTCTCCTTGACTCCTTCTCCCATATTGCCCTGAGCCTCCTGATCTGATTTGGCGGCCGGGGCCCCGATCGACTTGTCCAGAGGAATCACCATCTGATCAGGGCCAAATCTGTTATTTCTCTTCGCTGCTACCCACGTTGTGTGGGTACTGAGGTGTATTGGGACAAACATGTTGACCCGGATCGATGTCTAGATTTCCGCTGTATGTATCTTCAACAGACTGCAAAGAGTAAATTGGCATATCACTAGCAATCTTAGGAGTATCCTAACAGGTTCGGTACCTTGTGACAATTGTAGTTCTAATAACTGTCCATTTATGGTGCTCTCTCTCATACAGGTGGCAATGCCATATTCCAATTTCATGACTCTTTCCTGGGGTGGACGTCTCAATGTATGTGCATGTTTTAGGGTTAAATAGTGACATAATCCGATGGCTGGGTCTCAAAATTAATCATCTCAAAAAGACCCAGGATGTTCACATAGAATAGAAAACTAGGGAAGTGGTCTATTTACTCTCCTCCATAATCTGGCTGATATTTGAAGGAATCATTATATCAACACCTGATTTGGTACTTTTGGAGTGCACATAACTCCACCCACTGAGAATACACTGTAGAATGTCCATGGCTGGGCCCATGGCACCTGCTATATACTTGTATCACATTGCGTGGTCCTCCAGCACCTACATAATAATGATGTTATAATAAGTTGTGGAACATATTTGAGTATGATTTGAAAACATAAATAATAAATCGGACTATGCCACTTTGTGCGTCACTCAGAATGCACAAACCAACGACCAAAGGTTGTCGAGGGCAACAGTAACTTACTTGATATTGAATGTGCTTAAAATAGTTCGTATTGTGCCACCGCACAACCCCAAGATGAAACAGAGCGAGACAACTGCTCGGAATCAGCTCTGAAACGTGCCCCATTTCTGTGCAGTCAATTGAAGCAGGAATAGGGTCCATGTCAGGTAGTCTGTGGCTGGCCAGAGCAACCAATGGCCGGTCCCGCCCGGTCAATCATAGACCTATTTCTCATGGGGGCTACTCCGTAATATACTCAATCGTCTAGAGCAGACCGATGCTCTGCTGACGGCCAGGGGGAAAGGGCTGAGCCAGGTCAAGTAACCTATCAGTTTCAGTTCCTACTTGTCCACCTATGCCATGCCCTTCTTAGCCCACATTTGCCCAAAGCTGCCACCCCTCTTCAATCACCTATCCATACCCCGGTAGCACAGAGACATTGGCATAAAGTTGGGCCGACGTTGGCCCAACCATCGGCTTTACATAGGCTGCCCATCCTGCCTACGTAGGCCCGATGGTGCCAACCAAATGCCAACGTAGGCCCAACGTTGGCATTTGGTTGGCAAACATCAGCATCGGCCAGGGGCAACCATTTGCCGATGTCCTGCCAACGTTGGGCCAATGTTGGCATTCGGTTGGCAAATGCCACTGGTCGGGCCTATGTAGGCCCGATGGGCAGCCAACGTTGTCCCGATGCATCGGGCCAACGTTGGCAAATTTTTGTGTGCTACCTGGGTAGCTGACTAGCTGTATGAAGATAGTCCACATTTCGTTTATTCTGCAGGATACCGACCATTTTCCCCTTAAAATCACCCCTACCCTAAATGTCTAACCCCCATTAGGATGACAAAAGATTTAGACTCCGTTTAGGTTAAACTACCGCAGGGGTCATCATGGCATACGTAGTAGTTGGAAATCTCATAGGTGAGATTTTACTAACCTCAAATAGTGTGTCGGGGCACACTATTGCTACTTTCAGTCTGATTGCTCTCATTTCCACGTGACTATTACAGATATCAAAACAATGATGTTATCTGGTTATCATCATTTAGTGTTTTGGAGAATATGCTAACCCCGAAATCCCGAGGTGCTAATATATATGTCGGAATGGTCAAAATTCAGTGTTTTAATCTTTGTCAACTTCTAATATAACTGATCTTTCCATTATATGTCATTTCCTCTTTTCTTTCAGTGAAACCGTTCTCTTCTTACACCAGATCTTCATGAAGGGGCTGATGGCCCGCATGGAGAATTGGCCAACTCTCGTACTTGGTAGGTCTTAGTATTTAATCATTTGAAAAATATCATTAGTTTATTTCAATTAGCTTTGTTCGATACATTAACACTTCACAAACGCCATGCATTCTCACAGAGTCGTAAAACGGTAATTTAAGAATATTCATAACTATAGTGTCAATGTCATAATATCAAACTAAAAGGTTTTATGTCCGTGCTTATAGTACACAAGTCTAGTTCATAAGAGGAAAAAATGGTAATTCCACACAAAAAATAAGACTGTGGCATATGCAAAATGGGAATATCCTCAAGGACAAGACTGCCTAAATCACGCTACTGTTTGATTAATAGGCCTATCCATATGCTTCACCTATGGCGCACTATGACAATGTCTTGTAGGGAGAATGGCATTAAACAATGTTGCACACCGTATGGAAACTCCAAGGTTGTTCGATGGGGGGAGGGCATTTATGAATCACGGCATTGTTTATTCCCTTGCTCGCACCCTATCCCACCTCCCCCGTCATGGGAGGAGCGTCACAAGAGCTTACCCACAATACCTCCTTCATTATGGCGCCTGTTGCCATAGCGATAACCTTTAACCTTTCGCTGGTTGGGTCGGCAGGCGTTTCTGTCCCCAGATCCACGGTGTTCAGCCAAAGAATTCTAAATTATAGATGACTAGGCGGTCACAGGACAGGGGGTTGCTATCTTAAAGGCACAGTGTCGGCGGAGTGAAGGGTGGCCATATTTTGTGTGGCAGCAAGCCGAATTCAATCCTACCAGATGCCATTGAATATGGACGTTGCGCCCAAAAGCCTATTGTATATTCAAAATATCTGTACTGTAATACGTGTATAGACAATGTCTTCTCGGGAATATAGACCAATGTTCGTTGACTGTTTACCATTGTTTACTTAAAATTGTAATGTAATTTGGATTCTGGTCGTGTAAATCGTTCCATTCTCCTTTTCAACCAATATGGTAAGAAATGATCGCCTATAGCAGTTCAGCCATCTGGGACATATCACTGTAGAAGCTAGTTTTGTTGCTGAAGTGCCGGTAGTTTATCTCAGGTTTTCAAAATAATTATTTCTTCTTGAAACTGAATGAGTAAATGGCATTGCACTATCGATATAGGCAGACGTATATATGTATCATAGTCATCAACATCAGTGGCGGGTCCAGGATTTGGAAAAGGAGGGGGCGCAGCTCAAAAGTCAGCTAATAAATTACAGGCAAAAAAGGAGGGGACGCGCGCCTCCATGACCCCATCTAAATCCACCACTGGAATCAATAGGCGTATACATACGTCAATTAAGTAGCAGATACATATTCAGACAATGATCCTTCCGGGAAACGAGAAATCACTTAGTTACTTGTTTATAATCGTCATTTTAGCTTGAAAGGGCATGCCTTCCCCCCATTATTCCTGAAAAAAAGCATTTGATTTTGAATAATTATGTTATATGTAGTGTTCGTAGTACCCTAACGTTTGCCTAGCACTCTCAGAGGTTTTTTTAACCTCTCACGCCGCCTTTAGATATTAGCGATCAATATGCAGTCCGTATTGCCAGCTTTTCACTCTTTGCACAGCTTTGAGCACAACTAGTGTAGTTTTAAGATAGATTATTATATTGCACATAAAACAATGATGTCCAAAAGTATATCGCACCTACCATACCAACCACGCAAATATGAAAACAACAAGGTGGCCTTTACGGGGACAATGGGATGAGATGTACACTGGTGCGTGTATCAGATGTAGACGTACATGTACACATCTGATACCCGGTAATACTTCTACTTACCATTTTGTTCATGACCATTTACAAAAATACTTACATAACTGGGATATTTTGCCAATAGCAAAGGGCAAAGTCAATCTTGGTAATATAAAAGTGGTTAGCCTTCATTTTTGCCTGGTTGGTATTGATTAGAATTGTAAAATCGAAGCGTATAAAAAAAGGTAAGTCTCGTTGTTAGCTACCCAAGCTTTGACCATTTCAAATTCAACTATCAGCCGAAAGGTACTAGATCTATTGTCAGTAGGATTGTGTGCTTTACTGCCATAGTTTGCTCATTGGATTTTCCCAAAAACCTTGGTTGTAAAAATGGTCGGCCATGTAGTGGTCTAATCTCTCCAGAAGAAATTCGACGGTAGATCCCGCAGACAGCAGGTCCACGTCGGTCCTTCTGGACTATTCCACATCCATCAAGATGTAGACTTTCTATATCTATTATTTTCGATACATTTGATCTCCTTCGTTATTTATCATTATTAAGATAAAGATCAGTGATTTAATTGCTATTTTCGTGTGTCGCAGTCGAACATTTTCAATATAATAAATCTCTTGGATATGCCCGAGCTCCACTAACGGCACAGTTAACTGTGGCACAGTTCTAGCTGTTATTGTTTGTTATATTGTGCATTGGAATATCAATTCTGTGTTTCATCTCGACACCAGACGTAAATAAATACATGCAGAACAATGGGGAAAAAATGTGTTGCAAGGAACGCTGCCGCTGCTGTGCCGCTTGTGGAGCCCTGGCTTTAGTTGGCGTAGGGGATTAGAATCCACTCTCTGAAGTATGGCATAACTTCTCTCCTATGTAATTTTTAATTTCCCTCAAATAAGAATTTTAAGATAGATACGTATTTCTTAATGGTTATATTATGTAAAGCATTTTCTAGTTGAAGGAGAATGGAAACAACCCTTTACATATAATCATAAAAGGTATCAGTCCCATTTCAAAGAGTGTAATAGTTCATATAGACTTTCCTAGCCATTCCTGAAACTGGACCATTCCTAGACCTGGACCCTCTACAAAAGCCAGAATATTTATAGACAAGAGTGAAACGATAGTGCTTGCTGAAGTGAGGCAAATAATCCCCCGATAAATCTCTGAAGTTCTCAGAATATATTAAGTAAATTGAGTCTTTTGAAATGTCCGTCCTTTGTCCATGGTCTACAGGTGTTAGGAAGTCCATATGAAAGCCGGGGTGAACTTTGTTGTAATAGTTGATACAGCACTAGTCTATAGATCAATAGCACAGCGAGCATTGCGTTGCCCTTTATGCACTGATGCATTTTGATGTCCACCAATGTAATTGCAAATTCAGATGCGCTAGGAGAGAGCCAACCCCTCCCCGTTGTATCCTGATAGTCATTAGCTCCCTCATGACTGGTAGTCTTTCTCTATTTCCTAGATAGAAATCCACACTACCGACAATACAGAACGCTTCCACAATTTTCTATCATAACCCTTTCATTTTTGAATTATCCTCATACGTGTCCAATAATTGTTGCCTTCCCTTTTCTTAATAACTTCCCCTTTCAGAGGTCATACCCAGAAACGTACCACTGACAATGCCGGTTCTCCATCATATTGATATTCACATGATATCACTTATGTATCAAAGTAAAGACATACACGTCACTTATTCACAGTTTTCACCCTAAATATGTTACTTTTTTCTCTCTTGGTGTTTCCAGGGGGTATGTCATTTCCTATAAGACTTAGAAGCTAGAGACAAACAGCTAAGTCAGATGTTGAATATGCTTTCCTACCTTGTGATCGTTCCCCTCATAGCGTCTCCTGCCATTACTTTAAGTTGTTGACCACAATGGCACCAGTGATGGTGTATTCAGTTCCGTAATTTGTCCCCTACCCACATTGTTCTTCGTTCTCGTGATGACAATGTTATTTCCACACCGAAGTAGAAAGCATGGCACCGTGACGCTGGTTCATAGCTCTCTTACATTTGTTTATCCACCAGGAATTCAAATACATATGTTTATAATTCTATATTTAAAATAATAGTTTCATTGTAGCTCTCTCTTCGTTAGGATAGCTAAATTGTTTAATTTGCTGTCTGATGGAGAGCGATCATGACCAAATTCTAATACATGCACCTCCCTTTCGATAATACGATAGACAATAGCTTACTACATTCTCAATGCCTTTCACTTAGTATTTAAAAATGTCTGCTTATCTTTCACAGTGGACTCCCAGTAGTCTAACAACTAGTATCCAGCATCATACTAGCATTCATTATTTGGACTCCTATCAAAACCATATTTGCCAAAACAGCCATGGCTTTCAGTGCTGGTGATATATCCCTGTGTCTGTCTCTCTAACTACGTCTAAGAGTTCCCTTAACTTTCATGTATCCTCCATTCTATCCTCCTCCTTCTCTTGTCTGGTTGTGTCCCTTGGTGCGCGCTCTCTTTTACCGCTGCTGCTTCCTATAGTCCTCAGTCCTAGTCACTCATATACACCACAATGTCTCCGATCATAGACCGACACAGTCCATGATGGTGACTTAAACACACACTTGATGGTAGCTCCTCTAGTGCGTCACTATATCATAACTGGTTCAAGTGTCCTTTATAGTCAGTTGTCAATTTACTCATGTTTGACAATTATCTTCTTGTAAGTGTTAATTTAAAACCTAAACATTTCTGAGCATGATTAACAAAAATATTATGCCAAGATGTTTGAAAAATATCCATTTCCTATGATTCCTCATGGCCCTCTGATAGATTTCTTATAAAGTCATGTTTGTAACTATATCCCAGAGTATCTGTATAACGGAAACTAAAGTTAAACAAAATCGTTGACTAATAAAGACATTTCTTAATTAAACTGTACATGCTTTATCATTAGATTTAATTACATCTAAGGGTCCCCTGCCTTAGGTGTAGAGTGATATCTGTAATATATTTTTATTAATGAAATGACAATAACCCCATGCTAACATTTGATAATATCAAGTGTCCTTCCTAAATGTATTTAGGTACCAATGTACTTTTCCTTTTTCCTTGACTCCAAACTCCATGTAATAGGGGTATGTTAGAGCCTTGTCTTTGCTGGTATATAATGACATATGTTTCAATCATATAGCGTCATCTAGTCTAGTGCCCATGCTTCTTTGTGTGACTGTCAAATAGAAGCATAATCTACATTCCCAACATGCCTGAACTTTTTCCCATTAGCCCTACTTCCCTAAGCTAGAGGACACTCAATAAGTATCAAACTAATCCCTATAGACTTATATTCTGGTATTCTTTGTTAACTGAGGCAACTTAAAGGACTAATCCTAAACAACTAGAACCGGTCTTTAAATAGATGTATAATGTATCATTTCATTCTATGACCTATTAATATATCTCTAATATGTTGATACCTGAATTAATTTCATATCCTAATATAACATCTAGATAAGATAGACAATTATACAAGTCAATCCGAACGCATCTTTTTTTTTTAAATAGTGTAAATAAAATCCTGGCTTGATAATCAGCAATCAGTTTAATTGTTCCTAAAGCTTTGTAACATGCATCTTGGACATAGCGTCATAAATGTTGACGTCACGTCATGAATGTTGGCTCTGGGCTAGGTCGGCCTACAATATGTTTTCTATCTTAGTATACCTCCACGCGACGTACCTGTTCTATATACATTATACAGCGCGACAGCTTGCCAACTGATGAGCGCTCTTTACAGTGTTTATGAGCATATTACCACCTGCTCACACACAGGACTGAGCAGTTCCCGCAGGATTCACTGCTACAGGCTCGTCCTAGCTCATCTCTTTCAGGTCTCCCCCGAGCCGGCTATAGTCCCCAGCCATTTTATGTCTATTACAACTTAAATCCTGATTTCTGTCTCTTTTGCCATATCCTCCCCAACTCACTTGTAATATCTATTTCCAAAAACGGAAGTGAAGTAGCCACAACTACTACCGCAACCACCAACCGCCACACTAACTACCCTCATAGGCACACCCATATCTCCATAGTCATACATACCAGTAATACTAAGGTATACCACATCCCCATTGTTACGTTTTTCTACCTTCTGCCTGTCTGTTGTGCTACGACACCCCAAGTTCTATCCCTGGTATCACCTTCCTCCTGACGCTGCTGACCGTATGTCTGTGCTCTCTCCCTCACAGGTGACCTTTTTGACATGTTGCTGCCTATGTTGGGTATCTACCAAGAATACGTGCGCAACCACCATTACAGTCTGCAGGTACTGGCCGAGTGCAAACAGAAGCCCGAATTCAATCTCCTTCTTCGGCGCTATGAAGAAAAGAGCATCTGCGAAGGGCGCTCACTAGAGACATTCCTCACATACCCTATGCATCAGGTACCTTCTCACACCCCTTTGTCTTTCTCGTTGCCAAGACAGTCGGGGAAAATCCGAAAATAGAAGTAGGCCGTCAGGGCTCAGGCCGCTCTATATTCATATTTTTTCATATGATCCTTATATTTCCTTCTTGCTAGTTAGACAATTTGAGAGATGGCCCTTGTGATAATTGGTCTTGTAGGACAAGTTTTAATACAGAACTATCTCCCCTCCTCGTCCAAAAAAAAAGCATCGATGTGGTCGTTCTTAAAGCAAAAGACACCAACTTGAAAGGACCGATCAATACAGTTTCCAATAGGTCAAATGTCATGAAGCAATTTTCTTTCTAAGTGTGTCCACTTCCCCAAATGCTACACTAGAAGATATTCATAGGCTGAGCTTTATAACATGTAAATAACCTTGAGGCTAAGATAGAGTAACCCATGAAGTACATCTGTAGTATGTTGTGCTAAGATAGAGTAACCCATGAAGTACATCTGTAGTATGTTTACAAGAAGCCAATACTGAGTGCCTAATAAGACTTCAGTAACGCTAGCATGGAGGGAGACACGAACCATCCTGACACCTACTGGCATGAATATACACGACAGTATAGAGCGCCACCCTGTGTGGAGGCTGTGTACCATAATGGGGTTGGGCAGACTCTATCAACAGCAGTGTTGAAAATGGACTGTGTGCTGTAGGGCCTACAGTGTGCTATAAAATGTGCACCTGCTTATCATGTGGTCATAAATATCAGTTTTGTGTACCATTTCGTTAAGCTCCCAGAAGTACTGAGAACGTCCCCTGTAGTAAAAACCTTTCAAATTTAATACCCTTCCAGTGAAATTTTGCTTCCGAGGACAATGTAGTGTGGCCCAGTCAAAATATCAAGCCAATACAGATGCGAGTTATGTCTGTAGTCCTGGTATAAATTGCCACTTCCATATACTACTACCGGGTACTGCGATCGACATGCCGGTCGCTACTTTGTAAGTAGTATATGATTGTCACTTTATGACAGGTCATCAACGCGTTTATTGGGTCTCTCGCTGAGAGTTGTGCGTTGGTCAGACGGGGGTTACGCCCCAATAATTGGCACACACTGGTCAATATTTTATATTTGCACCATTTACACTCACGGTCACTTCCTTTCCATATAGGTCTATCACCACTTAACACTAGGGTTACTGTGGTTAAACAGTTGGTATACCATAATGGTATTTACTTTCCAGATACCTCGCTACATCATCACCATACATGAGCTGCTTGCACATACCCCGCACGACCATGTGGAGAGACGCAGTCTGGAATTTGCTCAAAGTAAACTGGAGGAGCTCTCCCAGGTAGGATGTGTCTCTGTGATGTCTAATGCTATATTAGACGTTTTTCGGATTTGAGTAGGTTTTACATTTATTTCATGTCTTTTTTTTTGTCAGAAATGTTCAAAAGTCTCTGAAAATGTCATAGAAACATGATTATTTATGTATTTTACTATCAACTGGGTACTCTTACTGCCCGTGAGATACGGGGGAGGGTTATCTCACATCGGGGTGAGATACGGAGCTCCTGTGTTAAACCTATGAGGCGTCCGTATTCCACTGCTTCCAACATGAAATAAAACACAATGTAATTCTAGTTTTGCTCTTGCTATTTTTCTAGTTCCGTTTTAGTATTCAGCAAGCATGAAACAGAGAACATGTATCATTAAGAAAATCTAATGCTGCTGAATCATGTAATAATCTTACTTTTAGATCATGCAAGATGAGGTCAGTGAGACAGAAAACATACGGAAGAACCTGGCCATTGAACGCATGATCGTTGAGGGATGTGACATCCTTCTAGACGTAAACCAAACCTTTGTCAGACAAGGTAAGCCGTGGTTGAAGTAGTATATTACTCATGTGTAAAGAAAGAACCATAATCTCAGAGATGAGAGGATGTTTTTCAGTAAAAGATACTTGTTCAGGCAACACAGTTATGGAAAAACATGTTGTGTCTTTTGGTAAAGTTGTTCTGTCGATAGTACATTAATGAGGAATGCATGCGCGCATTGAGGATTGAACAAGATACTCATCAGCACATACTGACCTTCAACACACATTGAAGACAGGGTGTGTGAATATGACTTAGTGAGTTATAAGAAGTATGGTATCAAAGTTGGTGAGCGTGTGAGTTAATACACGGATAAATGAACAATGACATGGAAGAGTCAGAGAACGGGTTAGTGAATGAGTAAGTGGAATGGTAGTAAGGAAAGCGAACGTTTTCTTGCCAAGTACATTAATGCAGGCATTTATACACCTATGATTTTGTTTCAGGCTCGTTGATACAAGTGTTGAACGAAAAGCCTAAGGGCGGACGGGGTCGGCTTGGGTCCTTTAGTACCACCTTTAAGGATTCTAAGAAGGAAACAGTTCGCCAGGTGTTCCTCTTTACCAATCACATGCTGCTGACCACCCGCACGTCTAACGGTAGGCTACACCTGACCAAGGTACGTCAGCACACCCAGGTATCAATCAGCGACTTTCTAACCCACCTTACAGTAGTCAGACATGCACCCTGCAGGCCAATGAACACAACCCACGTGCCAAGGCTTTTCTTTACTCAAACCCTATGTGAACGCTATATTGCCCACAGCGATAAGTCCACAGCGGTAAATCCACGGCATTTTCTGCGTTTAAACTACAACTCAGCCTTACCACGCCCATTCCGCTCCTAAGCCACATGTAAATGCAGGATATAGACGTGCAGCTACAGTTTGATTGCAGTTCTGAAAGTACTTTTTTTAACCGCCATGGACGTGGGGCCAGGAGTTTATGCGTAATGAAGCTTGTGAGGGTTGTAGCAAATTTAACAAAAAAGAGTTAATTAATTTCAAAGTCCCATCTACCAAATTCTGCTGCTTGTGTGATATTTGAAGTAATCACACATGAAATAATCGCTTACTCAATATTGTGTGATGCATATTTCGTAGCGCCCATCCCCTATGAACTGTTTAATTCGGATAGGTCCTAGACTTGGATTGTGTTCTTGTCTGCAGCTTTAGTTCTAGCTCTAGTATTATAAAGTAGGCCAGAAAAGATTAAACTGCGTGGGCCAAAAAAAATATTGCATGATTGCATGATTACAAAGTTCATTCGTATATTATATGTATGTACAAAGTTTGTTTATACAACCACGACGGTGTATTTTTTGTGGTTAATAAGTCCACCTTGATATGATATGAGCACCGGATAAAGTACGAGTAAGTCAGAATGACCAGTTTAGTCAAGCCTTAAGGGATCAGTCGATTTTTATGAGGTGCTCTGATGACATCACACATTGAAATAATCGTCACTAGAATATTTTGCACTGTGCATGGGGTATTGTCCACATACTTCTATCAAATTTAAACATGTCGGAAAGAGTTGGATATAGGAAGAAATGTGTCGATTGTCGTTGTCATCGGTAAAACAAGAGATACAACAGCAGCACCGGCAGCCAAAGGTAACCTGTTTCTGCTGCTTGTCTCTAGGTGGCGCCAAAAGTAGCAAAGCTTTGCCCAGGCAGCTGACTAGCCTACCCCATCATCCCCACCACCCCCACCTGACGCAGAAAACCCCAATAGCCTTGAACTACAATTCATTCTCTCCTTCGTTCACACTTGCCTTCTTTCTGAAGTAGACCGTATGATGATAATATTCATATTCTTAATTGGTGCTTATCTAATCACCCCATTAGCGCACTATCTTAATAAACATTTAACCCGATGTCCTTTACTTGATTTATAACTAAGACCAGTTACATTGGTATCTGCTGCAAGCAAAATACCCCATCTTCCATCCTCAGTAGACCCGCTCCAGCCCCTCCCCATCCCAAAGTAAAACGAATCAACAGCGAAAGGGAAAGAAAATGATGAAAATAACCACAAAAGTGGGGGTTGAGTACCCTTTGTTAACCCCTGTGGTCACGCCTCAGTTGACACCAACAAAGAGGGGTTAACCTGGCACGGGTGGGGTCAGAGAGGGTGTGCTCACAAGGCATGTGCCTGGTAGTGTTAAATGCTGAAGGGGGCGGCTTTGGGGTTAGAGGTGGGTTTCAACTGATGCACCAGTGTAAGGAAAGAAAACACCTTTGTCATTGATTGGTCTGTGGTACCCTGTCATTCAGTGACAACAATGACTAATTTTCTGTGGACTTGAATGTCACTAGGAAACTTGTCATGATTTTAGACAAGGGGTTAGATCAAACCTGTGTATTCACAGACGTTTACATGTGAATACAGCACACTTGACATGGGAGAAGGAATCCAGTTTTATATCTAGGTAAAGCAAACCATCCTTTGTGCCAATACCAGCTGCGATACATATCAGCAAATAGAAATCGACGAGCAGGTAAAATAGGTATTATCTACTGATGGATTTAGTCTATTGGGTCCATTTAGAAGATCTACTGATACCGAATATATGGTTAAATAGATGATAGGGCTTATTTATATCATATCTAATAATTTCTAAAAGATATAACTAAAGTTAGATTACACTATTGGTGAGAGACTAATTACTGACCTGTTACAGAAAGGAGATAGGGAATATTTTGCTATGTAGAAAATATGAATCTGGAAAGTCTGGCTACCTATATACACGTACCATAGGAAGGACACGGGTCTGACAGAATTTAGCAAATTCTAGTGCTGTTGTCCAGTCAGGACTATCAGTAACCGTCTCTTTCAACCTTCTTATGTTGCACGAATAATAACCACACATCATTTAACAATAAAGGGGGAGGGTGCGATTTTCCTTTTCGGGGGGGGGGGGTGGGGTGGATGAGTGGCGACTCTATACCCCAAAACAATAAATGGGTCAGCCACGTAGGTGCAACAGTCCACAAACTCTTTCAATCACCCGTGTTATCAAAATTGATAATGTCCACTCCCCGTTTAAGAAATTTCCATATTGTATGAAGGACACTATCCTAGGTTTGAATATAGCTCGGTTTGTCTGATGACGAGAGCTTCCTCTAGCTTGATAGAGATACCACTGTTCACACCGACACCTGGTAGTGACATGCCGCACCTGCCTCTTGTATACTACCGGTAATAGTCCCCTCATTCCTCAGTATTTTTCTGTTCATACTGACCTCGTCACATTTTCCCGGGCTTGAAAATCAAAATAGAACCACTCAGCGACCTACATTTACCTTTGAAAAACTCTGTTAGTGTGAAGGTGTATCTTGATACCACAATGAATATCATACAATGAGCGGGTCACGCGGGGTCGGGTGCTTCGGGTGCACATGAGCGTAACCCAAAATAGGTCTACTCCCCCTCCTTCAAGGAACCCTGGAGTTTCCATTGGTTACTAGGATGAAGAGATATTTCTTTGGAAATGTGACAAACAAAAAGGAAATGTGGGCACTTATTCATTTGGTCCTTAACTTGAAAAGATGGTAAAGAAAATAAAACAGATCTATTCACTGCTGACCTTTAGCCTTTAGGGTGCAACTGGTACCCATCGTGACAATCTGTTATCGGTGCTTATCACGCTGGTACCAGGTCAAGCAATAGTGCTGCACAATGGACATTATGTAAGGGGGGGGAGTGTAACACGGAACCTTGCCCCCCCCCCCGAGACTAAAAATAACTCCTTGCTGACCGCCCCTTCTTGGTCCGGCCCGGGGAAGAGATTTACGTCCTTGAATTTTTTTGGTGCAGGTGCTCTCAAATCTTAATTTCTGAGCCCATGGGCCATCGTAGGTCCCATATTTGCATCCATGACCTGCAACACCCTCGCAGCGTAGGAGAGGACACGCCCGTAGTTCTTTGATTCAATAAAAGCCTGGCAACGCAGTAGAACTAAGTCCCTGCTTTTGCTGGAAAATGATTCAAATGATAGATGACTTCAATTTACTTAACCGGAACAATCGTCTTCAAAGAATGTCCACTCTTTAATTATAACCTAGATACATGGCGTAGATAGGCTCCTACAATGAAATAAGAGGCACATGAAGTTAGTCTATCAAGAGTGCTGCATAAGTTAGTGGAACCTTATGAATTGGCTTGGATTTATTCAGGTGTCGATCGATCTATAAGACCTGTGTGCAACACATTGCGCAGTTCTGAGGGAGGGGCATGTGTGTGGTGCTTCCTACAACCCATCTCAAATCCACCCCACAATTTCTTGCATTGCATGCATTGTACAACCTCTCTAAGGGAGTGGTCAGTTTTAGATGCAGGGGTCTGAATTTTGCCGCACCCCTTCTTTTATTCATTAGTAGCGAGGTGATTTTTCTCGCGAAAAAGGGGTGAACATTTTCTCCCTCCTAAGAGAGCTCTGAAATTTTGTCCCCCCCCCCCCCTCTGTTGAATAAAAAAATGACCACTCCCTAAGCTGTGTCCTACCATTATCAGGAGAGCCCTCAGCTCCAAACAGCTGCATTACACCCTAACCAGCCCCTCCCGATCACTTCCCCTTCCCTTCTCCCATAGGGCCGACCCGGCTTGCTCCTAAACCTGCCCCAGCCCAACACAGTGGGGACGGCAGAGGGAGGGGGTATGAGTGGGTACAACCAGGGGCCTCTGAACCACCGACGTGATCTACTACGCATGCGTCGGTGCAGGTGTCTTCAAACCCCCACCGTTTGCCCTACTCATAAAGCCTTGTATAGTTCTACCATTGACATTATTTTAGTCCTGCATTAATCCCCTAACTTTTTAGACCGTGTAGATAAGCAGGTTGTCGCTTAACGCATGTAATGGAAATGCTTACGGGAGGTGCACGTGTGTTGTACGTGTGGTTGGTGGGTAGGTGGGTGGAGGGGGTAGGGTGCTACCAGTGCCGACGACTGCTGCAGCACGAGGCCCCTGGACGCCACACAACGGTCGATATCTGTTGGGGAGCAGAAGGGAGAAACGTATCCGGCGGGCGGTTCCTGATTTAACAGCCGTACAAGTCGTAGGCGGAGCCAAATATATATACCTAGCAGCGAGTGCAGACTCTGCGTAGAATGCAGATATAAAATAATAACCTAGGACTAGGTGGATCACTTCAGGGATGTATATATAGATGAATTAGAATCATGTTTACAGTTATGCTTGGGCAGCCGTTCCCTCGGAGTATGTTATAATTACATAATGTAATACCTTGTCTATTGGCCAGAATCAAGTGTATTTTGTTTTCCAAATGATGTATAAGAAATACCCTTATTGAACTTGAATGACTAAGTCCCCAGATGCATTCTATACACGCGACTGAACAGGGGACCCTATTTCTAGCCTAATAAAAATTACAATACTAGAATATAGCTGATATACTAATTAGATTGTATGAGCAGCAAACCATTGGGACGTGAATGACAGGGCAATATCAAACTGACGAGAATAATATCATATTCTACCTGGTAGTATGGGAGGACCAATTACATTAAACCTAAGGATAGGTAGCCTACTCAAATGATTATAGGTTAATGTGAAATACGGAATAAGGATGCATTGCGGGAGAGTGGTGGACGGAAAAGTGTGGGACAGGTGGGTTACCTAGTACAGTCCAGGTGGATTGGAATATATGCAAAATGTCCATTAATGTAGCAATACGTTGAATTTTGGGTAGGGGGAGAGTTGATAGGCTAATGCATAGCCCAGTCCCACTATGTGTATCTGCGTTCGGTAGGACTCACCAAGCATGGAGCAATGGTGCCTGAATGTAAAACGGCCGCAGACCACCCTAACCGCCGCCACCACCAAGCCTGCTGCTGCTGCTGCCAGCTCTCACCGTGACATGCTGGCTACTCTCCCCCGGCCTACCTTGCTACAGGCATACCCAATTCTGCTATTGTAAGCTATGTCACAAGGCTCGGACACTGTCTTGTATAGAATGCATCCTTCGTCATGCCAATGGCCAGGAATGAAGCTTTAAGGGTGGACACCTAGGAGTTCAACTACTGCCTGTGTAGTGAGGAGGTGGCCTAATTCTGTAAGGGGACTGTAAGCAGGCAGCAGCCGCCACTGCCTGCAATACTAGAACATCTTGTCGTTTCTGCCTCCTCCATCTCATATACTACCCATCCAGCCTTGGTGACTCCCATTTCTTCTCTCTCCTTTTCAGCACTATGGGAAAATCCCCTTGATTGACTGTACACTGGTGGAGGATTCCAACTCGGATATATTCTTCTTCGACGATGAGAGTAAGTACAAGATGAGTTTTGTTTTTATTGCATGTGTCGGTAGTGTTGACAGCACGGAGGGGAGTACTTGTTGACATGCTTGGCTCAGCCTCGCGTTGTGCCTGCAAGTTGGGGGATGTAGTATGATGCTGGGGTCTAAGTGGGAGTGGAGCGCACCTATTCTGGTTGCGACAGTTAGCACACCCAAACAACGACCCTATGTCATCATCACTTGTTAACTCCTGCTTTCCACAGGCCGCTAAAGCATGCCTGCAGATAAGATGGTGGCTGTTTGGGGTTGGCATGGCTGGGTTGGCTAGGTAGTGGGGCTGTCTGGATCTGCTGACTGGGGGTACTGACTGTTGTGACAGCAGCTACTGCGGTGTCACTGTCAACGCCATATGGTCCAAGCACCATATGGGCAAGGTCATGGCAGCCGCTCCTATTACTCCCTCAAAGATAACATCTTCTTGCCCCAACCCCATGGCCCCCAAGGGGGCTATGTAGGGCCCTCTGTGTGCCCCAAACAGTGATGTCTAGTTGGCAGTGACTATATGTGGTGGGTGGTGCAGGGGTCATGTATGAATGTACACATAGCGTGAAGGGGGGGGGGGGTTGTTGACGGCACTGACACTTACTCAGGACCATGTTTAAAAGCTACTGTCAGCATGTACGCTTGTTTCGCCGATCGCCCTATGTAATGTTTACTTTCCATATACTACTAAGAATCCCGTGGGAATGTGTAGCATTAGTATTGTGGATGTGTAGGCTGTAGTGGTTGTGTGTTAGTGTAGTAGCCCGTGACAGAGTCCACCTTCTATGTACTACTCACAACCAAGGCATGCGGGATACCCCCTTTGTTATATACTACTTACATCGGTATCGCTTAGCTGCCATATCACCCATATAAGGGTTATTCTGCCGGGCTATTCAGGTACCATGTCATCAATTTCTCGGCATTTTGAAGACTATTCTTTTCGGGAGACCATTTGGTCTCATGTTGCAGAAGCATGACAACGACATTATTCTCCTTCTAATCCCCATAGCTTGTTAATGGCATATGCGTGCATTGCCCCACATTACTCTGAAATAAACCATTAGAGATCCATCATTTTGGCAGATGACACAAATCTAAAACCATTCTGGGCCCTAGTGATAGTTTCATAATATAGGTAACTTAAAACATCTAAAAGATTACCACAATACAAGTATCCACCAGAACTTATACATGCTCTTCTACATAGTTTCACTATGTACAGAACGCATATAATTATAATAAATAAATGGGAAACCCCATCTAGCCTATCCCCCTATAATTAAACAGTTGGGGTAGAGCACAATTGGGGAAGCCTGAATTGACTATTCTAACAAAACTTGTGTAATGCGCCTTACACATGTTTTAAGCTCTGTACCGAGCCAAGCAAGCATACCTTAGTTACCACACACTATAGCTTCTGTGTCATTTTCTAGCTTCCTCTCTGGACTCTAGTCTGAGTCTAGGCAGTCAGTCGTCCAACAACAACCTCCTCACGGCTCAGATAAACGACAAGGACCAACGGCCTGACTATAATGGGCTGGACTTCCGCCTCATCCTCGACTCCAAAAGTGGGCCGCCAGTGACCATCACACTCGTGGCATCCACCCTGCAGGAGAAGGCTGCCTGGTGCAGTGACATCGGCCAGGTAATGCTGTTTTCGGTCGCTTCACATTGCATGGGAAAATAGGGCAGTGTCTAATCCTGTGCAGCTGAATTATCTGTACCATACCTCGTAAAACACCAGACATGTGAGTCTAGATACATTGTACATGTTAGGCCAAAGCGATTAAAATTATATGAATGCATTTCCCAGATGTATTTTCTTTCTTGTCTTATTTTTTGTTTCAATGTACCTATACCTGCCTTACGTTGCATTTTACCAGGTTAAAACAACCCCCTCACACATCCAGCATTCTCCAGTATGCTAAGACCTATATGCACAAAAATACAATGAGGGCATAACGTATATATTTCTGGCTTCTTTTTCTTTCAGTGCATTGAGAATCTCCATTACAGTGACCTTCTCAACAGCTCCATGAGCGAGACGTCCTCCGTCACTATGCCCCAGTCAGTCAGGTGAGCCACTCAATGTCGTGTACTCTGACCATTTATGAGCTGCACATATCCACCAATCCCACCATCCTCTAGATACATTCTATCTTGCCCTGGGGACGTTAGTGTCCCTTTCTGACAGATCAAGATATATGTGTGTTTTACATATATAAAATGTCAGTGAGCATCGTGTCCTCCTATCATTAACAGTAGTAATGAGATGGAGGGGTTACATTAATCATAACCTGGGAAGTGTTTCACAAGCTCTATAATATAGGCCCTATTTGTTGTAGCAGTCTTGAGGCGCATATTGCAAAATTCTACAAGTAAGGTCCGAAGAGCACATACCACATAATCCCACGGCTTCAGAGCCGGTGTCCAGAGTGACAAGAAAACATATCAAGAAAACATGAATATGTTGTGTTCAATTTCTATCAGAAGCCTTTTAATCATCGTTAAAACCAACGTAACCAAAATACTGAAACTGTTTTAAGACTATAAACAGGAGTTATTATCATGGAAACTGAATAGATGAGTAAATTGTACAGAGAATGCACCAAAGATCTGACATTGTGAAATCGAGAAAAAAAGACTAGTCTTGGCGGTCTTCTACCTGGCCAGGTCCCTCTCTGATGAGGCGCCATGTCATATGCAGCTCAGGTAACAGTCTTCTGCTACTACACACATTGTATTAGTCACATAGAAAGTGAAAAAGGAAAGACTACTTACTCTCCTAAAAGGCACTGCCACGGCTTCCACTTGACTCATTATGAGCTCAGTGGAATTGATAGCTTTACGATGGTGCGTTTTACCTAGTCTCTAGATCTTGACGGAACAGTCACTAAACCCCTAAATTGACTAAAATCTGGTCATCTTTATCGCAGATACAAGACTAGAAATATTGCATCATTAACAACTTCTCTTTCTATTGTGGGTTGAAGTCCACAATAGGCGAGGTTCTATCCTTAAGTAGTTACATCTCCTAGAGCTGCATCTATTTTCTGGATTGCATCACTTACTTTCTCCTCTCTCTTTCTCAAATGTGTTTAGTCCTAGTATACATTGCTTAAAATGTAAAGTTAAGTCAGTTAGTTAACTTCCCGTGTACGATCATACATAAAAAAGATATCCACAAATCAAATTAAGAAATTTTGAGCGGGAAAAATCCCTGATCAAGGTCCGTGTATCATGGGACAAAAGCCCGGATACAAAAGCCTGATTAACGGTGTACATATATTTCCCAATTCATCTGACGTTAGAAATTATAACGCTTGTTCAAGACAAATTCTGCTACAACGTAGGAACAGAACAATGTTATTAAAACAAGGTTGTATGATCGCTCAAAATATATACGCATGACACATACAAATCTCTGTGCTACAATACCACAGCCCTCAAAGCTCTTTATCCATGCTTCTTCATTCCTACCCATATTCAGATATGCATGGCTGCCCTTCTAGCATGCTTCATGTCCCTCGCCTTACAAATGGAAATGAAACTGCCCATCTCATCCAATGCCCAGCATTAGAAGCTTAATATGTAGAAATTGCTTGACCCCTGAACTCTGCTGGTATACACAAACTGACAAGTGTACAAAGAGGTTGTGTTTATCAATCTCTTTCTTACAGAATCTATCTATTCGAACAAAAGTACATTTCAAAAGTAGATCCAGAATTTTTCTAAATCAGAAACTCCGCATCCCTCACTACTTCCGACAAACTTTTCTTTCATTTTACATTTTCGTCTCACTCACAGACTCAATGCATCTGATATCATTTTCCTCTGTCTGAAATATAAATATTCTCCAGGATAACCAATACCTCTCCCTGTAAGTCCAATTCCTATGTTCTTCTCATGAACATTCTTCTGCTGCTATGAGCATTATTATATCCCTATACGTAATCACGCTGTCGGAACAGCTGTTGACCTGAAAGTTGTCATGATAACATTCGTGACGTAGTTGTGACGTCACCCTGTGACGTCAGCCAGTGATGTGAAGTCATCTAATCCTGAGTTCTTTTCTCTGGATGTGTGCAGGTACATCCACAGCACTCAGATCTGGTGAGTCTTGTGTCTCCTGTGTGTCTCCTGTGTCTACTACCATAATACCTCCTCTTGTGCATCCCACCCAGGAGGGCCAGGTCTCAGCATGTCTATACACACCTTATAACCCCACTTTGACCAATCCGGGAGAGACGGTATATATGCCTTCAGCACCATTATTTTCTGCACCTGTCCATCATTAATCTGTCAACTGCCTCATGACTGTTCCATCGACCAGGGTCACTCCCTATAATCACCAACACTAACGGTGTAGTTTCTATTCAGGCTTTTACTCTAAAACCTATCTATAGCCAATAATATACAGTGATTATTTCTTAGCCGGAAATTCTTTTTTTTTTTAAGATGGGACATGGGTATCAACGGGACTCGTGTTCTGGCCCTCCTGTTGGTTACTGTGTGAGGGTACCGCTGGTAAACTTCCACGTTCTTCCCAGTTTATTCTCTCCTTGGCCTATACAAAAACACCAGCTTTATTTTCTTGATCTTAAATTTACCCCGATGATTTGTTATTTTGGGGAAGTATACTTTTAATTTCTCCCTGACACCGAGAGAGCCATGGCGGCGTGTTATTCTGGCCCCTTTTGGTGTTAATCCCTTTTTGCCTAATGTTGTCACTCATTTTATGAATACGACCTATTGGGGGGGGGGGGTCATCCAGTATCTAAATATTACTGATAAACTATTTCATAAATATAGCCTAAATGATAATTATAGCCACCTATAAGGAATAGTAATTGGTGATACACTTCCAGATTGAAAGGACTTTTGTATCTAAAGAGGTCTTAAAAGTAGCAAATGGACATCGCTGATATCATTGCCACATTTGGGTACAATAAGTGAAAGACTATGATTCTGACATTGTCTATATTCCCAGTGCTGAAGTCATTAGTTACTTAACTTTATGAAAAGATATCACTTTCCCTTTTCCCATTGTTCTCTATATCTATTTCCACATTATGAGTTGAGTGTGGGATTGAATTATCAACTGTCTAATGCAACTAGAGTGGCAGGAATCTTTTTATTAAATTACATTAAATGGGTTATATATGTTACAAGGTAAGGCGCTTATGCTGGTGCGGCCGAACTCCCTTACTGTCCATCCATTACTCTCAGAATATCTCTCCATAAGCTGATCTGAGTCTTCAAATCTCTCAAGAGTAGACTTACTCATTAGAAGGGGAAACTGGTTATCCTTTTCTACTGCATGTTCTGCATGACCTCTGTCTATCACACCTTTATTTTTCTTGCTTCTCTATGGTTGCTGTACCTCGGTTTCAACAGGGATGCAATATTTCTAGGATATATCCACCTGCGGTTAAGCACGTGTGGCCAATGCACAACTTACACTGGCGGGAGACGGTTTAAATGTACATGATATTGGTGTTTGATATGTCCTCTACCTATATGGTCTTCTTTTTGAACAGCTGTACAGCAATACCTGAGTTGTGGGTCTACGTTACAATCAATCAATGGCACAACTCAAGCTGGAGTGGTACTTAATATTTTCTTCAGTTTTATATTTTATCAATAGCATTGTTTTTAGTATTTACCATGCATAGGGTAAATCGCAAAACTTTGGTGAACCCACAGCATCAACGATAACGACATGTATCATATTTCAGCCTTGCCCTCCCTACCAAGTAAACAAAACACTCTAAAGGTCCTCTGAAGTAAACGGCATCATATTTTCATGATAGCACCCTTGTGTTGAATAAATAGATTCTGACAGGGTTACTGAAGCACGTGACATCATGAGGGAGAGAAGTAAGCAAGCAAGATCAGCTGTTGCATTCTATGATGTCACAATTGGACCAGATAATGCCCAGTAGCCTACAGCCGTTACTTGTAACTTTCTTCTGCCACAATTTCCTTATATTTCATTTGCCAATTAATTATCACTAGAAAACCCAACATGAGGTTCACTTTTCAAATTGAAGCAAATTTTGCATCATTCTCCATACATAAACAAAACAATGTTAGGCCTAGGGCGGATTTAGACGGGGTGCAGGAGTGCTTCCCCCCCCCCCCTATTTTTCTTTGCTTCATATATCATTTGCCTCTTTGCCCAAAATGGCTGGTTTGCCCTCCTCCAAAAACAGGAGCCGCCTCTGAATTATTTTTTTTATGATGCTTTTGGCCAAAATCTGACTTCACACAACGCATCAGTTTAATAAGCCTGTTGTTTTCCTCTGTAATGATACATGTTTCACTAACCATTTTAGAACCTTTTTTATTTGATACGTGATAATGAGACAAAATCCCTGAGCAAAGTACAATGAGTCCAATTAACAATGCTCGGAAGGTGGCTATTTACCAGCAGGCTTAATAGAGAAACTCAGCTAAATGGAGTCAACCCCTTTTGTTTACGCCATCAGGCTGGTCATGACGGAGTTGTCTCCAAGATACAAGCAGTACGCCCGTCCCACGACAGGTGGCGTCGCCAACAACCAGTTACTTCCGGCCATGATTCAAAGGCCAGTTTTGGACTGGTGTTATCAGACATCAGCTTAAGATCCTCTATTTTTGGCTAAAGTCTTCTATTCAAACAATCGTTTGACCGAGATATGCTATCGCAAGTAGGCATACTGCAACAATCATAATTCTCAATAGCAATCTGCAGCTGCTCATTTGCAATGCCACCTGTCTTTCTGATATTTGACGTTAAGATGTGCTATAGCATGTCCATAGTACTTTAAGACACACCCAAGCACAAGGCATTTTCTGTGATGTGTGATGTATATCTCAACTTAAATCCTGATGTCTAAATACCTATTGGTAATATTTCATTGCCGTCGATCGAACGACTTCTTTTTTTAAAATGTTATTTGCTGTATAAAAAAAAAACGTCGGATTAGCCAAAATTTGTCCGAGAGACAGCAGTGGAATAAGTGCTTGAAAATAATGATGAACCAATTTGTTTGTGCTATCTATTTAGCACAGAGACACCCCCAATAGCGCTGTAGTCCACGGGCCCAGAGGTATATCAACTGCCAATTTTTATGCAGTAAATATAGCAATGCTTTTTCGGTTGTTACAATTCAGGAACCCAGTTCAACTTGCTAGACATTTGGATCATACAGCTTAGCTTTAGAATGAATCATACAAGATATACACTGGCATCAGGAATATGCTAGGAATACCTCACACAAGGTGGCATGATCAGAGAGAGGCCACCAGCTCATGTTGATAATTTCACCCCATAAGATCCTCACTAGTCTACTGTATGACCTCGTGGTTATGCAATGCTAGGTGACTCAAGTGTTTAGCAAAGTGATTTTGGGTTCCCTAAACTTGGATTAGCAATACCAAATGTATTGTTATGTTTACTGCGCAGATGTGGTACTCAAAAGATATAGACACTCACTTGAGCTCAAGGACTACCTAACGCCTCACGAATAAGGCATGACATACTAGTATAAAGTCTGAGGCATTTGTACAATGCAATCATTTGACGCTCCACAGATATCCTACAGTTCTACTTATTTAACTTTTCCTTCGTTCTATTAAATGTAGCAAACAGAAAAAAAAACAGATGTCATAAGTACGACTTCCACTATACTTTGAAATATAAGAAAAAAAAAATGTATGATATCGTCATCTTGTAAACACAAGTTTCAATCGTTCCATGTACATTAAAGTAGATATATCTATGCATGGCTTGTAGTGAGTCTCAATCTTAAAGGAGGGTCATTTGGTATTGTGAAAATGACCTGGGCGACAAAGCAAATCTATGCATGGGAACTCTTTATGAAATTTCAGGACATGTGGAAATTTGAAGATTAGACAGGTCACTTCTGTGACTTGCACAGATCCACTGAGAAAAATATTTTAACATTAATGGGGAGGGGGGTGTATTATATGTTGGAGGAGCCTCAGCCCTTAAAATTGCTCTCAAATACCATCTGGTAGAGGAATGTAATCACCCTCTTTAAAATTTCGTCAAGAGACTGTCCCATGTCTGATTATTAATTACAATGCCCTGTGAACACTAATATTTGGTCATAACATATCTCTGTTCAATGTATCAGAATCAAGGACACTAGCAGTGTTATTGTCAAGCTAGGATCAGATGACCTTCCCCATCTTAAGCTCTTTCGTCTTGCCTTCTTATTAAACCTAACCCTGATGGGATTGCAGCCTAAACTACCAGCTCTTGGAATGTCTAGTAAAAGATAAAACCTTTCCAATAGGGCCCTATATATACCTAACCCGTATTTGCTTTTAAATGACAGGTCGGACCCGAAGTTATTCAGAGACGATGTAGACATCAAGTTCAGTCGGACTCTCAACTCCTGTAAGGTTCCCCAGGTAGGTCGATTCAATATTGTTGACATCACAACCTTTTTCATTTCAAGGTTTCATCTTTTCATAACACATTGATCTGCTTAGAGAAATGCTCTAGACCAGGGCGTGTGGCAATACATTATCAGCCTTGGCATGATTAAGAAAATATTACAAAGGTGAGACAGAATGGTGTTTGGCGTCTGTAATGATAAGACAATTGAAATTGGCAGCTTATAGATTGATAATTCCTTTATCTATCCTAGATGTGTATTAGCCCAGGGCAAGTATATTATGTTCACAAAAAATAGTAATATCTTAAACAGGTACACAACCGTTGTCTATGAGTAGCAATATGTTTCGTGTCACAAGAAAACGTTCATAAAAGAGTTGTTTTTTTTATAAGTGAAGCCGATGTTAGGGCTTTGAGAGAGAGGGTAATGTGGAATTAAGAATCAGAAAAGAGACATTTCCTTTTGCCCTATACATTATACCAGTTGTGTTCTGAAATTATGCTTATGGCTTTCATATTCTATGATCTCTAACACTATGCATGGACATGTCATGGTATTGGCAGTTCTCCTTGTATATGAATCATTGTCTGGTATCATGAAATAATTCTTTATGGCTCCCACCTCCCTGCCAGATCCGTCACGCGTCTGTGGACAGACTCCTTGACCGCCTCACCGACCTGCGCTTCCTGAGCATTGATTTCCTTAACACCTTTCTGCTCACGTACCGTGTATTTACCACGGGCAAGACGGTGCTGGAGGCGCTGGGCAGGGTCTACCGCAAGCCTGAGTATGGCAATCTCGAGTCCTCCTCGACCGCTGCCCATCAGGAGCCCTTACACAGGTAAGAAAATAAGATTAATTCATTTTAAGAATTGCTCCATGCTGTATATTTTCTTAATCCGTTTAAACTTGATTCCACTCGCTTCCACCTCGTGGAATACTATTTCAATGCTAATTCGTGAAGAAACGCGTATTTCTCGTGAACCTCTGTCTATAGGGCTTAGTATGGAGACCTAGTGGGGCCGCCATTGCTTGATCTGGTGCATGGTGAGATAAGCACTGATAAGAACCTGCATGATGGGTACCAGGTGTTTCATAATGTACTCAAAAAAAATCTGCGGTGAATACAGGGAATGATCTGATTGGTTAATAATGTATCCCGGGTCAACCCTATAGCAGCCCTTTGTGGCTATAAGCTACAAAACTTACTTGCCTTTATGCAACAAAACGTGGCCCTGAATTAAAATTAAGGCTACAGGAACACTTTGCCTTATGCAACAAACCTATATAGTGGCCTTTTATACAAGGTTATGGGAACACTTTCCCTTTCTGCTACAAAACCTGTCTAGTGGCCTTGTGTACCAACCAAGGTAACAGGAATGCGTTGACTTCATGAACCAAAACTACAGAAGCCGACGTGGGCCACCATGTAGACATGCCTAGATGTCCCTTAGTGATTCTGCACATATACCATTATAGTAGTATAGAGACCACTAAGGTGTATGTGGTTTCGGCTATCAAGTGTAAAAATCTGCTGTCAGTCTGTCAATTACTGTATTCTAGTTTGCTGTCAAGGGAAAAAAATCAGCTGTCTATCAACTTCATTATTGATGCTTGTGACAGGTATCCTTTAAGCCTGGAAGCATTGAAGGCAGGAATATTGGTAGGGAGGAAGTGAGGGAGGGGAGAGGGAAGGAAGGGGTAGGAGGAAGGAAGGGAGGAAATGAGTGGAAGGAATGAGAGGAGGGAAGGACTGGGGGGAAGTAGTGGAGGGAGGGAGGAAATGGATGAATGAATGAGTGAGTTGAAGGTGAGTGAGTTGAAGGCAGGAATATCGAGAGGGAGGGAGGGAGTGAGGTAGGGGGAGTCGGAAGGAGGGGGTAGGAGGAAGGAGTGGAGGTAATGAGTGCAAGGAATGAGAGGAGGGAAGGAGTGGAGGAGAGGAGTGGAAGGAATGAGTGGAGGGAGAGAGGAAATGGGTGAATGAATGAGGGAGTGAATGAGGGAGAGGTAGAGAGGGAGGGAGTCAGGGATGACAGCTAGGTTGCAGGGGGAGGGAGTGATTAATGAGTGGCAAGGGTAGAAGGGAGGGAGTCAGATTGATCCAACTTGGGTAAATTGGGTCAAAATGAGTCAATATTGATCAATTGGCCCAGGTTTGGGCCAAATTAAGTCAGACTGACTTCATATGGGTTAATTAGGTCAAAAGAGGTCCATCAAAGTTGAAATGGGAAAGTTGTCCAATTTTGGTAAATTAGGTCAAAACAGGTCAATCTGGGTCAAAATGGGCAAAAGTGACCAAAATTCGGAAAATTAGGTCAAAACAGGTTAATCTAGGTCAAAATGGGCAAAGGTGATGCAAATTGGGTAAATTAGGTCAAAATAGGTTAATCTAGGTCAAAATGGGCAAAAGTGAACCAAATTGGGTAAATTAGGTCAAACCAGGTTGATTAAGGTCAAAATGAGTAAAAGGGACCTGCTACTTTTCTACCCGGTCTACGAACTTTGCCGCCTGGGGGCCCCTTACAGCTCCAAAAATAGAAATCTAGAGATGGGTTTAAAACCATGATAACATCCTTCAAGATCTTATAGAATTTGAAAAAACAACAACCCTAACCCTACCCCGTAAAACTACACTGGCCGTAAATGTTAAAACAGTTATTTTGAATTTATTTTATTATTTTTAATGTCATAAGTGGCTGGATATCTAAAGACACGTTGCAAGCTTGTTGTTTGTAGACCGGGTAGATTGCGTCAGTGCCCAGGTGAAAGTGACCCAAATTGGGTAAATTGGGTAAGATCAGGTCAATATGGGTCAAATTAGCCGAAAATAAGTCAGTTATATCAAAATAGGGCAAATTGCGATAAATTAGGTCAAATTAGTAAAAAATAGATCAATTTTGACCCATCAAGGGAGAACACCCCTCCGCAGGGGATTTTTAATTCCCCATTTGCCCACCAGGGGCATTGGAGGGGCAAAATTACTCTAAAATCATTTTGAAAATACATAAACCTAATTTTTTATGCAGAATTCAATAGTTTCATTTAAAATGCACTGTTTTCAGTAGAAATGGCCCATATTTGGATGGAAAATGAACATTTTTCATGAGAAATCAACCTATATGCCTGTTAATGGTTGCCATGGCAACCATTCCAATGATCAAGATTTGCAGATTTTTATGACAATTTTTGGGGATACTCACCAAAAACCCAAAACTGAAAACAGAAATGGAAAATACCTTCTAGATCAAAATCTATGATAAAAAATCACCTTAATGTTATGTATTTTTATGAAAAAGGTTGATTTATTGTGTTTTTAGACATTATTATGGTTTATAATGTATTTAGAGCTTAATCGTCGATTTCAGATATGAATAACAACCTTTGTTCAAGGAGGGGTTCTGACATAACTATTAGGAATATTTAAGCCAATGATGTCTCATTTTAAGGTCACAAATCATAGAAAGTGTGCATATGGGGCCTTACATGTCATTCACCCAGACATGTGCCCAGAAAAAGAATTCTGATAAGTATGCTTCTTTTACAATAGCAAGGACACATCTGACATAAATGATATTGTGATTTTCTTAATCTACAGGTCAAAATAGTCTGGACATGAGGTTTTCATGGAGGTATGAAGATTGTTTCTGTAGGAAATTAAGCCCTCAACATGGCTTGTAACTCAAATGTCATTCTCCCAGACACAATTTCGCCCAGACAATTTTGGTCATTTTGGGCACATTTTACCCCCTTGGAGCCCAAAATATGCATATGGGACCATCAACACCCATATGTAACATAAAGAGCCAAAGAAATAGAGGGGGGAAACTAAAATTCGAAGAGTCGGGGCTGGAATACCTCCAAATTCATCATATGCAAACCTTCTATGATTTTCGACCTTAAAGATCTTGAGATGAACTTTGGTAATGAATTTCCCTGCATAAGGGTGTTTTTGCTTGCCTGGTCACAATTGAATCAAAATTATGACAAATAAACCAAAAACAGGTCAATTATATTAAATGAAGTCAAATTGTGATAAAATAGGTCAAATCAGCCGAAAATAGGTCAATTCAGCCAAAAATGGGTAAATTAGTGACAAATTAGGTCAAATTGCCAAAAATAGGCCAATTGCATCAAGCTATGTTAAATTAGGTCAAAATGGATCTAAATAGGTGAATGTTGATCAAATTGGACAAATTCTGTCATGATAAAGTAATAGTGGCCAGAATTTGGCCAACTGGGTCAAAGTAGGTCAAAAGAGACTTTAACCTTTTGGTACCCAGAATTATTTGAAGATTTTACATTATTTCACAATTATATTACTTAGTTGATAAGCCCATGTGTTATTTTGATCTTATCCTTTGATATTGGCTCTGTATTGCATTTCCTAAATATTCTTAACTCAGTGAAGACTTTCAGTTAGGGACATGGAATTTATTGGTCAGGTTTGGTAACCATAGTTACCAAAACATTCCATTTGTTGTCATTGGTAGTATTTGGTCTCTCTTGTGTACTATATAGACCCCCCCCCCCTATCCATAATACCTGTAATTCTGAGGCCTCATTCAATTCTGCATATATATCCCAGCAAATTGGTGTCGCTCTGAGTCAATGTGTGTGAGTGCTAACTCGTGCGCTCTACAGAAAAAAATTGAGCCACCTTGTGTCATTGATGACACCGACTGGCACATACTGACACATGTGTCATGACGCAGCCCCACCCATGCTGACACATGTGTCATAATGCACACTAACCCATACTGACATATGTGTTATGACTCACGGCCTCACCCATACTGACGCATGTGTTATGACGCGGCCTCATACATGTTGACGCATGTGTTATAACGCAACCTCACCAGAGCTGACACATGAGTTATGACACATTCTCACACATAATGACACACATGCCATAACACACTTTCACTCACACTCACGCATACTGGCATTTCAATATCCCTTTAGAATGGGGGAGGGGGTTCTTTTATTCAAAATCAAATATCATCAATTCATCCTGTTTCCATGTCCTTTTGATTTGTATGGGTATCTTGCATGGCCTTTCTCCATGGTTGATTCTTTGAGGTGCTCTTCATATACCTGTCAAGATATAAAACAGACAACAGACATGAACATTCAATAAAGCATAGCATAAACACATTTTCAGTACCACATATTTCTACACACCTGAATCTCCCACAGAAGAGAGTGATCCTTTTTTTAACAACAGGGGGTGGTGGATTTTCATGTGGACGCAAGGAGGGTCAAATTCCCCCTCTCCCCCCCCCCACGTTTGGAAAATCATGCACGAACACGCCCTTTCAACCTCTGTAGTAATGCACAAGCTTATTCCCTGAAAAGAAGTAAATTATTTTGCCTCCCCCTCAAAGGGTTGAAAAAAATTGCCCACCCCTTGAGAGGGTCAACATTTCCCCCCCCCCCCCCAGGACCTGAATATTGTCTGCAATTGCGCCCTTTTAACCTATAGACACACACAGGCTTTTTCACTGAAAAGAAGTAAAATAACTTTGCCCTCCCTAGAAGGGTTGATTTTTTTTTGAAAAACCATGCCCATTTAGCCTATAGTAATGCACGGACAAGAGGCTGAAAAAAATTTACCCCCCTGTCAAACCCACCAGCCCCCCTGTTGTTATAAAAATATCACTCCCTTATGTGCCATGAGATAGAAATGGAGTAAAATGTACTGCATTCTCAACCCATCCAGCCTGGAAATTACCAACATGAAATGTGCTATCAACCAGGAATTTATAGATTAAGAAAAAGACAATATGTGCTCATGTGCATCTGTAGAACTGCAGGTCTTCTGGAATTCCAATAGGAATCTGTACTAGGACTGTAAGACTACTCACCTTGTATGTGGTATCCTTGCCTCCTGTGCCTGTGTGTTGTGAAACCCAAGTTACAAATGCTGAGAACAAAGGAACTAGGAAAAGGAGGGAAATCTGAAATGGACCAATCAGGGGCTAAGAATTTGAAATTGACCAATCAGAATTCATGGAACTTGTAAGATGTGTCACTGTGAGTGAGTGTGCGTCACAATGTGTTATAACTGACATCGAGTGACGCATGGTCACGCACACACCATAAAGGAAATACCAGGTTGTGTCACTGTAAGTCAGCTTGTGTCATAATGCATGAGTACTAACACAGAGTGACGCATATTCACACATGTGTCAGAACCTATCATGTTTGGATCAAATGCAGCATACTGCCCCTATTATCACCCAATGCACAATCTTAATTGTCCTTATATCAAGAGTTCTTACACATGTTTCTTGAATACATGCCACCTTCTTGATCACTGTGCATCAAACTATTGATCATTTATGAAACCAAGACAAATCTATGCCTCAATACTACATGAGATGTTGATGATTCCAATTCAGTGTTAAGTCCAATAGACAAATGAAACTACCTTTTAATATGCCAAAGCCAAATTTAAATTCATCTTTTCAGGTATCATTAGATTCCCTACATACATATCAATGCATATCACCTATAAACACATTGATTCATTAGGCAATATTAGTTGAATCAGCATTTATCTGATTTCCCCCTGCCCCAAAGTACACACATAGAGTGAATCCATACAAGTTCTCTCAGACCTGACACCTATGTTGCCATGTGCTAACCAGTGTGACTACTGACACAGACCTACACATTCTCACACATGTGTCACTTCATGCCTTCATAAATGCGTCAATATGTGTGGCATTGAGTGAAAACTGACACCTACTGACACAGACTGACACATGCTCACATGTTGTCACCTCACACAAATATCTGTATGTGTCACTATGAGTCAGTCTGTGTGACTACTGGTATGGACTGGTGCCTGCTCATGCAGTGTCACCTCACACGGATAGCAAAATGTGTGAGCAAATGTCACTCTGTGTGACTACTGACACAGTCTGGCACATGCTCACACAGGTTCACCTCACACGAATCATGAAATGTGTCACCATGAGTCAGTCAATGTGACTACTGACACAGACTGGCGCATGCTCACCCTGCATAATCCTATTACTTTTGGAGATGAGTCACTATGTGTCACAATATGTCACACATCGTGACTATTGACATATGGTGGCTCGAGCTGACGCTCCGTGTTATCACGCGAAACCTGCTCACACTTGGTGGCACATGCTGGCTCAGACTGACACCAATTTGCTGGGATGTGTACTACCTCTCAGGAGACATAGTGTGCTAGTAACAATGCATGGATTATCTCTATGGATATGAACATTTCTTTTAGAATCTAATGGGAGTATGGGACATTGGATGTATATGATCTAGCGTAATAATTGTGTCATGTCTGGTCTTAGCCCCCTGGAGGGTGGCCCTCTAATGAATCATTTTCAAATGTTGATTCCCTGTGTTAGGTATAATGGTGATAGAGAAAAATGGATGGTTGTATTGTGATGGGGAGGTCATAGCCGTTCTATAGAGGGTCGAACTTTGCAGATTGGACCAGTAGAAGTATCTGGATGATAGTTTCCTTCAATATACATGTATTTAAGCCCCATTTAAGCCCAAAACCGTGCTTATAAGCGCGCTTGGGCACCTAGAGGTTAATAGGTTCAATTTGTCTAATCTGACCTTGTTTGACCACTCTAATCTATTTTTCCCCATTTTAACCTCATTTGATCTAATTTCACCCAAATTGTCCAATTTTTTACCTTTCTGACCTCATTTCATGTAATTTACCTTTTTTCGGCTAATTTGACCTAACCCAGGTAGCAAAAATGGTGTGGCCCGAGTCTGGGCCAGAGCGGGCTCCTGATGTGGGCCACACTGGGTTAACACAGTGGGTGCCCGATGGGTTTTGTCCTCAGCAAAGGGTCTGGGCCACACTGGGCTAACGGATTCGGGCACAGATCTGTTGGAAATTGGGCTCACCGATTTGGGCTCAAAGTGAGTTTAACATGGGTTTTTGGTGTGGCCTAAAGTGGGCTGGCCGATTTGATGAAAAATTAGTGGTGACATGTTAAAAATTCTTTTTGAGAAATTTATCCAAAATCTTTTCTTTTTTTTTTTAAAGGTCAATAAGCAACAAATCCTTGAGCTAATCTACCCCCCCCCCCCATCACCAAAGCAGTAAATGCAATATCTACCCAAGTGGAAAGGCAGAGCAGTACCATTCATTTGAATCAAACTCATTCAGCCAACACAAGGCACTTTGATTCATTAAAGTGACATTCTGGCCTCAATCTTCCCCTACTAATTCCCTATGTAGGAGTAGAGAAGAGAGCCTTCAAGTTTATAATGACTGTACCTCTGCATATCTGCTCTTGTTCCAAGTTCAGTGCAATAGAAATGGTGTTGCCATTCCACTACTACTCAGATGACCTTGATTTGCACTTTTGACTAGAAACATCTAAGTATTTCCAGACTATGAGAAAGTCTGCACATTATTACTTCATATCTGATTTAGTAGTCTATTCCAGTTGTCCTATGTCTAAAAGAAATAAGTTTGGTATGGGTAGTAGAATTCTGCCTGGAGTGCTGTGAAACCACTTTGTAGTGAGTCTGCCATGGACTGGCCTACAGGGGCAGGGGATATTTTTGGTTTCTCAATTGCCTCTATATATAGTCCTCTTATACCTGGCCAAGTGTGGGACCTGTTTGCCCCCACACCACAAATACACCTTGCAAGCCTACTAGTACAAAGAAAGACATGAAGCTGTTCTTTCCAGGACTAGTCAGTGTTGCCTTTTACATGAAATATCTGGATCCCTACTATGAACCTACCTGTGTATTAATGGTATAGGGAAAATGTCCTACAGCAGTGGTGGAGGGAAGGGAGGGGGGAGGGCAGGGCAGGGTGAGAGGAGGGCAGGGCAGGTTGAGAGCAAGGCAGGGTGAGATGAGGGCAGGGCAGGGTGAGAGCAGGGCAGGGCATGTGAGCAAAGGAGATGCCAGGGCAGTGCAGGGTGAGAGTAGGACAGGGCAGGGTGAGAGGGCAGGGTGAGAGCAGGGCAGGGTAAGAGCAGGGCAGGGCAGGGTGAGAGCAGGGCAGGGCAGGGCATGTGAGCGAAGGAGATGCCAGGGCAGTGCAGGGTGAGAGTAGGGCATGGCAGGGTGAGAGCTGGGCATGGCAGGGTGAGAGCAGGTCAGGGCAGGGTGAGAGCAGGGCAGGGCAAGGGTGAGAGCAGGGCAGGGCAAGGGTGAGAGGAGGGCAGGGCAGGATGAGAGTAGGGCAGGGAGAGAGCAGAGCAGGGCAGGGTGAGAGCAGGGCAGGGCAGGGTGAGAGCAGGGCAGGGCAAGGCAGGGTGAGGGCTGGGAGTGAGAGTGAGTGAGTAATAGATGTTTAACACCATATCGACAGCTAAGGTCATATTCATGGTGAGATCCTCATTACACAAATTCACAGAGGAATGTGTCAGTGCCTGCACATATGTGCACCACACACATCCTGAGTGGATAGGAAAGAGGAGAAATAGACCCTTTTAAGTGGGCTAGGGAGGCCCAGGGAGGGCAGGGTGACAGAAGGGCAGGGCAGAGCGGGGTGAGAGGGGGAAAGGGCAGGGCAGGTTGAGTGGAATGAGGAGGAGATGGAAGGGGTAGGGGATGGATAGGGGAGGGACGAACAAAAAAGAGAGAGGGAGGGGGAACACTCATCACAGAGTTTAGAACAGTTCAGAAGATGAGGCTGCCCTGTCCAAACCCACTCTCACCCCAGACTGGGAAGACTTTATGCAGCTAAGTACCCATCTTGGGATGCCCATTTTGAAACCATCCTGGGCCCAATGTGGTTGCCCATTTTAAAGCTGACCAGTGCCAAAATCGGGCGGCCCAATGTGGCCCAGACCGTATGCTGAGGACAAAACCCGTTGGGAGCCCAACGGGCTCAAGTGGGTTTGCCCGATTTGGGCTGCCCTGTGTGGCCCTGACTGGAAACCCAGCATCTGCCGAACCTAAAACCCATGTACTGAATACTGCCCGCTTTGAACCACCTTATCCCGGGTAAAACCAATTTGGCCCCGAGCGGGCTTGCTACATGGGAACTTATCACAATTTGACCTATTTTGACCTAATTAACCCATATTTGGCTAATTTGTCACAATTTGACCTATTTCGACCCAATTTGATGTAACTGACCTAACTTATCAAAATTTGACCTATTTTGACCCAAATGACCTAATTTGTCACAATCTGACCTAATTTGATCTAATTGACCTCTTTTCAGCTAATTTGACCTAACTTATCACAATTTGACCTATTTTGACATAATTGACCTATTTTGTCAAAATTTGATCTATTTTGATATAATTGACCTGTTCGACAAACTTGACCTAATTTGTCACAATTTGACCTATTTTGACTTAATTGACCTATTGTCGGCTAATTTGAACTAACTCGGACAGATTGAAACCAATTTGACCAAATTTGATCCAATATGACCTTTTTTTAGCTGATTTGTTGTGATTGATCCATGTTTGGCCAATTTACTTAATTTGACCTATCCTCTTGACTCATTTTGACCCATTTTACTCAATTTTTTGCGATTGACTGATGTTTGACCTACCTGACCATTTTTGACCCATATTCCCCTACTTTGACCCACTTTGCTCATGGTAGGTCCATCTGACTTAATTTTGCCTTATTATCTTATTTAACCCCTGCTCCCTCCCTCCACCCCTGACTCACTCCCCCTTTCTTCCTTCTTCTCTCCCTCACTCCCTCACTCACTCAATCACTCCCTCCCTCACTGCCTGCCTGCAACCCTGTCTCCCTGCTTCCCTCCCTCACTTGCTCCCACATTCCCTCTCTCATTCCCTCCCTCCCTCACTCATTCATTCCCTCCCTATGTCACTCCCTACCTCCCTCCACTCATTCCCTCCCTGTCCATTCATGTGTGCCGGCCTGCCTGCACCCGTCTCCCTGCTTCCCTCCCTCACTTCCTCCTGCATTCCCTGCCTCATTCCCTCCCTCACCCACTCGCTTGCTCACTCACTCATTCATTCCCTCCCTCTGTCCCTCCCTTCCTCCCTCCACAATATTTCCCTCCCTGTTCAGGACTTCCTGCCTGCCTGCCTGCATCCCTTTCTCTCTGCTTCCCTGCCTGCCTGCCTACCTGCCTCCCTCCCTCCCTTGCTCACTCACTCACTCACTCATAGCTTTGACCCTCAATGTCTGTGTCCCTCATTCAGTGCTTCCAAGCTTAAAGGATACCTGTCACAAGCAACAGAAAGGAATGGGCTGTATGGGTTGTGTTTATGTGTATATTAATGTAGTCTCACTTGTGTAGTTATTATCAGCTCACTCCACTGATCTCACGTATTGGGAAGACTAACTCTAGTGGTATGATGTTGGCCTAGCCCATTCTTTTAACCAACACCAAGACGCCGGTACAAGTCACCATTTATTGTTCACACATTATTCACAGTTACAGTTGTTTGGCAATTCCACTCAGTTCTATACAGCTCCAACGACATCAGTCTATTCACACAAGCAGTTCATGTTCCAACAATCCAGTGCTTCTAGAGAGGTATAGGTGCCATAGAGATCCTGTTTAATCCGTTCTTACATTGGCTAAGTGTAATACTAAACACTAATCAGCTTCATCCTCGTCTACTCCAGGAGTATGTGTTGCTTCCTCGACTGCTCTCACAATACTAACTCCTCACCTGTCTCTCACTAACCCACTACACCTCCTACTCGCCATGTACTTGGCTTACACATATCTTTTCCCCTACAGAATCCTCCTGACCAGATCTTGTCCGACTCCATCGTTGTCTGCAGCATTCCATAGCTACCATAAACCCTAGCTACCATAAACCCTACACAGGACTCCTATAGCACTCTCTCATATAGCATACAATAAATACATACATAATTGTACCCTGTTATACCCGTTCATTATAATTATTGGCTATTGATGACAAAACAGGAAGATGACAGACAGACAGCAAACTATAATACAGTACTTGACAGAGTGATAATTATTTCTACACTTGACAGCAAAACACACTCACATATTTATAGTCTCTGTACTACTATGTATGTCTTGAGTAAAACTCACTGAGAGACTAAAGGAACGCCTTGCTTTTGTGCAACAAACTCTAATGTATAGTGGTCTAATGTACCAACAAAGGGTACAGGAACACCTTGCCTTTACGCGCCAACATCTATATAGTGGCCCTGAATATTAATTAAGGTTCTGGGAACACTTTGCCCTCACACAACAAAACCTGTATGGTGGCCTAAAGTACCAAACAATGCTACCAGAACACCTTGCCTTTACACAACAGAACCTATATAATAGCCTTAAGTGTGTACTGGTCAAGGCCAGAGAAACACTTTGACTTTATAAAAGAAAATCTATTTTATGTACCAAGCAAAGTTAAAGAAACACCTTGCACACAACAAAACCTATATACCATTCCCCTAATAGCCCATTTCTGTGACTTTATCAAACATTATTGTTAACTTCATAACATAAACGACTCCCTATATCTACATTCTTCAGACATTCCATCAATACGGTGACGCCGTACACACATTCACTGGACGGCAGCACGGACAGCCCACACCACGTGCAGTTCAGTAACACACCGCCCCTCTCCAAACACCTCATCAAGCCGCAGGCTGAGAAGATGCGCCGTATCAGTACAGGCAGTATGAAGATAGAGGTGACCGGAGAGAAAACACCCATAGATGGCCACCACATGGGCGGCTTCAAGAAGTGTGAGTACTATTAAACTTAGGTCTGTCATGAGACAATAATAAGTTTAGATAAAACGCATAATTGTTGGTAAATAAACCTATACTGAATGTCCAGTCTACTCCAATGATAATCCATGACCCAGAGATACTTGAGTGCCAATTTTGTGCAGAAGATCTAGCAGTAGGTGTGAATAAACAAAATCAATTTACTAGACATATGGTTTGAGCAGTTTTGCTTCAGACTCCTACCAGATGTAGAGCAACATCAGAAATATAATAGAATTTACTGTTGTATCTAATATAACCATGTGAGATGCAATAAACAATTTAAAAAGTAGTATTGGCAGAAGTTTCGATTTTCAACACCCACGTAGCATACAGATAGGTCCTCATGCCAGTTTTACTCGTTCCTTATCGGGATAACAGTAATCTACTATATGTGATATTATGTCCGCTGAGTTGCGCTGGGTGACCCAGATATCTAATAAAGTCATTTGGATTTCCTGGACATGTATACCAATCTAAAAAGCTTTGTTAATATTATTGTGCAGGAATCACACATAAAAAACTGTAGAACCTCGTTTAGCCTCAAGAACTATGATACATGTATAATGCAAAAGAGTTGCACCAGTATGTTGAGCTCTGAGCATTGTCTATTCTGTATAGGTCGGCCTCTACTGAGAGTAGATTCTGGATCTTACTCCGGATGATTTTACTGAATAGATATTATCAGGGGCCTTTTGATAAACCTATAGGCCTATGCGCCATGTATGCATTGTTGCCTTATACAGACGCATGGCGTATGTATTATGTTCACAACAGTAGCAAGGAGCGTATGCAAAATGTATCATGGAGGGTCTTTGACCGTAGTCTTACTCTTAGGACAACCTTTCAGTCTAATTTGGGTTGCGGGCCTGCCGCCACCGTAGTGCGGAAGGTCCTGCCGATAAGATAAAATCCAGACAAATGTTGGCTAATAAGTCAACTTAAGGCAACACGGTAAACAAAAACAACAAAAAAACGGTGGATAGGTCGTGTTTTTTTGTGTGTGTTTTTTTTTATTGTTTTTTTTTCTAATCCTATATGTTATTTAGGCTTAGATTTATATTGAATAAAGGACACTTAATAGGTTAATAGTTAATAGGTTAATGTGACAAACAAACATATATTATGGGCATATATCTTCAGCACTTCAAGTGGCTGATATGGATGTTGAAAAATGATACAATTTTGAAGAAAGGGGTATCTGAAGATACTAAGAGAGTAATGAATGGGCTAACGGGCACCTCATTCGGTGTATCGTAGGATATCAAAACGAGTGGGCTAAATGTTAGGTGTTTTGGTTGGAACATTTTGCAAATATACAAAGCAATCATACATGTGCACAATTCTACTGTACCTTGGGCGGTAAGGGTCCCGTGGCAATTTCAACAGATTGCACCTATGTCCTCATAAGAGCACCAGAGGAACTGACGTCCCTGCTACACCTCAGTATTATGTGAAGTCAGAAAAAGAAATGTCTCAAGCGCCATGGTATCTTCCCTTATAAACACTCCCTACTTGCTGAATTTTTCTAGTGATTTTTCATGTCGGTGACCATATTTTGCCACATATACATCAGAATTCAGAATTTAACGGTTGGATTTTAACAACTACTGGCAATTATCAAGACTAAAATAATTAGCCCATTATATTATGTTATTGTCTAAGCTAGGACAGCACAACTAATTATATGTACATTAAACTTTGAGGGGCTACTACAAACCGGCTCTGAAAACCAGCTTCATCATAATTCAAATAACGCAGGGGCCCCTTTCCATCATGAGTGTGATAAGTTGGAACTAGCACTGTCCATGATTGTACTATAAAGTGTACTTTTGGCACGTTTAAGTGAAGAGTGCTTCTTTTCGTATGGTCGAAATCAATAATTTGATTCCTTATACATTTTGTATATGAATCAAAACTGCTTCAATTTGCAGAAATTTGATTTTTACAATATGCTGCTACTGTTAACTGATAATTTTCCAGAACGTTTTGCCAATTAGTTAATCATAATTATGATGATTAAATGTAAAAAAAAAAACACTGTTTTGTCAATATTTGCTTATTCCTTGTTAGTATGCTGCTTGTGACAATCCCGCTTTACACCTCTCTACAAAAGGATGGATCCAGGATTTTCAAACATGAAAATTATGTAAGGATTGAAAGGGTTACGGAGTGGCGTTCTCCTTTTAACAAACGAAGGAGGGGATGGTCGAGGGCGAGCGAACGACCTCAGAAACCTATTCCCAAAATTAGCTTGATGTTTCTCCCTGAAAATATCATTAACTCGTGTTGTCATTTCCCGCGGTATAGGTGAAATGGTTTTTGATCCCCATCATCCCAACCGTCGATTACAACCACGTTTCACCTCCTATCATCAGCTTGGCACTTGCGTTCAAAAACTCTGTAAACTAAAAGCAGCTTTCAACCAAACAACTTTTACACGGTGACCACATTTAATTAATTTATTCGAAGTACAGCTGGTATCGTGCTTATCTATCCATCGTTCTGATTAGCTAGAACCAGACTCATTCACGATACCCTTATATCGCATGTCCTGGATCCAGCCTTACTGCCAAATATGTCCTTTTAATATGATCGGGTCAACGCTTCTTCTTCCCTTTGTTTCAAGTTGTTCCTGAATTTGTTCATACCATTTCAGATGAGCGTCAAGACTCTGGAGACCGCTCGAGTTCGAGCGCCGACGAGCCCGACACGACCATCCTACTCATTCCCCCCAAACCCAAGCTTGCCCCTATCGCCTCGTGTGAAACCCTCTCTGAACCCAATGACTTCCTCACCGAGGTGACAGAGTCCGAGTCCTCCGAGTCGGATGCCGAACTACCGGCTGTGACTATCGGGCCGAGCATGGCCAATATCACTCTTAACCTGGACGCCCAGGAGGACAGCACGGGCTCGTCCTACCTGGAGGCCCAGGACACCAGCCTGGTGGTGCCCTTCAGCATGTCGGCCGGCGCCTCGTCAGAGACTCTGGTGGCAGCTGCAGGCTCCGTGTCCACCAGTCCCTACGTGCTGAGTGCCACCACCAGCTCAGACACCCTCGTACCCACCTCTCCCCATTCCAGTCCTGCTGGTTCGCCACTCACGAGCCCCAAGAAGGCCACCCTACCCAAGATGCGCTTCAAGACCAAGAAGTTCAACCCGCCCCCCATCAAGATCCCCACCAGCAGTCAGATGGACGCGCTGGTCCTCTCTCCCGCCACAAGTCCGCGACGTGCTGCGTCGCCCATACGTCGCGCCACGTCGCCGCACTGTATTCCCTCAGGGGGCTTCAACTCCCCCGTCCTACCCCGCACCACCTCGCCCTCCCCTCACCGCTCCCCTGTCTCCTCCCCTAAGACTAAACGTCCCCCATCTCCCATCAGCTATAGTTTCTCTTCGCCCAATATCATCAACACCTTTGCCAAGTCGCGATCAGGTAATCAATTGGCTCTCCGTGCCATCTGACATCGACCACATTCTACTATAGTGACTCGACATTTGCTGCCACTGCCACTGCCATACCCCACCACTCCCCACTACCCGCCACACTCCCCACTACCCATCACAATAGAAGGCCGGTTTGTGCTCTGATCAATGTGCTTACTATGCCATCGCAATCAGCTCCGCACTCTACCGCTCACTCCATCATTTAATAGCACCCCCCCCCTGGTTGCACCAGCACTGTGAGTTGCACACACCCTGCCCCTACTAGATGCTGCTCACACAGGCTCCTATCTACAATTCAGCTCTTGCAGCAAATGATAACAAGTGTTTCTCCTCTAGTTCCGTGCCCACTATCCATGTGTCCCCAAGTAATGGAGACTTCTCTTGATTAGCAAACCATGCAGCTAAAACCTTAAAATTCAGAAGATGAAATATCTTGCTCCACATAATGTTTAAGAATTCGATTCTATATAAAAAGAGGGAATGAACGATGTAAATTTTATTGGTATTTAGATGTCTTCTGGCAAATTACTTGTAGTTGAATATGCAAGGCTGCAGGGTTTCACTAAGGGTGCTATCTGGGAGATGGAACAATATGGCACCGAACTACAGGCTTATCATAACCTCTCCCACGTCCATCCATACCCCTCCGCACAGCCGCCATGGCATCACGCACCCCAACCCTGTCCATGAACTCTTAAGTTACCCCCTCCCGAGCCCCACCTGCGGCTTCATATGTTTATGGATATAATGCTTTGCTGTCTATGTACCGTTTGTATCCCTGCATGTGTCCATGTACAGATTTCTCGTGTTAACCATTTTCACCCTGTAGTAAGGCGTTCTACCCCCTGCTGACACAAAACACAATTGTATTCCAGTCACAGTCTACCACCTATCGCGCTCTTTAATATAACCAGGTTTAACTCAAACCAACTCCGACAATTAAGATCAAATCTAGCAGTTTACAAATAAAAGGGATGCTTGCGTGAAAGCATATACCTCTTTATTTGGTGTTGCTTGTGTATGTATTTCATTTTTCGGAAGTGTATGATTCATAAAGTATTTGAATTATATAATAGTTTTGTCATATAAATTAGTTACTCTATGCCCAACCCTCAACGCGGCTTCTAAAATTCATCCCATGAGAATCTTGAAACCTTATTTCTTTCATTTTTCTATGGCCACTGCCTATTGCCCTAGTTTGCTTTATTTCTTAGATGATTTCTTAGAACCATGTAGATGGTAGTAGCTGCTTTCTTCTCGTTTACATATTGTATTCCTCCGTTGTGCAGAAAGAAAAGAGCATGATTAATCAATATGATTCGTTGATTAATCATTTGTTATGGTTATCATTAATCATAAACGACTGGATCTCAATCATAAGAACTACCATAAACATATAAATACACACTAATGCCCCTACAAAATGTATACAATCATTCGCATCAATGTCGGAATGAAAATTTGCTAGTTACCAAAATCAAACGGTTTCTCCTACATAACAATCAAATAACCAAACTACAATTGAGTATTTGCAAACTGACGAGGACTGTCAGAAAAAAATAAACAATACAAATAACCAAATGTGCATTCACTTTGAGCGTGACCCCTATGCAATTCATTAGGATATTTATGAGGAAACACACAGCGGTGATGCCTATGGTAACATTATTTTGTCTATTCCCTGCAGGGAAGCGAGGCAGTGAAGCTTCAGAAGCTAGTAGTTTCATGTCTCCCAGAAGTAGCTTCGCTGCGGCCGAGGGCTCGCCGCCACAGGCGAAGGCTGGCACAGTTGTGACGTCATCACGAGCCTCAAAGCGAAGGTGCGCCTTTTCCCTTTTTCCTCAGTAACTCTAACAATTGTAAGCCTTTCCTAAGCCCTTACTCATATTTTAGTTAAGCACCTACTAACGAACCCTTCACATAGGCCCTATCACACGTAATTGAAGTATGGCCTTTAACATGGCCGTATAATTTAATTATTCTACATGTTACAGTTATAGCTTGTTAAGTTCCAAGTGAACAAGGATATGCCTTTTGTAGATCTCTGAAAGACTCAAAGTGCATTAGCTATATCGAAAAATTACAACAACAAAAAATCTAACAGACAATATAGTCTTACACGCAGTTAAGACAACTGTTAGATCAAAGAGTTTATTTTTGTCATGATATGTGGGCAGATGAGGGGAAATGGCCCTCCCTGTGGTAATTTTAGTACTGGATTTGGCCACTAGGGGGGATACAGAGGCTAAAAACATGAAATATAGACCAAAAATTGCTATTACGTAATTTTTTATCCAGAAAAAGATGGTTTTCTCAAAAAAAGTTCTATTTTCTGGCACTTCCTGTGTATTTGGAGTGTAAATGGAATGTTTTGAATCCAAAACAAGGCCTAAATAAGCGTTCTCAGAGATACAGGTTGCCATGGAAACCAAAATTATATTCCAAATAGAAAAAATATTAATGTCAATTGATAGAATGATTCATATAGATTGGTACGCTGAAAAAAGGATTAAGATACCATTTCTAGATCCAAAGTTATGCCAAAATGTATGGAAAGGGTTGGCTATTTTTCAATTGATCATTTAGATAATTTTGCTAATTAGATGCCTGATTTGATTAAAACAAGGAATGATAGAGCTTATTGGCTGTATTGGTATAGTTATGTCATTCCATTTTCATGAAGCAATAGACCAGAGGGGTTATCTGCAAGTGTTATACCTCATTTTAAAGCTGATGCCTTCAATTTTAAATATCACATTTTACCTCAGAGGACCCTTTCCCCTCATCTGTCCACATATACACATGTACATCTGGTCTTACTGGTCGTCCAATATGCTACACCCCATTATTGGTTCGGCGTAACCGAACCATTTCAACTTATTTGCTATTAGACGTTTTTGTGCCCTGAGTCGAAATATCCTTTGTGAAATCGAAGACTGCTATCGAATTTACCATAAAATATTATATATGGCTATCTTAGATTTTTTTTATGTAAACTTTGTATTTTTGATTTCATCAAAGGAATTATCATGACTCCAAAGTACAATTGTGAATCATTGTGTCTTAATGTAAATCAAGCAATGCATTTTATACACTAGTTTCGAAATGATTATGTTATGTTATAGGTGTGTATTTACTTCGTGGTGCATGGTTTATGCTTTCTGGCAGTTGTAGTCTATTTTCTATGATAGAAAAGAAAAAAAAGTATTTTGTCGTTTTCTTTGTTGTTGTTTTTTTCTCTTCCAACTGTGAAAGCACTTCACTGGTAGCTCACATTTTCTCACATTTGAAAGACAGGCAGAACAGATGATGGAGTATTCTAAGAGAGTTTTGTTTTGCCTTTTTTATTTGTAGTTTGTATTGTTTTGATACCGCATACAGGTCCAGTTCGACAGCCGCCACTGCAGCATTCGCAGCGGCAACCGCGGGGTCGGCAAACCCCAAGGATCATCCCAAAGGGATCTCACGTTATCATAGTGCAGGTCAGTTTACAACTAATTATACTCATGATACTATCATAACAACGTTTAATAGAGCATATGCGTGAGCTATAAATTTGCACTTGTAGTCCCTGACCTTTTAGGTTATACCTTGTCTATTCCCCCAATACTCAAGGTATACATTCTAAAAGTACACATCCCAATCGCATATTAACTCACCATAATACAAACTAAGTATGCATCGTTTTACCCTCGACTATCATATCATCGTCAGTAGTACTAGTGCGCACGCCAAAGGAACTAAAAAATAAGGGGAGTTTTGAACGCACATGATTCCCACAATACTATGGGCCTCTGTCCTGCCTGCTGATAGACTTTAAATGTTTGCTTCTATGTTAGTTTTAGATGCTGTTTCTACTCGGTTCCTTTCAGTCTGACCTTACTGTTAATGCTCCGTGCCTTACTATGATATAAGTTACATTTCTATTTGTAACTGTTTCATACGTTTAGCCCTTCATTTTCTACATTTTCACTCTATAATACCAAAGGATGGAAGCTATAATACCTTTGGTATATCTAGATTCTTTGGAGAGTCCATTATACATGATTCTATAGCAGAATATTTGTTGAATATGAGGCAATGAGGCCATGCTCACCAACCATAAATCTATTATATCCATGGGTACCATTAAAGACACAGAAATTAAAAGAAAAAACCGGTTAGACGTAAATGAATATAACATATATGTGTGGACTGACACATATGTGTAATGGGTTGATATGGGGGGGATATAATGTACAGGAATGGAGGAAGGGTGATGGGTACTTTTTACTATAGAGTCATGTATATAATAGCACTGCATACTAAAACGTAGTCAACGGGAGTTTATGTGCTATGGAGGGTAGATGGTGCAGGAGTTATGTTTCATTTGTTTTTGTCATATTTGTTTGAATTGCTGCCACTCTAGGAAGCCCGTCTTTAAACAAAGACAGGCCCAGTGTGGACATTCGCCCGTGTATTACTAGCCTATCTCCTCATCACCTAGGTAATGGATTGCTGTTGTTTAAAATGTAATTATTGACCGTCTCCCAATCACCTTGGGAATGACTTGGTGTTGTTCAAGTACAACTAGTCATCCCTCACAATCTTAAGATGTTGTCCCAGTTTACAGTCAATGTATATTCATAGTCCATATAGGAAATGTCTCGATCCCCATGGTATGTAGGTGCTATGGTTCCTTGATTTGTGATCAGTGGTAGAATTCCTCTCTACCAGTTTTATATTCAAGAATGCCACCATCTATAAAACCTATAGCTGAACCTCAACATCAATACTATCATCTAAATGATTGGGTAAGTTGATGTTGTTCATGTATATATCATGTGTATCCTATGTCAATCTGTAACGGTATATTGAGTCAAGTGAATTGCTTATGACATTTAGCACTGGTGATATCATGCAGATCAAACAGGGCAGTATAAAAGTGCAAACTTAAAACAGCACTTACTTTCTCTTGTTATCCACTCATTCAGCTCTAACACTGAGAATGTTGCGTATTCTCCTTCAGTTACTATCGGCATGCAAACTGAGACACTAAGATGTATTCATACATACAATATCTATCATTTACCCATACCAACAACAAAAGAAAGAAAGAAATCTTTACGGCCGCTATCAATACAACTTACGCCAGAAAACATTGTCAATTGGATAAACAGTATCAATGCTAATTTCATACTGTAACTATGTCTCCAATGGGTTAAAGCATTGTCCATTACAGAATGATAGAATTCATAATAGGACTTCTTCATTCATTAATAATATACCAGATAAAGAGCTCAGTTACCTCTCTGTGAAATAACCAATCACGAATCACAGCTTCGCCAATGAGTACACCCTTAATACTCCCCCGGGAATACTCCCAATAGTATCGCTTGCTTACCCGACCCAACCATTTCCTGCAACGAGCGTACTGCCCGTGTATACAGTGTATGAATGTACCTAGCTTATAGTAAGTCATTCACAATGAATACTAATTGTAAGCCTTTGTCACCTGAACCTTGAACAGCAAGTGAAACCACCTCTGATATTCTATATAAGTCCTGGTGTGAGAATGTGGGAATAGTCACGTTTTATGCGCTGATGATTGTGATCAATAAGTTCATCTAGATTTCTGGATAGCACATTTCATCCTATCTTAGCAATATTTGAACTGATATAAATTTACAGCCGTCCCTATTGGCCACTAGCTGGTCTGGAGCAGCTTCCTACCACACACACTAGTAAGAACTGATAAGATGGGGCCAGCATGTCACTGGAAGTAGGTGTTAACCAGGGACAAGGTACCCATCAGGGTATATGTGTATAGCCAAGCAAAAAGGGTCCCCCAGGGAAAAGGTCAATTTTTAAATTCAGGCCATGAACTTTCCAATGATATATTACATGAGAAAATATATCTGCTAGTTTCAGAGTTACGGCTCTATTAACTTAGATGGTTACCGACCTATTCAAATCCGAAATAAGGTCTATCTTTTATATTTCATGAGATATATCAGATGATATGTATAATTAGGCATAATTCTGCAAATTAGGGAAATTGTCATATTCTTCACATTCTTTTTCTCATAAAATTTGATCTGATTATCAGAATTTTACCATCTTTTCAACACACCGATCCTTGTGGGTGTGGCTACCAATAGGCTTTTTTGATTCCTCAATTTTGAGTGAAAATAATGTTTCCATGGCAACCAATATCAACAAAAGCACTGATTTCTGCCCTCAAATGCCCAAAAACGTTCTATTTACATTCCAAATTTGGAAGGTTTTCGTTAAAAATGGGAATTTCCCTTTAGGACGATTGTAATCTACATAAAAAAGTAGTATATAACTATTTTTAGTATATTTTCCCCCTTTTAGGCCATAGTGGTGTCCCCCTGGTGGCCAGAATTGGTACTAATCCCCCTCGGACTGTCCTTTTAACTTGCCTCCTCACATATGGCTTATCAGTGGGCTTTACCTCAACCAGCGAAATTCAAGATGGCGGCACCACTAGGCCTCCATACTGAGTCATATACGCTGTGGTCAGATGCATCACTTGCTAAGATAGTATACATATCTCCCATTCTATGGATGTTACGTTGATATGTTGTCCGCTGTTTACTAGTCAAAATATGTCTACCAAAGGAGGGTTATTGGATTATCAATATGGTGTGCTTTGTAAGGTACCTACTATCCATCAAAGAGGACACGTATTGGGGATATATTATTTAGATTCAGATATTAAAGTGGCAAAATAAATCCGATAAAGAAGCAGCAATGTTGCCAAGAGTCCACTGGGCCACGTCAGCCAAGTTTTTTTTTTATGTAGGATTGTATGGCTAGAGGGATCAAGTGGTGTCACAGGCGAAACATTTTTTCTAACGCCATTTACCAATAGAATACACAGGGATACGAGATAAAGGAAAACACCCATGAGTGAATTGAAACTGTAATCCAATGATTTGGATGAACAAGAACATTGCCAAAGTCTCACTGGATTAATATTTTCTTTGACAAACAAGGGATACGAAATCATAAACTCAAGTTCCACTGCGGAATACATGGGTATCAGAACTACGGGTGGGTATTGCAATGTATTTCAGTGCCCGGGGTTCAGTGCCTCGACACTTCTGTTTTCCATATTCGAAATCGTTGTAGACCAAGGGGGTTATTGTGCCTCATAATTTTAGCTGATAATCTTCCTTAAATGTGTTCTCATTGCACCATTGCCCCAAATTGACCAAGGTCAAATTCCCAAGGCTGACCATAAGTAAAATGCATTCTAGAGTCCAGGAGTCAAAACAAATACTGCACTGAGGTCTTTTTTCGAATATCATGAGGGCAGGGAAGGGGATGGCTGTTAGCATGGGCGTAGAATTTCAGATTGTGGACCAGTGAATGAGGATATTTACATTTTACTTCAGAACTATGATGTACACTTCTCACTTGTATATTAAGGAACCATTATATTTTGTTTCTGACAGGTCCGGGTGATCTAAGACCTCAAAACCTGAACAAGAAGAGAGAATCTGTGATCAGCACCGCTGCCACGATGAGGGTGCTCAATGTCCTCAGGCACTGGGTCTCTAAACACAACCAGGTAACCAACCAATTTCACCCAAACCCTACATTGTTTCTTGATCATGATACTTTGCTCTCTTGATTTAAGACAATATCGTGCTTGCACTGTGTAATTATATTGAATCTAACCTAGCATAGTCTAGGCTGTTGGCTGAACTCGAAAGGAGATTGCCTACAGTTTGAAACATGCCTATTTTGGTTTTTCTTTTAGGACTTTGAAGCTGACACAGACCTTAAGAAGGGGGTGAAGGACCTACTGGAGGAGATGGTCTGTAACTCATGTCTGCTGCCGGCAGAGCACAAAGCAGCAGCCTCCATCCTGCGAGTACTCACGAAAGAAGAGGAGGGCTCCAAGATGAAGGTCAACCTAGATGAGTTGCTCTTACCACCAACAGTAAGTTATTTGACTATCTATATGCAAAAATTATTTATGTGTATTTGATGTGTAAAATAGTAAAAAAAAAACAAATGATGCAGTGTGAAGAAAATGGCCCTTTCTTCGTGCTTTTAAAATGTCCTGTCTCAAATATTTCTCGATGAGAACACATGAAATGATACATAGAGAAATGGAACGTTCTCAGAGGACCTTTAATTATTTGTCAACCTCGCTGGTTAAATCCCAAAGAGACCAAAGAGCTGAATAGCTTTGTACAGACTTAAAGCTGGTATAAAATCTTGTATAGCCTTTTCTGATATGTATTTCATAGAAGTGTTTACCCCTCGCTTTGTAATATGGTGCAATTCATTCTGGTAATATATGGCCTATTATATGCCCAATACAGAACATCAGTTTGGTCCTTTGGTGGTGAGGGAAACCACTTGGTTAATAAGTACTGGCCACAGCCTCATGGTGCCAGCATTGAGTGGCCTACACCCCTGCCACACATCCAAATCTAAGTCACCACCAGTGGGGAATACAACTTTGCTTTATAGCTTCAGATGGCGCCACTGTGCTGGTGCAATCAAGACTGGATAAAATGCTGGAAGCATTTATTTTCACACAGATGTATGCTTAGATTAAGCATGGTTAGAACTAACGAAATAAATGGAGATTTCACCAGAACACTGTAAGAAGTTCTGTAATGATAGACATGTAGAAAGTGGAAGATCCATATATTTGAGATCTTGTAGCAGCTTTAATACTGTCATAAAATGTTTGTTATATATTTCAGTCACCCGTCAAAGACAACTTTGACACCCTATCAGCTTTGGACATAGCAGAACAATTAACGTATCTTGATCATCAAATCTTTATGGCCATTCGAAGCAAGTGAGTATGTGGCCTATCAGCCGATTTTTTTCTTCATCATGTTCAAAATAAAAACATGTTCGGTATGGAACAATTTCTATAGAAATACGCTTTTCAATATCAATGCAAATATATAAGCTGTATATTTTAAAAGCATAAAGAGGAAAACGAAGCATATCAGTCCAAATGGATAGATGGTAATTATTGAGGCATTCAACTTAAGTATTAACATAATGTAGACCTACACAGCCTGCATGGTCAAAAGTACTCCAATGCGCATAGATCTATTTGTATAAGTAAGACCTGGTATAGTAAAGGTTTTATTATTTATTAATTTACAGCGAGTTGTTGTGCCAAGCGTGGATGAAGCCGGACAAGGCTAACAAAGCACCTCATGTACTTCTTGTTAGTAAACGATTCAACGAGGTACGTCGCCTTTACATTTTACTTCATGTAACATAGCTTTGAAATCATAAGATACCTTTGGGATTAGCCAATTTCTAATAACAGTTATTGACTAGCTTTCCATCACAGGAACATTGATGGTAATGATTCAAAAAGAAATTACTGTAGGCAGATGGATGATTCGAGGATTATTGTAAGATGTCAGTACGTCTTTTGGATAATTCAAAGTAAGAAAGGTAGTGTTTTCTACAGTCCTCTAGGTGCCATCAACTGACGTGTTGCACAGTGTAATTAAAGTTTGTTTTGACTTGCAAATTAATGAGACATGGTGACCTTACCCTCAAAAAACCTAAGTCCAAGTTTGTGTGCTTTGTTGGGAAGTGGAGGCCTATCATTAATAGTGCTATAGTAATGTAATATATGATGATTATTGATGCACACGTTGACTTGCTAGGCTTTTTTAGTAGCCTATGAACCACTATCAATGCTGTACCTCAGCTGCTTTCACATATAAAAAAAAGTATAGAAAAAGAACACTGTCAATAGTCATGTGTCAACTCAGTGCCTCTATCCTGTGATAAAAGCAATCACATTATTCAGTTTGGGTACCCAAAATCGTTCTGAAACGTCATAACCGTGGTATGACTTGAATTACATCACCTCACAGGGTGGTAAGCTGCAGGCAAACATTGCAGGCAAATTACTTAGTATGGCAGGGACTGAAGGGTCGGTTGCTGGTCTACCATCCTGTACTAATCTGTAACTACTAATAGCAGGGTGACTAACCCAGAAGTGTCCACCAAACAGCATGTATGTATGATATTCAAATATCAGGCGGTACTACTAACCCTTTAAAGATCGTATCCCAACTAAAATTCTGTCAATTTTCAGTCATGCCATATTTGTCTAAGTTATACCTTCCGATAGATTTATTTTTTCCTAAGTTTTGAAACAATCTGCAAAGTATTTCAGCATGAGTGGGTGAGTAATAGATGTTTAACATCATTTGGACAGCTAAGGTCATATTCATGACGAGAACTACATCACACATTTTCACAGGGGAATGTGTCGATGCCCACACAGTATGTGCACTACACACATACAAGGGGATAGGAAAGTGGAGATATAGACCCTATTAAGTGGGCTAGGGAAGCCCGATTCTAGCATGAAATATGCATATTGTTACACAAAAAGTTTTACTGCAGGTCGACACTAAAACAACAGTCGGTACGTTCGACCCCCTGGCTTTGTAACTTACTGAGTTTCACTCCAATTAACAACTGGGTTCACTTTAGAAAAGCCAGATCCAGACACATGTAACACAGGAAGTCATGTGACATCTGTTTGTAGCATAGGAATGGTGCACTGTGGGATACAAACAGGGGTCTGAGGCTCTGTCTCTTACAGAACAACCTGCCCTGACCCATTTATGATGTTACAGACTGGTAGCCAATCCGATAACCCGGCAGGTTACTCAAGTAACTAACGCACGTCAGTTTGGCCAGGGGTCGAACATGCTGTGTATAGCATAGCACTGGGCCAGTGTTTTGGTTAGTCATGGATGAGTGGTCACCCTTCTAGCATAGGTTGCTACATGGCTAATTACTGGCACCTTGTGGCTAAGGGGTGCAGTGCTTTCCCTCAGGATATACCTCTGTAACAGCCCTCATGGAGGTTCCTTTGGGTTGTTTATCTACATATGGATATATGGGGACAAGCTGGTGGAGCCCCCTTCTGTTGAAGCCCTAAGCTGCACTTGACTGGTCATGAACTTGACTAAGATTTCCTGCCTTAGGAAAGAGGTATCCTGCATCTTAGTGTCTTCTCTTTACACATAGTCGGGCCTCCCTAGCCCACTTAAAAGGGTCTATTTCTTCTCTTTCCTATCCCCTCGAGATGTGTGTGGTGCACATATGCGCGGGCACTGACACATTCCCCTGTGAAATTGTGTAATGTAGTTCTCGCCATGAATATGACCTCAGCTGTCGAAATGGCGTTTAACATCTATTACTCACTCACTCACTCACTCACTTTACACATAGAGGGGACACAAATACCCGTATGGTATGTGCCATTCAATAGGGAAACAGGTTTACAACATTAACCACAAATCGATTCACCCCAGAAGGCCATTCTATTTGAAATTGCATCTTTAACTACCGCCTGCGTAGCTGGGTGTCTTTTGAGAGTTTATGGGTGCAGGTTTGGCGACCGTTTAGTGTAGCCTACCTAATGAACCCATGCCCCCCTCCTTCCCCTCCTATTCAATTGATGAGGTACTACTTCATTACTGCTACTGATGACGCACAGTGAATAGAGAGGATCCCAGCTGGCTCTCCTTACTGTGGCAGGATGGTATGATCAAAAGTCGACCAAATACCACTAGTCCACTAGACCTCTTTGGCCTTCTCTTGTGTATCAAATGAATGGCAAAGGTCTTTGCGACCAGTACATATAGACTATATATTGGTGAAGTCTAGTAGAGAAGTTGTAGTTCATGATGTACGATTGGCTCATTCAGTACTAAAGTATTTAGTAAAGACGGATTTAAAATTTTTCGTGGCTTTGAGCTGGCCCATGGTAAAATCATCGCCTGTTGGTTGGGACCTCAGAAAAAGTTCTAATTCATTGCATCCTCTATTTTCTTTCTTAGAGCCTGCCGAACAGAGTCTAAATCTTTTGGAATTTTCTTTTTATCCCTTTTAGAATCTGAGATATTTGATAATTTGTGTCTGAAAAATTAACAATTTTGCCCCTGTACATTCCTATTATACAGGTGTCCAGAAGCTGTGACCACTGACCACCAAATTGGGCTTTGGTAATTGACTAAGCCACATACCCAACCCTGCCCTGCCAACACTGTAATAAATTTGCCTAAATTTTGTATGGAAACTCCGTAAAAGTTTCCGGTGACTCACGCTAACTGAGAAAGCATTACTTAACTCATCAGTGCTTTGTTTAGAGTATTTTTGATGTTAGGATTTTTCCTGACAATAGGGTAATTTTTCGGCACCATAAATCAGTGATTCCAATACAAATATGGTACTTTTTCAACTCCAAGATCAGGGGTATTTTTCATTTCCCGTAACTGGGATGGTGTCAGATAAATTGGGGAGTGCAAGGCCAGGGCATCCACCATTGCCAGTGATTCAATATATTTTAAGTTTTTTTTTAACTGTGTAGGTTCAGTGCTGCGTGCAGGCCCAGTTCCTACAGTGAAAGAAGCAGAATTGGCAGGAGGACTACCTACATCTCGTTGCCTTGGAGCACTAGAGAGCATCCCCCTATCGTGTTGAGATTTTGTACATATATCAAGTACCTAATAGAGCATCTACATCCAAATTAGCTACCAACAGCAGCAAGAATTTCATACTCTGCTCATGCTCTGAAAATACCCTACTCACACACATATATATATATATATATATATATATATATATATATATATATATATATATATATATATATATATACAATACATGAGTTAGTGATATTTGGTATGGCTGGAAACATAGTTCGTTTTACTGTCTGACCAGGTCATTACCTAGTGAGTGAGTGAGTGAGTGAGTGAGTGAGTAATAGATGTTTAACACCATTTCGACAACTAAGGTCATATTCATGACGAGAACTACATTACACAATTTCACAGGAATGTGCCAGTGCCTGCGCATATGTGCACCACACACAACCTGAGGGGATAGGAAAGAGGAGATATAGACCCTTTTAAGTGGGCTAGGGAAGCCCGGTCATTACCTAAAATAGGGTAGTTAAAAAACTTGCCCATATGACAGGGTTGCCAACTCTCATGCAATTGGCCGTACTGTTTACAGCGGTACCCTGTACTGGAGTGTGTGCCAATACGTGAGAGTTGGCAACCCTGATAGGAGAGGTTTGACTGCAGTGTCTGGGGCATTTGGTAAACAGCCTGAACACAGAAAAAGGTAGCTCCCATGCACAACACCCAAGCAGCACACCTACACCTGGTGGATTCCGAAGTTCCTACTGTTGGTCCCTACAAACATGAAACTACCCTTTCTTTCCTCTCCTTCTCAACTTTTTTTTTATTCTATAAAAGGTGTAAATGTGTCTTTCACTTTACAGGTGAGTCGATTGGTGGTATCAGAGATTGTTGGGCGTCAAGGTATGGCAGATCGTGTCGCCTGTATAGAAAAATGGGCGGCAATTGCTGACATTTGTCGGTGTATGCACAACTACAACGGGGTTCTACAGATCTGCGCTGCCTTCGTCAACAGCTCAGTCTACAGACTCAAGAAAACATGGGAGAAACTATCCAAACAAGTAAGTAACACTTTGAACTCAAAAGCTCAAACTATAGAGGTTATAGAATGTTTTTCCAGTAGTTAAAATAGGGCCTACTCGTGCTCCTTCTTGGTACTGTGGGCTCAATTAAACGGCGAGGAGGTTCTTGTCCAATGTCGTTCGCTCCTCTTTCTGTGATTTTTGGGCCCCCATTGACAATTTGGATACTTGATCCACCAATGAAGTAAAGAACACAGATTTGCGGGGAAACCACATAATTATTTTGAGAGATATATATGACTGACATATTAATAGTACTCACAGTTTGTTTCGGCGATGGTGTCTCTCATGGCTTGATGACATCTGAAGACGGTGTGGTCTACTCCAGACACCACGGCGCCCCTCTTAATTGGTGTTCGAACATATTGCATGTAGATTTCTTTGCAATGATTGCTCAAAGGGCACGGTTGTTTATCGTAAGGGAGTGATAATTTTTTAACAACAGGGGGGGGGGAAATTTCGACCCCCCCTCTTGAGGGGGTAAAATTTGTTTGACCCCCCCCCCGTAAGGGACAAAAACCGTGCGTGAATGTCCCCTTTTAGCCTATAGTAACACGCGGGGTTTTCCACTGAAAACAGGTGAAATTATTTTGACCCCCCCCATCAGAGGTATTGAAAAAATTCTGACCCCCCTGGTCAAGGGGTTGAAAAAATTCTGGCCGCTCATAGCCCGCCGACCAACCCCCCTCCCCCAACCTGAAGTAAATGACCTAAGTTTTGATAAGTATTTAGGGAGTGATTATTTTTTAACAACAGGGGGGGGGGGCTGGTGGGTTTGATGGGGGGGTCAGAATTTACAATAAAAAATATTACGTCTCCTATCTGAAATTAACCGTTTTGTTGTTGAAATGGAAGACTGCAAAACTATCTAAAGGACACACTTTAGAAAACGAGTCATAGATAGGGTGTTAAATAGGGCCGCGTGATTCGTGTCCCCGACGCAGATATCCGTAGAATCTACACATGGTGTTTCATATATTTATGTAGGATAATGGAATATAGCATAAATATGGCAGCACAAGGGTGGTATATTGACGAATATTGCACGAGGCCGTTAGGCCGAGTGCAATATCATCAATATACCACCCGTGTGCTGCCATATTTATGCCATATTGCATTTATACCACCTTTTCCTCCATTTTGTATTAATTTCTTACCTGATATCCACAGAATATAGCCACGAGAAGGCATTTTGTAAAAGCAAGCGATACGGCCTGGGTCAGCGCTCTGCGCGAAGCCATTGTTTTGGTTCCTTGCCGGGAGAGGTACCGCTGTGTATACAGTCACTTTTCGTATCGAATCCAACCATGACAAGTTTTCAAATTATAACATACATATCCTTAGATAGTCTAGATGATCCCTCCATATGTATTATGTCCAATATATTCAAAATAAAGGAGAATCCATTGATTTTTCCATCGTAAGCTAGTCGCGGTCAGGCCATTCCCACCCGCCTCCTTGTCCGGCGAAAGTGTGTCAGTGGCCCGGATGTAGATATAGGTCAACTGCTCGTTGTACAAGAAAGACGCTGAAAATTACGGACCGTTTTGGAAAATCAATGGATTCTTATTTATATCGAAGAAAATGGAGAAAATTAGCACGCATTCCTCGTCTATGGATCGAAAACTTCTTGGGATTTCAATATTATAACATGAAAAGCTTGGATTCAGGACGAAAACTGATTGAAAACATACGGCTAGGACTCCAGGTTAGAACTTATTTACCTTCGCATTGGGTTTCATCACCGTTCAGTGTAGCGCAATGGCTAAGGCCTTCGCCTACCACCACTGCGGCCGGGGTTCAATCCTTGTACGAGTTTGGACGATTTTTCACCTTGAAACAATGGCGAGACTAAATTTCTATGTCCGCCAGCGTCTCCCAAAATATTCTAAGTCCAACTTGACCTCGAAAAAGTATATCCAAAAATCCCAAAAATGCACATGTGCGTATATGCTCTCATAATGCACTGGTAGGAGAGGGCATAACAGTAAGGGAGGTGGCAGAATAGTGGTATAAACTTAAATATACATCACCCAGCTACAAATTTGGTATTGAATTAAAGCCAATGAATATGCGCATCTGATGATAATATTCATTATTATATTTATCATTCATATTCATTACATAACCGTCATGTATAATCTAGGGAGCTGTGAGTTTTAGCTCAGCGCAGTCAGACAGTCCATGGCACAATATAGCCTCAGTAGGAGCATTTTGTATCAATCAATCTTAAATTCGGAGGACCCTATAGATGCTACAACAATCTAATTTGGCACGATCATTCTATGAATATAAGGGCATATCAAACCAACTGAACCCTAAAATGATGTGCATAATTCATTCTCCAAGTTAAAAACTATATTTCAAAGGTTCTCACGCCATAGAAAAAATAAGAATTCTAAAAATGTTCATCAGGCCCTGCAAAATTGTAAACCTGTGAGAAGAAAAATGCATCCGCAATATTTTCTATTTCTAGTGATGCACACTCTGGATTTTGAGCACACTTTTAGTCATGATAGTACGTCTATTATATTACATGGTTTTATCTGAAATATACAAATTGAAAGATATCAGAGCACACCTTATCATTGCAAAGAAATTACAAATCTATTTATAGTACATTATTATTATCGAAACTTAAAACTACATAGATTTCCCTCTCCCAGGCTGTTTGCTGCACACATAGTGGTCACTCACTGAGGTTCATGTAGCACTGCACACACTCTATAGGTGCCGTTGACCTCATAGGTCAATGTACCTTGCACTAAGGGCCTTTTTCGGAGATCCTGTCACACACACACACACATATATATATATATATATATATATATATATATATATATATATATAGAGAGAGAGAGAGAGAGAGAGAGAGACAGAGAGAGAGAGACAGAGAGAGAGAGACAGAGAGAGAGAGACAGAGAGAGACAGACAGAGAGAGACAGACAGACAGACAGACAGACAGACAGACAGAGACAGAGAGACAGAGAGACAGAGAGACAGAGAGAGACAGAGAGAGACAGAGAGAGACAGAGAGAGACAGAGAGAGACAGAGAACAGCCAGGACAAAAAAAAAACATTCATATTTCTACCTTTGGACAGCTTCCAAGCATTTCCTAATGGAGATATCATTATTCTGTCTTTTGCATTAGATTAGTGTAGGTCTCTTCTATCTAATCCATTATCACAATGTAATGTGAGACAATTAGTAGTTGTTTTTTTTTCGATGTTACATAGCACCCTATCATGGACATAGTTTCATCATATGCCTATAGTAATCGGACTACTTTCACCAGCATGTGTTTATGCATTAATTTTGTTTGTGCATTTTACCCAGCATAATATCACGGACTAAATCCATCAACTTTCTCTCCCCCTCCCCCACCCCCAAACAGACAAAACAGATGATAGAACGACTTCAGACGCTGGTATCATCCGACGGCCGGTTTCGGAATATGCGCGACGCGCTACACCGGAGCGACCCTCCGTGCATTCCATATTTGGGCATGTACTTGACGGACTTATCGTTCATCGAAGAAGGCACACCCAATGTCACTGAAGACCACCTCATTAATTTCTCTAAGATGAGAATGGTGTGTACAAACAAGTTAATTCAATAGACAGTTTCCCCATTGGATATAATGCAGTTTGTAAAGTGATAGCTGCGATAATGTACTTTCCGTGGGTGCATGGAAACTCTTATGCTTCTTTCCACCCTATAACCAAATGGGAGAAAATATATAGTAGAACTTGGAATCAATTGAATTGTTTTCTATCTTATTTAGGCTTATGAGATTATTATCCACATACACATCGCTTTGTATAAAAAGGAAATGTGTCGGGTATTTGACTAACAAGGTTGATTCTTTTTCTCTCTCCTTTTTTAATTTGTTTTAGATCGCCCATGTAATTCGGGAGATTCAAGTGTTTCAACAGACAGCTTACAGAATAGAGCATCATAAACGGGTAAGGAAATAGTTTCTCATTCAGAAAAGCCATCGAGGGGAGCACGGTTCCGATAGTGTAAAGGGATCCCTAGAAAAATATGGTACGATACAAGACTGATACCAGACCTCTTATCAATACGACACTTTAATGCATCTTTAAAACATACAGTAGGTAGAACTAAACGACCGTGGTGTACAAGGTGGCCGATCCACCACGAGGGGAGACTCCCCCCGAGGGGTGGATCGGCCACCGAGTACACCAGGGGAGTTTAGTTCTATATTTATTTTATGTTTTTAGAGTCTTTAATTAACTGAAAATTAACAAAATCCGTTACCGTATTGCCCCGTACGAGTGGCGGTCCGCCATTTTGAATGTTTACATGCACCCAGAATGAGGCTACGGTACCGGATCGGCCGCTGTGGTGGATCGGCACACGTTACGCCACTGGGGGTGTGCGGATCGGCCCTGCAATGCTATCTCTATGGGAAGAAGTTATTCACATAAAATAAATTTTCTATTCTATATTGAAACTCTATAGACTCGATACACCCAGGAAACATATCTATTGAAATTGAGCAGTTGTAACCCGTGTGATACCTGTGTGTACGCTGCAGGTCACTAACTACCTACTGGACACGACACGGTTGCTGGACGACGAAGAGACGTACAAGGCATCACTGGATATTGAACCCCGTCAGCCCCGCATGTCCGTAAACAACACCACCTCAACGTCGGCGTGTTGAGAGGGCCTGGGATGGTGGGAGCTGCTCAAGCTGCTGCTCGTTGCACCAGTAGCGAGCAGCTCACCTGGTTATGGATACGCGGCAGGCTGAGTCTCTGTTACAGTAGAGCTGCTCTATAACGTGGGGGTGGCGAGGGCCGTGGAGGAGGGCTTCAACCAATGGCTTATATCTGAGCTACTCATCATGACGGAGGTGTAGCCCGGATTAATGGTTGTTTAAGTGAGCTGCTCCCAGTGGAAACATGGATCTGCTTGTCAGAGGACCCCGGTCGGATTCCACCACCTCCATTGGATACCGTATGAGGATCATCACCTACTCGGCTACCATGGTCAGCAGTATCACAAGACTCATGTTGAGCAGATTCCTCCTGTTATCAAAAAGGGAATATATCTGGAGGATTTTGTTGCCTGTTTTCTATTTATTGACTTCAGTTTCACTCTGCTCTTTTTTTTCTCTCTTTTCTTTCCTTTTTTTACATTTTTATCTATCATTGTGTAAAGCTATAATTATCAATTTAGCTTTTTTGTAACATTTACTTATTCTCAGAGAAATGAGATTTGAATGAAACCAGCATAGTTTAATCAAATGGTATTGGTAGTTGGATTAAATGGGCATTGGTATGCTCCATGCTGGTATATTATGGCATACAAACACATTTTCAAAAGCTAAAGTTGTTTGTGGTCAGCATAGCAATTAACCATGCCAATGTGTTTCTACCAGGAGCTAGTGTAATCTGGCCCTAGTGCATAATTTTGTCATAGAAATTGTATAATTATACAGGATATTGAATGTTACCGTTAATGTAGAGTCTTTCAGATATATTTTGTAGTTGTTGTCAAGAAGAAGAAGAAAAAAAATCATATCTGCCACAAAGCTTTTAAGTTGTGATAAGCTAGAATTCAGAGGCAGTCTCTAGAGATGAACATGAAATATGGCTAAGAGTTGGGCTAGGGTTGCTTATAGGATGTATGCATGGGTAGCTGTGTGTAAGTCTGTGTGTGTGTGAGAGAGAGAGAGAGAGAGAGAGAGAGAGAGAGAGAGAGAGAGAGAGAGAGAGAGAGAGGAGAGAGAGAGGGCGCTATTGAAAGGCCTTGTGTATCAAAAGGTTAATAAGGTCAAAGGTTAGCCGTGGCTACAGCCTTCGGCGCCCGGTGCTGGTCACAACCGAAATATTTACTGAAAATAGAGGCAGTTTCTAGAAGCTCACTTTGTGCAGAGTTAGCCACGCCCTGTGGGCGGAGTCTAACTAGTAGTAACTTGGGTGATTGACAAATCAGGTAGAACCCCAAGGCATGGGCAAACCCCGTTGTAAGGGACCATTCAAGAGTCAAAACGAGAAGCTTATTAAGGATACAGGCCGATCATTTTGTCTGTCTATTATGATGAAATCATAAATAAGAGTGTAAAGTGAAACAAGACAGAAACAAAATGGGTATCAGTGTGTATTCACTCAGTTGCTATGTATACGTATTATATATATATATATATATATATATATATATATATATATATATATATATATATATATATTTGAAATGTATGATAGGGGCAGAAAGTAATGAAGTTATCAAGAGAATGATTCTTAGAATTGACCAGAACTGCCAAACCAACATGGAGTAATCCAGTGTACTACTGGGAATATACCGGTCAATTATAAGGGGAAAATATTTGCCGGTGGTATAAATAACATTATGATTGCTTTGGGTTTGACAAAATGCATCTTCCAAACCTTACACTGAGAGCGAATGTTGTGATGTAAGAGAACCCTGTTTATATTGTTATATGATTATGTATGGGCTTGTAAAAGGTTATATCATATTGAATGAAAGGAGCATGGGCGTAATACGGATTTGTACACTAGGCCAAATGGTGGCTAGACATTGGGAGAGCTGATAAGATGAGCTCACCAGCTGTGTTATAAAAAAGACACTTCCGCTTGTCTCATAAATCAACACTGAAGCATTCCTATGAGTTCAAGGGGGAGGGAAATTGGTCCAGTTAACCAATAGTACAAGGAAAATTGAACTCGTGTAGATATGTTATAAGCCTCAGACTTGTAGTTACCTTATTGATTACTATTGTGCAGTGATTAACGGTTCCCCCCTTATAGGCCTTGGTGAAATTGTTGATCAGGGAACGTGCTTATCGTCTTGCCTACCTGGATGGTGGCTATAGAATTGGTTGTACACATTATTGCCAAGGACCTAAGGCTCCCAGAGAACGCCAGTCAAATTTGACAGGAGAGAGGGTAACCATTTAATTGGTGCCCTGGTGTTATGGATCAGTTTTTGGGGTTAAGTTCTTTTTTTCCAACTGGCGGAAAACAAGATTCTACTGGTCTAGAAGTAAGTGATACATTCTATGTTTATGGTATATTAGTAGAATATTCGAAACGATGCTCATCTCTTACAATGATTGCTACCTAGGTCTTGTGAAGAAGACTATTGAGATCTTTATATGAAAAAAAAGACAACTCGCTTTACAAAAATCGGTTGTCCTTCTGTGATGAGTCTAGTGAATGAAAAATAAACACAATTATAAGGATAAATCATTTTTGCTGGTCCCTGCTTCCTCTCTGCTCATAACGTACACAGTGTCCACCTATCATGACATGATCATTTACAGATGTCATAGAGATCCCACTTCTAGGTACCTTATTACATCTTTCCCCATTTCAGTCCATATCTTAATGTTGGCGCTGCCGTCTTTATGATCAGATAATTATGTGCCACATCATTATGCCCTGTGCAGTGCGTCACCATATCCTGTGCCTGTATTCCTCCCTTTACAATGGGACTCTTCCCCAAAAGAAAAGAAGAAAACAGTGTAAACACACCTACATGGTGATCCCATATTTCACAGATGGAATTACACGGATTATGTGGATTAAATCTTTTGAGGTAGAAATTCCTAGCCCCCGTATTTTCTTTTGTGTTGTGGAGATTGCCACTCCTACAATGCGCAGAGAATGTTATTGTACAAAAAGGGTTTGTTCTGAAAATATATATATATATATATCTATATACAAGTGTATGATACAAAATAGAGAAATCAGCTTCTGTTGTATTTTCCATATTGGCACCTTCTTGCCGATGTGTGTATAAATAACTGATCTCTGAAACCTTGTGCGATAAGACGGGCCGTGAATGATTATTGAAGTACATACATCATGATATAATATATCTATATATACATATATATGATACATATATATATTTATACACTCGTTTTTGTAGTATTAATTTAAGTGCTAGGATTTGTTGATAATATATTCTATCCTATATTGTTACAAGATTTAACTCTTCAAGTCAAGGGAAAGAGTCCAAAAGGATAATTTTCCCCAAAGCTAGAAATTATAGAAGGCAGTAAGAGTGCAAGATGTGTTCCATGATATCTACAGACATGATTTTCTGCTTTTGACCAGTTATTCATATTAATCTCTTTGTGAAAGGTTAGCTTCTTTCTGCCTACCAGGTGGTCTTACCATAGTTCGGTCTTGCTGTGGAAATTTATTTTGTATCCCCATGTGCAGAGTACCTACCATAAAGACTTTACTAAGAGAAGGTGGCCAAAAGCAAAGAAAGGTTATTTTATCTTTATCATGATAACGACGTGTTTACAATATGATTTCTTCAAACTAAATGAAACGAGCTAGTTCCTTTTGTGCAATAAATGTCTCTTCGCTTTTTCTCGCTTTCTGGTGTCTAAACTGTGTTTATTTTTTTCGGTTTGCGTCTGTCATGAAAAGTACGCTATTCTAAAATAAAATGATAACTTACCATTGTTGTTTGACCTTTTTTTATTTGATTGCTCAAAACCAAGAAGTACAATATGTCATGATCTACCCGATCAATTTCCAATGGGATCCGTCCAAGCAGAGAAGCAATACCACTAGTTTAGCAAAGAACACTTTAACATACACTGAAAACCTATAACTGAAAAGACCCTCAAATTGATGGGTCCTGGGGGGAGTACTGGGTCCTCAAATTGATGACCTAAAGTTCTCATATTGATGGCCCAAAGTACTCAAATTGATCACTTTTCATGGGGAGGCAATGCAAACAATATGACGGGTCTAGGTAACCAATAGGTTTGCTATAACATTTATTCTTTATTTTATTTATTGTAATAGTGTAAGTAGACTAATCTTAGAATCACCCCCATCCCAATTGCCAGGGCTTTATTAGGGGTGTTGTTCCTTTTGCGAGGCCCAGTAAATACATGCCAATCAGTTGACGGCCAATCCGTGCACTTCTATTTATGCCTTTAGACACGCAAAATATGTTCATGCATGCATATAGCCCATATAGCCCATACCTTCCCCTGAATTATTTGTGTGAGAATATCTTGAGGTGTGTCCTATCCACAATGCATATAAATGGCTATTGCAACTTTTGTGGTGGGGGGAAGTATATCACTTATCAGTGAAATCAATTATAAGATGACATACAGTGTAAAACAAATTTCACCACAGCATAGTGGAGCCATCTGGTGGCAAAATGTGGTGTCTTCAAAATGATGACCCATCCTCAAATTGATTGCTTAGGGTCATCATTTCTGAAAGACTTTCTCGTCAGCTTAAGTTTTAAGTATATTATTCGTCATGTTGGCATTACCCACTTACCACATAGACCTGTGCAGGCTGTCAACATACACACACACAATATATATATATATATATATATATATATATATATATATATATATATATATATATGTGGGTAGATGAGGGGAAAGGGCCCTCCCTGCGGGATTTTGAGAACTGGTTTAGGCCACTAGGGAAGTTACAGAGGCCACAAATGTGAAAAATAGACCAAAAATAGCTCTTATGTTACAGTCAGCACCTAGACTAAAATCTTAAAACTAACAATAAATGGAAGAATCAAAAATAAAAATTAAAAAAAAAAATTGTGCCAACCCCCAGCATAGGGGTGTTGTGCACTGAGTGAGTTCTTGAGCCCGACTGGTGAGTCATTTGAAATCGTGCCATTATATAGTCGGGGGTAGCTTTGCCATTGTTACCAATAGAGCGTTGTATTGTTGGGCGCTGCAAGTAGTCCCTGGCAGGCGGATCACTCGCTGCTGTTAATTATATGTATATACACAAGTGTATATAGTCCCATAAGTTAACTAGGGGTGACTACATATACCGGTTAACTACTACCGGTAGATCAATATACTCTAGTTAGAATAAATAGGTAGTTACCGGTATATTAATATTATAATATATTTTACACGGTTGCTATGGCTACCACAAGTTCTATACAAGACATGTGTTTGGTGGAATTGATCTGAATATACAAACTGGCCAACCACCCGGCAAACAGATGGGACATCACGCAGTAATAATTATTATATATTAATCACTGGTAATACATCAAGTTTCAATAGCTCAGACTTTGAATCATGTAGGTATTTATACACACATTTCGACTTCCAGTTAGAACGCCTCATGATATCCTCTACAGACAGGCCTATTGACTTTAGGAACGTTGCCCCACCATGACGTAAGGAGTGGGTACTAACATTCTCATCTACTAAGCCAACTTTGACTGACAAAAATTTCAAACGCGCGTTCACATATAAATATGTCAAACATTTGGTCTTACCATCGATGGGATAACTGAACAGTTTCTGATTAACATTACCATTAGCAGATTGTATCAACTCTGTCAAAATTTTTGCTGGGCAAAATGTTGAGGTATCACTACGCTGGAGATATATGTCCTAGGGATCATGGCCAAACTGGTCCGTTTTCGATGTCCTAATGTGAAGTTTTACATAATCATTAGTTAATCCTTTACCCTAAGTGAATGTATAGAGTTCACTTTGTGGCAACACCTCAAAACTGCCCTAAACAGTACAAGAATGGCACACCAAAATATCCTATGCAACCTCAGTGTCATATTCAGGGTTGACAATATTACACACATGTCAACAGTGGTAATTGGGTATTTAACAACTTTGGTTAAACTTTGACAGTGCTCAATACTATCTAGTCTTTTTTAGGATAAAACTACTACTGTAGTCTGGGTGACCATGCAACTTCTGAAAATACCATAGAGCAGAAATATAATTACATATTGACACCGGCGTCATCTTATCAGCAAGATATGTGGCATACAAAGATGCCTGAGATGGTAGGCATGGGTATAATTTAAGGGTAATTTTTTACAAAATTTTTTATACCTTTTAAACTGCTGTTTTCTGGTTTTTAGAGTTGTCATGGCAACACCCGAATTCACAAACTTTTTCTGTTTTCTTAATAGTGACCTCATTCTGGGATCTGAAACATTTAAATACACATATTATTATCAGACAAAGTTTTTTCACACTTGGCAAGAACATTTTTGTAATCTAACCTCAACGATTGATCTGCAAGAATATTGTCAGCAGATTTAATTTAATATGTTGAATAAATGTCGATATTGTACACAAAGCAAAGCCAAAAGATTTCTCCAAACCACTCCATACGCAGAGGGTTTTTACTCCGGCCTGTATTCAACATTGTCAAGACTTGCATATAGTCTGTGATAGCATCCAAGCAACAATTTTAAACAAAGGACCCCATCTTTTAAGACCTGCCAAAACGGGCCACAACTCATATACATTTATGTTCCTATCATGAACAAAAATGTTGTCACATTTAGGTGGGGGAACCCAATGGTTCAACCCAATTTTTGACCTGTCAATATTGCTCCAAGACCCATATAAAAAATCTGAGCCACACCAAGCTCCATAACCTTTAATGGAAGCATCAGACACTATTGGTTTATCCAGTACATCGTTCAGAATTAAACTTCTACAATTGAATACTTTACAAAAGTCCTTCCACCATAGGAAATCCTTGATTATACCTGGATTTTTAGCCTTAGCAATTAAATCAAACACTCACCTACTGAAAGTACGGCCTCCTCTAACCACTTGAGAGCAAAATGACATTAAGCCTCCAATACTTTGTAAGGTTTTTTTACTGGCAAATTTCCTACCGATGCAATCATCTATGGCAACAGCTAACTTGTCAACTTTCTCTTTTAGCAATGATTATTCCATTTTATGGGAGTCAATGTTGATTCCCAGAAATACATATGACCTGCTAGGACTAGTAACTTTTTCTTTAGCGATCCTAAAGCCAAAATACTCCATTATTTCTTTTAATAGATTCCTTTGACGTAGACATTCCTCTTCTGAGTTGGCAATGATGATGTAGTCATCTAAATATTTAACTAACCTGTCAATGCCATAAAAATTAGTAACTTTTGCCAAAAAGTCAGAAATTTGGTTAAATATATATGGAGCACATCTAAGACCGAAAGTTAGTCTATTACTCTGGTAAAATTTAGGACCATCTCCCATGTCCCAAGAAAAACCCTGAAACTCCTGGTGTTCAGCATGAACACTGATTGACCTATAAGCAGATTTTAGGTTAACGACGCTCATAAGATCGTTTTTGTTCAACATTGCCATAACAGAATTTATGGATTTATATGAAAAAGGTTCGAATGTTGTATCCATAAAATTATTTATACTTCTTTTTTCCAGCATGCTACAATCCGTAATTGGTCTCAGTTTACCATTACTCTTTGGGACATCACCAAGGGTGAGTATGCATCTAGGTTTGGAGGTTACTTCAACAACTGAACGATCCTGTAATTCCTCATTTAAAATTGCACACATTTCTTGTCGTAAAAACACCTTCTTGTCGTAAAAAAAAAAGACATGCCAAGTGATATGGCAATATTTGGGCCCTATGGCCACCAATATAATGTTCACAGTGACATTTACCATCAATATAACTTTGATAAATGTTAACATTAAAGTTTCCCTGATGTTTGACATCAAATATGGGGTAAAAATCACCAACATTTGGGATACTTTTAGAATAACTTGGGTTTTCGCAGCTGGCAAATTGAACAAGTCTACACTATCTGAGACTGGAAAAATTTCATCAATATCATTAACTGTGGGCAATTTGCCAACCATAAAATCCTCTAACCGAGGGTCTACCACAACTCCCTCCCCCCATTGCCAGCTAAAATGGGGGCAGGACCCTCCCCAGAGGGAACCCTCTATTTGTCAGTGTCAGTTCTTGAATACTTGTCAGCAGAGTGGCTGGTAGATTCACATGTACTGCAAATATGCCTATATCCGAATTCTCTACCATTTTGAATGCTTTTATGTCCTTCTTATCTGCTCTATCTTTTACACTTTTATCATAATTTACCAGCGAGCTCAGAGTATAGATCTTAGTGGCAACATCTCAATATGATCCAACATAAACCTGATGTCTGCGCCTTCTTCATACTTGACATTTACTAAACGAATGTTGACAATCAATAAACGCTCAGTTTTTTGCTTGTGACCCAGAAAATTCTTTTGGTCACCACACCCGAGGCTTTTTGGTCCTACATCTGGATCCTGATCTTGGGACTGAGGAAGAACTTGTGGAGCTTGCACTTGACCTGCTTTCTCGATCGGTAGTTTTCTCAGTGGTAGAGGGAGAAAGATTATCTAACTTTGTCAGAATTAACTCCAGGGACATCTCAATTGTCTCGGTACAGGATTTCAGCTAAGCTTTATCATCGATGGGCATTTGGTCGATGGGAAGCCCTGTAACAATGGGCAGAGGAGGCACCTGCCCCCTGCTCGACCTCCTGCAACCACCCAGGGATTCTGTGTCAGGCCCCTTAATCAACCTTGGCATGCTTAAAAATTAAAAAAATTGTGCCAACCCACAGCATAGGGGTGTTGTGCACTAAGTGAGTTCTTGAGCCCGACTGGCGAGTCATTTGAAATCTTGTTGTTATATAGTCAGGGTAGCTTTGCGATAGTTACCAATAGAGTGTTGTATTGTTGCACACTGCAAGTAGTCCCTGGTGGGCGGATCACTCACCGCTGTTAATTATATGCATATACACACAATGATGAATATATACAAATGATGAATGAGTTGGGTACTAAATAGTCGAGATTAACAAGTATTGTTAAAATAGTCACTACCAGGAGTTAGAGAACAGGGAATGTCTATAAGGGAACATCATGTATACCACAGTCTAACGAGATTATCTGGTTAAAAATCCTTTTGTGAAATCCCTTATACTGACCTGGTTTATTTATTGCAGACTTTTAGGGGGCATTACATAACAACTGGTACCCATCATGCTGGTTGTTATCGGTGCTTATCTCTCCAGGCACCGGATCAAGCAATGCTGCCCCTTTTAAGGATCCCAAAACCTCGGTATAGCGAGACATGCAGAGCGATTATTCCACGTACTTATGATGCCAATAATCAATCAAGCAGGTTAAAGACAAGTTTTATTCTATTAAGGTGGGTCGGTCCCATTTAATCAAAACTCGTAGAAATCTTTTAGAAACCATTTTAACCCCTCCCCCTGTTTTTTGGATTGTTTTTTTTGTGTTGTTTTTTTTTGCCAATTTGGCAAAACTGAAGTTATATATGGAAAATCAATTCCGTCATTACGGACCTGATCCTCCCTCCTCCCTCCAGTATGACGTCTTTTGTGGATGGCCCCTAGGCACCAGAGAGGTGTGAGCGCTTCGTGTGCCCCCAAGTGTTATGTCAAGAGGTAAGGGAAACCGTACTGCCACCCTTCCCACACACAATGTACCCCTGGAAAGGCATACTCCACACTTGTATTTGGGAAAAATAGTTTCCATGGCAACCCCTTTATGGAAGAACCCTAAAACTTATGACTCATCAAATATTTGTGTGCAACCCATGCATTAGACATCAGAACAGCATACATTTCTACCGAGTGCTCAACACTTCAGCTTATGGCGAGAAATCATCAATGTGTGTGGTGCACATATGCGAGGGCACCGACACATTCCTCTGTGAAATTGTGTAATGTCGTTCTCGCCATGAATATGACCTTAGCTGTCGAAATGGCGTTAAACACCTACCGTAATCTCCCACGTATAAGGCGCACCCCGCGTATAAGGCGCACCTAGAGTTTTAGAATATGGTCAAAAAGATAAAAAAATCATAATTTCTCTTCTACTGAATGGATTCTCAAAATTCAAAAAGCTATGTGTTGCTTGGACCCCCAGGACCCCACTGGACCCGATATGCAGCAGATGCGGCCATATGGGAGTGTAATATATCAAAAGAAAGGTGTTGGTGTCCCCCTTGTGGATCCAGGTAGAACTAAAACCCCGCGAAAGATGCGCCTTATACGCGGGAGATTACGGTATTACTCACTCACTCACTCAGAAATCATCACATTCCAAGCAAGGACCGCCTACATTAAATTTACCCTCCTTGTTTCAAGTATGGCTCATTGTTGAGCATCCCTGGTTCGGCCCGTAAGATTCAAGATAGCGGCCAATATGTGTATCATCGAACTTTTGAAGCATTGCAATGAATTCCTAATGTTAGAAAACATCAGTGCTTACTGTTAAATCATACAGGGTTCTGCTCCCGAGAACAAGATAAGATATAGTCTATGTGGAACATTATTGCGCAATACAGATTTCGCCCAGAATTCTTGCTTTCACCTTACAGAAGATTGCTCTTCTTGGGATCAACCCAAATTGACTCCACTGGTTTTATATAAACTGAGCCGTCCTCTGCGGCCAACACCTACGGATTATGCTTCAGGTTATATAGTGGCTAGGTATCTATAACCTATGCCGTCCTTATCAGCTGCTCTGGACCTTGTACCTTTCAGATCACCAAGCACTTTACTGGCTAAAATATATTGTTTATGGCATATCAGCTAGCATTGTCATCTGTTTGGAGAGTGAGGACCTACAGGTAGGATATTGCTGGCTACAAATAAGGTATACTATATTATGCAAATCGTGTAGATGGGTGGATGACTGTTGAAAGAGTAACCATATAGGGCCAATAGCCTCTACACTGACCGCATTGCTATCAGCTCTATAGGTTTCCATCTAGGCCGACTGTCATACGGATCTACCTCTATAGATCGAGTCATTGACACATAAATAGTTTACCGCCAGATACTATACTGCCAAGTTTAATCAACCCAAGAGATTTTATTATACAAAAAGACAATGTCAGCCTACGACCAAGACGAGGAGAGAGCAGCTGTTGTCATTGACAATGGTTCTGGTATGGTAAAGGCTGGATTTGCCGGTGATGACGCCCCCCGTGCCTGCTTACCGGCCATAGTGGGCAGGCCCAAGTACCATGTGAGTTGATATACTTTATTCCTATAAGTGGCACGGTTAAAATGTCCTCCATGCAGTTCATAAGCCTACTGGATTCTTATCAGACTGTATAACACCTTTTAATAAAAAGAGTTGTCAATAATGGCAATGACATCTTTTCAGCTACAACCTGAATTTGATCAGGATGATAAGGGTACTACGGAGCCCTGGAGAGGACATCTGTTTTCTACATATTTTTATCTGGAGTTCGTTTCCGCAACTTCTTTTTTTGTTTCCACAACTTTTATTTTCGTTTTCGCAACTTATACTTTTGTCTCCACAACTAAATAGTTTTTCTTTGTGCATAGTCAATCAATTCTGAATGTTTAAGTTATGAAAACAAAATATAAAGTTGTGGAAACAAAATGTTTACTTGCGAAAATGAAATATAACTTGCGGAAACGAAAATAAAAAGTTGCAGAAACTAAAGTAAAACTTGCGGAAACAAAAAAAAAAGGTTGCGGAAACGAAAATAAAACTTGCCGAAACGAAAATAAAACTTGCCGAAACAAAACTAAAACTTGTGGATACAAACTCTAGAAAAAAGTAAGTAGAAAACAGTTGTCCTTTTCAGGGCTCCGTAGGTTTCAGTATCGTAGCTATGTGTACCTGCGCGGGGAATGTGACCTTTGACACCCAGTAAAAAGCCGGATTATAGTGAGGGGCGTTGCAGCAAATGACGATTGGGTCACTATCACCCATTCATGGACCCAAATAATTAATAAGCAACATCATACTCATAACACTAACATGGGCATCAGCCTCTGGAAAATGGTTAAATTATCTCATGTAGATGACTAGAATAAGATTTTAACTTGAATGAAAATAATTTTTATTGCAATTCCATGAATAAAGACTTTCTTTCCTATCAGAAGGTGCATGTTGATGCAGTCAGACATAATACTTTGATAAGATGTGCTTTTCTTTTAGTTTGACGTGCTTTCACAATATCAGAAAGTTTTTTTTTATTATCTGTAGCTAGACACATTTTAAACACAAGTGTGTTGTCCTTGTGTCAACATTTCCCGAATCCGGGACCTCTCTAGTGAGGTTGTTTCCTTGTATTCCTAAATGAAACATATTGAAAAAATCTTCAGGAGATAATCGTGGGAATGGGCAGCAAAGACAGTTACGTGGGTGATGAGGCTCAGGCTAAGAGAGGGATGCTCTACCTCCGCTATCCCTTAGAGCATGGCATCGTCACCAACTGGGATGACATGGAGAAGGTTTGGTATCACACTTTCTACAATGAGCTGCGCGTTGCTCCGGAGGAGCAGCCAGTGCTACTCACAGAGGCTCCACTCAACCCACATGCTAACAGAGAAAAGATGACTGAGATCATGTTTGAGAACTTCAGTGTGCCGGCGTTCTACGTGCACATCCAGGCAGTGTTGTCTCTGTACTCATCTGGGAGGACAAGCGGCATTGTGTTTGACTCAGGAGATGGTGTCTCTCATTGTGTGCCCATTTATGAAGGTATAACAGAATATCGTTCAAGATTATGATGATGAAATACTTTATCATCGTAGGGAAACATAGGGAAATCATTCTATAATACACTTTTCTTTATGACTTTATCGCACTAGACCACATGTTATTATTGATTTCAAAATTGACAAGGCTCCCTATATAGTACATTTATTTCCATATGAGGAGTAGCCACCCATATTGATTAGTATAAGGATCTAAAGGATCGTAAATTCATTTATTACATAGTAGAATTTCCTGTCCCATGACAGGATACCATATCCCCAGCTCCGTTGGGCGTTTAGATCTGGCTGGGAGGGATTTGACAGATTACCTCGAAAGAATCCTTACGGAGAGGGGAGTCAGCCTTACAACTTCATGTAAGTATATTTTGCTAGTACAAGTTAGTGATAACACAAAACACAAAGTCCTCCTAAAATAAGGAGATCTTCCTTTCCCACGATAGGGCAAAATCAATTTACTCTCTCAAAGTAAGCTCCACAATTGTACATATTCATTTTTTGTGTGTGTATATAATATAATGGCAATAACATCTTTTCAGGAAATAGTTTACCCTTTCAGTAACACAGTGCAGAAGGTACTAGGATAATTGATAGTATCTCTACTGATTTCAGTAATGCTAAGCTGTTTAGGTGTCGTGTACAATATGTACAATCATCTGAACTAGTAACTGTAGGCTGACATGTTATGCTTGTGAAATCCCCATATATACATGATATCACTGCATAAATATGTACATAAATTCTTTATTGTTTTGTGATCAGTGGTGATACAACCCATATTAATTTTCTCCAGCTGAGAAGGAGATTGCTCGGGATCTGAAGGAAAATCTGTGTTATGTGGCCCAAGACTTTGATGAGGAGCTGGAGCTGGCTGCCCGCAGTTCTACAGTGGAGAAGTCGTATGAGTTACCAGATGGACAGAAGATAACCGTGGGTGACGAACGGTTCAGGTGTCCAGAGGCACTCTTTAACCCTGGTCTATTAGGTATGGTATCCATGCTGTATAATCGGGCCTATAATAAGTTTTCCTTTTCTCTTCACCAGTATCTTACCAAAATGATTATCACCCCTAAAAATAAAAGACAATTATATTATGTACGCGTGGCTTCTTATGATATTTAATGTCAGTGACCTCAATTGGAAAATCAACGGTTTATGCAACAACAGTGCATAACGAAGTGTGGCAAATACCCAATAGCGTTTGCAATGATTGGTTTTTATTGACAGATATTCTCATAGCTTTTAAATGAAGCCAAGTTGACCAGGTCGAGCGATCACTGGTTAGTAATAATGAGATTAAAACAACACATATTACACAATTACACTGCACTGTAATATAGCATTTACTCGGGTCATTGGTTATTTTGATGTCAATTAGTTAATCACCAATCTATTTTCTTAGTTAAACGAGGCTGCATCTTGCAGCTCAATATTCATTTCATGCCAGTTTTTTAAACCTTCTGTACTGGGGGCTTATAAATGTCCTTCAGCGTTGTTGTGTTTTCATTTTCACTTTATATTTCGCATCATCAGGTATGGAAATAGGAGGTATACACGAGGCCACCTTCAGGTCCATAATGAACTGCAGTATTGACATACGCAGTGAGCTGTTCGGCAATGTTATCCTCTCAGGAGGCACCACCATGTTCCCAGGTAAGCGCATGTATAAACATGTATGACATCGTGAGTGATGCCCTTTCTTTTCTTTTCTTTTGCAATAAAGACGGGAGTGGACGGGGGTAGTCGAATTCTCTATGCACAGGTATGTTACTTATAAATCTGATATGCGAAAATACGACCCTCCCCCCCCCCTCCTAAAAAAAGGGGGAGTTAAAATCTCCGCGTCTTCGTTCAGGCATAAAAATATCTTTTCCCCAAAATGCGACCCCTGCCCTGCATGTAGTCAAAATGGATGCATCCCCTATCAGGTAAAGTGTAGATTCGTGGTATGAATAACAATTAAGAAGATTTTATTTGAAGGTTACTTCAGTTTATCCATTTTAACATTTTCGAAAACTTGATGGCTTTTATTGCATACCCTGTCATCTAACCAAATGCACTTTATACATGTAATATAGGTATACGTGACCGAATGCAGAAAGAACTGGCTGCATTGGCGCCCTCCACTATGAACATCCGTGTGATTGCTGCCCCAGAGAGAAAGTATTCAGTGTGGATTGGAGGCTCTCTCCTAGCCTCACTCTCTGGTTTCCAGGAAAATTGGATTACAAAGAAGGAATACGAAGAGAGCGGGCCGTCCATCGTGCACCGAAAGTGTATTTAAATCTGACATTTAGGTCCTATAGGCTGTGTTCTATTTGTATTTCATTGTATATAGTTTGTTATTTCATGTGATTGTGTTTTGAGAATATCGTATTTAATGTCATTATAAACACTATGAAGGGTAGACTGCATATAGAACTACATGTACATACCCTCCTTGGTTATACATTCATGAGACTCGGTGAACATAGATGGAACCGGCCAAGACATCATTCCATGCCATCTTAAGTGTCAAATCCATGAAGACGCATGAGCCTGCGTGCGACGTAAACACACTCATGCGTCTCGGTGGATTTGGCACTTAAGTGTTGTGATAGCAGTAACAGAGGCACCCGTCCTAAACTGAAATGATATACACATGTACCTACCTATTATAAGCTGATCTGTATTATAGGTGGCCTATGTCCACCCAGCTCTCGGGACACGCAAGTAAATCCAAGAGGTAGTGTAGTTGAAGTCCTTTATTCCAATGATCAGTATGTATACATCACAACATCCAAGCAGCAATAGACACATAACGATCTTCTACCTAGGGTTTAACAACTTAACTCTCTTCACTCACAATTAACATCTAATTCCACTTAGATATGCCGTTCTTATGACGAATTCAAAGAGTTATGTGGGACAAAACACACAGTGTGAGCATTGGTTATGATTAATGTCTCCAGACAATGGTCGCTGGATGGTTTGTGATGGGCATGCGCCCAAAATGTACATAATAGAGAGAGAGAGAGAGAGAGAGAGAGAGAGAGAGAGAGAGAGGGTGAGAGAGAGAGAGAGTCGTGTCGTTTAAGCAAGCAGGATATATAAACAAAAAACAAACCTAAGACAAGATCTTCATATTTACAAACTAGGATGGCCATTGCAAGGTTACTCTTCTACCTGACAACAGCCCTTGAGGGACAGGCATTGGAATTGTTACCTTTAAGACACTGTACCAGGACTGGCAGGTTAGGTTTGAGATGGGTTTGCCTTGAGTATTAATTTTAATGCTGCTTTATTTGGAGACCACATTTTCCTGTGTGTTCTGTGGTGGTGACTGTGTCATTTTCTCATATTTGTCTCATTACATTTGCACTAATTACCAGAGGGTAAATTCCGCCTATAGCTCAATAGTCTTTAGGTTTAATATAGGTGGTTTAGTTCATAATGCTAATGCGATTTAAGAGTTCACTGGGTCTTAAATGTAGGGGGTGATTCCCCGTGTTATTACACCTACGTCTTTGAGGATTGTCAATAAAAAATCAATAAAGTTAAGACTGCGTTATCATTTATTAATCAACACCTTTTTATCTTCAAAATGATAATAAAGTTGGGTATATCCGGCTTTAAGTACACGTATAGACCAAATGGGCCGCCTTAGTGGTCCAATACCACATCCCCGAACCACATGTTTAGACGTCATGTCTTATTTGTATCCTATATGCATGTGACCCTAATTCAATTTGTCACCAACAGTGTTACCTTTATATCTTTTTTCATTATCATTCCTTTATGGACCCAATATCCCTGAATGATTCCTTTATCAGATAAAGCTCACTTACTCTTTAAACAATGTAAATCATACGTGTCAATATCAGTCTTGTTTTGTGGGGACCAAAGGTAGACCTGTCTAAAAGTACCAGTCGTACAGCCTGTTGCACAGAACCTAAAGTGTGGACATACACGAACCTGCCGTGTAATCATGATAAGGACGAGATAAGAACACCTGTGGTGTAGATCCCATAGCGCTTTCCTCGAGTGTGTTTTAAACTGAAACATTTACTCTAGCCCTCTTCCTATCTGGGCCATCATAAGGTGGTAATTGCACTGTAAAAAGAATTTGTAAAGTCCTATCCCTAACTTTGCTGGAAATAGGGTGACTAAATAATGCGTATAAATTTCCAGCTTTTAGATTTTTAAGTTTTATGCAGCTTTAAAATATATATACACTGCAAAAAAACACCGTACTTGCTGATGACGTTATGGCAATAAAGAGTTTAAAACTGTTCAAAACAAGAAATGTCGTTGAAATAAATAAGCAAATGTCCACGACCCGTGAATAATTTCGCATCGTATTCACAGAGGTGAGGCGTCCGTATTCAACGAAGCCGTTATACGAGGTGAATACGATGCAAAATTATTCACGGGAGTGGACATTTGCATTTATGCCATGGCCCACGGGTTTAAAATGCTTTTAAATAAAGGATTTCAACAATATTTACTGGTTTTGAAGGCATAGACTCATCCCGGTTTGTTTTCATCCACCATGACACCTTGTTCGACGAAGTAGGTCACGTGATACGGAGCTAGCCGCTACTTTTAGTTTCGATATGAATGTTCCTTGCACAGGGCAATAGATTCTTTTTTAACATGGCGCTAACACTAAGATATACGTTAAACAATTCATAACATATTATTTAACTATTTCAATCATTCTTTTTTGCGTAAAACTTCTAATAACCATACCTAAATACGAAACTAGTTAACTCTGTATAAATTTCAAAATGGCGCCGCAGAATATGCGAGGATCGTATTCCACCCCCCCTATTGAATACGGCGTAAGTAGTACTAATCTACACTGCAAAAATGGTGTTTAGATTTTAAACATGTTAGGTCTAAACATGTTTAAAACCTAAACATATTCGTCAATTAGGTGTCTCATCAACTACACATTTAGGAAAAGAACACTTTTATTCTAAATACATAAACATTTTTGCTAAACATGTTTAGATGTTTAGAGTTTAAACACTTGAATACTAGGTGTTTAGATTTGAACATCAATATGTTTAGATATGTGGATGTCAAATCAACACCAGGTAGCAGCACTACCTCTCAATGGACTATCTGCAAACAGTTATAATCAATTGTTGTGACAATACTCCCCAAACCCCTTGTGTATCATAGTGTCATTTCATTGAATGTCATGAAAATAGAAACAGCAATAGAAGATTGGCTAAATTCAACTTACACCACCATTATAACCCTAAATTAATCAATGAGTTCCATGACTGACACCTTTTTCATGTTATTTTGTAACAGATAAAGCAATGTCGTTCCTGCCAAGCTGTTGTACTTTCTCAAGTCTCTCATTCTAATGCAGTGTGTACATGTAAGTGTATATAGCTGTGGCTGACATCTTGGGAGATTTTGCAGAGTACAAACCTGATGATGGCTTCCAATAAATGAGAAAACAAACAAAAAACATTCCTTTATTTTTTAATGGATACATGTCTGCAAACCCTTACTTCCCACCAAATAACTTAAACATCTAAACACAAAAATTCATAAACATCTAAATGCAAAATTTCATTGATAATCTAAACACAAATTTTGAACCTAAACACCTAGAGTTCTAAACACTTGAGCTAAGCACATTGTTTGGCTAAACATGTTTAGGAATTTAATGTGATTACATAAACGTTGCAAGAATATGTTTAGAATTGTGTTTAGGATCTAAACACCATTTTTGCAGTGTATAGTGTCGTCAATATTCGCCATGGCATAATGACAGAATCCTCACCCCGAAGTTGCCAGAGGTCTTTATTTTCACAGATATTCCTTGTACATTTGTGTACCACCATGCTACCACCTGGGGCTTCTTGAAAAACTGTACTGGTTCCCTGCTATAGAATAATGGTGGTTCACTGTTCAGTTTTACGAGGATCCCTGGTAGATTCAACAGTGAATGGTCCAAAGTTGCATGGTTCATGCAATTGGTCAATCCCTGTGAGCAGGAGACTCAGTATGACTTTTACCATGGGAAGGGCATTAAGGCACCCAAATACACAAAATAATAAAGTTCTATTATTTAAACTAAACAATGCTAATCACTATCTTCTATGTACATGCCAAATTTCCCCATCTGTGATCCAATTTATAGCACCAGTTGTGATAATGTGGTATATTTTGGGCTTATTTTTTATTCTATTTACTTTATGAACCGGCCACAGTAAATGGGAAGTGTATGAGGTTTGACAATATCTTTTACTATTTCATAAACAGGGACATGAAACATTAGATACAAGCATGAAAATGAGTAATCATCTGAGTATAAAGTTAATTCATCAAAACTGACTAAAGCATAGTATCACGCACATTAACAAAATAATTAGAAAACCTTGAGTGTCTTCTGTTAACCACACGTGCCACATGAATTGATTGCTCCTGCGGTTTATTATAACAATTACGGGAAATATTTTACCCTTTCAGTAACACAGTGCAGAAGGTACTAGGGTAACTGATAGTTACCCCATCCAACATGACGGATCTTATATGTAGTATAGAGAACTAAAAGGGGAGAGTAGTGTAGAGAGGTTTTGATATTTTTTTCCGTTCTAGGTTAAGCAGTTTGTTTACAGAAACAAGTACCAGGCTAACTTCATTAGGAGTTACCCTAGTACCCAACTTTACGTTTTGGTTAATTTCTGCATAACCCAACTAATGTAGTGACCCCAGGTCTTGTCTCCATAAGTATCCATGCCCTAGCTAAGGGAGTGGTCATTATTTATCAAATGGGGTTCGAGGTAGTGGGTTCGGGGTGTAAACACTTTTAACCACTTTTGAAGGAGGAGATTTACCCCCTTTTTAGCAAAATAGTCTGCATGCTTCTAAATATCAAAGGGGCGTGAAAATTTTCCAGGGCACAAAAAATTTGGACTACCATTGAGGGGGCATAAAAAATTTCCGGGCATCCGCTGGAAAACTCTCCACCCCCCTGTTAATAAATAATGACCACTCCTGAAGATTCATTTACACTACCATGAAGAAGAATATAGTGTATCAAAATTGTAGAATGCGAAAGGTTTCAGTGAGAAATACAGCTTAAATCGGCAATTATCTACATTTATGTTCCCAAATCAAGGTTAGGTTGCTTTATGCCTTGGTATTTCGCACAGAAAATTCCAGGACATTATGGTAGGGCGTGTTTCCAGAGCAATTCTTTTGTGAAGAAGATCCTATCAAAAATCAGGATTCTGCACAGTTTACGAGCAACCCTGTCTAGATATATGGTCTATGGAAAGTTTTGCAATAAAACAGTGTCCTCGTTTGCATTATCTCCTCTGTCATTGAAATTCTGTTGGGCAACTGTCTCCGCAGCCGGATAAGGATGATTCTGGACATTGTGAGCAGCAACCCCATCACCCCCCATTTTTTTCACGGGTAGATTGTATTCAAGGTTATCCCAGAACCTGCTGGAGTCATGCTCAATGTATGTATGCCGTTTGAAGTAAGCCTGAAGTGTATCATCCAGGTAACTGAAGTTAATGTCTCCATATTTAATGGTAAGTAAACGATGAGTTCCTTCATTGCCATCATGTTCTAGTGCAACAGTAAACTCCCACATACACCAAGCACTGTCAATGAATTCCTTAGAGAACACAACTAAAGTTCGTTTACTTTTTAGTATGCACTCCTCAATACTGACATGAATTGGCTGTCCAGCCAGGAAATGGACCCGATGAAAAGCTACCTTATATCCCTTTTGCTCAAGCTCAGAAATAATGTGCTGTTCTACAAAATTCTCATTTTCATTGGCATAAGAGACGAAAATGTCAAACTCTTTATTTTCTCCTTCACATTCATCAGAGTCAAAAGGATGCCAGTGAATTTTCTTGTAGACCCACACTCTATACTTGGAGATGATGCCAACTGGTGTCACTATCAGTACAAGGCACAAAATCACTGTCCCACCCACAGATACTAAAGAAGCCAGTAATACTTTATCTAAAAGCATTCCACAAATCAGCTGTTCATCTGTGAGACTTAATAAATTAATGTTTGCCAGATTTGCTGGTTCATTGCACAAAATACCTTGATTGTCTGATATTACATTCTTCACTACATTCATCCAGTTATTGGTCTCCTTGGCATGGCAGTCACACCTCCAGTTGTTTGCCTCCATGCGTAAATCTGTCAATGTAGTAATATTGATGTCACTCACATTTGATGGGAGGTACTGCAGTTTGTTATGATCAAGATATAGAACATCTGCTTTAGACAGAGCACTGAAGGCAGAAAAGGAGATATTTCTTATCTTGTTATAACTGAATATAGCTGTCCTTGTATGTTCAAAGTAACCTCTGTACTGCACACTCTTAATCTGATTGTTAGGAAAACTCAGCAGATATGTGTAATTTCTCTTTGGTAGACTTGGTAATAACTTTGGTAGTTCAGTCAGGCCTGACTCTTTGCAGCTGATGGATATGATCATCTGATTGGGTTGATGGATACATTCACAATTTTTTGGACATCTTTCATCAACATGACAAACAAACTCATCCAGGGGAACCATGAAGATTCTCTGATCATACAACCTTTGTGGCGCCTTGCACAACAAATATTGTGCAACTTCTGATGTCCAAATTACATACAGATGGTTGTAGATTTCATAATCAATGCAATCACAAATGAATGGATTATATGTAATATCAAGTTTAGATAGCCCATATTTTCCACATGAATAGTCTCCTTCATGTTCACCCCCAAACCAATTGAAAAGGTCAGTCATGTGAGTGATATTATTATGTTGAAGATCCACATAAGCAGATGGCTTCTTATAATTACACTTGTAGGTCCAATTGATGTTGTTCGTGAATGATGAAATAAGGTTGTTTGATAGAGTTATCCTTGGTAAACTGTCCATAAACATGAGAGGCCATGGATCTATACTCTCTAGCCTGTTACCACCTAAGTTGATAACACTGAGCAAGGAGAGACGATCCACTTGGGTGAACACATCAAAATCAATCTTAGATATGTGGTTGTGCTCTAGAACCAATTCTTGCAAAGAAGGAAAATCATAGAATGAGCCATTTTCCAACCTCCTGATATGGTTGCTGGAAGCGATGATAGACTGTAGGTTACTCATCTGTTTCAGACAGTTCCAAGGCAGACTATCCAATTCATTTTGAGAAACATCCAGTCTTGTCAGTTCTGTTAGGTTGCAGACCACCATTGGTAGATGGCTAAGAAAGGAGTATGTGATTGTGAGTGATGAAATATTCAATGCATTCAATAGCAAGGGATCAAGATGGTTGGCTGGGTTGTGGCTGCATCTTTCAATGCTGAGGATATTGGTTGATATAGTGCACTGACAGAAGTGTGGGCAGTGATGTGAGGGTAATTCCAGAGTTTTTAGGTGGTCATTAGGTGGTCTTGAAATATTTCTACTGATAAATCTGATACCAGCTGGTCTTGAAAGTAGTTGAAGAGTACCAGGAGACACCCCATTCTGATATATCAAGGAGATTATAACCAGAATTGAGATTGGGAAGGTCATTTCGATGCTATTGTATTGTGGGTCACTGCAACAGAACTAAAAGAAGTTACAACTTGAGTATGTACGTAGATAATGCAAAAGATCCATAATACCTATCGGGGACATACTTGGTGCTTGGTGGAAAGACATTAGAAAAGCATTGCTAATACATTGTGTATAGCTGTGTAATTTCACATTGAGCCAACCACCTTGCCCCTTGAGACTACCATCCGTGCACTGTATACAATTGAAACTGTATACAATTGAAACTCCCTCCCTAATGGTCTCTAACTGGTACAGGCATGCCCCATTGTGCTTGGTGAGAGAACTGTATGTACATGGGCTCTGACCCAAAGCCTGTACATTGCTTATGGTTGGCTTTAGGTATGAGTCGGTTGGCTCAAGGTGAAATGGTGGTTGGCTCAAGGTGAACTCACTATGTGCCAACAATTGAGTGATAACACATAGACATTGTGCCCGTTTCATTGATTCTTGATGCTATCACGTACAAACGATCTATATCTATGCTCAGAGGCAAAGTTTGCTACATGAGGGCAGTGAAAAGCATTTTACAACATGCAACCAAATATTTTGATTTCTGGAAAAAAACAGCTAGAAAACGCTGAAAACAAGTCAACCATGAGTACTTGCAGACATTATTATGCAATGACCTCTGCTTCAAATATCAACAGAAATAACTCAATGTAGTACTAAAACACCTCTACTTTTGTTCTAGTAGGTTATATATTATACGGGGAACAGGGGGCAGTTCAAGGTGACAGGTGAGCGACTCAAGGTATGTGGACGTCTTTAGGTTAACCTACCCTATAGCTATTCCAATCTCTGAATTTCGACAGATCGTCCTATGACGAGAGATTCATGTTCTATTTTATGAACATGTTAATAAAATCAATTGACAAAAAGAATGGGTTTGAGAATACATACAGTTTATTTTACCAAAGACAGGATGATGTGTAGCACGATAACTGCCAATATTTAATAGCTATTCCAATCTCTGACGTTGTACAACCTTGCAGATTAATGCTCACATCGTCATGTCACTTAAAATGAAATGAGAAAAAATAATGATTATTATACCTATCTTTAAATGCCCAGTGGTCAATCGCCAAGATCAATCATAGAGAGCTACTGGATTTAGCAACCTGTCTCTTTAACTGAGAAAGCAATACAAGCATTTAATTCTTTGGATTTGATGGCAGAGTCTTCGGAATGTGATAATAATAAGTCAGCCGTATCCTCTCCTCAGAAGAATAGGTTTACTGTGAATTGTATAGAAGCAAACACACTGGCTATGATTGATAGTTTCAATAAATTGATAAAGATTTAAGCTTCAAACAACACTGCAATAAAGTCATAATTATCTATGTCCCATATCAAACATGATCGATTATACAATATCAGAAAGTATCTCAACAGAGAAGTATCACTTTTGTTATACTTGTAAACAAGAAATAATTCCTATAACGGATTATTGTATCTTTCTGATAGTGGCCCTGTGTAAGAGTGACATGTGCTGGCCTGAGGTTATCTAAATAGGTTGCTCCAATATGAATAGGTAATTCACTCTTAATTTAAAAAGTGAAAATATTAGATTCATGACATAATCCCACAGAGTATAGGCTTACAAATGCCAGAAAAAGGGAAAATAAACTTAGAATTAGCATATATGTTTGGTATGAAATCCTACCAACATTTCTATTTCACATAGAATAATAACTCTACTGAACACTTGAAAATTGTCAAGGGCGGGTTTTGAACCCAGCCTAGGCCAATACCAATGAGAAGTGCCATGCACTTATGTTAGTGGTTATGGCTCCTCAGTAATTGTATGTTGTGCAGAGGGTGGTTTTACCAGCTTATTGGACAGGGAAATCTCAAAAGCCCAGTCTCAAGAAAGATTTAAAGCTGCTTTATTTCTATGACTGGATACAGGGAATATATTTGATGATCATACAACCTCCTAGAAGGCTATACCAGATATCCTGCTTGGGCCATTTAAGAGAAAAGGCCTGCAATAAACCTGACTTACAAATTCAGTCTATGAAAGCAGGGTGTATGTCACATAATACTCCGGTAGCTTCAAGTCAATACCACGTTATTGGAGCCCTGGGCTTTGCCCATGGCTCTATGCACATGATATTGCCTTTCGGCCCCATGGAACATATTCCACACAGGCATACACAACTCCATGTTCCACTTGTGTAGACTGTTATTTGGCTCTAAAGAGCATATTTGTCATATCACTAGTGTATAAGTTCATTTTGAAAATACTCTAAAACGGATGGGGGCAATTGCAGGTCAAGGAGCGGGTGGTGGGGGGTTAAAATAATGTTCGGGGGGAGTAGTATCTGAGGAGTTAATGACTGGGATGTAATGACTAGGGATTTATGTATAGGGGTATCGCTCTTGCTTTCACTAAATCATATCTATATGCTTAGATCTATTCACTAGGTGATTATACTCCAAGAGGAGACTGGGGGCAGCAAAGCAACTTCCTTAGTTTAGGGAAAAAAGGCACATGCGTTGTAAGTCCACCAAATACATGCCACATGTATGCAAAGCAACACAGCAAAGGATTTAAGAACCCAACTCAGATTTTAAGAAAAATAAATTAAAGAATTTTATGAAAATAAATTTCACCAGTGCAAGATAAATGGAGGTACATGCTTTATGGCTTATGGGAAGTTGCACAGTAAGACAGCCTCCTCATCAGAATTGCCCCCTGTCTCAGTGACCATCTCTGATTCAGTGAGCCCCGTAGCCTGACAAATGCTAGTAGAATTCTGGACATTATGAGCAGCACCCCCAGCATCCCCCATTTTCTTTGTGGGTAAGGAATATTCAAGATTATCCCAGAACCTGCTGGAATTGGGCTGAACATAGGTATACCGGTGAAAATAAGCCTGAAGTGTTAGGTTAAGGGAGTTGACATCAATATCTTCATATTTAATAGCTAGGAGGCGATGGGTACTTTCATTGCCATCAAGCTCCAATGCTACAGTAAACTCCCACATACACCAAACACTTTCCATAAATTCCCTAGAGAAGACAACCAGGGTTCTTTTACTTTTCAGTATGCACTCCTCAATACTGACATGGATAGGCTTGCCTGCCAGAAAATTTACACGATGATATGCTATCTTATATCCCCTCTTCACTAGCTCGGGGATGATATGCCCCTCCACATAACACTCATTTTCATTGGCATAGGACACAAATACATCAAACTCCTTGTTTTCCCCTTCACATTCATCAGAGTCAAAAGGATGCCAGTGAAGTGTCTTGTAAACCCACACTCGATGCTTGGAGACAATGACGGCTATTATTGCTATGATTACAAGACATAGAACCACAGTCCCACCGACTGATACAAGAGATGCAAGTACCACTCTGTTCAAGGGAGTTCCACAAATCATATTTTCAACTGAAAGACGTAGCAGGTTAACATTTACTACATTAGGGGGATGTTTGCACAGTATGCCTTGATTGTCTGATATCACATTCTTCATTTCATTCATCCAGGTATTGGTCTCCTGAACATGGCAGTCACAAGTCCAGCTGTTTGCCTCAAGATGTAGATCCATTGAAGAAGTTATATTGACTTGGCTCACATTACGTGGAAGGTACTGCAGTTTGTTATGATCAAGATATAGAATCTCTGCTTTGGATAGAACATTGAAGGCAGACAGAGAAATATTCCTTATTTTATTATAACTGAATATAGCAGTCCCTGTGTGTTCAAAATAACCCCTGTACTGCACAGTCTCAATGTCATTGTTAACAAGATTTAGTAGATACTTGTAATTTTGCTTTGGTAGACTTGGTAATACATCTGGGAGTTTAGTTAGACCTGTTCCCCTACAATCAATGGACATGTTCATCTGATTTGGCTGGTGAATACATTTACAATTTTCAGGACAGTTTTCATCAACATGACAAACAAACTCATCCAGGGGAACTGTGAAGATTCTCTTATCATATAACCTTTCTGGTGCCTTGCAGAGCAATTCTTCTCCAACTTCTGATGTCCAGATTAAATGAAGATACCTGTAGATTTTATAATCAGTGCAATCACAAATGAATGGATTATACCGAATATCAGGGTTGAATAACCCAGCATATATTATACAAAGAAGATCTGATTCCTCAACCCACATAAACATATCTGACATGTGGGTAATATTATTGTATCGCAAATCCACTTTAGCCCTTGGCTTCTTATTTTGACATTTGTAACTCCAATTGATATTATTAGTAAATCTTGAAATGAGGTTGTTTGAGAGGGTTATCTTTGGTAAACTGTCCATGAACATGAGAGGCCATGGGTCTACACTCTTCAACCTGTTACTTCCTAAGTTTATAACACTAAGCAAAGAGAGACGATCCACTTGGGTGAACACATCAGAGTGAATCTCAGAGATGTAATTGTGGTCCAGAACCAATTCTTGCAATGCAGGGAAATCATAGAATGAGCCATTTTCTAATCTCTGTATGTGGTTTCTTGAGGCAATTATAGAGTGTAGGTGTCTGAGTTGTTTCAAACAGTTCCAAGGCAGATCAACCAAATCATTTTGAGTAACATCCAGTCTTGTCAGTTCTGTTAGGTTGCAAACAACCAGTGGCAAATGGCTGAGAAAGGAGTAAGCAATGGTGAGGGATGAGATGCCCAAAGCATTGGATAATAAATCATCAAGATGATTGGCCGGGTTGTGCCTGCAGTCTTCAACACTGAGGATTTTGACAGACATGGTACATTTGCAGAAGGGAGGGCAGTGATCTGGGCATGGATCTTTAGTCATTGTGTCATGTACACTTGAAATATTTCTTGTGGCAGGGCTTGAAAGTTGTTGAAAGTGGTCGGTAGATGCTCCATATTGATATATTAAGGAGCACATGAACATCGCTTGGATGAATGTGAATGCCCTTGCCATCCTAATCTAGCATGAAATGCTGCAGCGGAAATGGAATGATATTATGTCATAGTGCAATAAACAATGGGAATTGGGTGCTGTAGCTCCATGTGATATATATATATATATATATATATATATATATATATATATATATATATATATATATCACATGGCTGCTGTGTGGCTATATATATATATATATATATATATATATATATATATATATATATATATACATATATATATATATATATCGCTTTATAAGTAGAGAAATATGCAACACTTCTATAAGAGCACTAGATTAATAGCTTAAAGCTATAGGTTCCTAACCCTGTTCTGAAAGGGAACTTCAGTTGGAATTGAAGAAAATAGTAGTAGCATGTCTAAGGCAATATCATCACATAGTACGTTAGTACGAGCTATCTGACCAACAAAAGTATGGGGATTTCCATCGTCATACTCAGGTGGGAGGTGTAGATGAGATACCTTTGATATCAAAGAGGATCCTTACGACTGATTAAGACCTATCTACATTTTATGAATACTGCATCATCTGATAAGAATATACCATACGACAATAAGTATATTAGATGATGTTCTTTGAAAAAAAATACGAAAAAAAAACAAACCAGCGTATGCAGTGGCTGGAAGTGTGGAAGTATTTTAGAAAGTGTTTCAATTCAGATAAAAGTATGTTCTTTGGACGCTTACTGACGCCCTTTACTGTGACAAATATATTTAGGATAGAAAATGGCCCATTGTATCTCTCTAGTATAGGATTCTATTGTACTTACAGAGTTGATCCAATACATGCATTAGAATTCCCACATACAGATAGAATACTAATATTCCTAATGCACATAGGTATAGCGGCCTAATATGGGCAATCCACAAGGTTGAAATTTTTAAACCAAACACCAGGAAATGCCAAGGAAAATTAGATCCCCTGCGTTGGATAGTTCCTGAGATAACTAAAGAAATTTTGTGGCGTTCGGCTGAGTTAAGAATATCATTCTGTTATCTAACATGTCCTCTTTGAGTATTTCAAATGCCCCTCAAAGCTGTAGGAGTTATCATCATTATGTCTCTGCAGATGTTGAACTGGAGTTTGGACTAAAGGTTAGAACCATCTGATTGCACATTGCGCATAGCTTAAATTAGAGCACATATGTTTGGGCGGCATCTAAACAACAGTCTCATAATTATTACCAACATTGTAAACTTGTGTAAACTCACGTCAGCTTTTGAGGCCTTTGTAATCATACACTTCAGTAGTATGTCAATGGATGAGGACCACCTTCGTCAATGGATGAGGGCCACCTGCGCAACATTTAGAGGTCACCAACAGTCTGATGCAGACAATGGTCAGTTCTATCTATGCACGATGAAGCACACATCAGTTTAATATGGGGGTGCCCATTGCCATTGAATCACTGATAAGCCATATCATGCGCATAGTTGGGGATTTCACATCCATATCTGTGTGTTTGATGGGGTATAACTATACATCATGTCCTCATGTTGGTGAATCGAACACGTATTGATATAAAGGAACATAGCTAAGAAACATTTTAAAACCGTCTTTCAACGTTTACTTTCATATCTTTATTAAACATCCAAGCGTCTAAATTCTTCTCTTTTTAAATCTCCCCAAACGTTACCACTAACATCCTAAGTCTGATCTTTTCAAAATATTTCTCAAAAGTATGTCTCGCTTCATATTCTTTTCATTCATCAAAAATCTTTGAAATGCATCGAAACTAAATCTTTTGAGTACAAAGTCGAAGTATTACTGTTTGTAATCTTCATGAAATCTTTTCATTTTCTTTTTGACATTTATTTGGCATTTTCTTTCTTCAAAAACCTGTTGCTCAGGGTAAAGTTAGAGGTGGGGATACGTTGATTGGAACTTTGTCGAAGTGTTTTTTTTTTCTTTTTGCATACATATGATAAATAATGTTATTGGCATCACATTTGAGAAGCTGCTAGAGCTGTGTTTAACATATGCATAGCGTTTGGAATAGGTCAGAAGTGTCAAGTTCAGCAATTTGACATCAATATCTTCATATTTAATGGCAAGGAGGCGATGAGTACTTTCAATTGCCATCAAGCCCCAATGCAACAGTGAACTCCCACATACACCAAACAATCTTCATACATTCCCTAGAGAATACAACCAGGGTTCATTTACTTTTCAGTATGCTCTCCGCTCTACTGAAATTGAATAGGTTTGCCTGCAAGAAAATTTACACAATGATATATGCTATCTTATATCCCCTCTCCATTAGCTCAGGGATAATATGCCCTTCCACATGATACTCATTTTCATGGACAAAAATATATCAAATTCCTTGTTCTCCCCTTCACATTCATCATTATTTCCAACTGAAAGACGAAGCAGATTAACATTCAGTACATTTGGGAAATGTTTGCACAGTGTACCTTGACAAAAAAAAACTCATTTAGTGGAATTGTAAAGATTCTCTAATCATATAACCTTTTTGGTCTATTGCAAACCAATTCTTCCCCAGTCTCAGATGTCCAAATTAAATAAAGATATTTGTAGACTCATTAATCAACGCAATCACAAATGAGTGGATTGTATCAAATATTTAGGCGAGAAACCTCAACATATTATATTCCACATAGGAGGTCTGCTTCAAGTGCAATCCCTGCCCAATTGAACATGGCTGTTATGTGAGTAATATTATTAGGTCTTAGGTCAACATGGACCCTTGACAAACTATTCATAAGCATGACAGGCCATGGATCTATACTCTCTAGTTTGTTGCTGCCCAGGTTGATGAAACTAAGCAAGGACAAACAATCAACTTGAGGGAACACCTCCAAGTTAATATCAGAGATATAGTTATCATCTAGAACCAATTCCTACAGTGAAGGAAAGTCATAGAATATTCCATTTTCTAGTCTTGTAATATAGTTTATTGAAGCAATGATAGTGTGTAGGTTTTCCAGTCGCTTCAGGCAGGTCCAAGGCAGATCAACCAGCCTATTTTTTAGTCTAGTGAGTTTGACACATCAGGTTTTGAAATGTGTCCACGATGGATAAGTGATGCTATATTCTGATGTACTAAAGAGATGAAAGACAATGCTAGAATGAATTTCCTCGTTATCTTGACCTTTCACTGCAAGAGAATAGGGATCTATCAGCTTTCCTTCATTATGTTTGAATGTGTATTTTAAATGCCAGGTTGTCAGCAAAATATCACTGAAAAACCGAAAACATGGCCTTCACTTCTGGTACCATTACATCAATACATCATAGAAAATGATTTTTCTTCTTTCATAATAATTATGGGAAGTTCAAACAAGCTTCATAGGGATTTCTACACACGAATGCAGGAAGTTTGGCTTGGATACCTACTTGTCAAGAGGCTCACAATGATTGGCAGTGATTAATCTTCTTGGAAATACGATACTGATTGATAATAATCTATGGAGTGGTGGGGGTATCTGAGAATACGTGATAAAGGAGACAGATATGGCATGAACCCATCCGCAACTACAGATCATTAGGTCACATTGAAATGCAGGATTGTGCAGAATATCCCTAGTCTAGTTCAGTTCTTTCATTGACGTTAATACTTTTCTTAGTAAATCAATTATCTTGTGCTATCCAAAGTGTTCCTGTGTACTTTCATCAGACTACCCCCACTAATGAAATGTAGTATTAAAATATTGTAAATATTATTTTATAGGTATCTATGTGGAAATACTGGCATGGACTTAAAAGATGTTTCTGTTCTAGTCATCCATATAAGATAAGAAAATGAACACCTGTCAAGCTTCACTTGTCGTCCCTTTAACAGGTTCTTCTTATACTTTTAAAAAGAAATAATGGCTGAAGTTTTTACTATACCTGATAAATCTTGAATGACAGGCCCAGAAACGGAACAACAAGGGCTTTCACTTGATACATAAGCAAATTAATGTCCATGACCAGGGAATAAATTTGCATTGTATTCACTGAGGTGAGGCTGTCCGTATTCAACGACGCCTTTTACAATGCAAATTTATTCCCTGGTCATGGACATTTGCATTTATGTCATGGCCTAGGGGGTTATTTTGCCTTTAAATAAAGAAAAACAGCTCAGATCTGTTCAAAATCCAAGATGGCGGACACCCATTGAATACAGACACATTGTATTCAATGCCCCCCATTGGATACGGCAGTTCTAGTACTAATCTACAGTGACGTTCGTATCAGCCATGACATAAATAATACTTACCCTAGACCCTGCAGCAGTGAAGGGGGTCCATAACGGTCATGGGTCACAGTTTTAAGCTGTTTTTAATTTGTAAAATCAATTTTATTTTTTGAAACAAATAGATTATCTGTAGGCACGCCTTAAACGCGAGGTACTATGGTATATATGAACTTAAAGAATGGATAAAGTACAATCATGTCTCGAAATACTTGCATTTCTATAGAAATTAAGGGATACATGCATTTCAACTTTTTGCTATATCTTTATTTCAAGTCTGGAGAAGGGAAAATATTTTAGTGAATTTTGTGCATCGGCATGAAAAGACGCTTCACCATAGTTGTAGCAAATTTATTCCTTTTTCTTACCAGGAGTATAAATAATGCATGTCATTGTAAATATCTAGCCCACTCACAGCAGATTTGAATTCCTTTGTCTAAAGCAGGTTTCTCATGGAATGGAATGGAATTCATGCATTCTGGGTAATACATGAACAACATCAAGAAAAAGTGGTATTGCCTATAAATAACGATTTGCAACTTCAGATTCTATGATATCATATAAAGTTTTGAACTTTCCCCTATTGAAAGCCTCTAATGCTGTTAGAAATTATCACACCCAAATCACACACACACATAATTGTAAACTGTTTACAACAAAAAAAGCTAAGGTGTTTAAATTATACGTTGTATATTGTGTTTTTTCTCTGATTTAAAAATTCTGTTTAGAAATCTTCATGTGGACAGATGAGGGGAAATGGTCTTCTGAGGTTAAACATGAAATTTAAAATTGATGTTATCAGCTTTAAAATGAGGTACAACACTTGTAGATAGCCCTTCTAGTCTTGGAGTTAATATTGCTTCACGAAAATGGAATGAAATGACTCTATCAATACAACCAATAAGCTCTATCATTCATTGTTTTAATCAAATCAGGCATGTAATAAGCAAAATGATTTAAATAATCGATCAAAAAATGACCATCCCTTTCCATACATTTGGGCATAGATTTGGAGCTAGAAGTGGTATCTTTATGCTTTTTTCAGTGTATGAATCTCCATGAATCATTCTATTGGTTGACATTATTTTTTTTTCTATTTGGAATATAACTTTGGTTGCCATGGCAACACATTTCCCTGAAAACCCTTATTTAGGCCTTCTTTTGATTTCAAAACGTTCCATTAGCATTCCAAATAGACCGGAAGTTCCAGGAAATAGAACGTTTTTGAGAAAACCATGTTTTTCTGTGTAAAAAAAGTACATAAAAGCTAATTTTGGTCTATTTTCCACATTCCTAGCCTTTGTAGCTCCCCTAGTGGCCAAATCCAGTACTAAAAATCCCGCAGGGAGGGCCCTTTCCCCTCATCTGTCTACATATATCTGTTTGAATGGGAAAAAGGCGCTCAGGAGTAGCTCCTGTCCACTTTCTGGAGGAGATCAGTATGCTTTAGTCTACGGGGACAATTATATATTGTTCAAGTATATCTTCCATTGATGTATTATATTAAATTCATAAGCAAGAGCCACTCAGTGACAAGTGACAAATACAACAGTGACTTTGAAGATTTCAAGCCCCCACGTGTGAGGTTCTTGAGGAGTCAGCTAGGAAGCAACAGTGGCAGGACCGCTCGCTTATATATATATACGGTCGAAAATCATAGAAGGTTTGCATATGACAAATTTTGGAGGTATTCCAGCCCCTACTCTTCGAATTTTAGTTTCCCCCTCTTTTTTTTTTGGCTCAAAGTGTCAGGCTGGATGAGATCTTTGTGTTACATATGGGTTTTGGTGGTCCCATATGAATATTTTGGGCTCCAGGGGGGTAAAATGGGCCCAAAATTGTCTGGGCGAAATTGTGTCTGGGCGAATGACATTTAGGGGCCTAAGTTACAAGCCATGTTGGGGGCTTCATTTCCTACAGAAACAATCATCATACCTCCATGAAAATCTCAGGTCCAGACTATTTTGACCTGTAGATTAAGAAAATCACATTATCATTTATGTCAGATGTGTCCTTGCTATCATAAAAGAAGCATACTTATAAGAATTATTTTTCATGATTCTGGGCACATGTCTGGGCGAATGACATGTGAGGCCCCATATGCACACTTTCTATGATTTGTGACCATATATATATATATATATATATATATATATATATATATATATATATATGGTCAATTGTACTGAGATGGGGACAAACCCATTTTTCACCATGGTAAGGGGGTAAATATGACTAAAGATTGAACGTTTTGGATATTTTTCATTTCCATTGGGTGGGTAAGGTCAGCATCTTGCTTGGAAACTATGGTTTTGCCCATGTATCATCAATATTTAAAGCAGCATACTACAAAATATAAGCTTTTATGGGGTATTTTAAACATTTTCTCCTAGTGCTCCCACTGGTATGGGGCAGTAAAGAGAAAATGCATTGGAAATGTATAAATCTTTTATATTTCCACTAGCCCCCAATATTTAGCATTATATATAATGAACTTCAAAAACTATTCCGCTTATCTGCCTGGAGTTATTGCTACAAACCTTGTGGTGTAGGTAAAGTGGAACCATACGTGCCTCATTCTTTAACACATGATAATGGGGAGAAATAAATCATATTTATCAAATGCAAAAATATGATTAGAAAGCCTAAGGTGTCAACTATCAGTCATTAGGTAAAGAATTTTAGAATCATTAACATTATACCTCAGTATTGCCATATTTGAAATTGCAATGTGATTTGGTGTAGTTTTGAGGAACCATACGTGCCACATAAAGTGATTCCTTCCTTGCATAGTTATGGGAATTCCTGGAGATACATTGTCATAAAGATTAACTACTTATGCACAAATCTACATGTAAATATTGCAGTTCCATTATACAACTCAATGGAAATCTATGGCAGTTTTTCCATGTCAGGAACAATACATGCCACATTATGTATAATGCCTGAAATATCATGAATTAAGAAGTTTTGTTGTTATGACAGATTACTATTATAAAAGGACAATGCCCTGCATCATGCAAAAATGATATCATATGAATCTGTTCACTTGACTCCCTAAAATTGAGCCTATTTGGACCAGAATCCCATAGGAACTAATGCTAAATAATGGAATTGACTCTAAAATGTTTGATATTAGTGTTCCCAATTTTCAGGGTAGGTGCCTCAGTGCATCAGTATTTTGGACACAAAATTTCAAAACAAACCAAGCAGTTTAGATTTTACCCCTTAGTGAGCCCTGTGTGACCCGAACTCAGTGCAATCGACCATATATATATATATATGGAACTATATACACTCGTGTATATATATATAATTAGCCACAGATGGTTAGGGTACTACTTGCAATGTGCAGGAATATCTATGATGTCATAGAATGACATCACAGTAAACAGGTCACTGGTATAAAAGGTGTGATTTTGAAGCAACCGTCAGTTGGCCAATTTCACCTGTACAGGTAACACCACGCCAGGTGTTTCCTTGATTTTAAATTTCTATTGTTGATTTATTGACCTATGTTTTTTGTCAACTAATTATTATGGTTGTCTTATTAATAAAGGCATGTATGGTGCTAATAGCCCCAAGGTCAGTAACCCACCAAACTCATGTGTCTGTGATTAGTTCATTATAATATAATGTCTTGTCATCAATAAGCAATAATTATAATGAACGGGTATAACAGGGTACAACTATGTGTGTATTTATTGTGTGCTATATAAGAGAGTGCTATAGGAGTCCTGTGATGGGTTTGTGGTAGCTATGGGATGCAGCAGGCAATGAGGGTGTTGGATAATATCGGCCAGGAGAATTCTGTAAGGGAAAAGATATGTGTAAGCCAAGTACATGGCGAGTAAAGGTGTAGTGGGTTAGTGAGAAGCAGGTGAGGAGTCAGTATTGTGGGAGCTGTCGAGGAAGGAACACATACTCCTGGAGTAGACGGGGATGAAGCTGTTTAGTACTTAGTGTAACGGGTTCTTTCCTCTACTCTATTGACAGACAAGCCAACAAGAAGAGGATTCGGGTGTATGCGAACAGGTGTTTATTATAGTTCGGATGACACAGACGCGGCTACCCAGAGGTAGCTCGGATAGTTTCTAACAGATGCCGGATTCTCTATTTAGGTTTAGAGATCTTCATACAGCGGTGGTCTTACTATCTCTGAAGCGGCGACTGAGCCCTGTCCTCCTTTTATAGGTGAGGACAGTGGCGCCACACCGTGCCTCTCTAACACCTCCCGAACAGATGCTGCCACCTTTCCAGGATCCGGGAAGTGGAGGGTGAAGCCCGGGTGGCTGACTCACCCACCGCGCCAAAGGACCATAATGTAATATATATATGCATACCTCTACACTACCCCCACTAGATAAAACTTGGGGGGATAAATAAACTATTTAGAACCAACAATGGGGTTATGTTATAGTTATATCTATCTATAATAATAGAGGTTATTAACATTATGGTTATATGTATCCTTAGACGACTATATATATATATATATATATATATATATATATATATATATATATATATATCTAACCGGATAGAAGTGATATTAATTTGTATATCACAGGGTAATTATCGGCATACATCCGGAATAGAAGATATATTACAATATAATATCTAATCGACATACACCCTTTGGTTTTGTTTTTTTTTTACAAACATACTACAAATATTTATCAACAAAAATGACTTAGTCATTATAGTATACGAATATATTATTGTATATTCATCCGGATCACAGATCCATAGTGACTGACAAGGAAAAGAAAATATAGATGAACACATTCTGGTTGGTCCATGTGATGGAATAGTTCAAATAACAAAATATATATTTGTATCATTGTTCTAATAATAGAGCATTGTCCATTCCTGAGGTGTGGAACTTGTATAGGTAATCCTTGTGATTATAGTATGTGAGATGATAGGGCAGCTACCCTAATCCTCTGCGGTGTGCTGAAGTCTTGTAAATTTAAATAATATGAAGTTTCTAAGGTAACATAATGACACTATCCACGGTTGTGTCATATGCTCCTTTCTCCGTTATATTGACTAGTCTGGGTTTAAAAATATCAGGAGTGTAACAATCATAGGATAACACAACGACACTATCCACGAGTGTGCCATGTGTTTCCTCACAGATGTATAGTTCCGGTTAGATATCAGGTACTGGACATCCGTGTGCACCGCAGTCCCTTTCATAGCCTTGGTTAATGCTAGGATGTAGACGTCATGCGGAGAACATCGCGCCCGGACAGGTTAGTGGTCCAATCGGGACCTCAGGAGTCATCTTTGCGGATTTATCCGGTATTTTAATCTGGGTGGATAAAGAATACTATACGGCCTATAGGATTAATGCCCATAGACTAATCGGGTCCCTTAGGGAGGACTGCGGTTACTTTTTACCATATTTGTCTTTTAGCAACCGCAGAGCGTGTTCCTTAGTGCCATCCCACTCATCGAGATCGACACCGAAAACCTTCATGAACTTGCTATGAAGTTGAACGTTTTTCATCGTCCAATTTCTTTTTAAGGATGTGGACGGCACAATCCGACTGCTTTTGTGCTTTCTCGGCCAGGTCTTCCTGATACTTAACATCATCTTTGACCTGTTTCTCCACACGTTCCTTTTCGGCTTCGTGCAGCTCTCTGAAGCACATCAGAGTGTCATTAATCATTCCCTGATGGAATGTTATGGCCCTCTGACGTTGAAGTCCTTCCCACGCTTGGTAAATGGTGCTCTGGACTTCAGCTTTCCCTGAGTCGCAACTGTCGAACCAGGTCTCCGCCCTCCCACAACGAACGACAATTTTGTCCTTCGGTGCTTTAGGCGGTTCCTTCTCCACTTTAGCGGGTGCTTGTGGTTTGGCGGTTGGGTTAGTCCTTTCGGTACTAACCGCAGCTTTCGGAATGGGAGCAGGCCCGGATTGGTCTGATCCCACGTGAACAAAAGGTACACCATCCGGGGTAGGGGGGAGGTGTACCTGCATTCCTAACTTCAGGTAATGCTGAATTTGTTCGTCGCTGGTGAGGGGTTTATAAGTACCTCCAGCGATAGGACTGCCTGCTGCCGCGGACGGCTTCCGGCACAGTTTACCCTTGTTACCGGGTGTCAGTACTTGACTTTCCGGGCCATGTCCTCCCAAGTCGGGGAATTGGCTGGAGTCAAGCTTACCAGGTGTGGCTTCAGCAGCGGCCTTATATGAACTAGGCCTGCCGGAAGCGCCTCTTAACACCTTGATCGGTCCACCCGGGTCTGAGTACCATCCGGAAGTCTCGGGGATCCCTCCTGTCTGACATCTTTCCTACTGCGTCCGGATTGAGCTGGCTACCTCCCGGAGTTACAGCACTCATTCCATTCTTCGTCATGCAGGTCTAGTTTGCACTGGCCTTCGGTGAGAACAAACCTCGCCACGAGTTTCTTACCGTGCGTGGTGTCAGTGGTGCCGAATGATTGATCACTCGGCTTCACGTTCGCCCAACGCTCATTGTCCATCTTCCGGAACTCCACCATGAGCTCTTTATGCAACGCCATAACTTGGTCACGGGCCTTGTTAAGTCCGTCGGCGTGTGCTGTTTTCCCGTGGGGACATAAGTCACCCCGGCGTTTGTATTGGACATGCCTAGTGCATTTAGCACTCTTTTTGCCCTCGTCTGGGTTACAAGAGTACTCGGGGTGGTGGTGCATGTGCTCCTCCACCAGGTGGCGCTGGAACCGGATCTGGGTGTCCCAGACGCGTTCCTGCTCCATGTCACTTTTGTCCATACAGATGGAGAAGGGGCATGTCTTCCGGGTCCTGGAGTACCATTTATCCAAGGCCCACCGCAGTTTCTTTTTCTGCACCTGACTATAGTATGTGTCGGCACAATTGTTCAACAAGAGCCAGATGCTCTGGTACATCTTGTTCGGGCAGGCGTATTTTACCGTTCCCTTTTTGGTGACACCAGTGAAGCAATCCTCCATGCTAGTCGGGATACGGTCTTTAAATCCCCCTTTCGCATTGGCCCATCTGTCTGCATCGGATAGAGTTGGCGGGACTATGTTGTCATCCGACTCATCCGAGACATTCGATTCGGAAACAGATTCCTCCACTTCCATAGATTCTACGGGTTCGGGGGCTCTGCTGCGTTGCTCTATTAAGGCAGAATCCGGAAGGTTTTTAAGCTTCCGGAGTTCAGCCTTCCGCTGACGTTCCGACTGGGTTTTAGTCCAGCTCCCGTCGTCAGTGTCTGCGGGTGTTTCCGACTCTTTGGCTTTAGGCTTAGGAGTCGATTTCCCCACACGAGGACTTTTAGATGAGGAGTCCTCCCGTTTGCCGGTGATGACAATCTTTTTAATCGGAGGAGCTATAGTGGCTTCGTCATCCAGACGCTTCCTCTCGCTTTCCTCATAACTTGCTTTGGCTGCAGCTCGCTCATCCTCTATTTCTTCCCGGATGAGACGGCGGATAAGCTCGGATCGAGTCCATGTTAATAGACTAGACTTCCGACACTTTTCGATTTCTGATTCCTGGAGGGTATAACCAACGGACCAGGAATCAAACTCAGCTGCAGCTCTCCGGTACTCACTAAAGTTCACTAAAGAAACCTCGTGAGAATCCGGATTCGGGTAACGGTGGGTTCGAAAAGCCCGACCCAATCTACCTGTTTAAGGTCGTCAATACCCCATGTACTACGATCTGGTCGTGGCATGAGGTCTAGTTCCAATGTCATGGCAGCCTCATATACTGCCTTCCGGAATTCGTGGTGGACCATGAGTCCCCGCTGAAGCCATCCATAATCCGTCAGCCATTCCTGAGGGATTTCTGAGTATATGTGGTTTGGTATAACCTCCAAAATACTCCGTCGGACTTCCGGGTCGATCAGAATGTGACGACCGTCTTCTTTTGTCCTCATCAAATTCGGGTAAACGAAGAGATATCGACCATCATAGGATGGATAATGGTCTTCGCTCACTCTGTGGCGCCCAAGGGTTCGAAATCCGTCATTCGGATTTCCACTGCAGTCATCCGCACAACTGCTGGTAGTTGGGTCACCGGTGGCTTCACTGGATTCCCCCATCGTCTCGGGTGACGAATCCGGTACAGGAGGGCGATCCCCCCCTGCACTGTTGTCGCTTGGGGAAGACGGTAACAGTGAAACCGGTGTACTGTCTTTCCCCAAGTTGAAGTTCTCGAGATCATCGTCGAACTCCATCAATTCTTCCTCCCGCTGGGTAACCGGGGACAAAGGCCGTGTACCCTGCTGTAGCTCGGCATCCGGAAGGATGCTTTCGGGAGTCAAGTGACCCGGCTCGCCGGACCGCTTGAACTCCACAACGGTTTTCTCAGCCATAGAGCTGAGAAGACAACTTCTGGGGTAGCGTTACTTGTCTCCCCACCGAACACTCACCTACTCGGTGTTCATTCTCCCCGCTGCACTTGAGGATAGCTGGTGTACAATTAGATAGGGCCAGAGAAAAAAAACGCACCAAAGGCTAGCTCTCTCTCTCTCTCCCGCTCAATCCAAAATGGCCGAATTCTCATAGTTGACGTCACTATTCCGCGGCTAGGCGGGGTCACGAGAGGTCATACGCGAGTAGCCAACGTGACGTCACACAACACGTGCGATACATATAAACAAATAACAATCCGTACAGTTCTGCCATTATCGCTCGTCTACAGGAGACTCTCAAGGGATTCATATGGAGCCTTTATGGGTAGTGTTTACTTACCCATCGAATCTTTCATCCAATACCAACTGGTACGTCTCCCGGGGTCCACAACAGCAACCTGTGGCGAATCGTTAAACAAAGTACAACATAAAACGGATTACAGGACGATACACTCATTGTGTAACGGGTTAGGTCACTGCAGCCTTGGCAAGTCGTGGACTGCGACGGAGCACTGCACCTTCTCCAGCTCCCTCATTCGACCTGGCAGACTTCCGAGCCTTCTCTAGGGATTTCGTAGCCAACAATTTCCCCTTCCTCTTCAGTCCACCTGCACCCGTCGAGACTTTTTTTACTATACCACGCCGAGATGGTGTTGGCGTTGGCATTACAGTTTTATTCGGTACCTTTCTCGGTCTTCCAGGACCTCTACTTGGTAATTTCTTTAACCGGGGTACCCTATCCATATTCGATATGGATTTGGAACCTTCCCCATATTTCTCGTCAGAGGTTTCCCTTCCTAACCAAGCACGTAATCTATCTACATTGGATTTATACATCCTTCCTATATCGGATTGTATCAATACTGTACAATCACTAATCACAGTACTTACTGTAAACGGACCATCCCAATTAGATGCCAGTTTAACATGTCTGAGGGGTTCATGTAATCGTAAAACACGATCTCCGGGTTTAAAGTTCCTTACCTTTAAACCCGTATCGTATCCGGCTTTTTGCCAGCGGGCACTTTTATGTAATTCTAGACGAACCATTTCATATGCCTTTTTAAACCTGTCTCGTAATGCTTCCACAAAAACTACCTGGCAAGGTAATTCGGGATTCATTCCGACGACACCAAACACCAAATCTGCTGGCATTATTAAGTCTTCTCCAAATACTAGCAAATTTGGGGAACAGTTAGTACTCAAATGAACAGTGCCATTGTAAGCGTGAGTTACGAAGTCGCATTGTTCATCCCAATCATCCATGTTGTCATTCACAAGTGACTTTAGGACTTGTATAAGGGTTCTATTGAACCTTTCTACTAGTCCGTCACTTTGTGGACGATACAGATTGGTCCTGGTTTTACAGATGGCGAGATATTCGCACATACTGTCAGTAGACTGTTATAGGTATTGTACTTATCATATTTATTTTTCACCTTGACTCTGTAACCCAGTGTCCGAGTCTACCCACAAGCCAAACCATACCAAAGACCAAAGGCTGGCGGTGTCAACTGCACTCAGTGACCCCGCCTCCTCCCACTGGAGGATACGCCGTCAATCACAAGCAGCTCGCTGCATGCTGGAAATTCCTAGCAGACAATGTTTAGACCAACTCCTCCTGCTGGAGGACATGCCCATTGATCATGAGCAGCTCACAGCATACCGGGAATTCCCAGCAGCTATATTTAGAACCATACTGAACTCTGTGAACCCCAGTGCTATGTTTGGGATCCCCCCTACATACCTGCACTGGAGTTCCCCAGTTACTATATTTAGCTCACCTGATACTATTTTTAGGATGAGCTGGGTGAGCAGCTCCTGCTACAAATACCTGTGGAGGGAGCAGCTCACTCATCTTTCCACCTTCATACTTCATACCTCACACACTCACGTGAGACCAAGGCCCTTTGCTCAAGGGCTAGGCTTGGACACTGTTGGGCACCTTTATACTGTATCACCAACTATATCTCGTGGACTTCAATGAATAAAGTGGATATCAAACTGGATTCCTGATTCGTCTGTATTCATCCTTATTCATTATTTACGGACTCGTTGACAATACTCTGCCAGAGATTGGATTCGAATTCCCTTCCCTGATCACTGTGAAGCATTAAGGGCACCCCAAAGGTTAGTACCCAACCCTTCACAAAAGCTTCCGCACAAGTCACGGCTTTATGATCCAGTAGTGGGAAGACTTTAGTATACTTGGTATAATAGTCACACACTACCATCATGCACGTATTGTCATTCAACGTTTTATTTAATCCGCTAATGATATCAACTCCTATCCAGGCGAACCGTGCCCCGAATAGTTCTTGGGATAAAGGCAACTTACCGGGTCCGTGTCCGGGTTTGTTTTTACAACAATCCGGACAACTAGCCACCCATCGGAGTAAGTCCTGCGACATACCCGGCCAGTAGTATCTTTTTGAGAGACGAGCTAGAGATCGTTTCTTCCCAAAGACGCCAGTTATATAGGATTAGTATAGGAATTGAAAATAGGCTCGTCCTCTAGGAACTATACTTTTTTCAGAGGCCGTCCCCATGGCCAGGGCAACAATTTTTGCTCTGCCCTTAACCCTTTCGTGCCCAGAACTATTTTGAGAAAGCTAGTTTCTTGACTATAGTGTGCAAAGTATGGTCTTCATCCATGTTATATTGAAAATAAATTACCCATTTGCATAGGGGTGAAAGGCCTATTCTAAAGGCTTCCAGAAAATGTGATATGAAGCATATATCAGAATGATTTATAAAATTACAGAGAATACTTTCATTATGAAACGGCTGAATAGAGTTAAATTGGATGCAAATTCCCAGAATACCATTTTTGTCAATTTTGATTAGAAGTCAGTTATTTTTAAAATATAAAACATCAATCTGCCATTCTAAATAAGGGTATTTTGATGAAAATCAAAAATTATCAATAGCATAATTGTAATCCTTGGACAAAATTATGAAAAAAAATTTTTGTCACTTTTTTAAAAATTTTTATCATTATTTTTCTGATATTAGTGATTTTTTTCTGTAATTAATATGTATTCCCTTGGCTAGAGCGCACACATTTCATGCATTTAAAGCTATATTTAATTCCTTATTTTTTTGCAACAGTGCCTAGTAATAATTACATACTTATTGTACCATAACAAATTTGGTATCATTGGAAAGCCCTTGATATTACAAGTCTTCTGGTGTTAAAATCATCTTAATCTGAAAAAAATATTAAACCCATTGTGGTCTGTTGAACATACCTACATGGTTGAGAGCGCACTTTTGCTATTCTGGGCACGTAAGGGTTAAAAGGTTAATAAAGGGAACCTCAGGTATTAGTGACAAGACAATACATATATGTATACAGGCATAATTATGCCTGATACTGGTGTGACTCGCGTCACAAGAGGGGGAGCGCCCGCACCTGTCATCAATAAGCAATAATTATAATGAACGGGTATAACAGGGTACAACTATGTGTGCATTTATTGTGTGCTATATAAGAGAGTGCTATAGGAGTCCTGTGATGGGTTTGTGGTAGCTATGGGATGCAGCAGGCAATGATGGTGTTGGACAAGTATCGGCCAGGAGAATTCTGTAAGGGAAAAGATATGTGTAAGCCAAGTACATGGCGAGTAAAGGTGTAGTGGGTTAGTGAGAAGCAGGTGAGGAGTCAGTATTGTGGGAGCTGTCGAGGAAGGAACACATACTCCTGGAGTAGACGGGGATGAAGCTGTTTAGTACTTAGTATTACACTTAGCCAATGTAAGAATGGATTAAGCAGGACCTCTATGGGACATATGCCTCTCTAAGAGAACTGGGATTGTTTGGACATGAACTGTATGTGTGATTAGACTGATGTCGCTGAAGCTGTTATAGACTTGAGTGGAGCTGATAAAACAACTGTAACTGTGGATAACGAGTGAACAATAAAAAGTGACTTGTACTGGCATCTTGGTGTTGGTTATAAGAATGGGCTAAGCCAACATCATACCACTAGAGTTAGTCTTCCCAATACATGAGACTAGTGGAGTGAACTACTGATATCTACACAAGTAAGACCACATCAATATACGCAAATACACAACCATACAGCCCAATATTATTTATTATATTCATATGGATCGTACCATTCTATATTACAGTCATTCATTATTACCGGTATATTCTTCCCTGGTAGCGAGATAACTTAGTAGTTAAATGCAAATCCGGGAGGTCAGGAAGCCTGTTCTAACCACATGCATTTGGTTTTCTTCTCATTAATAGTTATGCTGTTGTGAAAGGTCCAATCTTCTATTTCCGCTAAGTCAAACTGCAGATTCCTGACAGCCATTCTAGGATTTGCATTTGAACTTATCACAACAATATCATCAGGATATAAGGCTATGTTACAGTAGTTAATAGATTTTGTAATATCATTCATGAACAGAATAAACAGTAAGGGTCCTAAAACCGGAGTGGTGGAAACACAGAGTGGTCCTGCCCCGGGTGGGCTGGGGGCCCACAGAACTTGGGGCCAGTATGATGTACAGATGACGCTTCAACCCGCTAAGGGTTAACTAGTCACCTGCTGGATATTGGGTTGGAGGAGTAGGTTGGCTGATGCTGGTTGGGAGGAGTGTAGGGGCCAGCTCTGACTGTGAATCCATGGCGGTATGCTATCTGTCCCCGTTTGGGTGGCACCAGCCCTCAGGGACTGGTCAGCCGGTGAAAGCTGGAAGGTGAAAATGTCAGGACAGGGAATGTAGCTCAGCAGTAGAGCGCTCGCTTGCAAATGTGTTTCCAGACGTTTTCACCAACCTCTACAAAAGCTTTTCATACCCCTGGTGCAAACCAATTATTCTCCGATTATTTTTTTTAGGAACAAACATTGAACTTTATTGGTCATAGATTATTACAATGATGCTCTATATGTGGATTAACATGGTAAAAGGTACGCCCGCGTACCACCTCGCGGGCATACTTTTTACCGTGTTGATCCACAAATCGTCAATTAATTAATTGACAATATACACAGAAGACATAACACATACCAAAAACTATAAGTTAGGTATGCAAGGATGCTGACCAACTAGCTCATCTTCATATACATGCTGTTTTAATGGCACCATTACCAGTAATGTCTTGATAGAACGAGATGAGCCATTATGTATAAACTTGTGTCAAGACTTGGCGATTTATAATGATACAATAGCATTCAACACTCCATCCCACCCTCCCCCCTACTGAGTTAGAGACAATTCTGAGAAAACGAAATATGCTCGATATAAAAATGGCTCACAAATGAGTTTCAATAGCTAGTGTGAAAATAATAAGCTAGTATCGTATCGACTATACTCGGGAGAGTGACTAGAGGGCTGTAGCCGTGGAATTGATGGTATGAATAAAAAGTTGGAAACACAAAGACTGGAGTGGTGTGGCGGAACAGTCTGAGGAGACAAGGTCCCATGAGTGTTCAGTGTCTGTAATATCTGGTTAGTAAAAGAATACACTCCTGTAGGTCGAGTGGGTGCATGTGTGACAATATCAGAACTGTAGGCGTTACACCCCTATAGAATTAAGAAGTGGTCACTACCTGGCTACAATCCGATAGCAGTATTGTCGGCTGTTGGCCTGTGATCGGGCAGACAGTTTTGTCAAGCCGACAACAGCCCGACGAGCCATTTTGAACCAATCGGGCCTCTGTCAGCCTGACAAAAAAATGTTACACTATTGGTTTCAGTGGAATCAACGCTATAGGGAGTACATGCGACTTACAGATTTTCAGTCTGGCTGCCCTAGACATATGATGATGATGAACCATGATGATGATGAACCATGATGATGATGAACCATGATGATGATGAATGCCTGGGGGGGGAGGGGTCCCCTGGGGGCCCCTACATTGTGGGTCTGTGAATTTTGCCCTGCTTATACTCAGCATAACTCCTTCAGCAGCCTTGGCCCAGGTTACAGATTGCTTCACTTCCTTGCCCTTAGGCCTGTTTGGCCTACGAGTACACTGTATCGTAGGCCTGGTTTCCCCTTACAGCTAAGATTCAGAATGCCTACCACTTCACAGTCTCCAAACTCTGGGATGGTACCACCATAAGTTATACAGTTGGCTCAAATCACTTCCTAAAACACTTCTCTGCAAGCCTACCTTGTTGTCAGCATGTGTTATTAATCCCTTTTAATCATTTTTGGACAGTTATTGTCAGAATGGTTTTCAAACTTTGTTGTGGGATCACACTCCTAACACAGTAGGTAACCCTTGCCAGTTACCAGCTTAGGGACTACCCCTTGCACATGCTCCCTGAGGCACTTCCAGTCAAAACAAAATGGTGGTGGATTTAAAAGGCAGGGAGGTGATACATTCAACTTGGATTCTGACCAGTTACTAATTCAAGGTAGCACCAGGCATTTATTTGATAATACCAAGCCCCAGATTATTATGTGTAGATGCCAACATTATAAAGAGGGAAACTGAAAAGGGGACCAGCCACACTTTACAGGCTCCTCAATTGTCAGCCCATTACCCAAACCAGAACCTAGAAAAGCTATTGTATTGGTTCATAACAAAACTACCTTGCCCTCTGACATGATATTGTAAGGATCAGTTAATGGCATAATGCGCTCACCTGGCAGTCAGTCCCCACTGGACAGGGTAGCTGTGTCTAAATATGATCATTGTGGTGAAAGGGCTAACTTTGGGCATATTTAAAGAAAGAACATGTACAGATTTATAGCATATCATTACTCATTGGTACCTACTTTGTTAAGTCCACATAATGTTTTTAGGTAACTCCAGGGTATTTTTTATACCAGTGTGTGCTCTCTCATGTACCAATCCACTGTATGTATGGCAGCTTTGGTCAGTCTTGTTGGTTGGTGTTTACCAATTATCAGCCCTCAATTGACACTTCAATCATGAGATGGCTGATTGCCTGGACCAATCAATGTCTCATACTCTGCTAGTCTCTGGGCCAGCACTGTATAATTACCCTGTTCTAACCCTAGCCAGTTGTACCAAAACAATCCAAAATGGCAGGTTATGATGAGGAAATACACACAGTCTGAACACAAAATGATCCAGGATTAAAGTTTACATAGGATATACAGAATAAGGACACCCTGGAGGGGGGAGATTTATATGGTAGGAATATTATAATTACCAACTTTTGTTGACCACACACCAAGCCATTTTATCACAATGATCATTTCTTTACTCAGCTACCTCTGAGAGAGCAGGGTGAATGTCGGCCCCTACACTATCGTTCCAGGGCCGAGCATTGGCTACTCCGTGAGTAATCTAGCCTGGGCCATTGACACTTGTTGATGTGACTTCATGGCCGTCTCCATGGTCGTCATCGAACCTGTTAGCTTAGTCAAGGTAGACTGTGTAGATGTAATTGTAGACTGAATTCCATCCAGAGCCAGAAGGAGTATGAATGCTGTATACGAATATCCATGGATATGCTGAAAAAGTTATATTATACAGTAAAACTTGGTTACAACGAACTTGATGTTACAGGCTCAAAAGATTCGTTATAACCAAAATTCGTTGTTACCAAGTTCACCACTTTAGGAAGGTTTAATGATTATTCAACCCCCTCTATGGGTACAAAAAGGAAAAATAACCTCTTACAATAAATTCATTATGCACTAGCTTTGTTTAAAGCAAATTTTTCCTGCCTATTGGATAATTCTTTTATGGAAATATAATTATGTTTGTCTGTAAAGGTGCATGAGGGGGGAGTCAGAGGGACATCAGGGCAGGTAGAGGACTTCTCTCCCGCCTCCCTGGCCACTTCAAAGGCTGTAAGGGTGCATGGGAGGGGGGGTAGAGATCTGAGAAATGTCAGGGCAGGTAGAGGAATTCTCTCCCGCCTCCCTGGCCACTTCAAAGGATGTAAGGGTGCATGGGAGGGGGGGGTAGAGATCTGAAGAATGTCAGGGCAGGTAGAGGACTTCTCTCCCGCCTCCCTGGCCACTTCAAAGGCTGTAAGGGTGCATTGGGGGGGGGGTAGAGATCTGTGGAATGTCAGGGCAGGTAGAGGACTTCTCTCCCGCCTCCCTGGCCACTTCAAAGGCTGTAAGGGTGCATGGGGGGGTAGAGATCTGAGGGATGCCTGGGCAGGTAGAGGACTTCTCTCCCGCCTCCCTGGCCACTTCAAAAGATGTAAGGGTGCATGAGGGGAATATAAAACATCCCCTAATCAAGCAAATTTTCAAAACTTTAGGGGAAATCAATTCGTTATAAACAAGTTTTGTCTAATAGTACTTTGTTCTAACCAAGTTGACTTACTATAGAAATGTATAGGAGAGTTTTGTGACCAGGCATTTTTGTTTGTTATATCCAAATTTCGTTATAAGGGAGTTTGTAATAACCAAGTTTCACTGTAACTGCATAATACTGTTGCAGTTCATATGAAATACATCCCTAGCAGTGCTCCTATGCTAGTATGTATATACTGTGTTATTCTATGATATTGACAAACTGGACTATCCATTGGATTACCTACCTATTCCTGGACTAAAACTACAAAGTCAGCTAGCACTACAGGCATCCCGGTTTCGCTACGCCCATTTATCTAAAAAAAGTCCACACCTGGAATCCAGCTACAAAAACACCAGTTACCTAGCACTACAGGCATCCAGGTTTAGCTATGCCCATTTACAACAGATCATCAACCAGGAAATAACACTTCAGGCATCAGGGTTCAGCTCGCCCAAATCTACCAAGTCACCTCACATAGGACTATGAACTTTAGCACTATAGTGCATCAGGATTTAGCTACAACCAAAAATCCAGCAGCATTTGACTCCATCGAGATTCTCCATCTACAAACAAACAAAAAATATATAATCATCTGTTATTACATTGTAACGTAGTATTTATATTATGTGAAACTGGTGTTCATGTAAAATTCATATCTTTTATAAAGTTATATAAATGTTACTCACCTATGTGTATACTAGGTCTGAGGGTCCTAGTAGTCATAAATGGTCAGATTGGACCTACCATGGTTCAAATAGGTCTTTCCTATTTGAACATAATAAAATATATATTCTAATCAACAATTACCGAGTTAGATAGAAAAATTAATTTCCATCTAACATTACTAGGTGATTCACCTCCATATAGGGGACACTCAACTATGTCCAACCAACATGTAGCAGATTTACTGCTTCATGTTCTCCTCAGGCTGATTCTGGCCAGGCTGTTGAACAGGCTGATCCGGATCTGGTCCTTGAGGTGCAGGAGGTGCTGCGACAACCAGTACCTGATTGACTTTCTGGCGAACTTTTAAGAGATCCAAAGCATGGCCAGGGGTGCCATCCCAGTTGTCCAGAATTACTCCAAACACTTTGAAAAACCTCTGTTGGTTCCTCATGTTCGTTGCTCTCTCAACTTCGAGCATCTCAGACACAGCCTCCTTGTCTGATAAAGCCTCCTGCCTTAGATTTGCAGCTTCCTGCCTCTCTTTGGCAACCTCAGCCTTTATCTGAGCAGATATACGTTTTATCTCAGATTTCTGGATGGCATCAATACACTGTAAGGTGCTTGATACCATCCGACAGTACATGTCCAAGTGGAGGTTCTCCATATGGTGTTGCAACGTCTCAAATTGCTTGGTCTGAATGGCATTAGACAACCTTTCCTCCTTCTTGAAGAAGGCTTCAGCCATCTGAATAACCTTAAGGCTGATCAGGAGGAGGTACCTGACTCTGTGGCCTCGGGATCGGGTGTCCAGACCCACTGGCTGAGACAGACACCGCTGGATGTGAAGAAGGAACCACGGTTGTCGTCATACTAGCAGTGGACGTTGAAGGTCCCTGGTTTTGGTATTCCCTGGACTAGGGGCAACCAAGCCAGCTCCCTTCTAAGCTGCTACCCTTCAGATGTTGGCCTTGACCTCTCCCAGTCGACAGTTCCTGTTTGTCCCTACCGTATTAATCAAAGACTTGCGTCTCTGGTCCGGCTGGGCCCATAGGAGAAAACTGCTTTGGATCCCTCAGATTCAGCTTTGGTCATGGGCAAGAGGCATGGCCACCTGCTCCACTGACACCAAAGAAGTTCGGGTTATGAGCACCACCTTGCGGTGCTGCTGCTCTACGATAATTCGAGGGAGGTACAGTGGGAGCAGGATGATGTTGCTTCTTCCTGTTCGACCCATTCAACTGATTCTCCAGCACTTCCAGGGGTGATCTGGATCGGCTAGGAGAAGCAGAAGCCTGTCTCTTCCTTTCTACAGCAGAGAGCCCTTGATGGTAATCCCTGCGGTTACCGATTTGCTCTCCGGATGGAGTAACATAGGCCCCACATTTGCGGGCCCTATTGCTCCTCCAGTCGTTCAGCAAGTCGTACTCCTCTTGAGCATACTCGAGTTTACTGGGCAAACCGAGCCTTCAGCTTCTGGTTAGTACCAGGAACCGTTGGTGCAGGATGTTGGACGAATTCTTAAAGAATTCCCAATACAACCAGTACATGTTGGCCAGTTTGTGGTCGGAGAGCTTCTTGCAAAGCCATTCCTCCATATCTTCAAACCCTTCGCATATCTTTTGAGGGGGCTGTCTCCAGACGGATTTACTACCCTTCAGATGTCCATGGTACAGGGGAATGAAGTCGGCAAGTTGTTATTGGCTACAGACGAGCAAGAAGTTGCGTCTAAAACTAGGTCTCCGGATGGTCCAGCCATCGGTTGCACAACAGGTTGTTGACCTGCGAGCACCTGGGCTGCCACATCCTGAGCGTCACCACTCACTTTGGCCATGATGTCATAAAGTTTGACAACTGGCACACTAGCCTCTACTTTTACAGTAGCAGGGGTATCAGGAACAGCCGGTGAACTTGGTGGCTAAGCCTCTACCTCTACAGCTTTGGGTTTCCGTTGAGAAACCTTCTTCTTGTTCCTCTTCCGAGTCTGACCAGTGGAGGAGCCTGATTCGGATGTGTCCGTCTCATTGCCAGAAACATCCGAAGCCTTAGCTGCCTTCCTATTGGTTGCCCTCTGAGACACATGTCGGCTCCGAGTGCCTTTGGTCACACTGGTACTGGCAGAGGTTTCAACATTTGTGTTTTTCCCTTTGCCTTTTCCTTTAGTGGATTTGCCTTTTCCACTCCCAGTTTTCCCTGACTTCTTTTCAGCCTTCTCGGGAGTAGACTGAGCGGAAGGTGGAGCCTACTCAGATGCCTGAGTCTTGTCCTCTACAGGAGAGGACTTGACAGGGGACACCAAGCAGTCCATCTTGCTCACCATTTCGGGTGACACCTGCACTGATGCTTCCCCAGATGGAATCTCCGGGCACTCCAGGGCGTACTGTCTCTTCATCAGTCTTACCACGAGACTTTGTATAATCCCGGGCCGGACTACTGGAGAGACACCAATACGGGCCTCTTCAGCCTCAAGTACTTGAGACGGGATAGGGACCCCTGGACTGAACACGAAGACAGCATTACCTGCTGCTTCGTATGGTCACTGTCAATTTACCGAGCGACCTGATTGGCCTTGACGCTGAGGTAACCAGTTGAGTCAGACATGTAGGATGGTCTATCGAACCGATTCCTTCTGAAAGCCATCTCCGCATCCCAGAATCAAAAATGGACTACCTATCCTTTAGCCATCTGATGGTAATCCATTAACCAGGCTTCGAGAATTGTGTTGGCCCATAGGGGGTGCACACATTCCAAGATTGCATTGACCACCCGTGGGTCAAGCTCTCTGGACGTTCCATCGGCAGTGAGTACCAGCATTTTGTCAGAAATAGCTAACAATCGCCTTTCGTATGGACCTGTTACATCTGCCCATTCAGGGCTTCCGGGTGGTGGCATCTCTATGTCCATAGGCCTCTCTCCCGGAGAAGAAGGGCCACTTGACACACCTGAGGTACCAACACTCAGTCTTGGGGGTAGTTGGGGTGGAGGTTGCATCAGATTGTGGTCCTGTGACAGCTTTCCAGATGCTTCTCCACTCAACTGGTTCATGGATACAGGTCCTACATAGGGCATTCCTGGATCCATAGAGGACTGATCGCGGGGGCGTTCAGGGCTGCCTTGTCTGGAATGTTCAGACGCGTCGTAGAAAGATTCTACATCCCTGTCTTCCATTCCAGAGAAGTACTGGTCAACGTTCATGCACTGATCCATCTGATCACAGTCTTCATCATACTGTTGATTGTCATACCAGTAGGTAGGGCTCCTTGGAGAACCACTACCATACTCCGGCGGGGTGCTGGTACCGGCACCACCGCCAAGGCGAACGGCCTCTTCTGCCATTGGCAGGAGTGGCTTTTCGGGGATTTAATATCCCTATTTACTGGATAAGCAGTATAAACTGCTCACCCAGTGAAAATGGTCTGTGCCTTTTACCGAGGGCAACCCCTCGGATCACCACAGAAAAAGGCTTCAAAGTCCAAAAAGAGTTGGACCGCCTCGGGCCACGTCTTCTTACTTTGCTGGAATAAGACAATATGGAGGGTTTCACGAACTTGAATCACTGCGCATGATCAAACAATAGAATACCAGAGCGGTCATCTGCCCGTAGTCGTGTTTCAACTGTGACAACTCACAAGGTATTATGGAGTTGATGGATAGCATAGGCATATTCACCAGATTATCTGTCCATAACCATTGGTACATTGTCACAGGTCATTTTCCAAGAACTCACGATCGGCTCGGTTATACATTGAACTAGGTTACAACATATAACAATACACAGTACAGAACACCACACTCGTTGTGTTTAATGGGTTAGGTTATGACAGTCCCCAGCAACCTAGGACTGCATTGAAGAGGTTTAGAAGCCTCTTTTATTGACCTGGTATCCATAAGAGCCTTTTCCAAGGTTTTCTTAGCCTTATAAGAACCTTTCCTCTTATTTTTACCTGAGCCCGCCGAGACTTCTTTATCCGCCCCTGCCTGCCAGATGTAACGACAGGGGGCACCACTGCCTCTGGGTCTACAGCCTTCCGTGGCCTCCTGGGTCTTCTCTTCCGGGTAGGAGGCACTTCGAGTTGCTTTACACGGTCTAGTTCAATCACTTGCTCCAGACCATCGCCATACATTTCGTTGGAGGTATCCCTCCCCCTCCATGGACGTAGTCTGGCTACATTTGACTTGTAACATCTTCCAATCTGTGATTTAATTATCACAGTACAGTCACTAATAACCTGAGTTCTAGTGAAGGGTCCATCCCAATTACTAGCCAATTTCAGGTTGGCAAGAGGTTGATGTAGACGCAGTACTCTATCCCCCAGATTGAAGTATCTGGCTTTTAGGCCTGTATCATATCCAACTTTCTGCCAACTCACAGTTTTCTGCAATTCATCTCTTACCCTTTCATAGGCTCGTTTGAAGTTATCCTTTAAGGATTCTACAAACATTACCTGACAAGGTGCTTCCGGATTCATCCTCACTATGCCAAAGACTAGGTCTGCAGGCATAATTAAGTCCTTTGCAAATACAAGGAGATTAGGGGAACAGTTTGTACTTGAATGTACAGTGCTAAATAAAAAATTTTATTGTAAGCATGCACAACAAATTCACACTGATCATCCCAATCATCCATTTGCTCGTTTACTAGAGATTTCAATACCTGGATCAGAGTCCTATCGAATCTCTCTACCTGTCAGTCACTCTGTGGCCGATAGGGATTAGTTCTTGTCTTGCAAATTGCAAGGCAATTACATATCTCCTGCCACAAACTAGACTCAAATTCCCTGCATTGGTCACTATGCAACATGAGTGGTGCACCTAGGTGCAATACCCACCCTTTTACAAAGGCCATAGCACAAGTAGCAGCTTTGTGATCCGGTAACGGATACACTCGGGCGTACTTGGTATAATAATCTGACACGACCATCATACGCATGTTTCCATTAGGAGTGGTCTTTACTACAGCATTCCGGACAGGTCTCAACCCAGCAGGTAAGATCTGTTCTCATACCAGGCCAGTAGTAATGCCTGGTTAAGCGTTCTAATGACCTTTTCTTTCCAAAGTGCCCACTAGTTCTATGCCCATGACAAAAATACATAATATCATGTCACATAGCACTAGGTATGACAACTTGCAACGATTTCTTCCTATTAGAATAGTTCTTCCATCGAAACAGAATACCATCTCAGACTTCTAGCTCAGCCCATTGAGCTAGGAACCGTCTCATTTCCCTGTTCTCCAATGACACTATTGGTCTTGGAGGACAGATACCCTGATTAAGAAACTTAATCAAAAGTGATGTGACCATGTCAGCACTTTGGAACTGTCTCCATGGACCAATTCAAGACTTGTTCTGGTTGGGTATAGAATGGAATCCGAACCCCTGCTAATACAGCATTGTGGGCTCCACAATCAGTGCACTCAGCATTTGCACATTTTCTCACTGTGATTCTAGACAAAGCATCTGCATTTAGATGTTTAGCCTTGGCTCAGTGTTCAATCTGGCTGTGATTTAGACCGAATTCGGATAGGTGTGCTAACCAGCGACCTATCATCCCCTCCGCATCCTTAAAATTCAATAACCATCTGAGGGAAGAGTGATCAGTCCGTAGAGTGAAATCATTTCCCCACAGAAAATGCTTGAATTTCTTCATATAGACCACCACAGCCAACAACACTCATTTGGTGGTACAATAATTTCTTTGAGCCTTGCTCAATGTGTTACTGGCGAAAGAAATAGGAACTTCCACCCCACCCTGGACCTGGGATAAGGCAGCTCCTATGCTATCATTACTAGCATCAGTATCTAGAATGAAATGGTCATTCTCTGTCAGACATCACAATACAGGGATACTGCAAACAATTCCTTTATTTGCATAAAGGACTCATCTTGCTCGGATCCCCAGGGAAGACGTTCCTTCCTAACTCCAGGCGTCCAGTGGGACAAACTCAGTATAGGAAAGGCGACCCTGGAATATCCTGGTATAAAGTCTCTATAGTAGGAACAAAAACCAAGGAAGGATCGGGCTTCTTTAGCATTCGTGGGTGCCTGCCAGTTTGACACAGCATCTAACTTCTCCGGATCGGCTTTAATCCCTTCATTGGAGATCATTCTTCCTAAGTAGTTAATAGATCTCATGGAGAGATCACATTTCTTAGGCTTCAGCTTAAGACCATTAGACATGATTCTTTCTAGAACCAGGACATTTCTTCCATAATAGATCACTTAATAAAGATTCAATCATGGCTTCAAGTGTCGCGGGTGCATTACATAACCCAAATAGCATCACATTATATTGGAATAGTTCAATATGACTGGAAAATGCCGTCTTTTCAATATCTTTCGGATTCATACCCACTTGCCAGTACCCGGATTGTAAGTCTAAAGAGTAATACCATTGATTGCCTCCAAGGGAGTTTATAGTTTCATCAATCCGTGGCAATTGATATGAATTCTTCTTGGTCATACCATTTAACTTTCGGTAATCTATGCAAAAACGGATGGTACCATCTTTCTTGGTCACCATGCACACAGGGCAAGACCAAGGACCGGAGGATGGTGTGATAACATCCTGTTCAAGCATTTTAGCTATCTCTTCCTCAGCAACCCTTTTCTTGGCTAGAGGAAGTCTCGTATACAGAATCTTAAAAGGTTAATTCTCACCAGTGTCAATTGTATGAAGTACTGTGTCAGTATGTCCCATTTTTTCACCTGGTGCTGCAAAAGCTTTTCTATACGTGTCTAGCAAGTCAGTGAAGGCTTCACGTTGCACATCCGTCTAGACATGACTTTAGATTATCTAATTCTGGATTCCTTTCGGGTAATGAAGGGAATTTTGTTGCTGAAGCATGCTTGCAGCTTTCTACTACTTCAGATAGGATAACCGACCCGAGAGTAAGGATAAAATCCTTATCCTCCTGGAGACTGAACCTCAAACATGTTCTACCAACGTTTACATCGTGCTACTGTCGGCCGTACGAGCATTTCCTTCCATTATGAAAGTTTCATGACCCATAGGCAAAAGAGTCGCTTGGCAATACAGGAGTGGCTAGCACCCATATCAACCAAGAACTTAGCAGATCTACCACTCACAGATACACCTGCGTACTACCACTACCTTTCAAGTAGGTAGGATAACTTGCGTACTTAACAAGTTCCGTTTTAGCACCAAGGTCAAATCCACATCCCTTCAAATACTCGAGACGAGAATGACCTGGGGGAAGCTGGGCACACCCCACCCTGGCCAACGCATTGGCCACTCCCTCTTGAATGATATCGGGTTTCCCCACTGTGTTCTGACAGTTCTTGACACCTGGTGTACTATCAGTTTTCCCAGCCTCATGAGTAAGGAACTGATCAGGTTCCCTAGCTTCACTGCTGGGCGAAATCGCTAGAGGATTCTCACTTTTACCACAAGTGGTGATAGGCTGGCAGTCATGGCAATCACTCACTCTAGGGGTTATCCGGTTGCCGTCATGGACACCCCTGCTCAGTTTTCCTTCTTAACTGAGTCCCCACTATCCGGAATATTCCGGTATCGAGGCTAAATTTCTGTACACTAGTCTTTCTGCCTCGCATTTCGTGGCATAATGACCCATTTCCTGACACCTGAAACATTCAACAACATTTCTGTCCGGCCTAGGCCTTCGTAGATTTTCAGAAATCTTCTGTACCAAAGTAGTAACCAAGTCCCCAGATAAAGACGGACAGGTATTGGGGGTCTTGGTATCTGGCTTTGTCTCAGGAGTTTTTGTGATAGCCACTTGCTCCTTGACATAGCCGGTTTCTTTGATATAGTTCCGGTTGTACCAGGGGTTGCCTTGGCCTATTGCCCCAATGTTCTCATCATCCTCAGTGTCACCTGATTTTGAGAAGTCATCATCGGGTATCCCTTAGGAACTATCATTGCTGACATCCATTGGGGTACCTTTCCGGCAAATATCCGGCTTTTCCGATCATAAGGATCCAGGGCTTGGAACAAGTCTGTTAAGGAAGCATCATTCTTCCAAGCATCACATGCTACAGTCCTGTGTTTCTGATCATGCAATCCGTCGATGAATTGTCTAAACATTTCATCAAGGAAGTGCTCATCATCCATCCTCCACTGAGGTCTGGCCTTATGTAGCAACCGCTGACATTCTAGGCCCAAAACTTTGGCAGACTCCTTGGGTTTCTGAATTCTTTTAGTAAACGTTAGCCAAGGGTCTTCTCCCACAATGTTCCCATATAAATATGAGGCTATTTCAATTAGGTCATCATATTTTTCATGGGCGAAGGTTCCACGAATTTGGGAATCCCTCCATATTTCTACGGCCCCTTTACCGTCACCTTCTTTTAACCAGCATAACAGATAGGGTAGAGCTTCCTTTTTTCCCCATCTGTTGCAGTTAAACACATCTGTGCAGCCTTGATACTCCTCCTTCCAATATTCCTTGCATTAAATGCAGTGGGTATCTTAGCTACACGATGAGCCAGATTCTGGGAGCCTGTAAGGATTAGTTCCTTACTCCATTCCATGATTTCCATATCATCAAGACCCTGATTGTAAAAATTGCTGCATTAGAATCATGCAGAGCTTGCAACCCTGGAGAAAGAGATACTTGTCGACTGAGTCTCTTTTTCCATGGAGGATTTACTTGTGTACCACCATTTCCTCCAGGACCACCTGGGGGTGGGCCTCCACCTCCTCCTGATCCCCCTACTCCGAATGATGGAATCTGGAGTGAGGTGCCTCCAGGAGAACCCGATCCCAGATTATCAACGGGAGGGTAACTCCCACTAGGTCCAGAGGATCCACTAGTATTCCCAGTGTTTCCACCTGGTACAAAGGACTGATTTACATTAGGGAAACCAGCTCCACCTGCGCAGGGGTTACCACAGGAACCATAACCTGACAATCCGGGTCCTTTAGAAGATCCGGATGCCCCCCGGATGCATGAGAACATCCGGTCGTGCTTCCGGTTGTACCTTGGGTACTACCGGTTCGTGAGTTCGTCCCATTTTGAGACTGATTCTACCCAAATTGGGAAAAATGGCCATTAGGTCCTCCCAAAGTGTGTGCTTCCTGTCAAATGAGTCTGTTGAGATCCATTTGAAGAAGTACCACCAAAACCTCTGGATGTACCGGGTTGACTCGTATTTCCGGTCCTCAAAGCTATAGGGTTTGTGGTGTTGTCTGTAAATCTGACCTGATGACTTAGAGGCATAGTCTCTTTAGGTTCTAAAGATTCCTTTACCTCGTCCTCCTCCCCATCAGAGTCAGCATGGCGTCCAGCTATGTTTAGGACAACTCCTGAAACAGTAAAGTTAGATTCCAGAGATCCTACAACATGGCCTGTATCTTCAAGGGGCCTCTTCAAGATACTTTGACATCTGAATTGCCTTTGCAGGCATCATACCACCTTCTGGAAAAGAAATGGGGAAAAAATAGGATTTTTTCCAATGAAAAAAAAGGATAAAAATAGGAATATCAGCACTTTTTGAGAAAATAGGATAAAAATAGGAATTTTGATGCTTTTTGGGCAGAAAATTGAAAAAAACTGGTTTCAAACGTTACTTTTGGGTGTTTTATGATGTTTGATACTGTATGATAACGAGCTGCAAAAAAAGGGGAGCTTCCAGGATTTTGAGAAAAGAGGGTAAGGTGTGTGCACAGCCATGGGAAGATGCTGAATGGGCTAGAGGCTGTTCACAAGTGAAGCTCTACTAATTTGTAAGTGAAACAAAGCCAAGCAAAATGACTGTGGTAGGCGGTATGGGGACATGCCCCCAGGAAAATTTATAACTCAAGAGGGCATTTGGTGCATTATTAGACCCCAAATACAAAGGTATTGATGCATGGCCCCCCAGGAAGATTTTCAATTTTGGATGGTGTTTGGTGCATCTTTAGTTTACTGACAAACTTTCCAGCTACTGCTTAGGGACTGGTTTTATTTATTGGAGGACAGAAGATTTTTGCTTGACACTCTCGCTGTCAAGTCTAACACAATTTGAAATCTAGATATTCTTGACTACAGATGAGATGCAGTTCTAATCTCTTATGATAAACTGCAATGGCGGCGCTAGGCTGCTGCAGGACTCTGTGGGGCAAACAGGTTTATCCTCTCGCTGCAAGGGGTGTGCTGTACACAGCAAGTATATAACATTGCTGTCAAGCATTACCTCCTCTCTCATTGCTTCTAATGACTTGAAATCTCGCCGTGTGAACCAATCTCCCCTGAGCAGTACCACAGCTTTTGGAAAGACATAGATGACTTTTTATGACATATAATGACTCTTGTACTCTGTTGATGCTTTACAATACATGAAGCCGATCTGCCTTGTAACTGTAAGGGTAGCAATCATGTTTTCTCTATCCCCAGAACTTGTCTATTACAATACAATATAATATATTCTGACTTGGGTTAAAGGCCAGGGTAGCAAAATTCAATTGGTTTAAGGGTGGACGAATTGTGAGATTAGACTGAGGGCAGGGTGAGACTGGTTGGAATATCAGTTGGGCTCAAGGCAAGGGGAGGATGAGAGTAGCGGGTGATGGAATGGTGAAATCTCTGCCCAGTCCTCCCAGTCATCAAGCTATTACTAGCAAGCCATGTAAATTAAGGGGGCTCAGTGTAGGGGGTTTCAAGACCCCTTCTCCCAGTACATGTCACATGTGTTTTGTAATGTGTAAGTTCAAAATAGGCGTGGATACATGGGGTAACCTTTTGAGGTCTTGCAGTTTATCTTAGACATGAATTAGCTCCTGTTGCTGATCTTGTGGATGATTTATGTGTCAGAAACGGCAACATAGAGTCTATGGTACTGGATATAAAAGTCCCAGGCCAAAAGATCATGAGATTAGCCAATGTTTATCGTCCACCTTCTGGAAAGCTGGATGTATTTTTCAATTATATAGAAAAATTGTATAAAACAGTGATACCTGACAATATTGAACTTTGGTGTCTTGGTGACATAAATATAATACATTGTCTGAAAAAGCTAAATCTACAAATACGATAGTAGACATGTGCAGAAACTATGGTTTACATAAGCTAATACATCAGTGTACACGGCCGTATAAAAAACAGAGTCTCTTGTCTAGACAATATAATGACATCTTATGATGACACAATGCTGTCAGGTACCCTGAACTTTATGGTTAGTGACCACTTGCCCGTTTATTGTGTTAAAACGAAGCAGAAAGGTGTACTTACTATAAAGACAATTACTACACGTACTTATAAGAATTTTGATGAAGAGCTGTTCTTGGACTGGTTAGCTGAGGCAGATTGGGAGGAGTACTACGAACTAGAAAATCCGAGTGATGCATGGTTGTTTATTCAAAATCATATAGAATGTTACCTAGATAGTGTGTGTCCTCTGGTCCAAATTACTGTCAAAGACATGGGTAATAAATGGATGACAGCTGATATAAGAAATTTAATTCATGAAAGGGACACCTGTGTATCCTTATTTCTAAGAACGCATTAAACACATTATCTTGAGCGTGCCAGGAGATTGAGATGTAGAATCAATGTCAGTTGTAGATACGCCAAAGCGGATTATGTAAAACAAGAGTTAGATGAGTCTGAAAATGATCCTAAGTGTTTTTGGAGAAATATTAATTCTGTATTAAAGCCGTCTAGTGATAACCATCCGCCTATGCTAATTGGTGAAGATGGTGAAATGAAAAGTAATGCTGATTCAGTCGATTACATAAACAGATATTTTGCTTCAATAGGTTCAAAGTTAGACAGTGATCTGCCTCTATCTTTAAATCTTCCAGTAGTCCATGACAGTCTGGTTGAGGACTGTAACCCCAAGATAAGTGTATGCCAGGAGGAAGTGGAGTATTTGATAGATGAGATTAATGTAAATAAGACGTCAGGCATTGAAAATATTCGCTGTGACATATTAAAACTAGCACTAAAAAATCTTTTACCGCAAATGACTTGGTTGTACCAAATGAGCTTTGACTTAGGTATTTTTCCTGACAGCTGGAAGTTAGCACGAGTAAGTCCGATCCCAAAACCTGGCAATGAAAGATTAGTTAGCAATTGGAGACCCATATCATTGTTATCGGTACCCTCAAAGATAGCGGAGAAAATAATGCACTCACATTTATATGACATGTGAGTGCTGATTTTTTGGATTGTAATCAGTTTGGTTATCGTCATGGGCGAGGAACTGGTGATGCCATCTTTAGATTTGTTAACGATTTATATGATGATGTTGATAGGTCTCATGTAACTGCGACATGCTTTTTTGATCTGAGGAAAGCATTTGATAGTGTTCCTCATAATCTCTTAATACGCACTCTAACTCGTTTAAAAATTCACCACAGCACCTTAGGTTGGATTGCCAGCTATTTAAAGAATCGTGTTCAATACACAAAAATTGGGGAGTTTAAATCATTTATTCAGTCAGTTCAGTATGGAGTGCCTCAGGGTTCTGTTCTAGGGCCGTTGTTATTTATTTTATATGTCAATGACATTGGGTCCGTGATCACTGATTGTAAATATATTATGTACGCGGATGATTTAGTATTTTATACTTCCAGTAACAAATCAACCCTAGCCCATAAACGTCTGCAATCTGAAATTGATAATGTTTACAAATGGTGTTTAGAAAAGCTTCCAACAGTTAATGTTGAGAAAACAAAAACACTATGGTTTGGTTCTAGGAGGAAGTTACCTAAAATTGTGTTGGGTACTTTCAAAATGGCAGAGACTGATTTGGAAACTGTACATGACTATACTTACCTAGGTCTCCACTTGGATAATTACCTAACCATGGAATTGGCAATGAAAAATGTTTTCCAAAGGGTTAATAACAGGTTGTTCAGATTAGCTAAATTGCGTCATTTACTGACACTTAAAGTTGCAATATTGGTGTATAAAACGACTATACTAAGTTTGTTTGATTACTGCAGCTTTGTTTATGCAGGTTGTAGTAATGAAGATAATCTTGTCAAAGCGCAAAGACTTCAGAATCGAGGTCTAAGAACGTGTTATAGGTATAACAGGGAATATCTCTCTGTTGATGAACTCCATACAAGGAGCAAGGTTCCATATTTGGATAGAAGACGTGATGAAATGTTATTAGTATTGATGTATAAGTACTCCAGATGTAATGATATGTTGGATCATCATAGAGGTGACAGGGTCACTAGGTCAGATAAAAAAATTAAATTTTTGGTTAAACAACCTAGGCTAAGTACATTTAAAAGGTCACCCCTATACCGCGGTGCTGAACTGTGGTCGCTATTAGGAACCTGGTATCAACATACTGAAACAAAACTGAAGTTTATGCAGAGAGTCAGACGTATTGAAAATCTGGGAGTACCAAATGATGGTCCTGGCGATGATGGTGACGAGGATGATGATGATGACAACTCCATTGATGAAGTCGGGAGCTTGATATTGACCAGTGACGATGGTTTGGACTCTGATTCTGATCCTGGAATAGGCTAGGCAAGCATTTATTGATTTATTATTTATTTATCTTTTATTGTTGTTACATCTGAGTATTTTGTACTTTTTGGCCTTGCATTGGTTGTAGTGGTACTCAGACAGCTTTTGAGATCACGCCTAATACCCCATAGAGTTCTAAATTGCGTTCAATGACCTAAATGATCTTTACCTTGATCGCTGGTATTATCACTGGTATTATTACTATTATTATCATCAGAAATAACAGCCAATATCAGTATTAGTATTGTTGTTATTATGCCTTGTGTATGTGTGGATGTCAGTGTGCTGTTTTCTTTCTTACTTTATCCTTACATGATCCTACTAGTTTGAGCATAATATATTTGTGTCTAGAATTTTGTACAATGTTAACCCTCCTTTATAGAAGCTTATGTGTTTGGTGTATGTTGTGAGTCGCAATTTCAACAATCCTGTACATTTCTGCCTTAGCCTGTGTTACTTTTGTTCTTGTTTGTCTGGGCTTGTTTTGTCTATCATTATTTATCATTATTACATATATTTCTCATGATTCATTGTTGTGTCTATAATTGTATGTATTTTTTATAAAATTGATATGGTGTACAATTTGATATGGTATCTATTTAACCGTATGAATATGATTTGTAGCTTTTTTTCTTGATTGTATGATTGTGTTTGACTTACTGATATATGTTTGACTATAATTCCAGTTGTGCTTCATTTACCACGATTCTGTAAATTGTGAGAGGCTCAATAAACTTTGATTTCAATTTAAAAAAAAAAAAAAAGAGCAAATGTATTTCCCCTCCCCTAAACCCATTAAAAATCGGCCTTAGGCCATGTTATTATAATAACTTGGATAACAGGTTTTTTCAGTCAACATTTTGGTCGGTCAGGGGCAAAAAAAAAATAAAGTTCCAAAACTGAGTCCAAAAAGACCATCAGCCAGGGGCAAAAAAAAAAAAAAAGGGACTGTAATATGTCACCAAACTAACTTTTAAGCCAACAATATGCCAACAAAATGTACATTTTTGACAAGTTTATATCGGATGGGTGGATCAATGATGGATATTTGCTGGTCTGCAAGGTCTTTTTTGAATTTTTTTACCCCTGAATGCTGAAAACTTTTTTTGATTTTGCCAAAAATCTCGTCGCCGGATCCGTAATCCAAGTTATTAGAATAAAACAGCCTTAGTATGACTATAGGAAATGTAGCCTGTCCCCAAATTTTCAATCACGTCTTCTGGATCTACCCCTATTGTTAATTTTGAGGGCAGAAAGGTAGTAGCAGAAGGAAAAGAAGTAAAGGTAAAGGGAAGGGAATATGTGAATGACAGGAGAGGGAGACCACAGATAGAATGAAAAGGAGGGAGGGCATGGGGAAGGAGAATGCCAGGAATGATGAGAGGAACGAATAAAAGCATACAAGGGATGAATAAAGGCAAACACACTACAGAACGCCCCCCCCCCCTTAAAAAACCTGAAAACTACCTACAGGTTTGCTAGTATGTGGGAATACAGACGATGAGTTGTTTCTGAGCAAACTTTGAAAATATCGCTGTCAAAACATGCATTCTGGCTTTATTGTAAGCGGTTTCAGTGCATGGCATTCTGTTGACTTCTGGGAATCACTTTATAACTTCGATCTATTTGGTATATTAAGGAAAATGAAAACACATATTTGTGGTAAGGAGACCTCTCCAGAGGGTAGTGACACCCCTCCCCCCCCCAAAAAAAAAAAAAAAAATCCATGCCCATGTTGTTTTTTTCACAGAGAACATCCCTGATTCAGAGTTCCATTAAATGTCATCTTGAGTGACAGGGTCACTGACAGAATCATCAAAAATGATATGAAAATTATTGAGTTTCCAGGCACACACAACTCAAAATTGCCAAAAAAAATTCTCATCTCTGAAAAATGGGATTTGTTTGCTGAAAAATAGGGAAAATTGCCAAAAAAAATAGGAAAATATGAAAAAGTATGATGCATGCCTTTGTTTCCAGTTCAGAATAATCATTCAACATTTTGGACTGTCTGTTAGTCCAATCGGTAGATTCACGCTCCCACATTGATAATGCTCAATGTGTGTGCCATAGGTTTCTCAATAAATGATATTCTGATAGCCATTAGAAATATGTTGTTTTAATAGATTTAAAACAGCATGTCACATTACACCCCACTGTGTCCATGTCTGCAAGGATTGCCTGTAGGGAAAACGTCGCTGCCACCGCTTTACTATGTATTCTTGATCATATAGGAGTATAAGCTCGTCATCTCACAAAACAAACAGTTAAAAGTTGCAGTTCGTTTTATTCAGGGCCACTGTTAAAAGGATAATATACAATGCATTGTTTAGAAAAAAAAACAAAACAACCTGGCATTGCAATCAATAGTAAGGTACACATTTAACATATTCGTTTGCTCGAATTGTTAGATTGTTAAGCCATACACACCAAAAGATATAAAGACCAAAGGGCCTTTAGTTCTATACACATGCAGAGATGCCACTCACTGGCCGTCAAAAACCAGGAAAACTGGACTTTGGAAACCCTTTCCCAGGAATTTAACATAATTTGATACAGAAATCTTTCGATCAAAACCAGGAATTCCTGGTAAACCAGGAAAAGTGGCATCGCTGCACATGGAAACCACCTGCGAAATCATGCGTCTTTTAGAGCAGCATTATTATTTATACTTTGCATATAGATCCATCTATTTCTGGTGAGGTATGATAGGCCTGTTGCTTAACTGCATATACACCATATCCTTCACTCAGGCTCAGGGTGTGATGAAAAAACTGTGTCCTGTCACAGTTGTATAACCTTGTCTTTACACTAAACAAGGAGAAAAATTATATAAATATAGACAGAGGTCCAACTTCGTCAAACCACACTGTTTCAGATGAAAAGCCTAGGGACTCCAGAATTCTTCTTGCTAAGTATGGTTTGACATCCCAAACAGGCAAAAATCGTCAAGAGCGGCTTAAATCAAAGAACTGTTGTGGATCATTGTACATAAATTTGCCTTTGCAAGATATCATGACCTGTCTTTTAATGATGAAACTGTACAGGTATTTGCACCTGGATCTACCGTACAAATATATATACGGTACAATGCAATGCACAAATAAATAAGGCATCAACAATCTTTGGGAGATTTCATAAAGGGTTCACATATATAAGAGTACTGGGGAGGGGTGCAGAGTGTACGGACAGATGTGGTCATACCAAGCCAGCCTTGTAATAATTGACAGTCTTATACCAATCGAACAAATGTTATCGTAGCTGACTGTTAATTTTAATTCATAGCTCAAGGACTGCATATTCTCGTCAGTTGATATATCAATAACACAGGAGGCTATAATGCATTTCAATCATTGTGGTCTTTCATTAGGCTATTCTGGGATAGAGACAAACATAAAAAATTTAGTGCAATACTGTAGCAGGTCTTTTGGGATTTAACATAGATGGATTTGGATTTTCATTTCTTAGTATGAACACATTACCAACAAGTATCCTCAAATGACAAAGCAGTCTTTTAATGCGAACCCGTTATTCCATTCTACATTAGCATGTTGGAATCTAAACAGCCAGAGAGGTACATTTAAACAAATCGCTTTCCATGCAGTATTTTTCAATCTTACATAAGCAATACATTCGGTACTGCATGTTGTAATATATAAATGTTTATCTGAAGATTTTATTGATCTTAATCTAACATAGCCTGTACGGAATATAACTACTGTAAAACCCCGCGCATAAGCTGCACCTGCGTATAAACTGGTCGTGTGCTCCTATGATCTATTGATAAAATGTCGATGGAATAAATTTGGCAAATAATAAATAATCAATTATTACTTGTCGGGAAAATGTTTGTGGCTTACTTTTGCGCATATGCAATAGGATTATATTACCCTCTACCACGAGAAACAATATTCCTCAATATTTACCGGTGTGGTCTTGGTATTAATTATAGAATGCTATGCCATTGTAGAAAGAGCACCAGAAAATCTACACCAAATGATAGGCTGATACAATTCTACGTAACCTTACCTTACAATTCGTTTGTGTACATAATCAATGCAGGGTGGTACATTGGCATTGTGAGTGCCCAATACCCTTTACCCGATTTTAAGTATTACCCTAGTGATATCAGGTAGACAGAAAGAAAATAATTTATAGAACAAAATGACTGGTTCCAGATGAATCAAGCATGACACGATGGAGACTTTTGAATTAGGAGGAAGTGGAAATACCCGGTAGTCCTATTGTATATAAACGAACACATCCATGCCTAACACTTCGCTCATTCCAACCAAAAAACAGCCTTAAAAACAACTTACAGGAAAACTATTGAAATGCAATTTGCTCATACTTCCTTTTCCCTACATCATAGGTATTTCCCACTTCATTCAAGAAAATCGAGGGCAAAAAGAATTCTTCCCGTTAGTATTCATTGATATACTGCTATCAAAATCTAAAGGTGGGTCCAGGCAAATCCAATTACATATACCATAATACTTTACTTATAAGCCGCATCTCGCATACATGTAAGGGATATTATGATTTGACAAAGAGCATACAAGGCGCACCTGGGTGTGAATATATGACATGTCATGCAACTAATATCTCTGATGTAATTTATTTTCTGTCATCAGTTAACATTTTATATTCAAGCACTGGCATAATATATGAGCATTGAGGGCTGATCTGTTTTAGAAAAAAAAAAAATGCTTGAAAGCCAAGTGTCAATATAATGGGCAATGTTCATGATTAGAGGGAGGGTGGCAATGATAACTACTGTAATTATATAGCGCAGTTAGATTGCCATAACATTCTACCTTCATGCACTAACTGTTGAGTATCAGTATAGGCTACGGTCCCTAGGACTTTATGGACACTTTTCTTGACGTGGGAGAATTTTGTATCGGCCTGTTTAAGCATGCTGGCCTATATTAATTTCAGAACTGTCCTGTCCCTCATTTTTTAAAGACTGGTATTAGATAATGGGACAGCTCTCCCGAATAAATATATCAATTTGGGATGATTGAGTTATGGTTGCTGAACACCATTTCAACAGCTACGGGCATATCGATGACCAGAGAAATACGTTAGACAGTACCCATAGATGAATATGTGACGGTGCCCACACATAAGTACACCAGACACACCCAGGGGGATAGAAAAGAGGACAAAGCAGAGAAGCCAGTTGCAGCGATGGACTTCACAATCCATTTGAAAACGATGTCTGGGTCATAGTTCCAACAGTTTCCGCCCACAGTTTGCTCTTGTCACTTCCTTGTTTGTTCAAGTGAAGAGAAAACCAACTAATTTCATATGCATTCATACAATTATGAAGCTCTCTCTCCCTATCAGCAAGAGCTTGTACATGTTTAGGAAATACAACCATAGTACCCAGCGTAAAAGGTACATCTTATATGTGGGGTCACTTATATGTATACTATGGTAGTACAACTTTATCTTACAACACATCCCCGAAGTAAATCCCGGGGATTCTCGGATATCAAACTGGTTATTATACATTTTACATGTATCAAGGTGTTTTACACACTCAATGGCAGACTTATTATGCATTATATACTAGAGTCCTTCAGTCATAGGGGGTTAGAGAAAGGCCAATGCACACTGCGCCAGCACCAGCGGTTTACAGCCCCTATTAGGTGAATAATACACGATCACAGACTTTTAAAGATCCTATAACAATACCGATCTAGGTCCAACAGTATTGGTATAACAACCTACAGCATAGGTATATACTTCCAAGAAGCGCTGCTTATTACAAGTAGCAGCAGCTCTGTTGGCTTCAAATCGTGGATGAAGAAATGAGAGGAGTCAGGCTAAGACAATGTCCTGTACAATGCCTCCAATGAAACTTTCAAGTACTGGTATTTAAAGGCAGAAAATTCACTGGTATGTGCATTCATCACATAAGAATATCATCACATGATCGACATATACCGGTATGACCAATGCATCTTGCAACAGTCTTGTGATTCAATAATTGTCACAATGACCCTACATAAGGGTTCTTCAAGTTGTCTCTGAAATCTTGCAAAGTATACCCTGTGGCAGGTATATGGGATACAAATATATACACAAAACGACTGTACAAAAAGCTAACAATGGTTAAGGATCAGCTGGAGGAATGCACCGTTTGGATGAAGTACTGGAGTTGTCGTGCAATATCCGTGTCGACAAGATCCATCAGTTGACCAAACTTGGCGGCACCTTGTTCTTGTTGGCAGCGTGTCAACTCACTGTAGATGAAGTCTCTCAAGTTCACCGTCATAACAGGGTCACGGAGACATAACTGTTGTTTGGTTGGAGGCGAATGCAGCAAAAGGAATAGGATTTTTTTCTTCATTCGTGATTTTGTATTTTCATTTAAGTTTATTTCCCGTTGTATCAATTAAGAATAGCATGGTTAATATTTATGGATTGGGATTTATTCTATAAATGCACGAGAACCCGTATCTAGTACCAGCAAAGTACATGTACTTGGATCCACAAAGACAATTACTACCATTAACAGGAGTTCCTTATATGCTCAAATATATTCTAACACCAGTTCCCCTCACCTCTTTCTTGCGCCGGTCATGGGGTGTCTCGAATTCTTCTGTGTCCAGATTTGGGCTCATGACTAACACACTGTAAACATGTGATAAAAAGAAAATAAGCACTGGACTGGAACATTAAATCACGGGTTTTAAAAACCAAAATACACTGTTTCATCTTCACTATAATGTCTTCTATATAAATAAATGAATAAAAAAAAATAATTTCAGACTTACTCTATTTTGACATCTCCTTCCACCTTGCAGACGTCATGGAGTGTTTCGACACAGATACTAATAATATGGCCAAAACGCTGTAGCACCGAGCTGTGAGAAGGTATTCAAGACGGCATCTTATAATAGGAATGTTTGCAACATAGAATTGGCATTATGCAAAGGCAAAACATCTATGTTAACATTTCCAATAAGGTTTTCAGGGTTAGCTAACTAGTAATTATATTTATGAGTGGAAATGTTAATTAAAATAAATACAATGCATGTAGCCGATAACAGCACTTTAAATAAGTTAAATTGTCTGTATTCAACATCAAGATTGAGTGTGCACACACTTTAATCTTCCTTCCTTTAAAAAAATAAGAAAAAAAGTGTCGTCCCTATGTAGTTCTAACTGTACATTCTGAAGCATACAAGAGACCTACCTCAGGTTACAGTTGATTAGGGAAACCACTGCCATACCACACAGCTTTTTACGTTCGGGATGCGTTATATTGTCCGTCTTGTCAACCCATCTATCCAACAAAGCCCCGACTAGCTCATCAATCTACAGGGGAAAAAAATAAAACATATAACAGAGTGTACCACAGATGCATCATTTTTCAAAAAAGAAATTACATGTATATCTACGTTCTCCACACTTGTTAGGAATTACATCTTTTTCCTAATTTTTTTTCAATACTAATGAACCGAAATGAATATTAACACATATTCACTCAGTACAATTAAATCCATACCGAAAACCATCCAATTAAAAGTCTGATATTTCTGCCTACCTTTTTGCCACATTGGGCTCCAATTCTCTCAATTGTTTGGAAGAAGAACGATCGGTTTTGTAATATGACGCGAGCCATCATTGAGATGTTCAGAGACAGCTCCATTGGGTAGATCTACAAAGTAAAGTGTACATTACAGCAAAGACAATCCATTGTCACAAAGGCATGGTGAAATTCATCAAAGACCTATCAAACTGACACAACAAAAAACAGAACAAATGTACATACGTCTCCTTCCAATATACTTTTGTAGATCTGAGGTAGCAGTTCGGCAAAGATTTTAGGGCCATCGTCAGGGAAAGTGATGAACACCTTCTCTATCAACTGGAATTATACAATTAGGCAGGGCAAAATACCTTAAACGGATTCACCAAATACCAGTATATGAAAAATATAACCAAGGGTTTGCACATCATTTGACTCATGTCTTGAATGAACAACCCTAATACCCCGCGTATGGGGTTCACCCCCAACTCAGGCCCCGCAGCTGAGGCTTGATTTTTAGCAGTACTGTTCTACAGAATAAAATCCTGACCTATACGGTGCAACCTAGGTTCAGGCAGATTATATAAGGCACAATAGGGGCTTGTCACGGCGTATAAGCTGTCCCCTATATGCGGGGGCATTATGGAAGTAACTATGCACAACCGGTGGTTTATTATGATCTTTTATCAGAATATCTATCAACCAAGATTAATATGACCTTACCTTCATCACCATAATGACGCCTTCTGACCGCAGGTCTGTGAATAGCGACATAAGTGACTGGACTAGGCTGTGAGAGTAGCGTTGCAGGAATTCTTTGGGGCCCAGTAGAACATACGCTTCAACTATCTTGAGGCATGTATGTAAAGTCTCCGTCCCATATTCTACAGTAATGTAAAAGTGGGGAGTTCAACAATACATGAAGTTCAAGAAGTTGGTAAAGAAGAGTACTAGTGTATAAGTCATTAGATATACCGTAAATCAAATCCCCGAATATAAGCTGCACCATGATTTTAGAAGGATGCTATAACCCACAGATGAGGCCTAGAAATTGGTGATTTGCCTTACTTGTAGGGTTAAATACCCGCCCACAAGCTTCAACATGACTTTCGGGACACTATAAGCCGCGCATTGGCTCTGGTTCACGGCTTATACACGAGGATTTGTGGTAATGGGATTTAGTAATGTTAAAATATACATATACGTTTACAAAGATGCTAGGTAACAATGCAATTTCATATTATTTTAAACCCTATCTCAGTACATGTATGTATATCGATTGCAACGTGGAAAAAAAAAGAATGAGCAACAGTACTCAGGAATGTCCTGGTAAACGCTGATACTACTAAAACCTCCATCTATGGTAATCTGTCTAGCCTGTATACGACAGTAATTCACATACCGAGGAGTGAGGGCATATTTTGGTACAGGTCGAGTAGACCAGGTGTCACTGCAGGGGAGCAGTGTAGCGTGTTCTGCCACAGGTCGAGACCATCTTCCATCAGATACACATGTGGCTCCTGACTTACATCAGTCGACAACTGAATCACCGGCAGCAGGAAGTCATACATGGACACACAGTCCTCACCAAGCCCCTGAAAACGTCATCACAGACAGCTATTACCATATTCACTTAGTTTAGTATTGACTGAGCTTAATTCAGAGATGCCACTCACTGCAGGAAGTACCTATAGGAACGAAAATGAAAATTCGGAATTCCTAAAAAGTTAGGAAAAGTGGCATCTCTGGTTCATGTTAAATGTTGGAAGCACTTAGAGGACTATAGATGTCCTGATAACAACTAGCCTACTACTGGTGTAGCCAGTCAGTGAGAGCGTGGGCGCATTGTATAAAATTGATTGAACAGAGAGTGCTTATATAAACTTATTTAAAACTGATACACCAATCTTTTCTTCTTTTTTTTCTCAATTTCAACAGGGTTTGGCAATGGCAGGCCGATAGCAAGTATGTATTCTACCACTTAACCTGGCTGTCAAATAAACTCCCTGGCATGTGCTGAAGGGGCATTGCTGCCCCTGATACTCCCCAATATGGGGGGGGGGGGGGTTCTTCATATAGCTGGAAATACCTTGGTAGACGCAAGTAAGGTCTGTTTGATAGGGAAAGAAATTTACCTGAACAAGGTAGACAAGTGTGGTTAAGATGGCACATCGGAGCATGTTGTGGTCTGCGGATGCGTGCCATAACATGGGAAGGTACTGAATGAGCGCTCCTGCATACGGCCTGACCGAGGTCTCCATCCGCTCAATGAGGAAGGAGATGACATGGAGCACCTGCATCTGATACCAAAACACAAAAACAGTCAGTCAGTTTATGTCAAAAAGACATCTAAAGAACTAACACATACAACCCTTTAATGCTTGTAAAGAACTAACACATACAACACGTTAATGCTTGTAAAGAACTAACACATACAACCCTTTAATGCTTGTAAAGAACTAACACATACAACCCTTTAATGCTTGTAAAGAACTAACACATACAACACTTTAATGCTTGTAAAGAACTAACACATACAACACGTTAATGCTTGTAAAGAACTAACACATACAACACTTTAATGCTTGTAAAGAACTAACACATACAACCCTTTAATACTAGTAAGCTAACTAAAAAAGAAAGCAATCTATCAGCGTTGTGAAATTTGCAAAAATGAATTTCTGTAAGGTAAAATTATGTCAATGCCGCATTATTTCCCCAAGATGCGATTGTAAGGCGAACTGCTATTTAAGGAACATTATTTACCTTCGTTTCACCTTCTTCCACGTCCTTTAATAATTGGAAAAGTAATCCAAACGTCGTCTCCAGGTACTGAATAGAACAATCAAGTGCCATCAATGATTCATGAGAACGAGCGTCTTCTTAATCTTTTATTTGGATTAAGGCAGATCTTTCACAGTATAATTTATGAGTGCTGATGTTCTGGGTATATTGGCCTCCTTCGCATCCTTCTTTTTAAAATACTAAAGCAAAAGTGTTACACCAAGCGCATGGATTACATGAAAGTGATATTATAAATATTATCATAGAACTCTTTGTCCAAAAACCAAATGTATACGTACCGGAAAGAATTGCTCTGCTTTGAACTCAAAATCGTCTACTGGTGGCAACGTTAAGGTTAATGTTTGCAATCATGGTGGGAGCGGATAAATAAACTCAGTGAAAAGAGCATATGCAGTACTTATTGTATACTATATATCTGTATAATCACTTTGCCAGTCCATTTATTTTAGAATGCTACCATAAATTAGTCTGTTTAAGCCGTGGCTGATGCAGGATGCTCAGTGTGAATTGTACACAAAGACAGGGGGTGGCTTATGAGCTAGACATTTCATGGATGGTAAAGGATATCATATTTCAGTGTGAGAGCCGCTTCTATCCTAACAACAAGGTCCTCGTCCTGTTGTAGAAGTGGTTGTATGACTGCGTAGAGTGTTGGTCGTAGTTCTGAAGACAACTTCACTCCTGTCCAGCACCCAATTAACCAGATCACACGCCGCCGGATTATCCGATAACTAGAACAACACGCCAACTATTACACTTTGCAAAAGTTAATAATCTACCAGTATCGGGTACATTGTATTGATACTACTGTAACATCCTTTCAGCTATTACAGGTCACAAAAATCAACATGCCCGGTACATTATTAGGGTTGGAAGGAACAAACTACCCACTTATTTAAGTCCAAAAAAAAAAAAAATGTCCATAGAGATCCATGGAAAGCAAAGACCTCATGTAATCGGTTACCCTTGTCAATAGGGACATTTTAACTGCATTAACCACCCAGTACATTTATAAGACAAGCAAGGTTTCGAAGGGCTTATAATTCCTTTGATTTACTTGGTATGTTTGACTTGTAATTCTTGGATCAGGTGTGATGTGAACCACTGGTTGAAGTCGACTTCATCATACAGGTCAAAGGAAGCCTGTCCTATAGCATTGTATACTGAAATCATAACAACATTCAATGTATAAACACATGGATAAAATTACCTTTTTTCTCTATTTTGTAAGATGTTATAGACAATAACATGATCATTTATATATACACTGTAACAAAGGCACAACTTATGGGATAATCGCTCATGCATGGAAAGTTTGATTTTGTTTTGTCGGGGAAAAAAAGAAACCTGGAATAAAGGTGTGACTGACCAGCGTCTTTGTTGAGGATGCCGGCCATGTCATTCGGGTCGACGGGTCCCTGACACACCTGTACTAAACTAACAACGCACGGGGCCAGCGTCTCGCGGAACTCCTTCATTAATGTCAGGTAAAGGTTCTCTGTGCACGGCTGCAAGTAAAATTCACAACCACACTCATAAGGAGATGCATTAGTACATTCTATTCTACATTCTACGATGGAGGCTAGTTATAACATTTCACAGACCTCATCACACATTTGTTTTTTAAGTGCCCGGCGAAAGACCAGCAAAACATGTTTGGGTTCACTGGCATGCATGCAATCCCCTCAAAACATATTATCTACTTTGGGATATCAAAATATCAGAACTCAGTACATTAGGGGTAAATCTCCAAGTTCATATACCGGTACATACCGAAGAAATAAGAGAACTACATACCCGAAGACTGAACTTCCACGAATCTCCTCCCTCGTCAATAACTGAAGAAAAGGGTATAGTCATAGGTAATATAGACAATAATACATAACATTGTATACTGTAGTAATCTTCTTTAGATGACTACAGTAATGTTTGTCAGGGTACATAAAATGTTCTGCAGATACATATTAGAAGTTCTGAATTCATTATACGAGGGGGCAAGGCAACAGGATTATACAACGGAGTTGTAAGGCCAATGGTCTCTATTGTATTAAGTACCAGTGGTTCATTTTGGTATCTGAATTTTGGATAGGGGTATCCAATATTTTCCCAATTGTTTGAGTATCAGAGCATATATCAAGCAATGAGAGGATTAAAATGAAGGGCACTGACTAGAATCTTTGCGAGGTGAGAAGGCAAAATGACACCTATAGCTAACATGAGGCTTAGTGACCACTGCAAAAAGCAGGGAGTAGGTACGAGGGGGAGTGGTGAATGGGGGGGGGGGGGGTCCTCACTCATCGCAATAAAATAGCTGTCAGCGACCTTTGAGTGTGTGTGTGTGCTGTCTTGTTGTGGGTTATAGGGATAAGGGGAGGGGGTGATATGCTATATAATTATTGCAAGGAAAGCATTCAATTACAGGGTGTTACAAACAGTGCCCGACATTCAGCATAGACTATGCACCATAAGTAAGGGTCATCTAATAGCTATGTGTATGTGACGCCCACAGGATAATACCAGATATGTCCCTCTGTCCTCTATAGTTTTAGCACTCATGGCTTATTTGACACTGCAAAATACTAGGGAATTACTGACTCTAGGCTATAGACTCTTCAGACTGGAAATAATTCACCCCCTGTTCCTACTCTGAGCAAGGGTTTCCTTGAAGAGGGGATCTGGTGATTTTTGGGTTCCATCCCATACCCTCCATAGTAAAAGCCTATGGTCTAAGGACCATTGGCTTAACAATACGGTACTACAAAACGATGATCCAAAAAAGCATATTTGGTAAATCTACAGGCATGTCAGAAAAATACAGAAATCAGATAAATTATGAAAACTTACATCCCTGCTGAAACACCACTTCATCAATAGAAGAGATATAAAACATCCAGTCAATACTCACTGAAGTCCTCTGGCTCTGTGTCCCAGATGTGAAGGTCATTGACTGATAGTTGGAAGTAGTGGTGGACTAGTCGCCGACAAACCTCTGTCAGCGTCTCGGTGGTGAAGAACTGCATCTTTGTATGATGTGCCTCCAGGGTCAGTGGGTTCTTGGTGTCTGGATTGGGAAAGAACAGAGCTGTTTATCAACCGGTAGGGTTTACATAACCAAGGTATCTATAAATATTTAACATCTTAATTCACCCTAATGATAATTTAGCAGGCCTAATAGAATGCCTACTCAGGCTACTGTGTTTTCTGTGCATAGCCCCAGTACTCGAACTTGATCATTACGCTATTTTAGCTTCAGTGGTTCAGCTGTACTTCTTGTTGTTATTAGAAACCAAGTAGACACATCATAATATGTCTAATGATTTTGTCTAGACAAAAATACTTTACATACCCTCTACTAGCTTGGCAGGTCTATACGTTTCACAGCGAAGGATACTACGCATTAGGTTGAAGGAATTGACGGTGAAGCGCTCAAATGTGATACCTGGAGAAAAAAAGAAGTCATGCAAGCATGGTAATGAGCATGTGAAAGAAATCCATGTGAAGAGAAATGCTTTTATCCAGTAATTGCTTCGCATGACCAAATAGTTCAAACCATGAAATCAGCTGCTGAATGTATATGTAAAAATAACCAGATTCCTCAGCCTAGGTCTCTGCTATCATACGATTTTGTGTGTGTAAAGGAGACATACATCAAGATGATAAGAAGGACTGCCTCACCAGCTCCTTGGTCTGTAAAGTTATAGCTGACGGCTAGTTCCAGGGATTGAGTGATGAATGGAATAAACGTCTGTGGCTGCATCTCTTGCATGTCCAATAACTAAATGAGGAAATTATAATATGTTCAGTACAAATTTAAAAAGAGGAACTTTTGTCCTAAATTAATTTATTTCCTAAATTCAAAAGGCTAGGACTGCCCAGGCCTTAGGCACCCCCTAAACTGTCAAAGGAGTTAGGCATTAGTGAAATATATCAAATCGAAATCTTGATTCCCCCTTCTAGATACACGGAGAACTAAATCCTGAAGCAGTGCGCGCCTTGTAGTGTACGTGGGGCGCTGCAATAGTGCTAATTAAGCTTAGACATGGAAGAGGGGTTGTCTTCTAATATGGGAGCATTTTTTATTCAAACAGTGTGGAGATCTGTTAAACAATCTCAACTTTTCTTATAATAAGAGTACAATGAAAGACAATGAAGTGACAGGAAGAACTCTAAACTTACCACTTTGGTCAACAGTACGACCATTTTCTCACGCTTTGCTAATAGATCGGGTCCCATCTGCTCAATTTCTTCTTCTGTGAATTAAACATATCTGTAAGTTTACACAGGTCTAGGAGGAGACAATTCCATCTATAACTCTCATTCTCTAATCACAATGGGCCTTTTTTCAATAAATTAAAACATTAACATATGCCTATACCATAATCATTTATATTAATAAGCTGAACATAATTTTCTCATGTCATATCATGTGACATGTAGAAGGTATGATAACAAAATACATTACTGATTCTTATGGATACTTACTGCTTTTTAGAAATTGGTGCATTCTTTGAAATACAAGCGTGATGAAAGTCACTGGCATTTCACTCTTCTGGGCATCTTTGAATCCATATGTTCCAAGTTTGCGTAGAACTATAGACAACCACAAGTAAGTTTAATGTAAACTTGATACACATTAAGCGTCTATGGATGTAAATACGTCTCATTTAGACTTTTGATATTCAGAATAATTTATAAACTGACAGAACATTTGTTCAAGATACGCATATGCAGGGTAAAAAGTTCGCATGTTCAGAATAGTTACCTTTCAGTGCAAGGAGGCTGTTATCTAAGTAGAGTATCTGTTGCTGTTTGTCACTCACATGAGACCCTTGTAATGACGACTTTACAAACATCTCGGTGTGATCGTTCCACAACGTCAGCAAGAAGCCAAATACATTGTTTGTCAGCTACAATATCGAACGGTAAAAAGAGAAGATATGGCAGTTGCACTGCTTTATCTTGCTACTGACAACAGTAATCCAATATTTTTCAATATCCCGCACGGGCTCCCCCTTTGAAAATATAGGATAGCAATGTGCATTGCAGGTAACTCGAAAAGCTGGCGTTTTTTGTTAGTCTCTCCATGCTAAGAAATGGTTAAGCCTATGGAGAATGCATCCATTATCGCTCGTATGTTTCATTGGTGAATAACTCCTCTCTTGGCGAGTTAAGCATTGCAAAACAGCAGCAGGTCTTGAATAAGGATCCATATTAACCATAAAAAGGCATGAGACTACTTACCGTAGGGGACTGTCAATATAGTGAAAGTCTGTCCGAGCCGTCAATGGTTAAGACTATGGACAATGCACCCATTATCGCTTGTATGTTTCAATGGCGAATAACTCCTCTCCTGGTAGGTTAAGCATTCCAATGTACCAGCAGGTCTTGAATAAGGATCCATATTTTCGATAGAATAGCCTGAGAGAGTGTAATTCTCCTCCATTTTGTTATAATCCAGCAGTGTTGATGGCACCCTAAGTCGATCGTCACGCTGTCCGCCATTTTGGATTTTGGTTTTCTGTGCGCATGCCCAACCCAATTTCCATAGTTATTTGGGTCAATTTGCACCACCACGGGCTTTGGGATGCGAATTAACAACAGGGTGAAGACATAATTTTTTATCTTTTTAATAAAACATATTGATTCAAATCATATGCTCTTGTCATACTTATCATATTTCTATGTTATAACACTGAATAATTTAAAAAAGAAATTAAAAATGGTTAAGTCCAGGCCTTAGGCCTACGTGTGATTGAGTCCTATGTTCTATGGTCAATGCCCTTGTAGGGTTAATAACTTTACTGCTGTAACGACTATTTTTACGACAATGGAGACGCGCACACAGAACGAATGATGGCAAATTCATCAGCTATTTGCACCACTCCGCTCCGAAAATGCAGGAACGTTGATCCTATTCACACCTCCTATGGGATTTAACATAGGCCGGAAAAGCGTCTTAGTTTTTCTCACTGTTAATAGGCTCTGAATAGGTCCATTTTTACCCCGGCTCTTAGAACTCGCTTTTCGAGTTAATGATAGGCATAGCAGGTCAACCATGCTACATGTAATACATCATGCAATGGTCTTTATCAATATAATTATATGACACATAGGTCAGTAATGACCTCTTTTTGCTGTCAATAAAATATATCATTAGTATTATATACTACAGTGATAGACATATTAAGTGAAAATACCAATGTATACGCAAGCAAGTCACAAACAGGGGAAGATAAAGCAAACACATTTTAACAAACCTCTTCAAAAACCTTCCTATCATGGGCTAACCTCTTTGAGGCCAATGTCTTAGTCACATGGTGCAGCGTCAACAGTGCCCTCTGTTGCGACAGTGCATCATCACAGCGCACGGCCGCCAGCAGTGTAGGGATAAGCTCAGGCCAGTACCGTGGGCAGTCCAGCCGTGAGATCTTACCAATTAATACTGATAACTGCGTGGCAATCTATTCAAAAATGATACATAGTAAAAATAACATCCACATATAAGCAACATTTTGAAACATGGTAAACAATTATCGATTTTTTGCACAAGTATTTAAGGCCACTAGTAGTGCCACAGACCTACAATGTAGATGATCAATGTAGATCTATGCTACCTGAAATACTGAAAATATTGGGTACGTTAAAATATGACTTAGGGTAATTGTGTTAAGTCTTCAGATACATTATGAATTATATAGAGTGTACATGTCTTTACGGAGTGTGTATATTCGTGATCTTACCTGATGAACAGGTTCATTGAAAGAAGATATCAGCCTCTGTCTTAGAAAAGACTTTTCCTCTTCGTCTATGGCACTAACAAAAAGAAGATATTGAAGCTAGGATTATTGCATACCATATTGTCGTATTTAAGGGCCGGACTTGATAACACCGGGGGTAGAAGGGAAATTAAATATATCTTAAGTGCTTAAACTAATCCTTGAATAGGCGCCTGTCTTGTACCCTCACCAAATCTACAAGCGCTGGAACGGACATTCATGACAGTATGGTATTTGTTTCTTTTTTACGTTATCTCATTAAATCTTTGTATACTGATTACCCTGGTGCCGGCAGTAAGTTTATATGACCTATCCAGTCAAAGTTACTGTTCAAAGCCTGCACATTATCAATATGGGGTGCAAAAATATTTGGACATACCGTTTTAAGGGGGGGGGAGTGGAACAAAAAGCTTCTGATTAAACTTACTTAGGAGCAGACTTCCTCCAGTACTTGTCAACTCCATTCTTAAAATAGAGCACTGCTAACCACCTCACGTTCACATCAATACTATGGTCGGTGAAGATGGACTGAAACGAGATATGGAGATATGTAAAAACCAAATTATATACCAGTACTTCATTAAGACATTTCAAACACACCCCACCCGTTTCCAATACTGAAGAACCGTGAACACGTTGGAAAATATAGCCAAGACCCCTTACAAATGTTACGTTTATTCACATGAGTGAGTGAGTACTAGATGTTTAATGCCATTTCGACAGCTAAGGTCATATTCATGGCAATAAATACATTACACAATTTCATAGAGGAATGTGTCAGTGCAGGTGCATATGTGCACCATACACATCCGAGGTGATAGGAAAGAGGAGATACAGACCCTGACATTTAGATGAAGGCCGGTCGAATAGAAAGGGATCAAAGGAACAACGGGTCCTAGTTCTAGATGAATGATATCTGGGTTTATGGACATTTATTTTCTAACATTTCACAGAAAAGAATATCTTTAATACTAACGTTCTTATCTTAAAAGAATTTCTCCTGCCTAAAGTGCAATGCTTATATCAGGAAGGTTTTGATAATGTTCCAAATCATGCAAATGCAGCCCTTTTTTATTAAGTCTAATAACGGACTATAGACAATGTGAAGAGTTTTTGAGGCGTCTAGCAATATGGCATTGGTTTTCCAAGATTTACTCTCACCTTGGACACAACAACTACCGTATCCATTCTAATAAGTGTACTTGCTCTAATAACTAATAGGTGCACCCCCTCCTTTTTGGGCCCCACCATGGTGTAAAATCAGGATTTTTAGAAAAAAAAAATCGATTTTAGGTTTTTGGGGGTGCGCTTATCAGAATTAATTCTTCTAACAAAGTTTTGGTCATCTAAAAATTAATTTTCCGCAAATCTGCTCTTATCAGAATGAATATGGTATGTACCGTTTAGTACAAGCCTTCAAATATTTGGGTGTAATTTTAGATAATAACCTATCCTTCAATAAGCATATTAGTACTGTCTATGAAAGGGTAAACTCCAAGGGTATACAGTTAGCTAGAATAAAAAAGTATACAGATGTTAATACTGCTCTAAACATCTATACCAGCACCATTCTTCCTCATTATGATTATTGTGATGTAATCTATGATGATAATTGTAAGGACCAACTCAAAGACTTGCAGCTCCTTCAAAACAAGGCATTGAGAATAGTATAATGTCAGACTTGGACCTAACACAAGCATGACCACAAGACAAACTCATGTAAGGCCAATGTCAAAAGTCTGAGAGAGAGAAGGTATATTCACCTAATTTTCTATGCCTATGATCTAAAAATTAATGTTAATCTCATTGACAATAGGGATTTACCAACCAGGCGTTTCGACGGTACGAGGTACCGTTACACTCATATCTAACATCCTGTATGTGGTAAATCAGCCAGGTTTAGAGCAATAAACTGCTGGAATAACCTTTGTGCAAAATACACTAATATTCTGGAGAAAGAATTATTCAAAAACACAATCCAAAAAGATTTTCCAAATTGTTTTATTATACCAATTGATACAGACTGGTTCAGGTAAGTCTAGTAACTGGTATTACCACTTCTAGACAATAAACTTATAATTTGCCACTGTAGCAGCTGGTATTAACCACTGCTCATTGTGTCATTATCTATGTCTTTTCATGCTGTATTATCTATATTATCACTGTTTTACTGTTTCTCCATATCTATGTCTATGTCCTTAATATTACATTTTATTTTCATCCTAGTCTTAATCTTATAATTTCCCACTGTAGCAGCTGGTATTTACCACTGCTCATTGTGTCATTATGTCTTTTCATGCTGTATTATCTATGATATTAACACTGTATTACTGTTTTTCCATATCTATGTCCTTAATATTGCATTCTATTTTCATCCTAGGGTATGACATGTGGTATTACCACAGTCATTATGGTGAACTGACATTTACGTTTGAGATTGATATAGGCTTTTCTCCTATGATAAGAGGTTCTTTTGGTAATTTAGTATTTACTACTATGCCAGATGTTCATACTATGCACACTTACATATCATTGCACTAGACTTATCTTATTTTTCAAGATACCATACTAAGTTGAATACTCCAGGCACAGTATTAGATCTCTTCCTCGTGATAATTTTCTTTTGCTTCCCTCTATCTCTGTTTCTATGTTGATGTCACTGTGCTAACAGCAATAAATATATATATGTAGATTTTCCAGCACTGTTCGAGCCAAACCTGAGTGTACTGGAGTCTCTACGATTGTTAGAACTGAAGCGTTTTTGAGGCGTCTAGCAATATGGCATTGGTTTTCCAAGATTTACTCTCACCTTGGACACAACAACTACCGTATCCATTCTAATAAGTGTACTTGCTCTAATAACTAATAGGTGCACCCCCTCCTTTTTGGGCCCCACCATGGTGTAAAATCAGGATTTTTAGAAAAAAAAAATCGATTTTAGGTTTTTGGGGGTGCGCTTATCAGAATTAATTCTTCTAACAAAGTTTTGGTCATCTAAAAATTAATTTTCCGCAAATCTGCTCTTATCAGAATGAATATGGTATGTACCGTTTAGTACAAGCCTTCAAATATTTGGGTGTAATTTTAGATAATAACCTATCCTTCAATAAGCATATTAGTACTGTCTATGAAAGGGTAAACTCCAAGGGTATACAGTTAGCTAGAATAAAAAAGTATACAGATGTTAATACTGCTCTAAACATCTATACCAGCACCATTCTTCCTCATTATGATTATTGTGATGTAATCTATGATGATAATTGTAAGGACCAACTCAAAGACTTGCAGCTCCTTCAAAACAAGGCATTGAGAATAGTATAATGTCAGACTTGGACCTAACACAAGCATGACCACAAGACAAACTCATGTAAGGCCAATGTCAAAAGTCTGAGAGAGAGAAGGTATATTCACCTAATTTTCTATGCCTATGATCTAAAAATTAATGTTAATCTCATTGACAATAGGGATTTACCAACCAGGCGTTTCGACGGTACGAGGTACCGTTACACTCATATCTAACATCCTGTATGTGGTAAATCAGCCAGGTTTAGAGCAATAAACTGCTGGAATAACCTTTGTGCAAAATACACTAATATTCTGGAGAAAGAATTATTCAAAAACACAATCCAAAAAGATTTTCCAAATTGTTTTATTATACCAATTGATACAGACTGGTTCAGGTAAGTCTAGTAACTGGTATTACCACTTCTAGACAATAAACTTATAATTTGCCACTGTAGCAGCTGGTATTAACCACTGCTCATTGTGTCATTATCTATGTCTTTTCATGCTGTATTATCTATATTATCACTGTTTTACTGTTTCTCCATATCTATGTCTATGTCCTTAATATTACATTTTATTTTCATCCTAGTCTTAATCTTATAATTTCCCACTGTAGCAGCTGGTATTTACCACTGCTCATTGTGTCATTATGTCTTTTCATGCTGTATTATCTATGATATTAACACTGTATTACTGTTTTTCCATATCTATGTCCTTAATATTGCATTCTATTTTCATCCTAGGGTATGACATGTGGTATTACCACAGTCATTATGGTGAACTGACATTTACGTTTGAGATTGATATAGGCTTTTCTCCTATGATAAGAGGTTCTTTTGGTAATTTAGTATTTACTACTATGCCAGATGTTCATACTATGCACACTTACATATCATTGCACTAGACTTATCTTATTTTTCAAGATACCATACTAAGTTGAATACTCCAGGCACAGTATTAGATCTCTTCCTCGTGATAATTTTCTTTTGCTTCCCTCTATCTCTGTTTCTATGTTGATGTCACTGTGCTAACAGCAATAAATATATATATGTAGATTTTCCAGCACTGTTCGAGCCAAACCTGAGTGTACTGGAGTCTCTATGAGCTGCAGGTATTATACTTCAGGATGTAAAATATCACACTATGACAATGTATAACTCCTTCCACATTTTCAATCTCTTTTCATCCCTCACCCCCCCCCCCAAAGACCACTGAGTGGTTTCACCAATACTATAGTGCGAGTGCCTGGAGTCTTGAACTTTTCTGATTTTTCTGATTTATCATGTGTGAATACGATTGTTAGAACTGAAGCTATTTTCTCTGCTTTATGGTCCACTGAAGATAATATCATTACTTGCCGCCGTACCAATTGTCAACATAGGAGGCTGAAATGTGGGCCCAGATGGCAGAACGGCCAGACTGAATTCTGGTATTTAACTTTAGACCCAATAAAACCTTTTCAAAAACACAATAAAAGAATGTTGTTGAAAAAAAAAAGCAATAGAAACTACCAAGTACTTCGGTACCGGGGTATACAGACATTTTGATCTAGTTCGTTTTTATAATATCTGGTCATACTAAACGGGATATAGATTAACAAACTAACATGATATACTTACCAGCAATACTGTATTAAACCCACGCTGTGTCTCCCATTCTCTGAGCTGCTGTTCAGCAGGCTTCAGAACAGCTGTGTTCTGACTACAAGCCTGACTCAAACACTCCAATACAATATGGCCTGCGTTGGCAACATCCATCCTTCATGTGCAATAATGTACTGTGCGTTTTACCATCCTAATGGACTAAATAACTTTGGCACATCGAGTGTAGTTGTCTCTGTGCGTTAACAGCAACCAAAGTATATGGCAAGCTTCTCCTGAAGGAAGATAAATTATAACAATCATTGAAATAATTTTGTCCCTCACATAAAATCAAGAAATTAAGCGGTTTATATCTAAACTTAGTCTCATTATATCGATATGAATATGGGCTAATTAGACCCAAAAAAAAAATCATTTGTTTCAGGTAACATGCTGAAAAAAATTAGATAGGGTAGGTCGGATTTGTTTTTCAATTGTTATTAATTGACAGTGACCCAGGGTGATTCGCGTGACTGGGAGCAGCAGTGACTCTGCCTCTGCGACGTCAAAATTGTCTAAAAAATAAATAATTTCTTTAAAATTGAAGAAGAAATATTAGGGTCCGCCCTGTTTTGCTAGGCCAGGTCTGGGTTAGCTGAAACAATTTTTTTTTCTTTGGCTTTTAATATATCAGCAATGGGAGCCCAGCAATGAACTTTTCTTGGAATTCCTATAGTGAAAAACTTGGGAGGAATATCCGATATCGTATTCCTCCAAAGTTTTTCACTAAAGAAATCCTAATAGACAAGGCCAAAGGTTACCGGTAGCATATTTGCTATCAAGTCGAAGCTTGTCCTGCTAGATTGAGTAACCTCTCATTAATAGGTACTACATTAGTAATATTGAAAGTAAAATTTACTAAAAAGAAAACTGGGTGGGGGGGGGCTCAGTCTCTCAGCCTCAGGCTCAGCAAGTTTTCAGGAATTGATGATTGATGTAAGTATGTGACCGTCAGTGCTGCTGGGAGCGTGGACGTTGTCACATAAAACTGTGCCTGTTTTTGAGGTTCAGTGCAGGGGTACCTCTCAGTCATAGCCTAATATCTAATGTTAATATGGGCATGGCAGTGTACCTATGATTTTTATTTGTTAGAAAACAAAATTTCCTACAACCTGGATTTACTAGATTTTTTTACATCCACAAAATTTTTAATTAATTACAAGCCTAATTAGGTCAATGCCCAATTAAAGTCTCAAATGCTACATGAAGGAATTTATAGACAGTAACGAAAACATATAGAACTGATAGGGCAGCATGACCCTCTATGTACTAAATATAAAAGAAATCTATCGTTGATCAACAGACATATAGGATCCGCAGGATTTAATAACTAATTAATTTTCCAAAATTTTAGGCATTTTCCTTACTTTTTTCTTTAAAAAATCATAACTCCAGTACTATTCATCGGAGAGACTTCGGCATGACAGCACTATGTCCGCAATGTTACTGGCTTTCAGAAAATATAAATTTTCGTAGGGTAAAAGTGATCTGAAAATTGAGTAAACAAGAAAAATGTGGCAAGGGCCACGGATAGGAGTTGCCACTCTGCGGTCGACGTGTGACGTCACGGCCGGCATATGATGCCACAAATTGCGTAACAAGGTCACCGAGACGTAACTGACAAACCGAAAAACATAGTTAAGTTGCTACGGTCGCTGCGCTCCCGGCCGCAATGCAGCAAGCAACTCCAAAAAAAATCATGGTATTGTCACAGTGCAATACTCTTTATATATAAAAATGTCCATAGCTTAGCCAAAAATCATGATAGAATAAAAATTCTAAAACTGGCAAAAGCATGACATTTCTAAAATGTTCCTCCTTGTCCTGTGTGAAAACCACGGAGTCCGGGAGATATCTCGCTTTTGAATTTTTTATTCACATACCTAGTAACCTAATTGATGTGAGTAGCCTCAGTAGGCTAGTCACAGATCTGAGACCCTATGGCCTATAAATGACACTACGTTATATGTGAGTTGGGCGCCGATCCAACTACAGTAGGCCTGTACTAGGCTGTAGTGTAGGCTGTAGCTCAGGCTGTATAGCCTATAGGCCCAGGGGGCATCCATATCATTCGGCCATTCTTTTGAACCTTCATTTTAATTAGTTCGCCCTAACATACATTAACTTCAAGGCAAATCCAAAAGTGAGGCCTGAGAGAATCTGTGCCCGAGCTCGAGATGACAAGTCAAGTGTCGTTGACGGTTGAGAATGAAGACATTGAAGTGAAGTGACAAGCCCGACATAGTCTACTCGAGTCGATACTGTTTTCTCGGACCGGCATGGAACTTGCTAGGTTTTAGGTTATAAATCTGTATTGTCGCTGTTTCAAACACTCCACAGTGAATCCGCCATGGCTATTTTCAACAATGTATACTTTAGAACAACATAAGTATATTCATACTCAATGTAAATGACTGTTATTCACCTGTTTCATGGACATCCACGCATGTATGTCATGGTCGCCGCCATCTTACATGAAGTACTTCCTGCTGAGCATGCGCAGACAGGCCCTTCTGCTAGCGCGCTTTGGCGCTGTAGTATTCCGAAAGTCGGACCATCCCAGAAGTCGGCCGGAATTTTCAAATAATTAATATGAACTTAAACCGTTTCATAATTCTACGGCGTAGGGACAGTATCATTAGGGTTGTTGTCCTTTCAAGTTCTATGAGACAAGAGGGATGTTATCATGGTTTTTATGTTTTCAAAAAATTATTTATTTTCATTGATTTTTGTGGCCCATGAGCGATAATAGGCTTAAAACATGGATTGCGCATGCGCAGCCAACTTCTGGGATGCGCCAACTTCTGGGATACGACAGCGCGCTTTCCACGGCCTGGCTTTCCACGTGCTCACGCTCCAGGATATTCACTCAAAGATGTGTATTCGAATTTAAAGAGAATTTTAGTGCACACAACATGCCTAACGCTCATTTCCTCTCAAATTTCTTGTCCTGATCGGTTTTTTCCGACGACAGAGTGCCCCACGAATATTTGCATCAGTTCTGCTATCAGCCGTCTGGCGGCACCCTCTACCGCGGAGACCGGGCGCGGGGGGTTACTCCATATATGTTCTATTCTAGGGAACAGCAGTGACGTTGTAATATGCAAAATGTCGCTCCATGCAAAATGTTTCCGCGGAAAATCAAGTTACACTTTGCATGAATCATACTTCTACGGCGTAGGGGCAGGATCATTAGGGTTGTTGTTTTTTCGATTTCTAGTACAGGAGAGGGATATTATCATGGTTTCTTCCTTTCAATAAAAAAAACTATTTGTTTCGAGATTAAGCTAACTTTGTCACTCTCCCAGCACATCTTTCAATCCTAGCGCCAAAGGATTTAGAGGTTTCAAAGTCTGTTAGGAGAACGCTGGAAACATTTTGCATGGTAGCGACATTCTGCATGCGATAACGTCATAGCAACCAGCGTGGCCCTTACCAGGCTTTTCTCCCTACTGATAAGGATCCTCATGAAGGGTTAAATTAAATTGGAATTTGGAAATGTACTAGAAAAGGTGTTAAAATCCTTATCAGAAAAGGCAACCTACAGCAAAATGCATTCCAAAATGGGGCCCCCAAGGGGACCCCCCTGAGGTCACAATGTCGCCAAAATGTAAGGTTTCAGGTCACATGTCACTTTTTTAGGGGGAAAAAACATGTCTAATAATCTCAAAATTTAAGGTCTTAGATCAAATGTCACTTTTTTAAAGATTGGAAATGTCACATGTCACTTTTATGATTTCCCAAGACCCTACCAAAAGTATACACCCCTCTTAAGCTGGTTTTCGGCAGAGCCCAGCAATTAGGTACATAGGCAGCTATTATTGTGCAGTGTTCAGCAAGGGACAAGTGTTAGATTAGAGATGAGCTACAGACAGCAGGCACCTCCACTCACTGCGTTCTCGTCAGTGCAACTTTATCAAGTTTGTATGATAAAACAGTAAACTTGCATTGTTTCTGGTTTAATTATCATTGAGGGGGAGCAAACACATAGCAAGTAAGTTCATGATTTGATTAAGGCATCTGCAAAAGCATGTGACAATGATTGTTTTTCATTTTTCCTCGGGGGATCAGACCCAGGCCTCAGCTTCATAGCCTTCAATTGACGAGGAAAAGCATGCGAAAATCGGCCCACCGAGACACGTGCGTGAATGCTGTGTGCCTTCAAAATACAGCGTCAATCTCTAATTCCACAAGGCCGTGAGTTGGGGCCAGCTTGCTTGGCGCTATTTCGACGAATTAGGTGACGTGAAAACGCTGAGCTTACCACCGCTCCAAAATGTCGCCAAAAAATGGCCAAAAGTCGCCACGTCGTTTTTTACCCCTTGGGGGCCACCAAAATCAGAAAGACATTCAAAATTTGCATCACATAGATCTACTTGAAGCATTATTTTCTTATCCCAAAATTTGTAAAGAAAACTGCAAAAAGGTTACTTGACACAGTACCCCTTATAGCGTGGCAATTTTCAAGCCTTTTTGGTGGGACACCCCCTGGACAGTCACCCCCAGTTCCGGCCCCAGTTAACTTACAAACACATCAGACCAAAATTTGGTACCTCTTTGTGAGAAATCTTTGAAAAACGTTGAGAAAATCTTTTTTTCACACGTTTCACATTGTCCCAAATTTAGGACCCTTAGAGCGGGCATTTTTTCAACAAATTCAACCCCTTTTATTCGTCAAGAATTCCATCCAAAAAAACTATACCCCTTTTGGCCAAAATTAGCCCAAATCTAACCCCTTATAAAGATTCATGCCGGATCCGTTCATGAGTCCAAAAAAGGACCCCTTTCCCGCTAGTTTGGCACATCATGCCATCCAAAATTCCATGAGTGCCCCCCCCCCCCCCCCAAGGGCCCATGTGCGCAGCAAGCTCGGCAGGAAATGGTTCTCAGCAACTTCACTTAGCCTAGGTTTGTTATTTTCTTTTGTGTTTTACTTCTAGTGAACTTAATTAATCGCTTTAATCCGACCATCTATGTATTTTCCCCATGCCTGGATCTACATATCCAATTAAGACCCCTTGATGAAGAGATTTGACCGACACTAGGCGAAACTCACCAAAATCAGACGACGACGTTGTCTTTCGTCCCGGGTTTCGTCTGCACTCGTGAACCTTCCAACTCTGACGGGGCGCTCAACCCATCAAATTGACTGGTTTACGTTCAGAACTATGAATCGTTGACGTAGATTCTATATGGCAATTAAGCGACAATGACAATGACTTTATTCTCGGAACCTCCTTTGAGATAGTATACCGTAGTGGCCCGTATAAGCGCCTGGGCGCTCATTAAAAACGCCTTTTGTACCCCTGGGTTGCCCAATTCTCGGACACTTTGTTTTTTTAAACTGCCCTGATCTTGGCAGAATTGACTTGTGGTATTGAATCAAACCAAGATACTGGACAGGACCCCCTAGAACAATATGAAATAGACAATAAAGCTGAAAACTTATATTTGTATATGTTATATGGGGTCTTAGTAGATCTATTCAAAATGCCCAGTTCTCGGACGGGGTGCCCAATTCTCGGACAGAGTTGCCCAATTCTTGGACAGCTTCACTTCAATATAGGGCTCCTAGTCTTGATTGAATCTAAGCTAATTAATTTAGATCATTCATCATTTTGATGTGTTTCTGCCCATCATTAATCATTTTGCATGCAAAAAAGATTAGTGATGAACTTAATTCTCCATTCCCAAGTGCATGCATGTGCCTGCAGCCCTGGGACTAGAGGTCGCTCAACCCCTCATGTAGGGGGCTGTGTACAAATGACGTCATGCATTTTTGGACCATTTTTGACCCCCCCTCCCTCCCCCCTTATCATGTTTCATCATACAACACTTGACCCCCCCCCTTAGCATGATGTCATGCAGAGAGCTACCCCCCCCCCTCCAAGTTCATGAATAGTGTAGGCTTATTCCGACCTAGCAGGATACATTATTGACCAATCAGAAAATTCCCTTCATTCGGTGCAGACTTTTTAGGGTGCAGTACAAAACTCTTTGTACCGGTACCGATCACCCTGGCTGTTATCAGTCCTTATCAGCTTGGTACCAGCTTGAGCAGGGGTCGCCCCAATAAGGATCTGCTACCATGGAATAGCCAAAAAACAAAATTAATTGAAATGGTTCAAAGGGACATATAGTGGGGGTGAATTGGCAATTAAAGATAAGATGAACTAGCACTGATCAACAAATGAACAGAGAAACATGCCAAACACTGTCAGCTTATGGGCCATGGGAGGGGGTGGCACTTCAATTGTTTTTGATACGGATGTGTGGCTGAACCCCAAACTACATTTACCCTTGCTATTGCACTCGTTCACAGGGTTTTTCGTCAAAACTCTACTCTTGCTAGGGAACTTTTGGCATGACAATCTTAGATTTTGCTCAAAAAATCTTAAATCGACCTTGTTTGGAGAAAATTTGAATTTTTGTTCATGATATTTTCATGAGAACTGAGAAAATATACATGAACATTTCTGAATTTTCAACGTGATTCAGGGTATTTTGCTGAACGTTAACCCTTGCTAGGGACATTTTGCTCAAAAGTAGACCCTTACTAGGGACATTTGTGGACGAAACAGGAGGCTTGCTAGCGACTTTACCCAGAAAAAGTTCCCTTGCCAGCTGCACATATGTGTCTACATTACATAGAGAGTGCCCCCCGGGCTTAAGGGTCCTTATATGCTGGATGCACTATACCCATACCTAATACACAGAGTACTATGGTAGTTATCATATACAAGTATTTCCTGTCACAAAAGGTCCTAAAAACTGTCTAGGTCAATAGTCCTATACAAGATCTCAGAAAGTATCACAAATTCTCAGAAGACCATCAATTGCAATCATACTTCCAATTGAGTCACCTCAGGATTTTACTGTAGTACCTGCAAATAAGGTGAGTCCCATAGAGTTCCATTCAGACAAAGATGTGGAGAGTAAACTAAGGGGGGAAGTCCCTTTTACATCTCCCCAAGCATCTCCTCAATGAAAATAGCAACAGGATGGTGGAGAGCTCCAAGGGATTACTCCTCAACAACGGGAGGGGGTGGATTGGGAGAGGAGCAAATAATTTTGATACCTCAAGGAGTGGGAGGGGGAGGGGTAAAAAAAATTCATGCCTTTTCAGCAAAAAAAAAACTGTGGATACCTATTGATTCTGCCCTGAGGCAGCAGCGGAGATTCAGTCATATTTTAGCTGCTTCCCAAGGGCAGCAGTGGTCCTTTTCAAAAAGGGTTAAATCAGTATGGGGCCTGGATTAGGGGTAAGAGAAGTGCACCCTGGCCTGGACATCAACTTGACTTTACACTGACATTGATGGCAGTGACACTCATTGAGTGAGATGTCTGAGGAAGGCATGCATGTAGGTATTATCTACCTTTACATTTTTTCTTTTCTTGCCAAAACCAAAGCAAATTGTGATTTCTCGATGACATGATGTCAAGCAGCCCATGACCCCCCCTCCCCCCCTTGTCATGCTTGGTCATGGGAAGTGGGACCCCCCCTCCTGCATGACATCATTTGTACACAGCCCCTTAGACCTAGGTCCTTGCTATGATGGAGTGTTCACTATTTAACAAAAGGGAAAGGTTGGTGTATTTCCACAGAACCTTTAAACCCCCCCCCCCCTCTGCCCACATTTCAAAATTACCTCCCCACTCAAATAAGGGTATTAGCAGTATCTTTTTATTGGCCTCAGCCAACCAACCACCATTGTAACATAATGAGCGAATCGCCACTCTTTTGATAGTGGCGTACTGAGACTAGTTGATCAAATCATGGCAAATGCATGGCCAAAAAAATGATTACTGGTACCGTAAAACGGGGATACTTTGACCCACTTTTTGGATATTTCCAAAAAATTAGCATGATAGGAGCAGGGCTTTTGACAGGAATTTTTGCAATGCGCCAATTGCACACTTTTTAGCAAATACAATGCGCCATTCTGTAAATGAATGGCCATTCTAGCCATTTAAATGCGACATTTAAGCATTAAATGCGTGTATTGCGCAGCCCTGTCAAAAGCCCTGTAGGAGTGCAAGTATTGGAGAAATGACTATAATTAGTATGAGTTTTAGTTAGTATCTTTCAGATGTATGTGTAATTTTAAAATTTTGTGTCCAGCAAGTACTAGATTTACATCAAAATAGGTTGGGGCAAAGTTACCCTTACTTCGGGGCAACTTTGGCCCACAAGGGATTCCCTATGGTAGTATATTTCTTGTTTTTTCACAACCAAATATTGGGTCAAAGTTACCCCTAAAAACTTTGTCAATATAAAAAGCATTCTTAGAAGGGATCCAATTCAGGTATTTTTCATCAAAGGTGAACAAAACTCATGGATTACAGTCTAAAATATGGCATGTAACAAAAATTGTGAAAAATACGACTATTTTGCCTAAAATGACAGGCATTAAGTAGTGGCGGGCCAAAGTTAAACCCAAGGGCCAAAGTAACCCCAATTTTTTTAGAGAAATTATAATTTTACAGAAAATGTGAAATAATAAAATCCTTCTTGGGCTAAATGAATATAGTGCACTTGATTTGAGATGCCTTTGGGTTAATTAATTGTTGGTTAAAAACCACCAGACTCATTCTTGAAAATCGGTGAAAATTTTAGCCTCTGCTCATTGCCTTATATCTAAATATAACTATCACTTTCAAAATTCTATTTAGGCTAAAATTGTAGCGTAGATGATAGGCTTTTTGATAAAAGTAACCTAGATATGAAAAATATCCTTGATTGTAATATCGAGATCAAAACAACATTTTTCTGTGACTGGGCTAAAGTTACCCCTTAAGGGGCAAAGTATCCCCGTTTTACGCAACCTGGGGGGGTTGGTGGGTTTGTGAACGGCTGCTTGAATAAAATATTTTGACCTCCCCCTCATGAGGGTCAATTTCTTTTTTACCTCCCCCCATAGGAGACAGATCACATGCGAATGCACCCTTTTGACCTACAGTAACGCGAGGGCTTTTTCGTTGAACACAGGTGAAGTTATTTTGACCCCCCCATGATCAGAGGGGTTGAAAAAATTTTGACCCCCCCCATAACTCACCAGCTCTCCCCCTGTTGTAAAAAAGTGATCACTCCTAAACTATGTTAGGTTGGTTACTTAAGTTATCTAAAGCAATTAAGTTTGCCTCTTTATAGGGAAAAGGTACAAGAACAGCTTCACAATAAATCTCAAAACACAAATTTCCTTTATTCTTCTATTAGCAGCCTGTAACAGTTCAATGGCTTGAAAAGCTATACTCAAACTGGCTCAACTGAACCGATTCATAACAGCTCATTATTGAAGTATGAATTCAAATGTTTAATATGAATAATTACATGAGATTCAAAGAGAAGTCAATTGATTTTGTAAGGTTGTATATGAACTGCCTAATGATGATGAGAGCATTATAACATGTTCTATAGTAGGCCTACATAGGCTACATAATGCAGGCAGAAGCAACATTTCTCCTGGATGCCTGATTTTGAAGCTAGTACAATTTATTATGGCTACTCTGCAGCACTTTTTAAAACTTGCTACCGGTAATCTAAAACTAGCTGCCCTGATTTCTTATGATCATTTCATAGTCTCTCATTTCTTCTTTGTTTTTTGATGGCTTAGATTTCTTACTGGCCTCTTTTTGAGCCTTTTTCAGTTCCCGTTCCTTTTTTCTTGCTTCCTTTGCATTCTCCTTTTCGGCTTTCTCCTGCTGTTCTTGTTGCTTTAGTTCATAAGCCTCCTTACATGTTAAAACAAAATAATCACTGCTCTTACGCTTCCTGGAAAGGGTATTCGCCTTTGGTGTCTGGGTTGCCACTGGGTAGTCTAGAACATCTGAGTTCTCAGAATAAGGTGATGAAGAGTTCTGAAATGGCCAAGCTGGCATAGCTCGTTTTGTGCTGGCATAGCTGTTTTTTTCAACCACCCCCTCGGCTGTCTCAGTTGCAGTTACACTTGAAGAAACACTTGTTTCTATTAGAAAAATCTCTGAAGTAAACATTCATGATGTACTATGACAGTATTGGCTTGCCATAAAGTAGGTTTGTTCGCGAAAATTTTCCTTATCATACTCACCACGAGGAGCCGGCGACAACGATAGTTTGAAGGGTTCTCCACAGAGGGCAGCACATGTTGCAAAATCTCGCAAAGTTTCGTGGGATGCCGGAAGATGTCCTAATGACCGTAACAGGCAAAAAAAAATGAAATAACAGCAAACTGGGAGACAAGGGATGATTTATTTCAGGCGGAAAAATGTCCAGTAATTGGGCACGTCCGAGAATTGGGCAAGTTACCCTACTTGTTTTTCAATACCCCTAGACCCCCCCGCGCTTATTTGAGACCGGGGCCGGGGACCGGCGCTTATTTAGGACCCTGGCGCTTAAACAGGCCATTACTATACATGAGATACATAGATAGTGAACAAATCATGATACCAGTATATATAACATCAAAACGAATACTACAGGCTAAATATTGTTGAACTATCCAACTCAACATTTGCTCTTGGTACTGATGGTCGATCCTCACTTAGTTTATCAAAGGATAGAGTTACGATTGGAACTAGCTAAATATGACTACTACAATCTATATACAGGTTAAAGAGACAGTTCATCTACTACAGCTTGTAGCATCTCCATGATTATGATTAGATATCCATGTATAATATGAGTACCGGAAAATGTGAAATACGTGTAATTCCTCTACTACTTAATTAGAATCTAGCTAGTCCTACATGAGATTCTGATTTTTTTTCTAGCACCAGTTGTGGGATAATGGTATTAATGCTGTCTGTAGGCCTACTAAATGTCAGACCAGCTACCTACAAATACTTATTTTGATTTATGAGCACCGTGATATTTGAGCATAGAATGATTTACATGAAGTGTTTGTGTTATAGTTGGGCAAGACTAGGTAGTATACTGTTCACATATAGAGAAAACTGTACAATGAGTGGTAATTTACATGAATGACTAGACCACTACTTTTTAAAAATACTGTACAATTAAACACAGTTTACACTCACGAGGGTAAATGGGAAGGTGTGCTGAGCCATGTTCATTGTATGACGTACCATTTTATTATGCCATAATTTGTAACATATGATTGTATTAATGCATAAATATATATGAGGCCTAGGCTAGCGCTAGTAAATATTTTCAGGTAGCCAGTCTGGCGAATTTGTATCAATTCTGATTAGCCAGATACAAAATCAATTAGCCAAAAGAACCAATGGAAAATGCAATAAAAGACACTTAATTTCCATGTGATCAAAGGACATGTACACTTTCATCTTTTAGCTAAGATTTGAGGTGGAGTAGGAGTTGGCTTTAAATATAAAAGGACAGTTTTAATTCCCCTTCTTATATCTGTTGAAAATAAGGTGTTAATCAGTGGACTATAGACCTATGCAGTAGTTTGGTTAAAGGGGTTGACAAAGGTGCTGGCATTTCCCCCCACTATTCCAATTCTTTTCCATGTTTCTGAGAAGTGACAGGACCAGCTACTCATAGTAACATATAAAGGAGAAGCTCAATTTCCAGAGGCAGAGAGTAATTGTAATATGCTAGATTTGTAAAGTTGAATGCCTTAAACGATATAACAAATAATATGGAAGATGTTGGGGTTTCATAATTTCTTCTATTTCTTTTTTTTTTTTTAATGTCTGAAAATCTCAGATTCATTGCATATGAATAGAGACAGTGTGCTTATTTTTTGTCATGTTATGAGCTCTCCAAAGGTATGCTACACTCCATATATCATATTCCCAGTTGGGACTTCTGGAAGGAGGATTAGCCAGTCTGGCTAATCAAATGAGAAAAGTGTTAGCCAGATTGTGATTAGATTCGCCACTGACGATCTGGCGAATGGCTAGCGCTAGCCTAGGAGGCATTAATACATAGAACTCCACATGAGCGTTCATGCTCCACTGCACACCAGCTATTTCAATATACATAAGTTATAAGACCAAAGGCACCGACCTCATGGTCCCCTGACCACTAAAAAATAGTGTATATAGTTATCTAATGGTGAAAGCTACCGACCTAATGGTCCACTGAGCACAAACAATGGTGTATATAATGTTTGAAAGTGACTGCAACCGACCGTCACGGGTGCCTGAGCACCGCAGACCGCCGTCACGGGTGCCTGAGCACTAAAGACTGAACAATGGGTTACATAAGGGATGGCGTGGATAACCGCACGCCTTCCAAAATTCATGCTACAGCATTCATGCTGTGCAGTATCGACAGGTATGTGCATGGGAATATCCAGCAAAAAGCACTGTGCAACCCAGAAATCGTGGTATAAAGCGCCCTACTGTAATCGGCAGTTTGTGACTACCTGCTCTGTATCTGCAGACAGGGATAGAGTACCGTTTGTTCATGCTATGTTATGTAGAGAAACATTTATGTATGACACATACGTCATTAATGACCTGTTTTTGCTGTCAATAAAATATATCATCATCATCATCATCAGCATCAGCATCATCATCATCATCAGCAGCAGCAGCAGCAGCAGCAGTAGCAGTAGCAGTAGTAGTAGTAGTAGTAGTAGTCAGGTGGAGCCACTGCCTAGTCGGTACAGGTGGGCTACCTGTCAGGTGTGCTGACCTACATAGCTGCTACCAACCTTCATGCTGAGGGTATGGTGCTTGGTCTCCGCTCAAAAATGTTATGTATTTTCTCAAGCACGTACCTTCCATATAATGATTTTTCAAAAGGGAATATAAAGTGAAGACTATCTTATTTTCATTTCCGTTAACTAATTTTGCCCAATAATTGGGCATTCGCTGGCCAATATAGTGTTGCATTGGGAGTCTCCCTATAGTTACCTTGTGTGATATTATTGCTGGTATTCTTATGTAGATGCAGTGTGGCTTTACAAGCTTGTGTGTGAAAAAATTTCTACCTGTGAGGTGTCTGAATGACCCCATACTTCACTACCGTACAGTAAAATGGGCACAACGCAGTTATCAAATAGATGACATCCAATATCAATAGGAAGCTGGAGTTTTCGTACTTTGCTGGCAATACTATTAAGTTTGGCTTTGTTTGCCTGGCTGGACTGCTCAGCCAGGGATTTACTAAATGATCCATTGTAGTTAGAGGTAACTCCCAGGTAGGTGTATTCAAATATGGTTTCAATGACATTAGGGCCAAAGTGCCAATTTGTGACTTTTTGCCCCTTTTTAATACCACGAGAGAAGACCATGACTTATGTTTTACTTGTGTTCACCTCCAAGTTCCAGTTTTGGCAATACTCATATAGAGAGTCAAGTGCAATTTGGAGGTCAGCCTCTGGTTCACTTAGAAGGATGGTATCATCTATACCCGGACCAAAATGCAGTAGAAAAGCAGTACTAAAGCAGCATCAGAAACAGTATTGTATCAGCATCTACTGGCATTCTACTGCTCAGTACCACAGAAATTGCAGCAGTGGTTCAGTAGTAGGGCAGTAGTATTAGCAGCATGCAAGCAGTATTAAATCAGTTGTTCCAATTATGTAAATTAGATGGCAGCATTTGAACAGTATCTACTTATTTATTGCTGCATGACCATATATGGGGTTGGGGCAGTGTTCAATCAGCACTACTGCATGACTGCTGCTTTAGCAGTAGGTGAGCAGTAGACCATACTGAAGACTACTGCTGGGGGCAGGTAGAAGCATAAAAGAAGCAGCCGCTGTTTTAGTACTGTCACTACCAATGCCTTTCTAGGTGTTCCTTGCTGGATTTGAACTTATGATCTTCTGATTACTGCACCAATGCATTAGGCCCCTGAGCCACCACCCAATCAGCTATATGGAGCTGTCATTACTCCCTAGTACTGCATGCAACTCATATAGGAGGGGGCAGTATTGATTCAGTAGTACTGGGTAACTTCTACCATAGCAAGATTGTATGAGTAGACCTGTCTGATAAAGTGCTGCTATTGTCAACGGACGGTTACATGTGGTGAAGTGAATGTACACGGAATCCAGGGAAGTTCATTTGATCCTTTTATTGCATAGCTGACATGAGTGTTTCATAAAGGTGGTAACAATTATAACACTCGCCAAGATCTAAGCTCTGCCTCCGATCCTATAGCTCAACCTGTCGTAGGTTCAAGGTATAGGTGTGAGGTGTAAGTTGGGAGAGATGATCTTAGAATAGATAGATTGGGAGCTGCTCAAGCTACCTTATATACTAAGGGCTTGAGCAGCTCACAGTGTTGTGAAATGTTCTGTACATGTGGCTCAATAGAATAGTGACACATGTCATAAGGAGAGAGTGCCACCTGTGGGTAGATTATGTTAATGAGGATTGAGAGGAGATTGTGAAATGTCCTCTCATTCCAAATATGGCACCACAGGTGGATTGCACTTCCTCCAGTTGGACTGAGTAGATAAGGTTGGAATGTTATTACATCCTTGTACCTAATTTGACTAAAACTCATAAATACATGTCATAGTTGAGCTTGAAAAACAGTGGTAAAGGTGATGAATTTTATAGCACCTAGAGAGGCAAGCCAGAAAGGTAATTTTGGTGTGTCTCTCATAAAATTCATCAAAAATCATAAATTAGCGTCACAATTGTGTCTCAGCGATTTGGATTTAAAATATGGTTATACAAAAATTCGTTTTGAAAAAGTGTCTATTTGTGTTTTTTTGAAGTGTCAATTTGGGTGTATACTGCTGGGAAATAGGTTCTGATGTTCCTTATGGTGATATTGTCATTTGTGGCCTGAAAAATTCCATGGCGAGGAAGCTATTGGGTTATAAGTTGCCATGTTGTTTTGGTGTTGGTTGTTTCTGGACTTGATGGTACTGGTCCTTTCTCCTTTGGGTTTGGCTTCTGGCACTGAAGGAAACGATGCTGTGTTGGTGGTAGGCCTGTTGAGGAGACAACAGGAAGAGGAGACAATTCATCGACCTATAGTTTGTCTGTTATGGGTTGCAGACAGGCCATGGTCAATACAGAGAAAGGACGTGAGATTAATATCATTTTGTCAACGTACAAAACCTAAGTACAGAGCTCAATTGATTTGTTTGGCTTAGCGCGGGTCCTGTATCCAGGGACGCTATGGTTACTTTATCTAAATTCCACTAGGTGGTAGTAGCGAGCTGGTGCTGCACCGTAATGGCGAGAAATCAGATAAGTTTATGGGGATTAATACAGGTATGACCTGCTCAGGTCGACTCCTACCTGTCTCAACTGTCTTGAAAGGAATTGTGTTTGAGTTGATTGAAGGAAAATTTGTTTTTGGGCCGAAACTGGGGTGGAAGGAGAGAATTCTTTCCTGTGTCGCCAAAAAAAAAATTTTGATCCGCGGTGCTATAAAAAGGCACTCATCCGTCTGTGATGTCATAATGTTGCATAATCGGCGTTATGGAAGTTTACGAGGTAGACGTTGTTTTGCCTAACGGCACTGTGTTGCACATAGTCATTACCATGACGGGCGGGTTGTAAGTATATTTGATGAACCAAAGGGTGATACTTGAATTTTTGATAATTTTGAGGGTCGAGACGTGGGGCATTTTGGTCTAATCCGCTTCTTGGATTGTATTTCAGCATTACACAGATTCAGTGGGTGATCGTCCCGCCCGGCGGAATGCCTAATGGCTATTGAGGTAAGTTTGATCTGAGCAAGTCAAAGTGTGAACATGTGCTAATGTTGTTGTTGTGATAGAGATGCCACGTGCGGATGTCACATGACCGATGGTAGTCATGGTGACGGCCGTAACGTCCGTCAGTTTCGGTAATTAAAACGAAACCAAGATGGCGCCGGGCTGCCGCGTATGGCGCGAAAGTTGTCGGACCAGACGCTGCAGCTGGTGCCAATACTGATGAACATTAGTGTAGGCCGATCTATTGTGTTAGTTAGGCTTAGCTGTGGCTATGATGTCGTTTAGCTCATTATGTTTGATGATGGCTGTGTATGGATGTGCTTTGGGCATCTTGCGGAGGTTGGGGGGTTCAGTGTGGGGGGGGCGGGGGTGAAGGGTAGGCTAGATGGGGGGGGCGATCCCCACATAAGCGTCTTTGCGGCGTATGTGTGAGGGCTACCTGCCATCCCCACATAAGTGTGATGGTATCTTCCAAACGCTACTGACATTTGGGTATAACCTTGGGACGGTCCTAAGTTATATGATTGTGGGGGGTGGCCGGTAGTTAGTGAGGTGGGATGGTAGTTTCCATCATGAACCGAAGCCGGCCATGTTGGAATGGTGAGTCGAAATTTTACCTACCATAGACTATGTATGTGGCCCTCTCAGCCAGGTTGAGTTAAACATATATAGATAGTTGGGGTGCTGGGCTTCTTGGGGTTCAGCGGAGCCAACTTAGTGGGCTTGATTTGCTTTGCCGCCGTTTGGGCCCGAGCTTTCTATCTGGTATCCTCTCCTGGATCGGGGGACGATGCCATGGCTAGATTCGCCGAGCATTCACTATCGCAGCGTGGGGACACCTGTTCTATAAATAGAGTGGGTGATTCTCCCGTTGTTATGGTTACGGGTATACTGACAAAACGGTTTGTTTTGATTTTGTCAGTGCACATGTACTCTACTGCAATAGTGACCCATACGAATTTTGATTTGGGGGGAAATAGGGCTTGGGTGGTTGAGTGGGGGGGGGCTTGGTTTTGTGTGAGAGAAAAAGGTGGGGTGTGGGGCGCAGGGAATTTTGAGTGTTACCTCCATCAGAAGGCTATCAACAAGAAGAGATGGAGAAAGAACACATAACACATATGTCTGCACTTTCCAGACATGTGTCAGGCCAGAACACGTATATGTGTTCTATCATAGACTGAAGGTAGTACCTTACTATCCTAACCCCCTGCGGTGTTACAAATGCCAGGCATTTGGGCACCACTCAGACAGGTGCCGTTCTAAGGCAAGGTGTGTCAACTGCTCCTCCTCAGAACACGATTCAAGAGACTGCGTCCAGGATCCCACCTGTGCAAATTGCAAGGGGGATCACTCTGCAAACTCTCCAGCATGCCCTCAGTGGAAGCTGGAGAAAAAAGCCATCCGTCTAAAAGAGGACGAAGATATCCCCATGTGGGAGGCACGAAAACGGGTTACACCCCAAAAGCCCCATCTGCAGCAACTAACTTTTGCCGCGGCAACAAAGACCACACAGTCGATCCTGGATGACCTAAAGGACATCCCGGTCGCAACATTGAGGGAGTTAGTCAAAGCCCTTCTCCACTTTATTAAGGCAGCCGAACTCAAGGAACCAGAACAACAGAAGAAACAAAAAGAGGCGGAAGGTATACAGCCGGAAACCCCTGCTAAAACCCAAGAACCAACCAAAAAACCAAGCAGACACCACGAAGACAGCCAAGAGAAGACCCCACAGCTGGCAACCCCTAATGTCAGGGAACCGCCTGTGGCAAGCTCCTTGGACCAAACAGGGAAAACGTCACTACCTGGAGGTGCCCCCCTCCAGGAGGTGGTAACCCCTAAGCATTCTAATAAGCCAACGTGGGGTGGGGCTAGACTTTCTTTCACCGAGAAAAGCCCACCCACACCACCAGAAAATCAGCCAAGCACTAAGAAAACCAAAAAGGATAAGAAAAACCAGAAACCTCAACTCAATACTGGGGCAAAAACTTCCCCATCTGGGCGAGTCACCAAAGGGGCAATGCGCCCGGTTAGCTACCCCTAAAACACTAACTAATTATAAATTATGGGTAAAACACATAATAACACAATAGTTCAGTGGAACTGCAACAGTTTCCGTAACAAACCCCAAGAAGTGGCCCTACTATGTCAAACATACAACCCCATAGCCATTTGCTTACAAGAGACTAAAACTAAGGTTAAACTTAAAGGATACACAGTATACCAAAAAGAAGGAACACTAGACCAACAGGGCAGAAGCCTTGGGGGTGTGGCAATCCTAGTAAAAGGAACAGTTATACAGTCAGAGATTCCACTAAATACCCAACTGCAAGCAGTAGCATCCCAAATCACCTGTGAAAAATCTGTCACTATCTGTAATTTATATTGTCCACCATCACTGCCTTACCCAAGTCTACAGGACTTGACAAATCTAATTAAACAACTACCCAAACCCTTCTTCCTCCTTGGGGATTTTAATGCCCACAATACCATCTGGGGCAGCCCCAGAAATGACCAGGAAGGCATTCTCATTGAGGATCTCATCAATGAACAAAACCTTTGCCTGCTGAACACTGGAAAACCAACCTATTACAGTGCAGCCTCTAAAACCTGGACACACATTGATATTACACTCTGCAGCCCATCCATATTCCTGGACTACTCCTGGGATGTTGCAGAAGACAGTCATGACAGTGATCATACCCCAATCCTCATAGAACACATCCATCAAGGTCCCATGGACAAAATACCTAAATGGAAGTTGTATAAAGCAGACTGGGAGACATTCCAGGAACTCAGTAAAAAGGAACTCAATCTCGAAAAGCTACTACAAAAGGAAGACCCTATGGCTACCTTTACAGCCACCCTCCAAACAATAGCAGAAAAGAGCATTCCAAAAACTTCCAACAAATCTAAAACCAAAGATAAACCCTGGTTTAATGATGAATGTCGAGAAGCCCGCAAGATGCGACTAGAAGCTGAAAGGACTTACAAAAAGAACCTAATCATACCCAGTCTCATCGCCTGGAAAAGGGCTAAGGCACACGCCCGAAGAACCTTTCGCCAGGCCATGAAGGAAACCTGGATGGCCTATGTTTCCAAGGTTAACAGCAATACACCAATGTATAAGATCTGGAAGATGATCAGGAAGATGAAAGGCAAAGACACTACAACATATGTGCACCATTTGCAAATTGGTAGGAGAAAAATAACAGATACTAAAGAAATTGCTGATAGCATCGGTTCAACACTGGCAGAAACATCTTCTCTAAATGGAGGCACACAGAGCTTCAATGCTCACCGGAGGAAGGCAGAAAGAATGCCCATTGACTTTGGCAACAACAGAGATGAAGACTACAACCTAAAGTTCTCAATGGATGAGCTGAAGACAGCCCTGGGGAGCAGTAACAACAGTTCCCCAGGTCCAGACAACATCCCTTATGAGTTCCTACGACAGCTACCAGAACCCTCGAAACAGTGTTTGCTTGGTATCTTGAATAACATTTGGGAAACAGGTACCTTTCCGCCACACTGGCAAGAGGCCATAGTGCTTCCATTCCCAAAACCAAGCAAAGACTTGTCAAACCCAAAGAACTATAGACCCATAGCTCTAACGAGCTGCATCTGCAAAACCCTCGAAAGAATGGTAAACACCAGACTGGTCTGGTACCTAGAAAAGGAAAAGATCCTTAAGACAGAGCAATGTGGCTTCAGAAAGGGTCGCTCGACACAGGATGCCCTAACTACCCTCGAGACCTATGTACAAGATGCCTTTATAAATAAGGAGCAAGTGGTAGCAGTCTTCTTTGATCTGGAGAAGGCATATGATACCACCTGGCAATATGGTATCCTTAAGGACCTCAAAGATGCAGACCTGAAAGGTCGGCTCCCTAATTTCATCAACCAATACCTATCAAACCGTTGCTTCAGGATCAGAGTAAACAACATCCACTCTGATGTCTTCAATCAGGAGTCTGGAGTTCCACAGGGAGGCATTCTCTCAGTGACCCTATTTCTATTGAAGATCAACAACATCGTCTCTAAACTGGAACTGAAGCCAGAGATAGGCCGAACATTATATGTTGATGATTTCTTCATGTGTTTCCGTGGCAAGAGCCTGAGAACCATTGAACGACACCTCCAACTTGCCATAGATGAAACAGTGAAGTGGGCAGACCAAAATGGCTTCCGATTTTCTCTAGACAAGACATCAGTTATGCACTTCCACTACCGCACTACAACAGACAGACAACCAAATATTGAAATCAACAACAAACGTATTTCTGTAGTGGAAAATACCAAATTCCTTGGGCTAGTCATAGATCGCAAACTTATCTTTGATAAACATATTAAGTACCTCAAGGATAAATGTAACAAAGCTTTCAACCTACTGAAAGTAGTGGCACATCCATGCTGGGGTGGAGACCAGGACACACTCCTCAAACTATATAGAGCACTGGTCCAGTCTCAACTGGACTATGGTCTGTGTATTTATGGATCAACCTGGGCGACATACCTAGCAATGGCAGAGCGGATCCAGAGCCATGGACTCCGCATTTGTTTGGGAGCATTCAGAACATCCAGAATTAAGAGTTTGCAAGTCGCTGCTAGAGAACTACCCTTAGCCCTTAGACGAGAGAAACTCTCCCTTGAATATGCTATCCGGATTGCCACAAACCCTAACAACCCAGCCGCAGCATTTTTGACAAACCCCAAGCACAAGGCAAAATATGAAGCAAAGAAGAACCAATACATTGCACCCCTTCGGGTGAGGGTATCCCACCTATTAGAAGAAGCGGGAATGTCTCTTGATAATGTACTTAATGTAGAGTACCCGGAAATGCCCCCATGGACATATCACAAACCAGAGGTCAGAATGGATCTTACCCCGCTTAAGAAAGGGGTAACATCTAGCACCACATATCAAGCAGCATTCAATGAACTGCGTGATAGTTACAGAGATCACGTACCAATCTACACCGACGGATCACATATGGCAGACAAAACATCTACACAGCAGAGCTACGTGCATTATACCTAGCACAAGATCACATTGAGACATCAGAAGGCAACAACTACCTGATTGAATCTGACTCCAAATCATCACTGTCAGCAATGCAGTATAGCAAGTGGACACACCCTCTCGTGAAAAGAGTGTTGGAACGACACAATAGTCTTGCTCTAGCTGGAAAGAAGATAGCGTATGCATGGGTACCAGGCCATGAAGGAATCCATGGCAATGACCTAGCAGACGTTGCTGCCAAGGATGCAACAAATCAAGTTCCAAAAGATATGCCTCTACCATCAGAGGACCTCAAACGGAAAATCAGGAAGTACATCCAACAAAAGTGGCAAGAGTTATGGGACGCTGAAAGAGACAATAAACTCTACAAAATACAGCCCAAGATAGGCACAACCAAGAAAGCCAAATGCAAGAGCAGAAGAGAAGAAATTGTCATGAACAGACTAAGAATAGGCCACACCAGACTAACGCATTCACACCTCATGAAGAGAGAACCCAGACCGCTTTGCAACAGGTGTCAAAAACACCTGACGGTGGAACATTTCCTTGTGGAATGTAGCCAGTGCCCCATCAGGGCACAATACCATCAATGTACAACACTGAAAGAGTTATTTGATACCTGCAGACCGGATACAATACTTGCATATGTCAAGAACCTGGGATACTACAGTCAAATTTAAACAGTAGAAACTTTCTTCCATAAAACCTTTAGGCACAAATAGCCATCACCAGTAGCTGACGTGCCGTAAAACACTAACTAACCAACCAGGTCCGAGAGACAAGAGTAAGCCAGGCATTTATAAACCTGTTGCTTGCTGCCCCCAAGTAACTAAAACTGTAGATACCCCAACCGTGGCTGCATCAGCCGCACCTACGGATTTAGTGGAGACCTTAGTCACTCATCTGACTGAAGCCCTGAGACGCCCCCAGGTGGACAAATCCCGAAGTAGATGTTTCAACCCCTCCAAATGGGGCTTGGAGGGTCAACAAATTCCGCCCCGGCTTATGTACTGATCAGCCTGGTCCAAAGAGTACCAAAAGCAGGACAAACCTTCAACAGGACTAAGGAGGTCCATCTTATTCATTACTTTCCCCTCTCTGTTTTATGGATCATTAACATTTATCTTGTTTCCTTCTACATGAGAAAGACAACCCTTTCACCCCTTCTTACACATACCTTGTCATCAACCAAAAACCAAGAGTGATTCAACTCCACCGAAGGGAACCCGGACGGACAAAAATAGGTTCCTGGCAAATTCCTACTTATGCCTTTGCTAGTAGCAACAAAACAAAGTGGGCAACCTGTTTGCCGTGGGTTGCGTCCTTGTAGGGTAGGATAAAGAGATCCTGGAGGTTGAGGATGGAGACAACTGTCAGGGCCTAGAGCAAAAGTACAGCCTCCATGCTAACACACCTCTTCGGCTCACCTGTTCTACCTGAGACAAGGGGTTGGACCTGACCCAGTTCAACCAATCGGCCCAAGTGGGTTAATCGCGGAGGGATTATATCCCACAAGAGTATATCATTCTCAATAAACTAAGTCTGGTGCCCTGTCCTGCCCATGGCCCCGAAAGGCGTCATGTAGCAACTAGGTCTGCTAGGATTTCCGCGGGACTCAGTGGCATCCCCAAATTGGGGCTCCGTGAAGTTGGTGGGTGGACCGGAGAATGATGAAACCCTTTCTAATAAAACATGGATACAAACAAAAAAAACTTAGAAACAATTCCAGGGAGACCCTAAACAGGCCTCTTTCTTCCTCCTCTCCTCTGCGGGAGAGGAAAACATCAAGAGGGTAAACCCCTGCGTCCTCACCAAAACCATTGAGGGACAGATAGGCACACCCAAAAAGGTGAAATGCCTCTACCAATCAGGCCAAGTCCTAATTGAGGTAGCAACCAAAACGCAAGTCCCGAACTTGCTGAAACTTACAAAGATTGATGGCATGGAGGTGAAGGTTGAACCCCACCCCAGCCTTAACACTTCAAAGGGCGTTCTTTTTGACCGCCCAGGTATCCTAAGCGAGTGCTCAGAGCAAACAGTCTTAGACGGGCTGAGGGACCAAGGCGTCGTGGCCATCAGACGCCTGTACTCGAAGCGACAACAGCGCCCACTAAACATTTATGTGTGCACCTTTGCCTCACCAGCGCGCCCTTCGTACATTTATGTAATGTACAACAGACTCCGGGTAGAAACCTACCCAAACCCCTTGCGGTGCTTCAAGTGCCAAGCATTTGGACACCACAGCGACAGATGCCGGTCGAAAGCCAGATGCCTTAATTGTGCATCGCAGGACCATGAAAAAGATAGCTGCACATCTTCCCCTTTCTGTCCCAATTGCAAAGGAGACCACGCAGCGAATTCCCCAGCTTGCCCTCAGTGGCTGCTGGTCTCGTGTCGGGTATGCCACCCGCATCGAGCGCGTCCACAGGTGGCGGATAGTGGAACGGTCTTCAGATATGTAGACCAGCTGCGCAAGCAGTCGCGGACCAAATGGCAATGGACTGCCTGTGTCCATGAGCGGATGAGGAATGCTCTCGCATAATTCTGAAATGGATGATGCTGCATTCCCAACAGTCATGAGCGGATGAGGGTCACTCTCTGACACCCCGGTCAACGGGCGAACTGGGCTATCTGCACCCAGAACCATAGGATAACAGGGGCCTAGCTGTTATCCATTTTGGTGAAGGTCGGATGAAGGTCACTCAATGACACCCCAACGACCGCAGATGAAAGTCGTGGCGATGGTATAAACACGGTGGCATCGGGTAAGGTTGTGCCGTCAGATGTTAGTGTTTAGCTGCACACGCAGGCTTGGGGGATTGTACGTCGTTGTCCACTGAAAAGGAGGGGTACCAGTGGACCTCGGCGCTTCCGGAGTACCGGCATGCTGTGAAGCCCTAACAGTGTGAACCCCCTGAGTAACTGAGCAGGTCTTCTCTAGGACTAGCGCTGCTCACCCCTGGACTGGGGAAGGGGCGATAAAAGAAGCCCTAAACATCGCGTACTCCTCACCAAACCCGTCAGCATTCCGCGGTTGATGGGGTACACGCCAGCGGAAGAAACAAGAAAGCGAAAACGGACGGATATAATGGACAACAGACCAGGAACGACCAGGACAACGCAAACGGAAACACAAGCTTACCTCCAAATTGGGCTTTGGAGGTAGAAGAAATCCTGCCCTCAACAAATATGACAAGTACACCTAACAGTATTGAATCCGGGATCGGTCGTCTCCCCGAACAAGGACCGCGATTTCCAGAAGGGAACCAGTCTGGAATCGAAAAGTTAGCTACTGGAACAACCACAGAAACCATTGCAAAGCAATACAATGAAAACAACTGGCCTAGATTCTTGGTAGTCGAAGCCAAAAACAAAGACACAACATTGGCGAAGATTTCCCCCTTCGTTATAGACAAAACCGTGACCAGTTTAGCTGGACAAACAAAGATCAAAATGTGTAAAAATGGAACCCTTTTAATAGAGGTAACATTTAAAAAGCAAGCAACTCACTTGCTAAAACTGACCACCTTGGGAAACACTGAGGTTCAGGTCTCCTCTCATAGGACTCTCAACTTCTCAAAGGGAGTCATCCACTGGAGTGGCCTTAGATACACTTCAGTGGAGGAAATGAAGGAAGAGCTTCAGGCGGAAGGCGTCACAGACGTCTTCCAAATGAAGTATAAAAACAAACAAGGAGAACTCGTGGAAACCTCCACATTCATTCTGTCATTCTACAGACCTACCCCACCTGAAACCTTAAAGTGTGGGTACCATATCGTGAGGGTTGAGACTTACAATCCACCTCCCCTCAGATGCTACAACTGCCACAAATTTGGGCATGCAGGTAAAGCTTGCAGGAGCAAGACTGTCTGCGGCAGATGTAGCAAGGACAAAACAGAAGACCATCAATGTCCAGAAAAAGCCCGATGTGTGAATTGCAAGGGGGAACACCCCGCCTTTTCGCGCAAATGCCCAAAGTACTCTGAAGAACAAGAAGTACAGAAAATTAGGGCAAAATTGAAAGTCTCCATCACCGTTGCTCGGAAGATGGTAAGAGCCACATTAGCGAAAAAGACCTTTGCTGATGTGGTTACCGAGAAGAAGACAATTGCCTGTCAAACGGGTGACAAAACGGAAATAGTGGGATACATCACTCCCCGCATCCCTGCCAAAGTCATGCCAAATAGCTCTCCTTCCCGTATCCCTGTACTATCAAAGGGAGATGGGAAAGGAAAGCAGAGCAAACGAGCCCCTAAAGGCAAATCCTCCATCCAGGCTGCAAAGAGCAACCACCGGAGGGAGGAAAGAAAGAAAAAGAAACATGAGGAAGATAAGAGGAAGGAAAAGGAAAGCAAGGAGGACTACCCAGATTTGGGCTCAGACGGATCGCCCCCACCTTCCCCTGAGAGGTCCCTTTCAAGGGAGACCCCGGGGCAGGAAACACAATCCACCCCTCTTGCAAGGCCACCGTCACCATCTTCCTCGTTTGCAGAGGTCTCCTCAAAACATGTCAGGTTGGACAGAGACTTCAGCAAGCGAAGCAAAAGCAACACACGCAATAACCAGAAAAGCCCAGAACCCAGCCCTGCACACACAAGGTCGGGTAACAGCAGGAAAAGTCAGATGGTAACTTTGACAAAACAAAAAGCAGTTCATACATCAAACAGGTATGAACAACTAAATAACGAAAATGGATCCAAAATATAACATCATCCAATGGAACTGCAGAGGCTTTAGTGCCAATCTGGAGTCTTTGCAACTGTTATGCAAAGACTTTAACCCAATGGCACTTGCCCTGCAAGAAATCAAATCCTTGAAACCAGGAAAAATCACACTAAAGGGCTATAAAGGGTACATCAATATCCCGGGTGGTGAAAACCCTAAGGGAGGTGTAGCACTCTTTCTAGCCCCTGAACACCCACAAGAAGAAGTACCACTGACTACAAATCTGCAAGCTGTAGCAGCTCGTATCACGATAAATTCACCTATGACACTTTGCTCTCTGTACCTACCCCCAGATGAGAGAGTGTCACAAACTGATCTGACAGCAATCGTCGATCAGCTGCCACCCCCATTCATCCTGATGGGTGATTTTAATGCCCACAGTGCAGTGTGGGGAGACAGCAGGACAGACGGAAAGGGGAGAATGGTGGAGAGAATCATTGACAGAAAGTCCTTGTGCCTCTTCAACAAGAAGGAAGCAACCTACCACCATCCAGCTTCAGGAACCTTCTCCTCCATCGATCTAACTATGAGTGACGCTTCTATCTTTGCTGACTTTGACTGGAGGGTGCATCATGACCTCTGTGGGAGTGATCACTTTCCCATCATCATGCAGACTATGAAGAAGAACTCTGACATTGACCTCCCTCCGAGATGGAACATCTCGAGAGCGGACTGGGAGGACTACCAAGAGAAATGCAAGCAATCTTTTCGATCATGGCCACTCATCAAGGAAAAGGAGGATCATCCTGCCGAGTACTTCGCAAACACCCTCAGGGAAATGAGTGTCATGTGCATTGGTAAGTCTTCCATCACAAAAAAGAGACAAAAATGCCCTTGGTTCAATGAGCAATGCTATGAGGCAAGGAGAGAACGAAGAAAGACATATCGCAAGTTCAGCAAGACCATCACAACTGAAAACTTGTACAAGTACTTGAATGCAAGGGCCAACACCAAACAAACATTCAAGAAAGAGAAACGGCAATCCTTCCGTAGGTATGTGGGTTCACTATCGAAATCCACTCCCCTGCGTAAGGTGTTCCAAGAAGTAAGAAAGCTCAATGGAAACCCTCCTCCAACTGTGCACCACCTGCAAAAAGGAGCACAGAAAGCTGAGTCTAGCAAAGAGATCTCAGACACCCTGGCAGAACATTTCAGTCAGGTGTCTTCGAGCAACAATTGCTCAGAGAAGTTCCTTAAGCACAAAACCAGAACAGAAAGGAAGAAACTCAACTTTACCTCCAACAACAAGGAAAGCTACAACAAGCCTTTCACCATGGAGGAGTTGAAATATGCCCTTGGCCAGGCTAAAGATTCTTGTCCTGGACCAGATGACATCCACTACCAGATGCTAAAACATCTACCTGAGGAAACCCTGGAGCTTCTTCTAGACGTGTACAATGACATCTGGAAAACAGAAAAATTACCACCTTCTTGGTCAGAGGCCACAGTGGTTCCAATTCCCAAACCAGGGAAAAACCCAACTCTGGCCTCAAGCTATCGGCCCATAGCCATGACCAGTTATCTGGCAAAGACCATGGAAAGGTTGGTGAACAACAGACTTGTCTACTTCCTCGAATCCAAGGGGAAGCTTACAATCCACCAATCAGGATTCCGTCGAGGACGCAGCACGACAGACCACCTAGTGAGCCTGGAGAGCTGGATCCGAGATGGGTTCGCTAACAAAGAACATGTGGTTGGGATCTTCTTCGATCTGGAGAAGGCCTATGATACCACATGGAGGCATGGAATAATGCAAGACATCCATGAGATTGGATTAAAGGGCAGACTAACAGGGTTCATTCAGAACTTCCTGTCGGACAGGACTTTCAATGTACGACTCGGGTCGGTTCTGTCAGAGAAAGTGGATCAGGAAATGGGTGTTCCCCAAGGCTGCATCCTCTCTGTGACCCTGTTCTGCATTAAGATCAACAGCATAACGAAACAACTTCAAGATGATGTGCAGTGCTGCCTGTATGTAGATGATTGCGTCATCTGCTACAAAGGAAGACACATGCCCACAATAGAACGCCGCCTCCAGCAGACACTGACTAAGCTGGAGAAATGGAGTCAAATGAACGGGTTCAAGTTCTCGGAGAGCAAGACCTGTGCTGTGCATTTCTGTCGCAGACGGGGATGCAAGGAAGAACCTCACCTCACCCTCCATGAGAAACGACTAACAGTCGAGAAGGAAATAAAGTTCCTCGGACTGGTATTTGACCGGATCTTGTCTTTCAGGCCCCATGTCGAATACCTCCGAAGAAAATGCCAAAAGGCAATGAACCTGTTAAAGGTCCTCAGTCATCCAGACTGGGGATGTGACAAAGAAACACTTCTAACCTTGTACAAGATGTATATTCAGTCACGTCTGGACTATGGGTCAATGGTCTATGCCTCTGCCCCAAAGTCCTACCTGGACGGACTAAAGCCCATTCAGAATCAGGGACTCCGTCTATGTCTTGGGGCATTTCGGACAACACCTGCATCCAGCCTCCATGTGGAAGCAGGGATCCCACCACTGGACCTGCGCAGGGAGAAGCTCACACTACAGTATGCTATACGTGTGCGGGCTAACCCGACCAATCCAGCTCACAAGTTGATCTTCAACAACAAAAACATCTACAGAGAAAAACCAAATGTCGTCAAACCGATGGCAGTGAGAACAAGAGCACTGTTCCGGGAGGCTGGGATTCCTATGAAACGGATTGTGACAGATGAACCCGCAAAGACCCCTCCATGGGAGCAGGAGACACCAAAGGTGACCCTCGACCTTGATAAGAACAAGAAAGCCGAAACTCCTGATCATGTATTTGAGAAAGAATACAGAGCACTCAGGAACAAGTACAGTGACCATGAAGCGATCTTCACTGATGGTTCTAAAGATGGCAATAGAGTCGGATTTGCCGTCCACACCCGCTTTGGGAACCTGAAGAAAGCGCTTCACAAACAAAGTAGTATCTTCACCGCTGAAGGAAATGCTCTGTTACAAGCTTTAAATTGGACCAAGGTCTCAACGATGAAGAACTTTGTCATCTTCTCAGACTCGCACCCATGTCTGGAAGCCACACGTGACCTATATCCAAAAAACGCTATAATCCGAGCCATCCGGGAAGCATACACAGAGAACAAAACAAAAAGCAAAGATGTGGTTATGTGTTGGGTACCTAGCCACATAGGAATCAAAGGAAATGAGGCTGCAGACACTGCTGCCAAAAATGCTCTGAGGAGGCCCGTAGGGGCTGACCAGATGCCATACACAGATGTCCTACCCATGGCTAAAGTCCATGTTCAGGATAAGTGGCAGCGCAGATGGAACGCTGCAAATGCCAACAAGCTGCGAACCATCCGACCAACGGTCGGCAAAAGATACATAGAGGACAACCTGACAAGACCAGAACAGGTGAAACTGACCCGTCTTAGGACTGGTCACACCAAACTGACACACAGTCACCTTCTGAAAGGTGAAGTGGCACCTGTATGTCAGGCATGCAACACTCAGCTGAGTGTGGAACATCTCATGCTACATTGTCAGGCAACCAAGAGAAGCAGGAAGAAATTCCTGAAAAATCCAACGACAATGAACAGTGTTTTCCACAGCACTGGAAACAAGGAGATTCTTGATTTCCTGCGGGAAGCCAAGCTCTTTGACAAAATATGAAAAACAAGGAAGCCTGATCCTATCAGGCAATGCCCTATAAGTAAATAGGGAAAAACAGAAAAGAAATGAAACATAGTCTCTCTGCTAAATTTTAACTACTATTAGCGGAGGTTAAATCAACCAAACCAAACCAAACCAATGGCTGCTGGAGAAAAAAGCCATCCGTCTAAAAGAGGACGAAGATATCCCCATGTGGGAGGCACGAAAACGGGTTACTCCCCAAAAGCCCCATCTCCAGCAACTAACTTTTGCAGCGGCAACAAAGACCACACAGTCGATCCTGGATGACCTAAAGGACATCCCGGTCGCAACATTGAGGGAGTTAGTCAAAGCCCTTCTCCACTTTATTAAGGCAGCCGAACTCAAGGAACCAGAACAACAGAAGAAACAAAAAGAGGCGGAAGGTATACAGCCGGAAACCCCTGCTAAAACCCAAGAACCAACCAAAAAACCAAGCAGACACCACGAAGACAGCCAAGAGAAGACCCCACAGCTGGCAACCCTAATGTCAGGGAACCGCCTGTGGCAAGCTCCTCTGACCAAACAGGGAAAACGTCACTACCTGGAGGTGCCCCCCTCCAGGAGGTGGTAACCCCTAAGCATTCTAATAAGCCAACGTGGGGTGGGGCTAGACTTTCTTTCACCGAGAAAAGCCCACCCACACCACCAGAAAATCAGCCAAGCACTAAGAAAACCAAAAAGGATAAGAAAAACCAGAAACCTCAACTCAATACTGGGGCAAAAACTTCCCCATCTGGGTGAGTCACCAAAGGGGCAATGCGCCCGGTTAGCTACCCCTAAAACACTAACTAATTATAAATTATGGGTAAAACACATAATGACACAATATTTCAGTGGAACTGCAACAGTTTCCGTAACAAACCCCAAGAAGTGGCCCTACTATGTCAAACATACAACCCCATAGCCATTTGCTTACAAGAGACTAAAACTAAGGTTAAACTTAAAGGATACACAGTATACCAAAAAGAAGGAACACTAGACCAACAGGGCAGAAGCCTTGGGGGTGTGGCAATCCTAGTAAAAGGAACAGTTATACAGTCAGAGATTCCACTAAATACCCAACTGCAAGCAGTAGCATCCCAAATCACCTGTGAAAAATCTGTCACTATCTGTAATTTATATTGTCCACCATCACTGCCCTACCCAAGTCTACAGGACTTGACAAATCTAATTAAACAACTACCCAAACCCTTCTTCCTCCTTGGGGATTTTAATGCCCACAATACCATCTGGGGCAGCCCCAGAAATGACCAGGAAGGCATTCTCATTGAGGATCTCATCAATGAACAAAACCTTTGCCTGCTGAACACTGGAAAACCAACCTATTACAGTGCAGCCTCTAAAACCTGGACACACATTGATATTACACTCTGCAGCCCATCCATATTCCTGGACTACTCCTGGGATGTTGCAGAAGACAGTCATGACAGTGATCATACCCCAATCCTCATAGAACACATCCATCAAGGTCCCATGGACAAAATACCTAAATGGAAGTTGTATAAAGCAGACTGGGAGACATTCCAGGAACTCAGTAAAAAGGAACTCAATCTCGAAAAGCTACTCCAAAAGGAAGACCCTATGGCTACCTTTACAGCCACCCTCCAAACAATAGCAGAAAAGAGCATTCCAAAAACTTCCAACAAATCTAAAACCAAAGATAAACCCTGGTCTAATGATGAATGTCGAGAAGCCCGCAAGATGCGACTAGAAGCTGAAAGGACTTACAAAAAGAACCTAATCATACCCAGTCTCATCGCCTGGAAAAGGGCTAAGGCACACGCCCGAAGAACCTTTCGCCAGGCCATGAAGGAAACCTGGATGGCCTATGTCTCCAAGGTTAACAGCAATACACCAATGTATAAGATCTGGAAGATGATCAGGAAGATGAAAGGCAAAGACACTACAACATATGTGCACCATTTGCAAATTGGTAGGAGAAAAATAACAGATACCAAAGAAATTGCTGATAGCATCGGTTCAACACTGGCAGAAACATCTTCTCTAAATGGAGGCACACAGAGCTTCAATGCTCACCGGAGGAAGGCAGAAAGAACGCCCATTGACTTTGGCAACAACAGAGATGAAGACTACAACCTAAAGTTCTCAATGGATGAGCTGAAGACAGCCCTGGGGAGCAGTAACAACAGTTCCCCAGGTCCAGACAACATCCCTTATGAGTTCCTACGACAGCTACCAGAACCCTCGAAACAGTGTTTGCTTGGTATCATGAATAACATTTGGGAAACAGGTACCTTTCCACCACACTGGCGAGAGGCCATAGTGCTTCCATTCCCAAAACCAAGCAAAGACTTGTCAAACCCAAAGAACTATAGACCCATAGCTCTAACGAGCTGCATCTGCAAAACCCTCGAAAGAATGGTAAACACCAGACTGGTCTGGTACCTAGAAAAGAAAAAGATCCTTAAGACAGAGCAATGTGGCTTCAGAAAGGGTCGCTCGACACAGGATGCCCTAACTACCCTCGAGACCTATGTACGAGATGCCTTTATAAATAAGGAGCAAGTGGTAGCAGTCTTCTTTGATCTGGAGAAGGCATATGATACCACCTGGCAATATGGTATCCTTAAGGACCTCAAAGATGCAGACCTGAAAGGTCGGCTCCCTAATTTCATCAACCAATACCTATCAAACCGTTGCTTCAGGATCAGAGGAAACAACATCCACTCTGATGTCTTCAATCAGGAGTCTGGAGTTCCACAGGGAGGCATTCTCTCAGTGACCCTATTTCTATTGAAGATCAACAACATGGTCTCTAAACTGGAACTGAAGCCAGAGATAGGCCAAACATTATATGTTGATGATTTCTTCATGTGTTTCCGTGGCAAGAGCCTGAGAACCATTGAACGACACCTCCAACTTGCCATAGATGAAACAGTGAAGTGGGCAGACCAAAATGGCTTCCGATTTTCTCTAGACAAGACATCAGTTATGCACTTCCACTACCGCACTACAACAGACAGACAACCAAATATTGAAATCAACAACAAACGTATTTCTGTAGTGGAAAATACCAAATTCCTTGGGCTAGTCATAGATCGCAAACTTATCTTTGATAAACATATTAAGTACCTCAAGGATAAATGTAACAAAGCTTTCAACCTACTGAAAGTAGTGGCACATCCATGCTGGGGTGGAGACCAGGACACACTCCTCAAACTATATAGAGCACTGGTCCAGTCTCAACTGGACTATGGTCTGTGTATTTATGGATCAACCTGGGCGACATACCTAGCAATGGCAGAGCGGATCCAGAGCCATGGACTACGCATTTGTTTGGGAGCATTCAGAACATCCAGAATTAAGAGTTTGCAAGTCGCTGCTAGAGAACTACCCTTAGCCCTTAGACGAGAGAAACTCTCCCTTGAATATGCTATCCGGATTGCCACAAATCCTAACAACCCAGCCGCAGCATTGTTGACAAACCCCAAGCACAAGGCAAAATATGAAGCAAAGAAGAACCAATACATTGCACCCCTTCGGGTGAGGGTATCCCACCTATTAGAAGAAGCGGGAATGTCTCTGGATAATGTACTTAATGTAGAGTACCCGGAAATGCCCCCATGGACATATCACAAACCAGAGGTCAGAATGGACCTTACCGCGCTTAAGAAAGGGGTAACATCTAGCACCACATATCAAGCAGCATTCAATGAACTGCGTGATAGTTACAGAGATCACGTACCAATATACACCGACGGATCACATATGGCAGACAAAACAGCATCTGCAGCCGTTCTAGGACCCCATGCCTTCAAAGAACGCCTGCCAGACGAAGCCTCCATCTACACAGCAGAGCTACATGCGTTATACCTAGCACAAGATCACATTGAGACATCAGAAGGCAACAACTACCTGATTGTATCTGACTCCAAATCATCACTGTCAGCAATGCAGCATAGCAAGTGGACACACCCTCTCGTGAAAAGAGTGTTGGAACGACACAATAGTCTTGCTCTAGCTGGAAAGAAGATAGCGTATGCTTGGGTACCAGGCCATGAAGGAATCCATGACAATGACCTAGCAGACGTTGCTGCCAAGGATGCAACAAATCAAGTTCCAATAGATATGCCTCTACCATCAGAGGACCTCAAACGGAAAATCAGGAAATACATCCACCAAAAGTGGCAAGAGTCATGGGACGCTGAAAGAGACAATAAACTCTACAAAATACAGCCCAAGATAGGCACAACCAAGAAAGCCAAATGCAAGAGCAGAAGAGAAGAAATTGTCATGAACAGACTAAGAATAGGCCACACCAGACTAACGCATTCACACCTCATGTAGAGAGAACCCAGACCGCTTTGCAACAGGTGTCAAAAACACCTGACGGTGGAACATTTCCTTGTGGAATGTAGCCAGTGCCCCATCAGGGCACAATACCATCAATGTACAACACTGAAAGAGTTATTTGATACCTGCAGACCGGATACAATACTTGCATATGTCAAGAACCTGGGATACTACAGTCAAATTTAAACAGTAGAAACTTTCTTCCATAAAACCTTTAGGCACAAATAGCCATCACCAGTAGCTGACGTGCCGTAAAACACTAACTAACTAACTAACAGTAGATGTTTCAGATGCCAAACTCTGGGACATTATGCTGCCACATGTACAGCTGATAAACCGGTGCCCACATCACCGGGCAGTTATTCTGTAGTTAACACAGAGGAAAACTAAAAAGGGGTCTCTTGTTGGGCAAGCAAGGGGATCCCAGTGACATAACTTGCCATAGTATCACCAGCCGTGATGCAGATTCCCATATAGAAGCAGACACCCAACACTGGATCGGGGAACGAGATCCGGAAGGTTGGTGAACCCGATACATCAGGTGCCCAGGGAGCACAGGGGAAACCCAGTATCGGTAAAGAGGTAGACGGCTACGAGTTAGCCAGGGTTGGTTGTACCCATCTACCCTCGGGTCATCCTTGTCTGGAATACCTGAAAGGATGTGGATTGACTGCTGCTGCTGATAATGAGATTCCTGTTGTTACGGATACGCCTTCCCTGCTAAAAGGAAGACGGTGGTATGTTTGCCTTACTGTCAACAGAAGGTCTGTGGAATTTCTAGTTGATACAGGAGCAAGCCACTCCTGTGTCTCCAAGAATTTCTATGATCTTATACCAGGTGAGCATGAAACTCCCATATCAGGAGGAAGTGCTCAGACGGCCGACGGCAGTAGAATGCAGATGTATGGTAGAACATGTTTGAAGTTGCAGATGGATGGCATACATGACTTCGTCATGGATGTAACCATTGCAGATATATCGGATGAGGGGATATTAGGGTTGGATTTTGCATCGTTGTACGGAGTGATGCTGGAACCGCAATCTGGAGTACTGAGTGTGAAATACCCGTATCCTGTGAAAGTAAGGTGTGTGTTACGACAAGCAAGCAGTATGGCTTCAGTGGCGCAAACTGTCCGGATTCCTGCGGGAGTAGCTTGCAATGTACTTCTACGAAGTGTTCCCGCGATGAGGAATCAGGCCGCAGTAATAGAACCGGATGTGATAGCCTTATCTAGTGTCGGATTAACGTCCGTGGATACCATTGTTGCTGACACATCCTGGACAGTAGTACCGATTTCGAATCAGGGTACTAGACCTATCTACTTAAAGAAAGGACATGGTTTTGGAAGTGTAACACTTTCTGAAACGGTCACAGGTAGTAACCTTAGATTACCGAATGACAATGATCCAGAGGATATCTTAGACGATTTGAAAGCATTGTACAAAGATACCCTCCTCTTGGATCCGGAACATAAGAGAAGTTTACTTGAATTGTTAGAGCAATATCATAATGCCTTTGCTAAGCCTGGTGAACCTTTAGGGCGAACCACGAAGGTTTTGCATAGCATTGACACAGGAGATGCGGAACCGTTCAAAATTTCATATCAACGATTACCTCTGGCTAAGAAAAGAGTCGCAGAAGAGAAATCAATAAAATGTTAGAACAGGATGTGATCATCCCGTCTTATAGTCCTTGGAGTAGTCCTGTATGCATGGTAACCAAAAATGATGGTACCATTCGATTCTGTATTGATAACAGGTGTAACGAAAAAGAATTCGTATCCATTGCCCAGAATAGATGAGACCATCGATTCTTTAGGTGGTAATAGCTGGTTTTGTACTTTAGATTTACAATCCGGATGTTGGCAGGTAGGAATGAATCCTGCAGATATGGAAAAACGGCGTTTTCTAGCCATATCGGGTTGTTCCAATACAATGTTATGCCTTTTGGTTTGTGCAATGCACCGGCCACCTTTGAGGCAATGATGGAGACCTTGCTGAGTGATCTACTATGGAAAAGGTGTCTAGTATATGGGTCAGGTCGCCAGAAACCAGTAGATTTAGTGTTTTTAGGGTCATTTTTGGACTCTTTTAGCTCTAGAGAAAATTTTAACCAATCTTGTCTTACATAGACTCAATTGATAGAGGACACTTATTGCTATCAGAAAGATGTAAATTTGTGGTCATCTATCAAAAATTCCCCCTGTGGAGTGGGGACCTTCATGTGAGGGCATGGAGGAGCAGAATAACTTCATTGGGAGTCCACGAAGGAGGAATTTTCCTCCTTCCATTCTACCAGTGGGCATACCAGATTCGTAAAAGGCGACAAACTTGGGGTTTCTTGTGTCTTGGGGTGAGCATGTGGGCAGCTGGTGTCCATATGCGCGGGCCCAGGCGTACATGCTTGCCTTTTGCCATGGGATTCCCCCTCAGTGAACCACGTCTGAGTGATCAAAGGCTGTGGTTTGTCTGGCCCTGTCTATGGGACCAGGCAAATAAAAGAACACTTGCTATCCTTCGAAAAGAGTAGGGGAATGAAGCCCCGGTAGCGGTTTTCCCCCTCACCCCTCCTCATAGATGCGGTCATTCATCTCATAGATTCGATCATTCATAGAAAAGTCTGCTAACTTTTAAGTACTATTAGTGGACGTAAAATCAACCAAACCAAACTCAGATTTATAGCCTGCTGAAGTGAAAAAAAGGCCAAATTTGTTCATTTTTGACTTTTTGTATTTTTTACAAGTGTCCTGTTTTGAATAAAGAACATCTGGAGTATCCCAAAGTTATTTTTTGTATCGTATATGATCATAGGTACCATTTCCATGAAGTTTGGACATGTTACTGAGTAAGAATTTTTCATCACGTGTCTTTGAAAATGGAAATCTGTAATTTGTAACGTCCGGTACCTAAATCTAAATCAGTTATAAGACATGGAAAAAATGGAGCTTCAAAATCTTTGTTTTTACTCATATGAGGTGCCCTATTATCCCCCTACTTTGGTGAAAAAATTGTGCCTATCTGCATTTGTCTCCATGTGAGAGCAGCTTATGTGAAATAATTCTAATAAAAGTACCGGACGTTACGTAACGTCCAATACTTTTATCATCATGGAAGAGGCAGTCTACTGTGCATGCATAAGTTAAATTTTGTTCCATTTTGTAATTGAGGTCAATAATAGAAATGTTGGCCATGTTATTTAATGTGTTTGGTATGCATAATGGGCATTCTTATATTACTGAGAGCAACTTTAATTACCTCCATATTTCATCATTTTGGCACCGGACGTTACATGACACAAAATAAGCAATAAAAATGGAACCGGACATCCTAAGTTGGTATTTTTTGGTTTTCTGAGCTGAGGGGATGTGCCTTCATAAATTTGTTAAGGTTAGATAAAGTAATTAGAAGAATAATTTTTCAGGCCCTTCAAGGGCAGAATCTTACACTTTCTGGCGACCTGACCCGTATCTTGATGACGTGATAGTATTCGGAAAATCAATCGAAGAATGCTCTCATAATCTCAAGTTGGTGTTGGAACGAATAATTTCTAATACCCTTAAATTAAAACCTAAGAAATGTCATTTGTTCAAACAGTCTATGAATTATTTGGGCCGTATCATTTCAAGTGAAGGAATAAAAGCTGATCCGGAGAAAATCGAATCAGTCACGAATTGGAGTAGACCCAGAAACCTGAAAGAAGTAAGGTCATTCTTGGGATTCTGTTCCTATTACCGGGAATTCATACCGAATTATTCAAGGGTTAGTTACCCCAAATTTTGGCTAACTGGACCCCCGGGTATACCAAGGAAAAATTTCCTTGGGGTTATGAAGAAGATCAAGCCTTTAAAAAGCTAAAGGATCTGTTCAGGAGTACTCCAGTATTGCAGTATCCGAATGAATCGGAGCACTTCATACTGGATACGGATGCTAGCAATGAATGCATTGGTGCTGCTCTGTCGCAGGTCCAAAATGTTGTAGAAGTACCAATAGCATTTGCTAGTAATACCTTGAGCAGGACTCAACGTAACTGCTGCACAACTAAACGCGAGCTGTTAGCAGTAGTAGTATACACTAAGAAGTTTAAACATTTCTTATGAGGAACTGATTTTACCTTACGGACGGATCACTCCTCGTTAAGATGGTTATTGAACTTCCGAGATGCTGAAGGAATGCTAGGCAGGTGGCTAGCTCATCTGTCTGAGTACGGCTTAGAAGATGGTCAAATTCAGCATAGACCCGGAGTGAAGCATATTAATGCAGATGCCTTGTCTCGGATACCAATTCAGAAATGCGATAATCCGGATTGTACTGACTGTGGAGCACATAGAGCAGTATTAGCTGGGATTTGAATACCTTTCAAAACCCGGATAGACAGCATCTTGGAGTGGTCAATAGAAACCATGAACCCAATTAAAAGTCATGACGTAAGTTCAAATGTCAAATTATTCCCGTAATAGTACATGTTGTAACAGTGGAATCTTTAGGGGATCGCAGGTCATGACTCGCGTTCACTGTCCACATCTTGAGTCATTCCCAGGAATTAACTGAGCAGATTCTTGTGGCAGTCACAAGTCATGACACAAGTTCATGTCTCATTCCCCGGAATTTGATATGTTACGTCTAAACAAAACTCAAGAATCAAATGTTCTAAAGGCACAACGGATTCCTGGAGATATTAACATGAGCAAACATCTTGAGTTATTCTCGAGAATCAAACAAGTGGATTCCTGTGTGGATTGCAATTAATAATAGGTTTTTACATCCCAAGTGATCATTGATCATGTGGGTGATGAGTGGTCATGCTAGTGATCGTTGATCCTGAGATTGATCATATGAGTGATGATGCCAGTGATGAGACATCGGGGATTGATTATGCAAGTGATCATTGATCAGGCTTGTGATCATGTGAGTCATCATGCCAGTTATCATGTGAACAATCATGCCCATGACAGCAAAGGTCATTTTCAATTCCATGACAAGAAAGCTTTTTAGATTACAGACAAATAGCTCGATAAAGTTTCAAGCAAAAACATCCTTGTTTTACTGTATAATCAGAAGGTTGATGGATCTAGTCCGAACATGTCCTTTCATAGTACAATATTCGTAAATATGTCTATCAATCCCACGATTCTTGAAAATAAAAAGAAATAAAAACACAACATGAAAAATCATTTTGTTTTATTCTATATAAAGTGGGATTGGGTCTCCAGCTGAAAAATGGTGAGGGGATGTTCAAACCAGATCGATCAACTATCTGATCAAAAGTCCAGTGCTCTTCCTACTGAGATGAATCGGCAGCTGTGATAGTTGTGATTAATACAATAGAACAGAGATAGCTAAGTGAGAGGCACTACTACTTTATCACATTAAATAGGCTAAGTCTTGGTGGGGGGGGGGAGGTAGTGCAATTTTTGAGGGTACCCAAAATAATCCTGATTATGGTATATGTTTTACATAAGGTAATATCTTTGTGAGGAAATATCCATAGCCAATGCCAGCCATCTTCAGACAGTCGAAAAAGTTTCTAAAAACTGTATTTCATTTATATCTTCATGTCAATATGTTTTTTTTATGTGATGTTTAGGTAAAAAAAAATGCAAATTTGAGGATATCTATTGCTGATGGTGGACATCTCTGATGTTTCGGAAATTTCAAAATATCTCTTGATTTACTTTTTTTTTTTATTGCATCTCAAATTGCTTTTATACAAGGTTTGAGCCAGAAAAGGAATGGAGAAATATTAATAAAAAGTGAATTAATTAAATATTTTTAACTCTTTATCTTTGGATGGGGCGACAATAGGGGTAGGAGTGCTCAAAACCAAAAACAAATGTGATATCCTTGTTTCCCATGATGAGTGCCATGTTTTGGAATGGGTACAGTCATCATGAGTTTGATTTGACAAAATAACCCCTCCCCCATTACTGGAAGCCAACTCAGCTCACACCTGTTCTCCTTGCCAGTCTCTGCCTGTCTGTTGTGAATACTGGTGTCATATCTTGAAAGTCTAATAATAGTAGTTTATAGACATGATCTGTAGGACGAAACCTTGTATCAGTTTGCAGTAAAGGTGTATTTATTCCAGCATATTGTACAGTCTTAGGTATAGGTTGTAGCCTGATACTCACATTTGATAAACCAATCGTTAAAAATGGACAGATTAATTACAGCCTAAGGCCACCCTTAAAAATAAGTCTGTTTCCTGTCCAGAGGGTAGGATTTTTCAGACCCATGAGGGAGGGAGAGAAATATTTTTTTTTGTCATGAACATCGTAAGGCCACACCAAAAAAAAAATAAGTTGGTCTACGGATTTTAATTTTGAAAAAATGGTGTGAGCGAGTGAATTTTTTTTTTCTTAAGAATTTTTTGGTGTCCAATGGATTCCTTGCTGGGAAATTGAGGCGAGCAAACAAATCGTAAAGAGAAAACTTGTAGAAACTGAAGCGAGCAAAATCCGTAGACAAGAATTTTTTTCAAAGAAAAAAAATTGTAGTTCTGAAAATGTGAAGAGGGCGATCCGTAGACCAACTTATTTTTTTGGTGTGGCCTAAGCGGGGACTGCATTAATTGGTCATTACGTTTTAAGATTTTGTGATTGGAAACTAGTTTCTTGTGCTGGTGGACGAAAAAAAAAATCTTTTTCAGATACTCAGATAAAAAAAAATCCCATTCTCACAAAAAAATCCACCAGGCCTCTGGACAGGAAACAAACATATTCTTAAGGGTGGCCTAATCTATAACTAATTAAAAATGCCTTACCACTGTAACCTTTCAGACAGATCTGAGTCACCATATTGGAAATACACATGATCCACTGATCATAGCTACGACACCGATCTAAAATCTAGTGACTAAATGACATTTTTAAATATTCTAAAATGTTAAGCCATGATAGAGGGCCAGAAAGAAACATTTTAACATGTCGAACAATGCTGTATTACATTCTTTGTTGAAAGTAGCAAACCAAAGTCAAGCGTGGGAAACTGTTACGTGGCAACAGTAGAGATCCCTAGAGGGCAGTTTATCGTCCCGCACGCGTGGAATTTCACCGACCCCCCCCCCCCCCCCCCCCCCCGTTGTTAAAAAATGACCACTCTCTAATCTTATGACAAAAATTATCGTGAACCCCCTCCAGCTGATCATTTCCAAAAGTATGAATCCCCCCTCTTTGAAATTTCTGAGCCCCCCCTCCCAGTGGTGAATAAAAAAGATTACCACCTCCTTGAGGTGTGGATGAAAATTGCAATCCACACCTCCAGGAGGTGTGAATAAATCCCTTATCCACACCTGCAGGAGGTGTGAATAAGAGCATACCTCTAGGAGGTGTGAATAAGAGCATACCTCCTCGAGGTGAGAATAAGGTTTCTTATTTTCACCTTGATGTGGTACACCTCGAGGTGAGAATAAGGCCACTGTTTGCACCCTGAGGAGGTGAGCGCTTATTCCCACCTCGAGGATGTGTGTATATCATCGGCCCATCTGTAGGTATGTAGACCTTGTGTAGACGTGTTAGGTCTACAGGAGGACGTGTAAGGTCTACAGTAAGGCAGCTGGAGGTCGTCAGTGGCTGCAGGAGACTAGTAATTTGTCAGGAGATGTGTCAGAAACATAGGAGATGTGTTAGAGACACAGTGGACAAGTCAGACACACTGAAGATGTGTGCACTATGGGAACATGTTGTGTGCACAGGTGGACAGTGTATGCAACTAGTATGTGACAAGGAGCTGTACAAGGTATAAACTATAGGGACATGTGGCTGTAGAGGTAAGCTAAAGCCCTGTTTGGGTGAACTGTAATTTTGCTGTGGTAAACCATTTATTGAGAAGTTGTATAGAGTGACTTTCTATGTGTGGATTAGAAGTCTGTGGGTTACAACTAAAATGGCAGCAAGTCCAAGTGTAGGGTTAAGATGCCATGGAGATAGTTTTGTATCAGCTGAGTGTGTTTGTCACATGGAAACATCAGTAGATGTGTCAGAAACTGTAGAAGATGTGTCAGAAACTGTAGAAGATGTGTCAAAGAGTGCAGAAGATGTGTCAAGAGTTGTAGAGGGTCTAGTGCAGAAGGAGACATGTTGTGCTGTGAGGGAGAGCACCACAGGAGTCTGTAGAGGAGTCTACAGTAAGGACAATTGATAGTGTGAAGTCATGAGATCTTGAAATTGTAACATCCAGATACTCAAGTGGAGGAGTCCAGCTAAGTAATGCTTCAGATATCAGCTAAGTGTAATTATAGGAAGAAGTGACACATTATAGTGCAGCTTTAGAAAAGGATCTAGCCCTCACCCCTCCTCATAGATTCGGTCATTCATCTCATAGATTCGGTCATTCATAGATTCGGTCACTGCTGTGTCAGGCAAGCAGCATATATGAATACCTGTCCAAAAAGAAAAGAAAGGACTTAATGTCCGAGAACCCTTGAATGTCTGAGTTCCTCGATGGCCCCCGGACGTAAAACTAAACAAACAAACAAACAATGTATTGTGCATCTGTGGTGATAAGCTGACTCTTTATTGTGCTGTGAAGTTGAACTGTATACGGGATCATAGGTGGCTCTGTAAGACTAGTAACACCTGCATTTGCACTATGAGTATACAGCAGATCTGTTGGTGACATTATTAGTAGTTCTGGTTTATTGTCAGCGAGGTGGCGGAGGCACATGGAAATTGATTATCTGGTGGGTGCGGTCAGGATGCACTGAGATGATGAAGAAATGCACTGAGACACTGCAGGAGGATGCAGCAAGTTGACACTTTGTACAAAATATGTGAGTAAACTTCAGAAGGAGAATCTGAAAGTTGGAACTATATTTGCTGTGGTAAATCATTTTGATGAGTTTTGAAAGTGAAGTCACTTTAATGGGAATTAAGTCTGTGTATTCAAACTTAAAATGACAGCAAGTATTGAAGAACTGATTTAGTCAGGGAAATGAGGGGTAAAGCCTCACAGGGAATGATGTGCTAGAAACTTCCCAAGATTAGGTTTATAAAAGCTATATTCAAAATATTAATAGTAGTTTTTAGTGTTTGCTATGTGGTAAAGATTTTTTTGATAATAAACCTAGTCTGTGTAACATGTAACTAAGTAAAAAAAAAAAGAGAGAGACAAGTGAAAATGAAACTACAGAACGGTAGATTTTCAAGTGACTTATTTTTCAAGTGAAAATGAAACTAACCAGTTGGAGGACTGTCCAGAACGACTATGAACTGAATACTATAGTAGTATCTAACTGTTTACTCAGAGACTGGACATTTATAAGAAAGCAAGGACATTGCTATATAGTTAAAGTCTTGAGTAAATCCATAACCTAGAAGTAGTATTGGTTCATATAGTTTCCTGTTTAAGTATCATTGTTCTAAGTAAGTAGTTCATGTAATACATGTACTGTATTGACTTGTGTTTTGAGAAGGATTGTTGAAAGTAGCAAACCAAAGTCAAGCACGGGAAACTGTTACCCGGCAACAGTAGAGACCCCTAGAGGGCAGTTTATCAATAAAGCATGCACTCAGCACCAGTACCATGATGGAGTCAGACGTAGACTTGGTAGTTCCCTTATTTCACCCCTCTAATCTACAGATTGGGTTTACATTGATTTGCCCATTATATCATGCCCAGCTGGTGGGGCCCTCTTATTCTGTGCAAACTGGAGAAATAGTCTCCAAAGCAAGCCCCAAAAGTTGTCTGACGACCTCCAACACTGGCCTATATCATTGTCACTTCAAAATCATCCTGTTCCTCTAGGTTAGAGCTATTTTTGGCAGTTTCTTTTTTTTTTTACGACTTTACAATTTCTCAAATAATCCTCTACCCTAAAAGGGCTCTTATTAGGCACCTATTTTTAAACGAGGCAAGGGCTTTTGACACCACCTTTCTGACCTCTTGTCTACTAGCCCTTAGCCGAGTTTCTTATGATTACCAAGTTTCAATTGCTATTTTGGCCTCTAGCAGATTACATGCACCACTAAAATACTATTCCATTACACAGCATATGCCCTATCACACCCTTCAAAGACCCCATGAGTCATATTTCTATTTACATGAAAATCTTTTGATAAATGATGAAAAAAATATTCCATGGGGTATGCTTTTCTTATATTTAGATTCCAAGAATTTGCATAGACCATCAAAACCTGTCATTAAGCCCTATTTCTGTTACAACTGAACCTCCAAAAATTAGTCATATAGTGAGACAAAAAGTAAGACCAAGCTATCCATGTAATAGAATTTACATTTAAGGTGTACTTTGATGGCTGTGGCATGGTAATTACTGTTGGTCTTTTTTCCTATGGAAAAATGCATGGGATTTAGGGCTCTTTTTACCCTAAATAAAAGGGTAATCAAACTGTCTTTAACCCCACTTATAGACAGATTTCAGATTTTTTAGAAGAGGAGGGCATAGAGTAGGTATGGGGGCAGTGCTGTAATGGCAGTCTGTGAGTGAGTCTACCTCGAGAGCGTGTGACAGATATTCATAGGATTTAGCAGGATAATTGTGCAGCAACTTCACCAAATCTACAAGGAGGCTTATTGAATGTCTAGCGCCAAGCCTGATAAGGTTTTCATAAGAAAAAACCCTACTTTTAACCCTATTTTAGGAGTTTTTAACTCTGAACTGTCATCGAGTGAACGATATTAGGGGTCGTCTCAGCTCGGGCTTACCTGTACTCACCTGGTTCCAATACCGCGACAGCCGGCTACACACCACCACAATGGCGGAGAAATATTTCCAAGAGAATGACCACACACCCCTCTTAGAAGCCATCAGGGATCTACAAACATTAAACCTGGGGAGAAAAGACTCTCCAATAGTAGCTTTACAGGAAAAAACAGGTGAGGTACTGAATCTGTACAAGGAAGAAGCCATTACAGTAGGTGATAATACCAGATGGAACTACGATGAAATTGTCCAACTTAAAAGCAAGAATAATGCACTAGAAAATGAATTAAAACAGTTAAAAATTGATATGGCTGAAGTGCAACGTACTACTAGGGTAAATAGAACTACCATTGACGACAATAAAGAACAAATCTCTGTGTTGGACAATAATCTGAGAAGACGAAATATAGTAGTTGATGGACTAGCCTACCAAGAAGGTGAGCGCACTAAGGATGTAGCATACCATTTGCTATTGGGCATTGACCCATCTCTTGATTACTATGATATAGATTATGCTTTCCGCCAGGGCCCACCAAACTCCCCCCTGTGGAGTGGGGACCTTCATGTGAGGGCATGGAGGAGCAGAATAACTTCATTGGGGGTCCACGAAGGAGGAATTTTCCTCCTTCCATTCTACCAGTGGGCATACCAGATTCGTAAAAGGCGACAAACTTGGGGTTTCTTGTGTCTTGGGGTGAGCATGTGGGCAGCTGGTGTCCATATGTGTGGGCCCGGGCCATGGAATTCCCCCTCAGTGAACCATGTCTGAGTGATCAAAGGCCGTGGTTTGTCTGGCCCTGTCTATGGGACCAGGCAAATAAAAGAACACTTGCTATCCTTCGAAAAGAGTAGGGGAATGAAGCCCCGGTAGCGGTTTTCCCCCTCACCCCTCCTCATAGATGCGGTCATTCATCTCATAGATTCGATCATTCATAGATTCGGTCACTGCTGTGTCGGGCAAGCAGCATATAAATACCTGTCTAGCTGTTTGGACAAGCAGCTTTTAAAAACCTGTCCAAAAAGAAAAGAAAGGACTTGTTGTCCGCGAACCACAGAAATGTCTGCTAACTTTTAAGTACTATTAGTGGACGTCAAATCAACCAAACCAAACCAAACCAAAAGCCCACCAAACAACACCACTCGTACCATGGTTATTGTTATGACAAAGGCTTGTGTAAGGGACTATATACTGTCTAGAAAAGGAGAGTTGAAACACAAGAAACCCATTAGTGTTTTTGTCAGATGACTCTAACCCAGCCATAAAAAAGCAAAAATCTGATGTCAGGTCCATAGCTTATTTAGGACAAGAAGTGGGAATGGATGTTAAACCAAGAGGAAGAGGCTTACTGGTCAATGGAAAATACTACCCACATAAAGCACTGAAAGACCTCCCCCCCCCCCCCGAACTTCAACTTGCAAATGCAAAGACGGTGGTCCAGACAGTTATGTGGCTTATCAAGGAGAATTAGCCCCACTGTCAAATTTCTATGAGTGCAAGATCGTAACAAATGGTCTGACATTTCATAGTGTGGAGCAGGGTTTTGCCTATGCGAAAGCTAAATTTGAAGGAAAACCTGTAAAAGCTCAAAAAATCTTGGACTGTGAATCACCCCTAGATGCCAAAAAAATTGCAAAATTCGAATGTGAGGGTTGGCGTAATATAGATGAAGATGAGCTCCTGGCTTTGAACATTTTGAAGTATGAGCAGGACAAAAATCTTCTCAAGATATTACTAGGCACAGGTCATAGGAAACTACTGGAATGTGTAGCATCCCCCCACTGGGGAACTGATACATCGATAAACTCGAAATTACTGAAAAATGGATTGTACCCTGGTAAGAACAGAGGAAGTGCAATCCTTATGGAAGTTAGGCGAATCCTACGTGAGAAATATCCAGACCTAGCCAAAGAAGTAATGGATGAAACCAACCCCAATGCTGTCAATGTACAATGAGTTGCTACAGTGCCAGTAAGCACAGCTCCTGCTATGCTAACACCCACCTCAACCATTACAACCCCTCCAGTGCAAATGACACAGGAGACAGCACATACTACGACTGCTGCCCTTACTACAGCTGCCCACACTACGGCTGCCCTGACTACTGCGACAAAGATGACAAGTGCCCATCCTCCTCCAGTACAAACAACAGCTACGACCACTCCTCCACCAGCAGTCAGCATAGCATCTACAGCGACCACAAGCGACAGAACTGCTCCAACCACCACCAAACAGATCATAACCATAGATGAACTACAGGCTGCTCATAGCTCTCCCCCTCCAAGAGCAACTACTACTACTACGTACTCAGCCACTGTCCAAAATCCCATCATGTCAACCAATAGAAGGTCTAGCTCCAGACAGCAAGACAAATCTAAGAAACTTTCTGATAAGGAAAAAATAGAAAAGAGTCAGGGATCGAACAAGCTACAACGGATGCTCACTGCATTAAGCCCTAGTAAAAAATAATACAAATTCTTTTCGATTAGACATGACATACCAATTGTTCCCAAAAGCATTAAGCTGATACAGGACTAAGTGTATGTATCTCTGATTGATTATATGAACTTCTCAAGGTAATACAGAAGTGGGGATTGGTTTCCTTTTCACTACGAGTAGATGACTGATCTTGAGCTTTGTTAATACCCTGCAAATAATAATAATAATAATAATAATAATAATAATAATAATAATAATAATAATAACAATATCTACATAGCCTACTACAAATGTAATCGCCTTACAACTAGGTCCTTTTGAAACTGAGGTCCATGCCTGATATTTTGTATTCTCTAGGTCAATGGACGTGCTTGGTTTCCTTCTAGAGTCATAAAAGCTTGAACCTTTCTTCCTTTGTGGCCGCGTCCAAAAATAGCAGTACTCTATACATAACCTATAGCGACTCCGGGTCATTGGACGTGCTTGGTTTTAGCATTGAAATGTACCGATGTAGAGTTGACCCACTGATCTCCAGTCTAGGGTGAAGTAACAGTAACACTCAGCTGATACCCACTAGCCTACCTGTATTTTGATATCTGATTATTATCTTATTATCTATTTGTCTTTTACGTTCTCATAACCAGTAAAGCAATGCACTTAATACTGTATATACTTTTAAGACCTGTCCACGCTCCAGACCCCCCTCTTCAATGGCAGTCATGCAGTCTGAATATGCCTCTACTGTGGTCATCTTTCACATATATCATCCATATCACTCATATCGAAGACACAACATAGTAAATCACTATCAAAATGGTAGTATTAGATAATATCAAATTACAAAAGGGTCTAAAGGTATTTTGTACAAATACTCGCTCTATATATGGTAAAAGAACAGATACTTTCAGGCTAATTTCATATTCCGACATCACTGGTATTGTAGAATCATGGTTAAAACCTTCTATACTGGATGCCGATCTACACATCCCCAGATATCAATATGTAAGATTAGACAGGTACCCAAGTAGAAATAAAAACGCTGGAGGCCTTATGCTATATTTAAAAGATCATTATATTGCTATCCCTGACCTTACTTGCTCCTTCATAGAAAACGATTTTGAAATACTATGTGTAGACGTTCAAATAAATGTGACAAAATATAAGATCTTTGTATGCTATCGACCACCTGATAGTAAAGACAAGAGTGCAATATATAATAAATTAACCTCCCTATTAACAAATGTTACTAAAAATAGAAAGCTTATATTAATGGGTGATTTCAATATTAATTTGTTATGTAAAATAGATGTTGAAGACCCTACAGTGAATGAATTTTGTACCGGTAACAAATTGTTTCAAATTATAAATGATATTACTAGGCCTGTATCAAGTACTATATTGGATCATATTTATACAAATGTTCATAACATTGCCTCCTCTGGTTTGGTAGATGTACATATCTCTGATCATACCCCCATATACATGACCTTAAAGTGCGAAAAAACAAACTAAAGAAGAAAACTGTATATCCACGGTCCTACAGACGGTATGATTTCTTAGTGTTTAAAAATATGTTGACACAATATGATTGGACTGAGATTACAATGTTAAATGTTGTCAATGAAATGTGGAATAGGATTATAAAAGTCATTCTGGCTAAGCTAGATAGTATATGTCCTATCAAAAAGATGAATATACCTGAATATACACCGCCGTGGCTAACACAACCGATATTAGAACTAATGAGGGTGAGAGACAAAATTTATAGAAAAGCCAGACATACTAAATCAGATGGAGACTGGGCTGCGGCCAAACATTATAAGCTCATTGTCAAACGTGAATTGTTTCTCAGCCAAAAACATGAAATTGAGATACTTCTAAGGTTTAGAAAAACAGATCCAGCCAAATTTTGGCAAGCAATACATAAGCTTTTGCCACATAAAACTAGTAGTACTCTTATTAAGCTCAGGAATATGACTACTAATCTAATTGTCCCTCCAGATAAATGTGCAGATTATATAAATAGCTTCTTTGTAAATATAGGAGAGGACCTAGCAAAAGCACTCCCACCTGGTGAGGGGGAGCCAGGGGTCAATATACCATATGGTCAACCAACTTTCAACACTAACCTTATGTATAATATCTCCTACATTGACTTGATCAAACTGATAAAAGGGATTAACATTAAGAAACCATCTGCTATAAAGAATTGTAAATCATATATAATTAAAGATGCCTTCCTCGCTATTGCAGATGTAATACTAGTTCTATATAACCAATGTTTACGTACTTCAGTCTTTCCCACTGCATGGAAAGCTGGGACAGTGATCCCCTTGCATAAAAAGGCAAATTCTCTCGATGTAAATGACCTCAGGCCCATAAGCCTACTACAAATACCAGGAAAAATTTTAGGAAAAATTGTATGTAGTAGACTCCAAGCTTATATGGAAAACTGTAATTTACTATGCCCAACGCAACATGGTTATCGAACTGGACACTCCACTCAGACTGCTATAACTGAACATTTATCAACAATAATTAATAACATTATATTAAATAAACCCTCATACTGTCTATATCTAGACTACAAAAAGGCTTTTGATACTGTTACACACTCCAAATTACTGGGAAAAAATGTCGACTTTAGGTCTTGACCGTCCAACTTGTAAATTTTTTGAGAATTATCTTAAGAACAGGCCACAAAATACCATAGTTAATGATGAAGTGTCCACTTCCAAGTATTTAAAGTATGGAGTACCACAGGGATCAGTTTTAGGTCCAGTACTTTTTTGTCTATATTAACTCTCTCCCCACAGCGGGACCGTTTGAAACCACCTTGCACACAGATGATGCTGTTATAACTGTAAATACCCCACAGGACATGAACAATGCCATAAAGGCTGTGTATAATTGGTGTCTACACAATTCACTTACTATTAATGAAAAGAAAACAAAATGGATGTTGTATAATGGTAATCAAAATGATAATAGTGTCTTTGTATTGAACAATTCTGTATTAGAAAGAGTATATCATTTCACATACCTGGGTGTAGATCTCGACCCTGAACTTAATTTCATCAAACATCGAGCTAAATGCACACAGAATATAAGGCATAAAATTTTTCAACTTGCAAGAATCAGAAAATATGTTGAGAACTCTACAGCTCTTGATGTCTTCAAGTCCATGGTACTACCAACCTTTGACTATTGTGATTTCATATGGGATAGAGATTACCGAGGGGAAACAAAAGAATTACAATTATTACAAAATTGGGCATTAAGAGTAGTCTATAAAGTTAAATTAGAAGAAAATCCAGCCATGACAACAGAACAAATTAAACATGTAAGTAAGTGTATAGAGCTTGCTGATAGAAGGGATCAACATCTTTTATTCTATGCCTTTTACCTGTCAAAATGTGAAAACCTAGTTGACAATAGAAATATTCCCACCCGTTTCCATCAGGGAACGAGATTATTAATACCGCATAGCCTTAAGCCCATTGTTATCCGTAGTGCCTTATATAGAGCCTGTAACAGGTGGAATCAACTGAAAGCAAAATATATGGTCATAGAGACCCTATCTGAGTTTAAGAACTCTATAAAAAAGAACTACCCAGACTGTTTTATGTGAAAACTTGTGTGATTATCTAAAAATAGAACTCATCCTCATCTCATCTCATCATTAACTTGATCGCAGACATATATATTGAATTTTGTGATACGGTATCAATGATATACTGTTAATGCTAAGTGTAAATATGAGGCCATTACTGATTGTTGTACGTTTAGACTGTCCTAATAAGAATTGAAATATCTAGGGGGCTTGGTATAATTACCACAATGCGTGGGCACCAAGTTATAATTGCACTTACTTTGTAAATGTAGTTATCCCAATTAACAACTTTAAAAAGTGCGTGCCATGGTTATCTGGGCAAATATCTTTTGATATAGTTGATTTTGAAGGCCTTCCAATTTGGTTTATTGATAGGTTTAATTCCAAGATTCTCTCATGGACAAAACATTAGTCTTGCATTGGAGGTACTAGGTCAGTACATAGAGGAGCCTAGTAGGCTTCTCTATGGTAAGTATTAGTAGTGAGATAGCTGGGCCCTTTAAGAGGATTGGCTTCCAGTCATTTCCCATGGGAAAGGAAGGAAATGTAACAAGTAATTGTAACAAGGTCACATCACCTTGGCTACACTGTCTGTGATGTTAATTGTAGGATCAACAATGACTGTCTATCGATGGATGGGACTATGGGACTTATGTCGGGATGATTTACTCAATATTTGAAAGCTATGACTGATGTTTGATTGGTCTAGACAAACCTAGGAAGGCACGCCACTAGGTTGGTTGGGGGGTACTCAGGCATGCCTCCATTCTCGGAGCTGTGCTGGTAGTTGTGTTGGGAGGGGGAGGAAGACAATCAAGCAGCTAAATGTGTCCTTAATGACATAGTGGGAAAGTCATGGGCAAGTCATCAAGCCTAGGCTCTGTACCCTTGCCGCGTTTCCTTTCTGTCTCTCCAAGACATACTCTCGACTCAACTGTTTTAAAATAAATGCTCTCTTGTTAATAGAAATATTTTTATATGTTTAAACTTGAATGCCAAACATTCAAGTTTAAAGCATTTCGGTGTACCCTCAAGAGCATGCATCTACTGGTGATTAAGTGGGATAAGGTTAGGGGGGAGGATATTTCGTCAAAGTGAAGTTATGAATGCAGTACCCATTCCAAAATATGGTACTCATCATTGGAAACAATATCACATTAATTTTTGATTTTGAGTGCTCTAACCCCCTTTGTCATCCCCTCTGAAGATAAAAAGTCGGAAAATATTTAATTAATTCCATTGTAATTGATATTTCATTTCTCCATTATTTTCCTGGCTTGAACCTTGCATAAAACCACTTTGAGATGTATTACAAAAATAAAATCAGGGATGTAAGTCTTCAGGAATTATCAGGGTTTCCTGATTTCTGAAAATTTTGAATCACATGGTATTTCCTTATTCGAGTGATATGGAGGGCTGTTTGGAAAAATAGAAGGCTTTTATATCAAGTTAATGTATGGCTTCCTTATTTTTTGCCCATGTCTGACTTACATCCCTGTAAAATACACAAAATAGAGATATTTTACCATTTCCAAAAGAATCACTTTGACGTGGAAGTCCATAGTGCACGCTGAGCAATGTTTTGCTGCCTTCATTAGGTGATGCTCCACTACGCGATTTTTTGGTACATTCTCACCTAATTCTATCCCTATAGTGCCTAAGGTATAGGGTGTTGACATTCCTATATTGTAAACATGAGATTCAAAATTGTAAACATGAGATTTCAGGGGTTATTTTATGGGTGATCTCTCTCCTTGTGTGCCATATTTACTTGTCCGGCGGGCGCTGACTCTTACCTGATGGGAGAGTCAGGCTTCCTGCATAGGGCTCATTTGTCAGGTGGCTGGAATTGTAGGACATAATTTTTTTTTATGTTGATTTCCTGTTAAAGATGGCTTCCTAAAACATGTTTGTTGCCATTTTGTGAGAAACCTTTAATACAAGGGCCCAGATTATTTGGTTCTCGCAAATCTGTTAGCCTTCATATCAAATTTGGCTGTCACGTCGGCCATGTTGGATGTAGTTTCAGGTCTCACAACAAAGGTGTTATTCATGAAACAATGTTATTCGTGAGAATCTGCTTGGAGAGTGGAGATGACTTCCTGTCTGGCAGAAAATGCACCTGCTGATAGCTACCTGTGCAACCTACACGGCATGTGCCAAATCTTGGAAAAGGGTGCGATCTAATGGTTTCCAACAAAAGATGCTCTTCCCACTCACAGACAGCAAAACTAAGGTGGTACTCTTGTCAATACCATAAGCTGATTGTTAGGGATTTATTTCTGTCAAATGTTATTCTTAGAAACGTGCCGTTTCTAGAGCACCTGAAAGTTTTAGGTATGCCAGTCCCAGCGACTCAGTCCTTAACTGAGTCGCGCCCAGTGACTAATATTTACCAACTAACCTGCACCTGCACAGACCCTGTGATTGGGTGGGAGTTCAATATGTAAACATCAACACAGCAAAATATAAATAACAACACAGTAGTCACACAGATCGCAGGGTCTTGTACTGTAAAAATCAAACCTGTCTGATATTGAGTTGCAGAGAGTCATCAGTGTGAAAGTCTGCAATATTTACATTAGGTCAACTTGATTTAGTAAACAAAAAATCTTTTGGCAACAAAAATGTGCCTGAGATTGTACACAAAGCCTTTCCCACATAAACAAAAAGCTCTCTCAATCTTCTATTTACACCTTGAAATAATAACAAATACCACTCTATAATCTGTGTTTGTGTATGCTTTTGTGAGAATAGCTTAGATTTTCGGCAAAAATCGCGTAGTGGAGCCTCACCTAATGTGTCATTTTTCCATGATTTGAAAACTCGTACCTAACCTAATCTTTAATACCTTCAGGTTTTCACGATGGACCATGCAGACTGGCAATTAAACAAGGGTATCCTGGGTTGTAATCAGTATCTGCTGGAAAATGGGATGAATAGTGATGCAGAATTCAAAATGGGCGAAGATGGAGAAGTTATCAAGGTCCATAAATTTATCCTTACCGCCCGGAGTCCAGTTTTTGAGAGAATGTTTGGAGGAGACTTTGCTGAGACAAGTGGACCAGTCGTCATCACAGACATAGATCTAGAAACTATGCTAGTCCTGCTAAAGTAAGTTTGTCCTACACTAGTGTTTGTCCTATCGTATCCAGTTTGTTGTACTTTTCTGTTGGAGCATGGATCTTAATACCTATACACCTAGGAGTCTAAATGGGGGTCCCCATGTCGCATGTCGATATTGATAGAAGGTCATGTCACATACTCTATTGGGCTGTGTGGGTTGTGTTTATATGTATATTAATGTGGTCTCACTTGTGTAGTTATTATCAGCTCGCTCCACTAATCTCACGTATTGGGAAGACTAACTCTAGTGGTATGATGTTGGCCTAGCCCATTCTTTTAACCAACACCAAGACGCCGATACAAGTCACCATTTATTGTTCACTCGTTATTCACAGTTACAGTTGTTAGGTGATTCCATTCAGTTCTGTATAGCTTCAACGACATCAGTCTATTCACACAAGCAGTTCATGTTCTAACAATCCAGTGCTTCTAGAGAGGTATAGGTGCCATAGAGATCCTGCTTAATCCGTTCTTACATTGGCTAAGTGTAATACTAGATACTAAACAGCTTCATCCTCATCTACTCCAGGAGTATGTGTTGTTTCCTCAACCGCTCTCACAATACTAACTCCTCACCTATCTCTTACTAACCCACTACACCTCCCAAACGCCATGTAATTGGCTTACACGTATTTCTCCTCCCTACAGAATCCACCTGACCAGATCTCGTCGACTCCATCGCCGTCTGCAGCATTCCACAGCTACCATAAACTCTAGCTACCATAAACCCTACACAGGACTCCAATAGCACTCTCTCATATAGCATACAATAAATACATAACACAGCATACAATAAATACCCACATAAGTGTACCCTGTTATACCCGTTCATTATAATTATTGGTTATTGATGACAAAACAGGTGCGGGCGCTCCCCTCTTGTGACGCGAGTCACACCAATTGTCAAGCATAAATTATGCTTGAATACATTTTATGTATTGTTTTGTCACTAATACCTGAGGTAATCATCATTATCATATTATACATTTCAATATTTATTTATGTACATACATATACACCACACTTATATAATACCATGCATTATTACTACCGTAAATCTTCGCATACAGGACGCACCTCGCATATAGGACGCACCCTGAGTTTAAGGAAATGCTATAAGAGATATCTGGGGTAATATTTTGGTCATTTTAGTACTGTTCTATAGTAGAAAATCCTTGCTTATAGGACGCACCTCCAACTTCTGACAGTCCTATAGGACGCAACAGGGGTAATTTTAATGTATAAGACGCGTCCTATACGCAAGGATTTACGGTATATGTATTTTCCACACTGCATTGGTGACTTATTCTTAGCGCAAACTTGTCCTCTAACATATACTTTATTACTACAATTCTCTCATTCCTTAATTCTCAATTTATTTTTCTTTCCTTTGTTATTTATTTTACTCATTCACTCGCCTTTACTAAGCACTTTGTCTCATTCTATGTTTATATATTCTTTTTACTATCCTTACCCGGGCGTCGACACCATTTACACCCAATCGGGCCAATAAATCTCCTTACATCTGTCAACCCCTTGTTCCAAAACGTTCCCCTCTATCTACCCTTTGCCCCAAGCATCACTCTAAAACACACTCCAACGCAATGTCTGAGTTCCTCGATGGCCCCCGGACGTAAAACTAAACAAACAAACAAACAAACACTCCAACGCGTCTTGGGTTACACCTAGCAACCTCTTACTTAACTCACGCGTGCACAGCTTGTCAACGAATATATACATCAGAAAACTTTTACTTGCCACATTACGTCGTAGTTAATGTCTCATTAGTCGGCGTACCTTCAAATTACGATTTTCCCTTGACTATATTTTCCCACTAATAATACATACTGGCACTATTTCCCAGACATTATAGCATTTTATCTGTACATCGTCTTTGTATCGTCTACTCCATCCTTTCGTCTCACGCCAGCTGCATGATATCTTTCTCCCCCCCCCCTCTTCTCGTCCTGACGCACTCTATGTCAAGTCTCTATCATGATGGCATTTCTTTCATCACTTTCAGTTTTATTCATTCAAGTCCACGTACACCGATGATGGTCCCGTCCTGGACTCTGGACTTCGCAGAGCCACATTTACCGATTCTTTATGACCCTTGTTTACTGAATATGAGACAACCGTAGCCCCATATGTTTCTCCAGGTACTTCTGGTAACTGTCTTGATCTTCTTAACTGAGCCATTGCTCTGGCATGTCCCGTGTCAGATAACTGATGTGTATTAATCTCTCTGTTCCTTATTGGTGTCCAACCCGCCGCTGATATCATAGGTATCTCTAGTGGTACACCTGTCGCCAGGCCCCAACTATACCTAATCAATCTTGTCATCACCGTAAATCCATAATCACCGTTCAGTATCCCTGCTAATTTCTTCGACACCTTCACAGTGGTTGGCCAAGGCAATGGCACTGCGTTTTCCGCTGTTGCCATCTCAGTGGAATATAACACTCGACCCCACTGAACTGTAGCTATGTACCTCGGGCACGAGTAGCTTATTGCTACGTCTCTAATAAGAGCCTGTTCTGCTGGTCTTTGAAATACCTGGTCTAAAGGCATTAGACTCTCCCCTAATGATATTATTTCCGTAATTTCTTTAGTTGCCACCTGTAGATACAGTCCATCCACTGGTTGAAGCCTCTTTAGTTGTCGCACTTTCCTCACCAGCAACACTACTACTATTATCAGAACTATCAATATCAATGATAATATAGCTATCGTTGTTTTGTGTTCCGGATCTTCCTCCACATAATCACCTCCGACATCTTCACCGTATTTTTCATAGTCCCAGGTTTCTAGACTCCTTATTCTCATAGGCATTCTTGCTAATATATATGCCATTAATAGTCTCTTTAAACAAAAGTATTGCACCACCATCAAGGTCACAATAACCACCCCTGCAATCATCACTGGTGAATAATCCCATAATGATTCAGTGGCAAAATGGCCTCCACCACTCATGCCATCCAGATCGGGCAATGCTGATCCATCTTCCATTGCACTCACCAAATTCTTAAGATTGACAGCTGCTGGTGACTGTTGTATTCTAGCTCTGTGTCTCATTTTAGTCTTCACTAACTTTGGCAACCTTTCATCCTGCAGTACCTCTACAGTTTCACCATTTAGTACTGCCTTTATCCATGTCAATTTCTTAACACTATTCATTTGTAGTAAGTCATTATTAACAAAAGTCACATTAGTTTCCATGTTCACATGACCACATCCTGCCAAGCTGTAAGGCATCCACGCCCCGGCAGTCATAAATGCGCAGTCACACCCAATGTTCAGTATGGCGTAATGATGCATGTTCACCTTAACAGGTGGGCTTGATTGACACATCAATTGACCTTGTATGTCGGGCCCCGATACCAAAGTACGTCCCTTTCCCAATGCTATCGCAAATGAAGGAAAGCTTGGTTGAACTATGTAGCTGATCTCAAATGTTTCTGCTATGGCCGTTTTGTCATTTCGTATCAGTGCCGCCATGCACCCTCGTTCAGCTATTTTCCTCATGTGTGGAATATCTGGGCATACTGCTATTCAGTTGCCATGGCAACGCGCCCAATTCACCACCGGCTCCGATATATAATATCGCCCATTCTTAGATATGGCTACTTCTGATGGCAATCCCTCTATTCTCGTCCCGTCAGCTTCTTTATTGGCCAGACGTACTGGCACCGGAAACACCTTTACAGAGTACACACAGAATATGTGTTCCTCTGACACCACAGGAATCCGTATCTGCATCTTCACACGACCTCGGTGCTGATATACTCGTACCACACTATTGTCATAGTAATATTCGGGATCAGTAAAAGCGACCCTAAATCGTGGGTATGTAGCCTTCAAATATACTTCAGTGTTGACTATAGCTTCCTTCAAATCTTCTCTAGTGACCAATTTTGATGATAGTTTTCTTCGTGATGCCAATCTTACCTCAGCTGCCATATCCTTTATCTCAATGAGTTCATTTAATAAGTGTATAATATACCCCCATTTGACCCTTGTCAGCAGGCTTTCATGGTTGTATACAATGGATAGTTCATATAATGCCACACTGTGCATAGTTTGAGTTCTTTCCAGCAACTTCCGTCTCTTTAATGATATCTTGGCCATTTCCTACAACTGTAACTGTCTATCCGCCAACTCTCCCACTTCCGCCATGACTTCCTCCAAGCCATTGCTAGCACTTGTGGCCAATGTTTTAATAACATCACGCATCTTATAATACGATGTCTTCAGTAATTGAATATCTTTTTCATTTCTGGCTACATCATCAGCTCTCCCAGTGCCAAAAATATAGTACGACAACTCTTCTATAATATTCAGACCTGGTATAGCGGCTCTCTTAGATCTTTTGACTTGTTGTTGTTCAGGTATGTTTTCCATCAGCTTTTCCACTTCCTCTTCTCTGGCTTGTATCAATTTTCTAATAATTTGATTCAACCATTCCTCTTTCTGTTTGATATTGTCACAGGTATCTTCAAATAATAATGTTCTGTTGTGATGTTGAATATCACACATAACTTGCATATTTTTCACACATTGTTCATAAATACTTTCCATTTCCAGTTCTGGTAATCTATCTGGTATCCCTAACACAAATACTTGCGACACATGATTGTGTTCAGCCGTAGAAATGCGTCTGCCAGGTTGCAAAATGACACCCAATTCGGCTCTCTCTAAAGTCTCGAAAGTGTACCTTCCAGCATCAACCACACCCCACAAGGAACATAAGACACATAGTATAGTTAACCACGCCATTTTCTTCTTATTATGGCTTCTGGTTACAGTTCGAGTTGGGTTACTACGGCTCCTAACTGATCGCTCCTGGAAGTTTTTATTGGTCTTGAACACTTAATAAGCCCTATCGTGTCAGATAGTTCACCAGTTCATGACCTTTTTACCCCTCCTTGTATATATCTTCCCGTCAACCTGAACACGTGCGCCTTCCCTTCCTGTCTATCTGTACGTCGTTTCCATCTGATAACACCAATTTATTGGATTGGAGTCTTTGTTTCAGCGACTCCTCCTAATGTGCCCTCAATTTTTTTTTTTTTTTTACTATTGTTTTCACTATATTTTGTTTTTCTTTTTATTTCAATTCCCCATCCCCTTGGTTAGATACCTAGAATTAAATTCTCAGTCGATGCTTGACTTCCCTCTCGTTCGCACTGCAAAATGGCTAGTTACACCAGCGTTTCCATCAATGGTGCTTTGGTCTATCTCCCGGTGGATCGCCTCCAGCCCGGTTTTACCTACGTAGTTGGCTGTAGAGACTTGTCATCTGTTGACACTAATGTCGTTCCGTGCATGTTAATATGTACTGGACCGCGAGGTGCTACATTGCCTTCACATACTCTCATCCGAGATCATCTACGCTTGGCTTGTCATATGACGGATATGACACTGCGCGTCATTCACTTGGATGGGATGCCTGACCCCAGTTACCGCTTGCAGTCAACTGTCGCTGTTCCGCCTATTCCTGCGCCTGCCTATCGGCCTGCTTATGTCAACATCACACCTCCGTCTGTCAACTTGACCACCCCTTTCGTGCCACCCTGGAATCCTACACAGATGTCTCCCCTGGGTGCGCGTCCCATCTACAGCGCCATAGTGCCTGCTACCTCTACCTCAAGTTCGGCGCTCACCTTCACTTCTGATGTAGTAACGACTTCCTCTACAGCCCTTCCTCTGGTTGTGGATACCTCCTACCAGTATCCTCTTCCTGCTTCCTTCGCTGTTCCTTCAACTCCTCGTCCACTACCACCTCAACATCACTCTTCATTTGTGGATTACAGCGTGCTTTCTCACACACCTGCTGCTTCCGGTGTTTCGTCCTTCCACCACTCACTTTTGCTAGCCACTACTACACCACTGACGTCCAGAGCAACTCTATCTTCCAATCCCATTTATTCCACCGCGTCTTCACACCACTTCTCCACCAGCACCACTATTTCCGGTTCACTTCCGGCTGTTTCTTCACTCTTGATGCCTCAACTTCCCATCCAGACCGTTCCGGCTGCAGAAGCCCGCGTCACATCAGCTCCTAGATTTTCGCCTTCCAGCTTGCATACACCCGCGCTGGTCCTGACCTCCTCTACTTCCGGTCAGCTTATCTCGTCTTCCTCCACTTCAATCTCGGCAGCTTCACTTCCACTACTTCCAGTGATGTCGCCCTCTTTCTGGAGTACTCTGGCTTTCTCACCTGAACGTCCACCCTTTTCACCTTTAACCTGTCACTCCAGCACCATGGCCTCTTCCTCACGGCTATCTCACAGCTCATCGACAATCATATCCCTCCTAACGTCTTCATCAGCTACCAGTGCGCGACATCATCCATACCAGCTTCCTGCCAGACCACAAACCTCTCAGTCTTCTAATCCTGGAGGTCCTGTCCTTCCTACCTTGAGTTCTCCAGCTTCTACCCTCACGCAGAAGTAAGTATATTTCCCTAGTGATTCATACCTTGATTCCTAGAGATGCTCACTTTGTTCTTGTAATAAGATACTATACACATATTTTCTTTTAAAATATATGTATAAGCTGACTCTATAAAGTCACTAAACTCCTCTGATTTGTGAGTTGCGGCGATCACATTCACAGTCCCAGGTTTATAACTGATCTCATTAATACACCCATATGGCTGAATTTTATGTGTCCTAATACCTTCTTAGAAAAGAATTTCACTCACAGTTTTTGAATATATCTACAGCTATAGACACTGTATTTCATTTCTCAGAGTCTGGGTTTCTTCAGTAATTAAACAATTATAGGCTCTGGTTCTTTAACAGAATGCCTTACTTCTGGACAAATATATCCTTTAAACTTAGGTCTCTTAATTATGGACCTTGTTACTGGAGTCATTCTATGTGTGGCGCGACTGTGGTCCTGCTGGTTTCGACTAGTGTTTCCATTCTCCGTTAGACAACTTATAAGGTGCCCCATAGTGGTTGCCTCCTGTATGTGATGCACTTCTTTCTCTTTTCTCATATACCTGCTTTATTTACTATCTTCAGTTCTTCTCCCACTTCATCTACTGATGATGATGCTTCTACTCCTACTAGTCCTTAAAATCTTCACTTCTGGTATGTGTTTCTAATATATATTATATTGAATGCATCCTACATGGATCCGACCCATTACAATTTTCTACAAACTGTGTGAGATGGCTAAGTCTTATCCATAGAGTAGGGTGTATCTGAGACTTAATATCTCTACCCTCTCTACAGTGGGCGATGATTCCTTTTCCTTTAGTATCTTATAACTGATCTCCATTAATTCATCTCAACCGCTATGAACCTTCCGTTATCTATGATCCAGGCTTTTCCACTAGAACTCATGTTTATAGTCTATCTAAACTGTTGACTATGTTATACTGCTGTTGTTATGTCCGCGTAGCATGCTAGTTGTTCTGTCTTGTTTAAACTTTTGAGTGCAGTCTGTGTCTATCGCTCTCCGTCTGTATAGCTGGGGTTCCACTCCTACACTGCCAACATTCTTGCTTGCCATTGCATCTTATCTCTTTCTTTACCTGCGCATGTCTGCTCTCTCTCCCCCCCCCCCTTTTCACCTATAGCCAGGCTATTTATATATATGTACATGTTTCAGTATCCAACGCCCCCCCCCCTTTTTCGCACGTGTTCATTCTCCCGCTGGCTCTGTTTCTGCGTCATCATTCCCGCACAATCTTTTCTGTCTCTTTCTTCCTATACCCCATTCTTTCCACACATCTGGGGTTGCAAATACTGCCATGGTTATTTGTTGTATTTTCCATGCAGTATTTTTACTTTCCTCAGGTAGTTTTCTGACCCAAGTTTTCACTTCACCTTTCATGCCCCACAATAACAATGCCACATATTCCATTTCCCCTAGATCATATATTTTCTTAATTAGGTCCATGTCGTAGAAATATTCTTCTATCTTTTCTCCTGGTGCTCCTCTAAATGTAGGTGGCGTTATATTAATACCTGCCATTTTGTACATTTCTTTGACCTCCCACAACGTTCCCCTAACAGGTATTGTCTTCTGCATCCGTACAGCCCGTCTTTTCTTTCCTATCAAGTCATATTCTTACTTAATTATATTTCTCGAAGTTTTCAGTTGCATCCTCCTCCTCCAGGGTCGTCTCATTGTCCACAGCCCTAGATGTTAATACTCCCTGGGTAATATGCTTTCCCTTTTGTTTTAGTTTAAACATTTCCCAAGTTTCATCTCTTTGTCTACACTACCTGCATCGTTTCCCTCTACTAGTCTTGCGATGCCTCCTACACTTTCTTGAGAAAAAGAATGCATTAGTCACACTCCCTACTCCATATTTAAAGTGATGTTTGTTTACTTGTTCCCTCAAATACCTTGGCAATCTCGCGATGTCCAATTTCAATTTTGATATTTTCTGCATCACTATGTCCTGTAGCGTCGCCCCATTGTATCTAAATATCTTTGGCAATGAATATCCAAATCCATATATAGCATCCAGCGCGTCTTCTACCTGTTGTCCTCTATATCTTCCTGCCTTTACTATAGATGGTGCTCTCTTCCCTGTATCCTCACTTGTGGACATTATATGAGATGTCTTATCCCATGCACCTGTTCCAGGTGTTTGGCCGCTCCTGCCGCTGTTGCTGTCGTTCTGCCGCAAATGTGGCAGAGCCTTGATGTTATCTGCCGTCTACTGTAATACTCCTCTATCAATATATCGTCCCAACTTTACTGACGTGTCCAGCACAAATTTGTCATCTTTACTATAAAATATAGTTGGTTCGGTCTGTGTTGCTGTTTCGTTGGTCTGGACCTCTCTCTTAATTCTACCACCAGTGCTTTGTAGAGTGGCATCTAACAGCCAACCCCATTCATTTGGTCCCACAGTGATATCACGTATGTCGTCCCATATATTTCCCTTTCTGTTTACCAGGACCTCGGCTTGAGCTGCTTCCACCACCTGTATTGGCTCTTGCGTTGAGCTTGGCTGGCCTGACGTTGAAGTCGCACCAAATCCTTTTCTTTTGTTTCTGTTGTTGTTGAACTTGCTGCAGACACTGTGCTCCCTTCATTGTAAGTGCTATGGCAATAGTTGTCTTGAATCATCCACGTATTATAGTATTGTTGATATTGCTGTTCTCCATCGTACCAGCTATCTGCCATCCGTCCATCAACACTTGCTGTTGGCTGTGAGGTCTTATCTCGTCCCTCGTTGTGCGCGCACTGCCACATCCTGATGCATCTCCTCCTGCATATACCTGTTGCATTGACCCCCCCCCTCCCCTCTTTTCCTACCTTGCCCTACTTTTCCCCTTTCTTTGTGTATCGTCCTCCTTTCCGTCTACCTTCATGAGTCAGCTTGACCTGCTCCTCCGGGCGGCCCCTCCCCCTGCGGCACCTGCATCACCCCCCCCTTCCCCTCATAGCACACACGTCCATACTACAGGATTATCGCCCATCCTGTAATATCCCGTCTAAGCTCACCCTACTCTCCATCGCTGGACGAGCTGAGTTCCTCTCTGCCCCTCCTGTGATGCTTAAAAATCGGTCCCTTTGGAATGATGTGTTCACTACTAGACTCCTCACTCAAAATGGCCCCCGCAGCCAATTGTTCCTTCCTATCCCTCTGTCTCCTCCTTCTCTCAGCTCTATCCTCTCTTTCTTTTCTTCTCCGTCTTCTCTCTATTTCTTCTTTCTCTCTCTCTTCTTCCAACTGCCTCTTCACTTCAACATTTCTCACTCTACCCTTCTTTTTCTCTTCATTATCCTGTTTCCGGTCATTTTCGACCCTACCAATATCACTATCCTGTAACCCTTTCTTCTTACACCAATTGTCGACCACAGCTCCCTGTCTGTGCTTCTTCCGGCTAGCTTGCCGCACAAATCCATTTATCTCATTATCAGTTTCCTGTATAGGTGCGCGCGGTCCAGCTCCGGCCACCCCTCTCTCTATCTCATGTGCACTTTTGTCGTCCTCTGACGTTTTCAATTTAACCTCTCTATCAGCGCCCCCTAGCGCTTTATCCTCCAGACCAGATGAAGGATGTTCTGCCACAGTCACCCCTTTAGGGTCCTCCCGTTCTATGTCCTCTTTTTCCGCCTCTGATTCCACTTCCGGTTTGTCCACTTCCACCGTCCTCTCATCTTTGGCTACCCCTTTGTCATTTTCATCCTCCCCTTTGTATGCTCTCTTTAACTTATTCACATTTACTAAGTGAGGTATCTCTTTGCCCGTCTTCACTGCTCTCAACCTCACCCTGTTATCCCCCACTACCTCTATTATCCTATGTGGCCCTGTGTACCTGCCAGCAAACTTCGATGTATTATTCACCGCGCATTTCGGATCATAGTAATATACCCACTCCCCTTCTATAAAATGCAAGAGCAGAAGAGAAGAAATTGTCATGAACAGACTAAGAATAGGCCACACCAGACTAACGCATTCACACCTCATGAAGAGAGAACCCAGACCGCTTTGCAACAGGTGTCAAAAACACCTGACGGTGGAACATTTCCTTGTGGAATGTAGCCAGTGCCCCATCAGGGCACAATACCATCAATGTACAACACTGAAAGAGTTATTTGATACCTGCAGACCGGATACAATACTTGCATATGTCAAGAACCTGGGATACTACAGTCAAATTTAAACAGTAGAAACTTTCTTCCATAAAACCTTTAGGCACAAATAGCCATCACCAGTAGCTGACGTGCCGTAAAACACTAACTAACTAACTAACCCTTCTATAAAAGATACAGGTCGCGCCCGTCCATCCAGTCTGCGTCTGAGCTGCTCCTCATACCTAGCAGTATGAGCATTGGCCGCCTCCTGTAATAACTGTATGCTATGATTAGTCCTTATAAACCAATCCCTCTCAGATGGCACCTTAGGCATTGGCCTTTCTTCAGCAAAAGACATGGCCACCGGATCCCTCCCAAACTGCAGTGTGTATGGTGAAAACCCCGTCCTCATACTAATGTTGGAGCGCACCGTCCATAATGCAATAGGTAATAGCTCTGGCCAGTGTTCATGGTCCTCGGTCACATAGCATCCTATCGTATCCTCTAATGATTTATGCAATCTTTCAACCCTGGCATTTCCGGTCGGATTTCTAGAAGACGTAAACCTCTGTTTGGTGGATAGTCTAGCCGTAACCTCACGAAAAACCTGACCCATATATGTGGATCCTCTGTCGCTGCATAGCACTTCGACTTTGCCGTACCTACACACAATTTCCCGTAGAAACACCCCAGCTGCCGTGTGCGCGGTCGTGTCTTTAGTGCAAAACGCCTCTGGCCATCCCGTCAGAAGATCTATGAAGGTCATGATATATTTATGACCTTCCTTAGACCTACGTAACGGCCCAACAAAATCTGTCTGTATCACCTGCCATGGATAATCCGGCGTATCCCATGATCTCGCCTTAGCCCTAAAGTGAGGTGCTCTTTTTCTCAACGCGCACCTTTCACATAGCCTCACATACCTGGCTATGTCCACCATCATATTTTTCCAATAAAACTGAGCCTGTACCTTTGTATTCAGCGCCACTGTTCCCACATGTCCCCCACACATGATATCATCATGCATAAGATAGAGCACTCTGCCCACCATAGCCTTAGGTACCACTATTCTTGGGTTCAAGTCTGCTATAGGTCCACCTCTTTTCCTAGCTGGTTTTATATACTTGCATAATAATCCATCCTTCATACCCATGAAATCAGCATTATGTAAAATTCCTCGCGCCTTTTCCTCATCCACCGGCAATTCATCTCCCGCCAAATATCTCATCATCCCCCTGCAGAATCCATCTTTCCACTGTTCCTGAATGAAGGTTTCCCTATCCAATTCCTCCCCCTCAAGTTCCATCATGAGTAACTCACAGCCCACCTCAGGCTCAAACTCCCCCGACTCCTCGCCAGGTGTATCCTGTCCCACTGCCAATGGCACTCTGGATATAAAATCCGGCAGGTAGTGAGTAGCTCCCGGCTCATACTTAATTTCATAGTCAAAGTCAGTCATAGCTAAACCCCATCTAGTCAGTCTCTTGGATGGAGCCTTACTGGCTTGCTGAAGCAAAGGTATTAATGGTTGATGATCCGTAATTATCGTGATCTTGGCTCCCGTCAGCATATCCTCAAATTTCTACAATACTCGTATAACAGCTAGCCCTTCCTTCTCTGTTATAGTGTAGTTTCTTTCAGCCTTGGTAAATGTATACCCATAATATGTCACCGGTCTCAGCAATCCGTCCCTTCTCACACAGATGGCCGCCCCACACGCGCCATCCGAAGCATCCATTAGAATATAAAAGTGACCCCCGATCTCTGGATGTACCAATAATGGTGTGCTTGCTAATGCTGTTTGTATTTTCTTAAATGACACCTCACACTCATCCGTCCACTTAAATGGCACCTTGATCTTTAACAAATTATTCAGAGGCATCGACAAAACAGCATAGTTAGGAATAAAACTCCTGTAATAATTACAAAGCCCCAGAAAGGATCTAGTTGTATGCTCATTATAAGGTCTTCCAAACTCTTGTACCTTTCTGATCACTTTAGACTGTGTCTGAACTGCTTCAGCATTAATAATGTGCCCCAAAAACTTGATTTCCGCTTTACCCCACTCACACTTTTCCGGCTTGACTGTTAAACCTGCTTTGCCCAAAGCTGCCAATACCCTGCCTACATTAGTAATGTGGCTGTTCACATCCGGGTCAAAAATAATGATATCGTCTAGGTAGGCCAGACAAGTACGTGGTATTAAGCCTCCTAGCGCTAATGACATAATCTTGGTAAACTGCCATGGGCTTTGTTTCATACCAAACGGCATCCTCGTCCATTGCCAGACCCCCGAGGGTGATTCAAATGCTGAATATTGCCTGCTGTCATGATGTAAGTCGCACTGATGATACCCACTGAGCAGATCCATTGCCGTAAAGATTATAGGTTTTCTGTATGCCATATATAAAAACATGCTTCTGGCTGTGGGCATAGGGTATGTATCATCCGCCGTAATAAGATTCAGCATGCGATAGTCTGTGCATAACCTAGCCTTTCCATCCTTCTTCTGCACCACCACCAACGGACTTCTCCAGACACTCTCACTGGGCTCAATAATTCCCAACTTCAATAATTCCCTCACCTGTTCATCAATAATGTCCATTTTCTGAGGAGAATACCTGTATGGTCGCGCCATACACGGACATTTGGATTCATCGACCCTTATTTTCATTGGAGCTAATGAACAATGACCCAACTCCTTCATAGAAAATGCTATAGTGTCCATGTTGACCACCAGCATCTCCCTGAATACCGTCTGCTCCTCCAGTGTCATCATAGTGTCACCCAAATCAAGGCCCCTGATCTTCTCAATTTTATCTAGTCTCTCCTGCTCACTTAAGGTAGAAACACCGCTTCCACTACCACTGTCCTGAGGATCCTGCCGTTGTATCGACCCTCCTCGAGCATCTTGACCATTCCCTCGCCGTTCTTCATCATATCGTGCCAAAATCCCACGAGCCTCGTCCTTTTTATCCCTGCCAACGTCAGCTGTGTCAATTACCTCCAGCAAATTAAGTTCTGGTTCTTCTATTTCTTCTGCATATGCTATAACCTCAGTCGTATCCACGTACACCTGCCTGTCTGAGAGATTAGCAATTCTCATATACCATTTCTTCCCCACATAGTTCACCGCACCATCCGCAGCTATCACCGCCAAATTAGATGGTCTCAGCAAGACCGTTCTTCTAGTCCTCTCAGCTGCAACATCCCATCCTTTCACTGTCACCAATCTCTCTTCCCATGGGTCCAAAATCGCTGCTACTTCAATTGAGACTGGATCCTCAGTAAAGAGACGTACCTTTCCGTCTACAGCTACAATCTGCGCCCTTGCGTCAGTGAGAAAATTACGTCCCATCACAATATCATAGGCCAGTGAGTCCACCACATTAAAATCATAATATATACAAGCACCGTCCATAAAACACTGTAGTCGCACCGTCTCATAAACTTGTAATGATGTCTTGTCCCCCAGACGCACTTTTCCCAATTGAGATGGTTGCCTGTCCCAAATTGCTCTCTCACTTATACTACTTACAACTGTCCGCGCTATAAAACAATCAGACGCGCCCGTGTCCACTAAACACTTATATGAATTCTCATCGATGGTACACTGAACCAACCATGGCGCTTTGTCCTTTGATCCCCTATCTCCCGACCCATCCCCTGCTATTAAATTTAATTCTGGGGTAGGAATGAGCCGTTGTGCCCGTTTCCCGGCCTGCGTGCATCATTTCCCTGATATCGTTGGTCCCTGTTCTGCTGAGAGGATGATAACTGATCCCTGTACTTCTTCAAAAACGTGCACTCTTCCGTAGAATGTTCGAGAAGCTCTGAAGCGGGGGGGAAACACCTCCCCTCAAGTATCGGTCAGGTGGGCTGGGGGAATGATCCTCCGGCCCGGCTGGAAGAGTAATCTTGCAGCCAGGTTGGAAAGTGGCTCTCTATGCTCGTCAGTCCGTGGTAAGCTGACCCGATTGGTATAGAACCACGACTGTCCGGCCGGTGTCAGGATAATGGACCGGTCAGATGATGTGTCAACAGTCTGCGGCACAGCATCTGGGTGAGGCAGCACGATAAAGAGGGGCCTTGAGCCACGAGCAGTGTCACACTGCTACGAGCCGTGTCCCACTGCTACAAGCAGACTCCCAAACACGCACGCGCACACTCACACGCACACACGCGCAAATTAAGTTTGAGAAAAGAATGGACTAAATGTGTGATAACCAATGAGGCAGTCCCATGAGGCCTACGGCCTTAGGACGTTAAACAAATCAATCAATCAATCAATCTTCCGTAGAATGTGTGGTAGAATCATGAATCAAACAATAAGTCGCTCCTCCTCCTTTCTGACTCCCTCCTGCATCTCCCATCATCCTAGCATATTCCTGTGCTCTTCTCTGACCCTTATCATCCCCTTGTTGGCCTTGCCTGCTTCCTCCTGTGTATCTCTGTCCCTGAAACCTGTTATTGAAATACTGAGACGCGTTATACTGATTTCCACCGCGTCCCCCTTGATAATTCCATCCTCGGCCTCCACCGCCTGCACCAAACTGCCTGTTCTGACCATATGCTCCCATGCCAGTCCCTCTGCCCGCCTGCGCCTTATACTGCCCATGTGAATTATCACCCCTTCCAGCATACTGTCCCTGTTGATTCTCCCGTCCATATTCCATCTCTCTCAGTCCCCCTCTATATTCCATAGTGCACATCTCCACCACCGCTTTAGTTTGTTCCCTAGCATATTCCTTAGGATCAAACTGATCTTCTCCACATGCTCCATCCCGAGCCCCCTCAGACTCTAGCATGTGTAGCTGCGCCACGCCTTTGGAGGTCCTCCCTTTTTCCACATTCTCCCAATAAGACGCCAGTCTAAGAGCCTCCTCAAAAGAATCAGCGTTGTGTTTCATCAGATCCTTATCAATGGGCGGAAGCAAACCCCCCACAAAGACTGACAGCTTGATGACATCAGGAATGTCCAACTCATCGTATTCCTTTATTTTCAATGCGAAGTCCCAAACCGACTGTCCCTTCTCCTGCTTCAGACAGTGCAAATCCCTATGTTTCTGCCACAGTGGTCTCTTGTCCTCAAAGACCCTCTTCACTATAGCCACCACTTTGTCCAAAGTATCATCCCCTTCTGGAATACCATCCATCCATTTCGATGCCCCCTTCTTCAACCCCAACTTCGCATATTCAAGATGCTGATCTGGAGACCATCCAAATAGCTTTTGCATTCCATTCAATTCCTTAAAATATCTCCGATAATCCTCCCCAGGCTCCCCCGTGAAGGATGGTAGCTTAACATTCGGACTAGGTGCCATGTCGTCGTCCCCCACAAAATCAACAATAGATGCGATATCTCCCTCTACTTGTCCCTCTTCACCCAGGTCTACAAATGAGCCCTCTTCACTATCGTTCCCCTGTATATCAGGCTTAACACCTCCAGCGACGGAGCCCTCGGCGGCTTCCTCCTGAGCCTCCCTTTCTATCAGTCGTCTTCTTTCTTCGTCCGCCCTCTGAACCCACCAATCCTCCCAGTCACCCGAAACATCAGTCTGAAGATGGCTATTTAGAACATTCTCTAAACGCCCCTCATCTGTAGTACAACCTGTACTATTGCCTGAGCGGATTCCCGCAGTTACCTTTCTCCAATTTACTGTATCGCTCAAAAACCTCGCCCTACGTGCCACGCGCTCCCGTCTCTCCTGCCTCACGAGCAGCTCCTCCCTATCAATGGCTTGCCGATATATCCGTTCCTGTTCCAATATGGCCTTCCCCTTCTCTATGCTTTGTCGCACCCTAGTATTAGTGTTCTGCAGACCTGTTATAACGTCATCCACCCTTGTTCTACTCACAGACTCCTCTAGACGACTGCCAATCCCATCATCTGTACTGATTGGTGTATTACAGACTGGCCGATCCTGGTCATCTCGCACACCTTCACCCCGACCCACCAAGTCCTTGTCACTCAACTTCCTTCCGTCTTCAACAATCACCACGAAACCGGAGGGCAATAATGATGTAATTCCCCCTTGCAAATCACTCAATTGCTGACCACTATTTTCCAATCCTCGTCCCAGCGCCCCTTGCCTGATGTCCACGTCCCGTCCTGATGCCACCACTCCCGCGGATGCCCCGTCTAATGGATTATTCTCCCGAGGTGCGTCCCCTTCATTCTCATGACTATCCTTTGTTCCACTCTCATCCACCTGTTCGTCCTCATTTACTGGCTCAATCAACCCCAATGACGTTGCTATTGCTTCAAAGTTCAAATCCACATCTCCAATATCCACCACATCCCCTTCAGATGCGCGTCTGACTCGTCCCTGGTCTGCTGGACCCTCAAACTCAAGGCACCTAGGAGTAGCCTTGCTAAAATTAATACTGGAGCTCCTAGTAATGGGCGTCGAAAAATACTTATAATTCACCAATCTGTCTCCTGTCGTCCACCCCTTGCAGAGATTATCAGGCCGTCCCCCTGTATCGGCACTTACTCTGTGCTCCTGAACCGCCGCCTGTTGCCTATCACTAGAAATTTCAGCCCTGGTCTCCGACTCTGCCGCAGATGACTGATGCTCGTTCTCCACTCCCAATACTGAGAATGGTTCAGAGGTATTGTCCACTACCACCGACCCTGCTGGTTCAGAATCAGCCGCCGTAGACAATTGTAGGCCAGACGTCCCCCCCAGACTTGGGATCCCTTTGAGACGACGCCCGCTCCTCCCCTGACCGAGCCACGGGAAATCCAATCTCTCTAGACACCTCCTCTCCAGGTAATAGCACCACTTGTGACCTGGGTCCTAATTGCACATGCACATGTGTGCGATCCGATCTAAGAGTGACACGCGATTGATCAGTTCCCGCCTCACTCACTCCGGATCTTCCACCCTGTCCCTCTGCTACATCACTATGTGCTATTGCCGCATCCCCAGGCAATGTGCACGCTGCAGGTATGATAGTATAGACTTCCACACCCTCACTACTTTCAGTGTGTGGCGATGCCGCCGTGTCACATCCAGCGTCTGAGCTGTTAGGTATCGGGTACGGCGAGCCGCTCATCAGTACAATGATAAGCCCAACCACTAATTCTCCACCATCTGGGCTGTGTGGGTTGTGTTTATATGTATATTAATGTGGTCTCACTTGTGTAGTTATTATCAGCTCGCTCCACTAATCTCACGTATTGGGAAGACTAACTCTAGTGGTATGATGTTGGCCTAGCCCATTCTTTTAACCAACACCAAGACGCCGATACAAGTCACCATTTATTGTTCACTCGTTATTCACAGTTACAGTTGTTAGGTGATTCCATTCAGTTCTGTATAGCTTCAACGACATCAGTCTATTCACACAAGCAGTTGATGTTCTAACAATCCAGTGCTTCTAGAGAGGTATAGGTGCCATAGAGATCCTGCTTAATCCGTTCTTACATTGGCTAAGTGTAATACTAGATACTAAACAGCTTCATCCTCGTCTACTCCAGGAGTATGTGTTGTTTCCTCAATTGTTTCCTCAACCGCTCTCACAATACTAACTCCTCACCTATCTCTTACTAACCCACGACACCTCCCAAACGCCATGTAATTGGCTTACACGTATTTCTCCTCCCTACAGAATCCACCTGACCAGATCTCGTCGACTCCATCGCCGTCTGCAGCATTCCACAGCTACCATAAACCCTACACAGGACTCCTATAGCACTCTCTCATATAGCATACAATAAATACATACATAACACAGCATACAATAAATACCCACATAAGTGTACCCTGTTATACCCGTTCATCATAATTATTGGTTATTGATGACAAAACACTATACACCATGCATGTTTGTAAGAAGAAGAAAAATTTATTGTACGAAAAAGCATCTTGAACGCTGATGACTTTCAATATTGTAATAAAAAAATGTCCTTCTCATTAAGCCCTACGTCAAATCTCGATTTTAAGATAAGACATAGTCTCATGTCACTATCTTTCTTCTTCTCCATGTTCCGCCCTGCTAGTATCATATTGCATCTCTTTTGTGCAAAACTGATGAGTTTTCACGTAAAAGTATGGGTGTGGACCACTAAATTTGACATGGTGACATGGCAATTTCTTAAAATCGACATGTGACATGAGAGGTTCTTAGAGGTGACATGGGACATGGGGATTTAAGTGACATGTGACATAACCATTTCTTAAAACCGACATGTGACATGAGAGGTTCTTAGAGGTGACATGGGACATGGGAATTTAAGTGACATGTGACATAACCATTTCTTAAAATTGACATGTGACATGGGGGACCCCCCATACACACCCCCAAAAGTGATGTAAATTGCTAGCTGGGTGTCATTAAGCCCTATGTCCCATGTTGATTTTAAAAAATGACCATGTCATATTCCTGTCGATTTTATGGAGCTAGACCCATTGTACTGAGGGCCATTGGGCACCCCGTCCCACTAAGGGAGTGATCATTTTTTTAACAACGGGGAAGGGGGCTGGTGGGTTTGAGGGGGGTCAGAATTTTTTCAACCCCTTGACCAGGGGGGGGGGGGTCAGAAATATTTTAACCCCTGTGATGGGGGTGTAAAAAAAATTCCACCTGTTTTCAGTGGAAAACCCCGCGCGTTATTATAGGTTAAAAGGGCACGTTGCCACGCACAATTTTTATGGGTCAAAAAAATTTACCCCTTTAAGAGGGGGGATCGAATTTTTTTTTTGCGCGCCCACGCGCAAACCCACCAAACTGCCCCCCCCCCTCCCTGATTCTTTGGTGAGCTAGACTTGAAATGTTGGTATTAGGATTTAGGCCTATGGTAATTGTACCTGCTGTTATCATATACTACGACGAGGAAAAAATCACATTTAATACTGCGTGGGGTCCAATTGGACTCCAGACTAAAACAATGATGGTTAAAGATACGTCTATTTGACACTGAAATAAATGTCAAGCCAAATAATATGTGACCAATAGTCACTCGGACTATTGGTGTATATTCCACAAGGAGGAGTTAGTACCACTACCGCTCAGCAGGTGGAGGGACCACTACACCACCAACCGACCATATTCAAATTACCATTGTACATGATCCAAGACAGAACTCCCACTTTCAGACCCTACATTCCTTATACCCTGCCCAGTGTGACGATGAGTGTGTAAATATTTTTCCGGGTGGGAAGGGGACTGAGGGGACATGCAGCAGAAGCAATCCTACTACTTGGCATAACAACTTTTTTAATGTTAAAAACGTTTTTATTTGGTTCTTTAGTTTGCCAAACGTTTGTTTTTTTTTCTTTTAGTGTAAAAAAAAACCCAACATCAAAACATTTACTTGAAAGAGAAAAAAATGACATTCTATTAGGTCGAATCCCACATGGCGAAAGATGCTTGAAATCACGGGCGTGGACTGTTCCCTTTAGTTTCTCACCCTTCTATAGCATATGGATAAAACCTACACAGACTAAACCTGGTAACCAGTCCACGCCCGTGCTTGAAATATCTCTGCGATTTTGCTTCTCTTGCATTTGTGTCACCTACCCCAAATTCACAAGGGTTATAACTACGGGAGAGTGTATAGAACGCAAGGGCACTGTTGTGTTTATTCATGTATTTTTTATGATAATTTGCCTTTGTTGATGTTTATATCTCTGTGATTTATATATTTTCTGGCCTAAAATCGCAAAAGAATGTTTTTGTTCTATACAACTTGTTGTACTTATAAGCCTTGCGAATTTAGGGACACAACATATTCAAAATTGCCGAGATATTTGAGGCATTTTTCGCCAAGCGAGATTCGACCTATAAAAACCTTTTCGTTATAGGTTAAAGAACGTTTTTTGATGTAGAAAAAAGGTAACTGAAAACGCTTTTGCAAACATTTAAAAAACGTTAACGGCACTCCTCTAACACTTAACTGTATTTGGATTACAGATATTGTTACTATGATTGTCGTGAAATCCCAGGCCGGATAGCCTTATCCGTACTATATGGTGCAAAGAAATACATGCTTACCATTCTGGAGCAACACTGCAGAGATGTTCTAATACGACATTTACGTGGAGGCAATCTATGGGAGGTGTACACCTACAGTATAACATGGGGAGACGACCGACTAATCAATGGATGTCGAAAATTTCTCAAGGAGAACGTGAAAAATGTTAGCACAGCATTCAAGGCCCGAGCTTTCTCTGAGATTCCCCATCATGTCCTGCTTGACATGCTCAGGATTAACACGGATCAGACTAAGACAGTTGGTGGGGTACAAAATCAACAAGCTTTTGGTGTAGGTGGCATTATGATCAGTGACATTGATCTATTCTATGCGTGCGATAAGTGGGCAGGTGCTGAATGTAAACGACAATCTCTGGAACAAACTGGGCCCAACAAGAGGAAAGTGCTCGGTGAGTGTTTGTTCCTTCTCTGCTTTCCGTCCATGGATGCAGATGATGTTGTTAACTTGGTGTTTCCAAAGAATATTCTAACAGAAGAGGAGAAGAACCACCTCTGCATACGCCTTCTCCAGAAAACGTTGTACCCCCCATCGGCAGCACAGATATTCCCTACCAAACAGCAGAGCATGCTCATGTGGCTAGATGTAAAACAATCTAGCCAACCCTTTGTGGGTAAAAGTACAGTGTGCATAGAATCAAAGGTAAGATTTCAGCTCACAGGGATGTGGGTAAGAATCCAGCCAAATCTGTCGTTTTCCGAAAAAGACGTCAAATATGTCATCCAGGAGGAACGATTTAACAAGACCACCTTCTCTGCAAATTCCTTTGTAAGGAATATCGATATTCCAGCACTTGCTGGGAACGTAGGATTCCTTAGGGTTGAGCCAGTGGTATTGAAGGCCTATCACACCTATAACATATCAGTGGACAAATCATGGAACCATCATACACGTGAGAACTTCTTGAGCTATTATCCACCTGCAAATGTTGTAAAGCCCAAGCAGTTAGAGGCGACAATTAGTGATCACCCAGATGGTAACAAAGGCATTGCTGGTCTATTGGTCTCCTTCCTGTAAAAGTCTGGTTGTCATCAGAATATGCTGTCATAAAAATATAGTACTGTCTTCCTTTGGGAAGAAAGTGTGTCTGACAAAAGATACTCCGTTATATGATTCAGTCAGTATTGTTGGTGTTAAGAAGTAGAGCAGTTTATTTATAATTCGATGTTAATGGATTAATGTTATGGACTACATGCATACGAGACCAGTTGTTCTTGTTCTGGTCTGAAAAAAAAAACAGGGAAACTGGTAAGATTAATGTTTTACAATTTCATGTCATGTTTATCGATTGCTAAATGTGATCTACTTGCAGGAGGGCGATTCATAAAAACTGACGACCAGTTAAGGTTTAAACGATGAATTTAAGAACGATCATTCAAGAAAGATATTTCAAGAATTCTTTGCACATTAAATAGATATTCCAGCCCTATCAAGCTTTAAAAGACTTTTGGTTAAAATGATTATAAAGGTGATTTATCACAATATGCATAAGAATGTTGATTCTACCATTTTCAGGAATTATTATGTATTGACGAAAAATCACAATTCTATGGTCGTCTGTCCTTGCTAACTTCGTGAGGTTTTATGAATCGCCCTCCTGAGAGAATTAATTATACAATTGTATAAAACGTTACTTCTGATATATATGTGTCAAGATCTTCTTTTGAGTAGTTGTTGCCTTTCCTCTTGTAGAGGACGGTGAAAATATCTAGGATCACCGGGACTCGAACCCGGATCTCTGGCATGACATTCCAGCATGCTAACCATTACACCACGATCCCTTGCCTGAATCTGAATCAGTATGATACACGCCAGGGGAGCAGTGATTACGGGGATTTCTGGTCCCCTACACTCCTCCGAACCAGCTTCAACCATGGCCAACTAGCATCAAGCATTCCTCCCAACCAGATCGGTTGGGCTTTATCAAGCAGTGTTGAGGCACTCCTGTTTCCCAGTTGACCTACCAGTACATAGTACTGTCAGGGTCGAAGCGTATCTGTATCATACTGGCCCAGGCACCGAGTTCCCCCGATCCCCCTATTAAGTCGCACGAGGACCGGCTCGGTGATCCTACCAGTGTAGAGGACGGTGAAAATATCTAGGATCACCGGGAATCGTACCCGGATCTCTGGCATGACATTCCAGCATGCTAACCATTACACCACGATCCCTTGCCTGATATTTCCACCTTCCAACTACACCTGGATTGGTATGATACACACTAGGGGAGCAGTGATAACCAGGTAACTGGCCCCTGGGGGTCAATCTACCAGGTACGGGGATATTGGTCCCCTACACTCTTTTTACCGTAATGTCCCGCGTATAAGGCGCGTCTTATACGCCAAACAAAAAGGCTGCTGGGTCTTATACGTGGGAGGAAAATTGCCTTGAGTTTGGGGTGCGCCTTATAGGGGGGTATTTTTACTATAGAACAGTACTACAGTAACAAAAATCTGCTCTTAGGGGTGCGCCTTATACGTGGGACAGGCCTCCCTTAGTTGGGGGTGCGCCTTATATGCGGGCTGCGCCTTATACGTGGGAGATTACGGTAGATCATTTTACTCTAAACATCATATATATACTCAATTTAATGATTTATCGTTACAAACATTCAGCTTCTTCTGTTTGAATCTGTTGTATTGGACACTCCTGTTTCCTATCCGTTGTTTTTTTAGGTTCTTATCACCATAGAGCAGAATGCGTATACGGTAATACCTCACGTACAAAGCGTGGCTAATAGTCAGAGATGTCAGACCTTCAGAGGTCCGTCTATATTCAGATGTTCAAACTTTCCTAAGAATCAGACATCTCAGAGATATCCTCCAACTTGTGGTCATAATTTGGATAGAGAGAACTACATTAATCATAGATACCCTTACATTTCCTTTCTACTTCTAGGGAGCCTAAGGCTGAGCATAGTTCAGGCTTTAGCAGGTGGAATTAAGCATGCTTTGTGCTGCCCTGTAGCCTTTTCTAGACAAACCACCTTTCAGAGATCAGAGGATCTCTGAAATCTCATTTCAGAGGACATGAATCTAAGCTGGCTGCTGATTGGCTGAAATTCTGATGCAGTGTTTTTAATTGTCTTTCTATGACCATCCGTTCTAGAGATGGTTTTTATGGTTTTGAGTGAGGGGAACAGGTTGAAAGGAAGACAAGATGGGTGCTTTTAGCATAACACATTGGGTGAATGGGTGCTTTACTAACATCCAAAGGTTTTCAGAGGTTGAGCCCATACCCAACTGACACCTCTGAAATAGTAATACGCGAGGACAGACCTCTGGTGCACCTCATAGAACCAGTGAGGGGTGCAGGGACCTTATAGGACTCAGTATGGAGGCCTAGTAGAGCCGCCATTTTGAATTTCGCTGGTTGAGGTAAAGTCCACTGATAAAACATACCATGATGGGTACCTTGTCCCTGGTTAACACCCACTTCCAGGGACATGCTGGTCCCTTCTTATCAGTGTGTGTGGCCGGAACCAGCTCCAGACCAGCTAGTGGCCAATAGAACGGTAATGAAATGACCAACATTTGGCTCAGGAGCATCATAGGGCTGGCGTGGCATGAACTCTGGGTGTGCCTTATCCGCGAAGTGTGCCTTAATTATTATGTTTTTTTTTTTTTTTTTAGGACCGAACTTTTGATCCCCAAGGTCAAAAAACAGGAGGAAATCCCAAATATTCTGTGCAGTACCTACAGTCCTGGCTTCAAGGGACTAAAGAGTATCGTACAGAAAAATTGGGATATGTTGGGCAAATCATGCGCCACAAGGAACATCCACAGCCGCCCATTCATCAGTGCCTTCAGGAAACCTAAAAGCCTGAGGGATATACTGATGAAAGCAAAACTTAGGCCTCTGGAACCTCGACCACCCCCAGAACCTAATACCAACAAGTGTTTACGGCCCAAGTCGTGCACATATTGCCCGATGCTGAACACCACTGGCAGAATCAAATGTTCCGCCAATGGTAGAGAGTACACCAGTAAATTTAACGTTTGTTGCTCTAGCTCAAATTTAATTTACTGCATCACATGTACAAAGTGCAACATTCAATACGTTGGTCAGACTTTAGGTCCCCTCAAAACACGCATTGGCGTACATTTTGGACGAGTCAAGAAAAATGACCCAGACTATGAAATTGCCAGACATTTCAATAGCCCGGGCCATGGTGACCCCAACGACCCAAAAACCCTCCCTGCAGAGTTACATGTGGTCGATTTTGTCTACGCCCCCCCACGGGGACCGAAATCAAAATACCTGAGGGACCTAATTGAAATGAACTGGAATCATCGCCTTCATACGATCTCACCGGTCGGCCTGAATGTGATGGATGCCCCACGGTTACATTGACAGCCCTTGCTCAACGCGGGGGGTGATTTTGCTTGCCCTAGCAACGTTAAGCAAATTTTTGTGTAAAACCAATCAAAGTCACCCTGACTTTATTAAGAATAGTGCTGAAATGGATCAATCCATGAAAAGCCCCCCACTGTGACCTATTTAATTCACAGTAGATACCATGGTTTATATCTTGGCCCCCCCCCCCATGCCAAATATAAATTTCAGGGCCCCACCAAAATTTCCCCCAAATATTCCGGCAAAAATATTCTGACCACACATTTCCTTGATTTGTGGGGTGGGGCCTATTAAAATTAATATTTGTCACTCTGTAGACTACTACAGTACCAAAATATTTTATTCAGGACCTGAGAACACTGTTTCCCAACCCTATCTAAAATAAATAAAAGTTCTTGAATCATCAATTCATGACACCGCCAAGTTTAATTTTATTGTGGTACCAACTAGGTATTACATGTATTAAACTCTTACACAGCCTGAGGATTCACATGATGAAACCGCTTTCCCTCACATTTAACATCACTCATTGTTAAATAATCTCACCAAGCCCTGTCAACAATCTTGTTGTTGATCCATTTGGTTTACCTAGCAACACCGTATCCATGATACGCTGTGACATCACGGTCGCTAAGGTATCTAAGCAAAAGAGGGGGTGCACTATAAAAGGGTCCAATCTGATTGGAAGCCTTCATTGAGCGGTAGCTGTTTGAGTTGAACAGATGGTCTAGCTTCGTCACCGATCCTTAATTATTATGGTGGTTGGCTAAATTTGCTGCCAACTAGGGGTATATATCTTCTCAATCATTTTAGTTACCTGGACTTTATTGTGTCAAATGTTATTTACAATCAAGGTTACCAAATAGAATGTATGACTCTTAAGCATTTAGCTTGACTAAAGTATGTGGAAATTGTGAAGAAAATATCAGAAATAGTCAATCATCTACGGTTGAAATAATTCAAAACAGGCGGTATAATACAGTGGACTATTTAGGTTACACATCAATGACATCAAACTCTGCGTATTTGGTTACAGATTTCACTCTGCCAGTGTTTCCTACCATGAATAAAGCAATTTCCACATGATGATGTCCAAAGGTATAACATGCCTGTATCGGTATGGTAAAGGGAAACCATGCGCACGCACCACCCACCCTGCCCACCCTTAGCCTGTTTGCCTTGCATGAGTGTGCTGATAAATGTTAAATGCAAACGTGATGCACATAGCACAGGACATAAGGTCATGACGTTCTTAGTGTGATTAAGCAGGCTACCGGCAAGACGATACCAAGGGGTGTGCGGTATGAGGTGTAGCCTATTTAGTCTTCCCATATATATACATTGTACCTTATGGCCTTTCCTTGATTTACAATGCCATTAGTCTGCTCCTAGGGTGAGGTTTTATAGACTGTCCGATTCATCATCACAAAACCAATGCTTCCGGAGGAAGACGGGCGACCTTACATGTAGGCGTCTATCACTTTAAACATTAACACAATGTGGTATGTGCCCCGTGTAATTATAGTTGGAACCTTTACCTTGGTCTAAACGAAATTGCCGGTTTTGGGGCCATTTTGTGGGTCAATTTAGTGACCCATGTTTGATTTTGTCTTTTTCTGTGTCTCCCGTGTCTTTAAAGCAATTTTTTTTATTACAAAAGTAATAATGATAGGATTGCTATACTATGGCGATATAGACAGGTGATCTCATTGTCACAGCTTCCTACACAATGCTGCATCACCTCGCTGTGTCTCAATATCAGATTTGATATCCACATTTGGGTGAAAAACTGAGATCTGCACCAATTAGGTCGGAACAGTGCTAAAAATAAAAGTTGGAAATGTTTACTTTTTTACCCCATAACACATTCATATATTTGATAGCCTTTACTATTCCAAGAGGGGACAGTACCGAAATTATTATCTGAGAAATGACAGCTGGATAAAAATGAACCCCATGTTAAAAGATAGGAGGGCAATACGTCCATTACCCTGATTTTGAAAATCTCAAAGTGCATTTGGATAGGTGAGCATTGCAGAAAAGCTATCAAAGATAGCAAAATGAGATTTACAGCTTATATAGAGAAATAATAGGCTTGAATTTTAGTATCAAATCCAGGTATTCAGATGAAAGTACATCATTAAACCATAGCTCTACATTCATGGTAAAGGACGTATCTCGAAATTGGTATTATTTTTCTAAATTTATCTTCACCAGATTATCCACAATGAAATGTTCATAGTTTACTCTAGTAAGACTTACTCATGTTCTCTTCCAGGAGAGACCAATATTATCAGTGGTCCAATGTACATTCTATTTTTACTGAACATTTACTTTTATTTTCCATGAAAAGACATGGCCATTTTGCCCAATTTCAAAGTTCAATCCATCACCAATATTTCTTAAATATCAAAAGGCATGACAAATTCTGTATTCAGGTATAGGTATGGATGTCTACAACAGCTGAGATGAGAAATCCTGATGGTTAGTCTTGCTCACATGGTAATCAATATAAAGCATCGACTCCACTTATTTGCAATTGGCACGGATGTACAATTTCTTACCTTTCTGTAGTGGGAGCCACTGTGGGTAATACAGCGGGAGCTCTTGACCCTCATACAGTTCTGCCCAACCCTATGTAAATCCATCGGAGGAAATACCCAATGAGATGGCAGGCATAAATTGGGTTTGCTTATCCATCAATTCGGGTCAATAGACTCAGCTACCACTGTAACCAGTAGCAAGAAGTCGCGGGGGGAAGGGGGGGGGTTGTGCTCTTAACAAGCTGTCGGCCATTTGTTGTCCACATGATCAGAATCGGTATCTTATATATTTCAACATGAGATATAACAGCCCCAGAACCATGGAACTCTATGTCGCACTTCCATCAAACACTCCTTGCTATCATTTCACGGAATGCTCTTTCTGAAGTAAGACAAGGGCAAATTTAGTTATTATGAACCACAAATTGAGAAACATTTGCCAGGTTGCTCGTACTAGTATATACCGAGAATTACCTATTCCACCCTACTGGGTCTTGTTTTATTTTTTTCTGTCCCTTTTGCAGAGGCGTAGGAAGCAAATCTTCATTGGGGGGGCCCGGCGAGGGCACCATCGCGACTACCTTGAATTGTAGGCTGATGCGTGATGGCGTCTATATATGCGTATTTAGAATTCATATAGAAAAGTGATTTTTGGTAAATTTTGGATCTGACTTTAGGCTCAGACCCCCATTCTCCCTATGACATCACCATAATAATCTAATTTGAGATGTAAAGTTTTAGCTTTTTTTCCATCGTGTTTATGAGTTCTTGGAAAATATTGGGGGGGGGGCCCAGACATACTTAGGCCCCACCTCCTTCATGATTGGGGGGGGGGCCCTGTTTTGGTGCACATACGCGCGGTTAGAGAGACATATATTGATCCACCAATTGATGTTTGATGTAGCCATCTGTTCATAGATATGACCTTATGTATAGCTGTCGAAATTGTGCCAATCATTACTCACTCACTAGTATACCTTTGTCCAAAACAAAACGAAAGGAGAAGATGACCTTGTCAACCTGTTTGTAATGTCATCGTAAAAGGTATTTTTAGTTCCTGTGACACGAGGTAGGGCAGAGCCTACCTAATGGTGTTATTATTGAATTCTACTGGCCCTTATGATGTCTAAAGATTTATTTTCGAAAATATTACAAGAAATATCTCGAAATATTATACTTTACCCATTGATAATCCTAAAAACATGAACAAAAAAAATAAAAACTTCTTGAAGAAATATGAAAGGAATTCTGAGGTCGGCCCTATCTGGCTGAGGTCGGTCGGGTGACCGGAAAATAAACTTTTTATTTTGGCCTTACTGCTGACTGCCATCAAGAACAGCTGCCCTTTAATGTGCATGGTGATTTCCCCTATCTTCTGTAATGTCACGTGAGGTGCCTCCGATACCTCTTGATATTATGCCTTTTCGACTGTTGCTTCATACAATACATTGTCTCATACCAAAACCAAATGTGGTTATGAGGGGTGCAAAATAAATCATCTCAGTTTGCGTATCACTGAGATTTTGGGAGGGAGATTGGACTTTTCTGATTGGGAAAATATGGATACCAGTATGATGAGAAGCAAGGTATTGCTTTCATCATTGAAGAAGAAAATACATTTAGCTTGATGCAAAATGGCAACATTTGGTCTGTACCTACCTCTAAGATTATGTGTCATAAAAGGATAACTATATCTAAGGGGCCCACATTCTTGTGTAGAAGTGGATATTTGGTAGTAGGCCTATGGGCAATATGGGACAAAACGACTCTCAGCCCTACACTCCTCCTTACAATGGAAAACAACAAGAAATGACCTTTGGTGCATGCAGTCATTCTCCTGGGAGATGTCGAATGGGATATCTCTTGCAGCCAATTACAGCCCACGCAGGCTGGAGGAATATGGCAAACAAAGGGTGTCCACCAGCGAAATCATTGTTCTATATCACCAGGTGGCTTTTGTCATCATCTTTGAATTAGGTGATCAAGTTCCCGCAACCGGAGGCCCATATAAATCCTCATAAGGTCGAATCCCACATGGGAATTTAGGGCTCAAATATCTCTGTGATTTTGTCCTTTGCGGCAGAGCTGCCGAGTGTTACGATTTTTTTCGTAATTGTTACAATTTTGACCCCTGTTACAACCATTACGAGTTTTGGATGATCCAGTTATAACAATGTTTGTATGAGGAAAGGGTATTATAAATAGTGTAAAGATCAGGGGAATAGATAATTGTTGGAATAACCAGAAATATCCTTACATTTATAAGGGCATGTAAATATAAAACAAAATATGTATTTCGATGTTTCATGGATGTATCTGTGGGTATCTAAAGTGGATTTCTATCATTACAAAATGGATTACGATTTTTGGTATAGAAAATTACGATAGCTGCATATTCAATTATTAGTAATGGTTCATGTGTATAGAGAATGGCGCCGTCGAGGTAGTGAATCAAAAGGTTGAATCCCACATGGCGATTTAGGGCTCAAATATCTGTGATTTTGTCCTTTGCATTCTATGGGCATTCCTGAGCCCCTAGATTGATCAATAGTTTACGGCCTGGGTCCTCTCACATTATCATCATGTTATGTTGACTATACTGGCCAAATTTCCTTTCTTGAATCAAAGTTTTCTTGTATTTTATGAAAAATTTAGGATTTCTATGTGTATGTTTTCATGACTTACATCCCTGAGTTTATTGCCATGTTCATATATTTCTTAATCAAGTGTTGTGATCAGTGATATTGATATGGCTTTTCCTTTCATAATACCAAATTCTCACACAAAACAACTCTGCTAAAGGTCGTATTCCACATGGCGAAAATGGCTCAAATATCTCTTCACATTTGAATCTGTTGCGATTTTAGGACCTACCCCCCATTTGCAAGAGATATAACTACAGTAGGGTGTATAGAACACAAGGTCACTGCTGTGTTTATTCATGTACCCTTCAGGATATTTTGCCTTTGTTGATGTTTATGTCTCTGTGCATTATATATTCTCTGGCCTAAAATCGCAAATGAGTGTTTGTGTTCTATACCCCAACATCTGGAAATTATAAAGCAATCAAGAATTTTGTGCCAGCTCTATTACTACTCTATATTATGTGTTTCCAAAGCAAGCGTTTTGATTATAAATGCTTTAAAGAATTTATTGATAAAGCCTTTCTATACAAACCTTCAATCAACGTTTCTATACGACCATAGATATTACAAAATACACAAATGTATTCAACCTAGATGTCACTTTTCCTAACTTTTCAGGAATTCCGAATTTTTGGCTGTGATTCCTATAAGGTATAAGGAGTTCCTATTGGACATTGAGAAAATTAGGACAATTTTCATATACCAGTGAGTGGCATCTCTTATTCAAGTCACTGTGCGTGGGGATATGAATTAGCCATACTATAGTGTCTACATGCAAAGTGGATCTAGCCATTTGGTCTGCAGTCATTTCGATCTGAACTGAAAATCAGAATAGCTACTATGATAATATGTACCAATTTTCTTTACATTCCGATAATTGGGGACTAGTGAAACAAGGACTTATCCTATTTGATGGGTCTAGACCCTTACATTCGACATGCTGACATGGCCTTTTCTTAAAATCGTCATATGACATGTGGCCCTATAAAAGATGGGGGGGAGGGCTAGTGACATATGACATAGCATTTTCTATGTATCTAAATACAGTACTACTTTTGTACTGTTTCCTGCTAATCTTGCTTAATGGTATTTCAAAACATAATTGATTTTGTTTGAAAAAGAAAATTCAATGAAAATGCACTTCTCTCCATGTAAACAACCCTTAGAATTGCATGGAAAGCTTCAAAATATCAAACCGGTTTGATTCATAGGTCAGAAACGATGTAAATAAACATTTCGCTAGTACCAGGGATTTAAGTCTTCAGGTTTTATCAGAATTTCCTGATTTCTGAAAGTTTTAAATGACATGTATTTTCCGTATATGAGTGGTAAGGAGGGCTGTTTGGAAAAATAGAAGGCTTTTATATCAGGTAAATGTATGGCTTCCTGATTTTTGCCCATGACTGAATTACATCCCTGTAGTACATGCATAAACAAACATCTCAATAAATCTGCGATTTCTACCCCAAATTCGTAGCAGTCAGAACCGAATTTACACTGTTTAAAAGTTGCTTGTGTCATCTTTTGTGAGAATCACTTAGTGGAGCCCCAGCTGTTAGTTTAATGTATTTGTGATTACTCTGGCATTTTAGACAGGGCTGGGCATATCTAAAAATCCTGGAGCCAACACAGGGTCAGCTGGAGAGGCAGTGGTGGGGTTCAAGTTTAGGGCTGGTTGAATCCACAATTTTCGGTAAAATTGACTAGGGGTCATGGGGTCAGAAGCCCCTCCACCTCTCCTTTGATAATCTCCTTGCTGGTTTCTTCGCTTTAGACCTGAGGGTTATAAATATAAACGGGCAGTGTCTGGATTTTGAGAAATGGCCTGTGCACATTTTTGTGATGGAATGTAGTTATGTGGGTAGATAGAAATTGCTAGCACAGCAAAGAGAATATGGAAGGAGGTCTGGGGCAGTCCCCCAGGAAAATTTTGAATTCTAGACTGTATTTTGTGCCTTCTGGTGCATTTTGAGACCCCTATATATAGTGCTCCAGACCTTAATACTATTCAAATGTAATTATACCACCCTAGGCAAAAAAGCCAATCCAACACATCCTTGGGGCTGTGTACAAATGACGTCATGCTTTTTTTGGCCATTTTTGACCCCCCCTCCCCCCCTTGTCATGTTTCGTCATACAATGCTTGACCCCCCCTTAACATGACGTCATGCAGAGATACCCCCCCCCCCCCGGCCCAAAGTACATGAAGAGAGTATAGCAAATTGAGATGGTCCAAAGGGACATGTATATATTGGGTTAACTTAATGGTGCTGGAAACAGGTGGGGCTTTTTCCACCGTCCCTGGTCCAAACCGTGCTGGGCTAATAATGGGTGTGAATTGGTAAGGCCTAAAATACATTGTTGTGTTCAGGTAATCAGTCGGAAAAAAAAATTAGAAGTTCTAGAAGCGCCAACCTAAAAAAAAAACCTACCTACTACCTTCCCTAATTTTTTCAACCTTTATTTTATCAATGGGGGTAAATGGTTTGGGCTAGATGTCTGGGGGTAAATGTCCATGGGGGTAAATGGTTTGGGGGTAGAATCTGATGTCTGGGGGCAAATGTCCAGGGGGTAAAGGTCCTGTTACCTCACATCCTCATGAGAGGTAAAGGAAAGGAAATAAGAGAAGAAATCAGATCTAGCCGACAGTTACAGTGGCTTCACTGAATTACAAGTGTAACATTACAAGTGTGGTAATATGATTACACATATATAATTAAGATCACACTTACAAAACAATCATTTTACTGTAAGGCATAATATAAGGCATAACCCCTAGAGTCCCATTCAGAAAAAGGAGAGAATAAGCTGTTTTTTTCCAAGGGACAGTTTGTGATATATCAACAGGGGGAGCAGGATGCAGATTGAGGGGGCAGGGAGGAAAACAATTTTGACACCTCAAAGTGGGGAAGAGGGCAGAGAAAAATGTTATGCCTTTTCTGTGAACTACTGTAGAACAGGAGGGATGACCAGGGCAATCTGTCGGAGGGGGAGGGGGTCATAAAATTTTCAGATTTCTGCACGTCTGTATGGCAATCTACCCCACCCCTCAGGCCTGTTGATGAGTAATGAGCAATCCCTAAATTACCAATGGGTTTTTGAATTGTGAAATTTATCAAATAGAATAGAAGTTGGGTCATTTGAATCTTTCTACTGAATTCTCAATGCCAGGGTACTTCTTACCCGCATAGATCAACCTATATATGGGGTCCTTTGGTTAAATGAGTCCAACTAAAAGGGCATTTCAAAGTGGTATGGGGCCTGGGTTAGAGGTAGGATAGAGTAGTGGACCAACACTGACCCTGATGGCAGTGACAACCATTGAGTGGGGTGTCTGAGGAAAGCATGCCTGTATAGGTAATATATATTTCATAACAGATGAATGCATTAAACTTCCCTACCTTTACAAATCATTTTTTTCTTGCCAAAACTGAAGCAACTTGAAGTTTTTTTATGACATAATGTCATGCAGCCCATGACCCCCCCTCCCCCCCTTGTCATGCTTGGTCATGGGCAGTGGGACCCCCCCCTCCCCCCCTCCTGCATGACGTCATTTGTACACAGCCCCCTTCCCCATCATAGATATCACAGGGTTCCTATAAAATCCTCAGACTCAAATTCCATGACAAAAATTCAAAATTTCCATGACATCATTAACTAAATTTAGAAATAATCAGGCTTAACCCCTGGTAAAAGTTCTGCAATCAAGGTGGAAAAAAAGAGTATGTTCCAATGGATTTTGAAAGAATATTCAGTTTTCACATTTTCCATGTCTATCCATAACTCATGATAAAATTTTTAGAAAATCTATGACTTTCCCTGACAACTTTTTATTCCATGACTTTCCCTGTATCACTGTCCTATCCTCTTGATGCTCCTCCCCCAATCCTGCTACCCCAGACCCCACCCAAGACAGGTACAGGTAACGTATTACATGTAGTAAAGCAAAGTAAGAAGTGGATGATGTAGCCCTTTAGGGACAGAGACAGGTAACATGGGGAGGGATGGGGGAGGGGATAGGCAGAAGGATATAAGAGTTGATCCACATATGTGCAGCAGGAGTATAGGCATACAGGTATGACTCGGGTTAGGTCCAACTCTTGAAAAAAAATGAAAATGTCAATGTGCAAACATGCATTCTGGTGACTTATGGGAAAAACTTCATAACTTTGCTTCTAGTGGGAATATTTGAAAAAATTCTTTCAGTGTTGGAAATCCCAAGGTCTGGAGGTAAATCCCCAAGTACAATTCAAGTCCATTGTCGCCACTTTTTGGCTACATGGCGACAGTTGCCCAGCCCTGTTAGAGTTGCGATGATTTAAAACTTCCATCGGAGATACGTTTTCCATTTTTTTTTTAATAACAATTAGTTGATTGCAGGAGCAGGACATACATGACTGATGGAAATTGCGATTACTGAAATGAAAGTTAGGGCACCTAATAAAGTAAAGCCTCTAATGGAAAGTACATTCCGGGTTAGCAGGCCTATCGATGCAACTATAGCTATAGGCCTTTTAAGGATGGACCCTTTACTAATTCTCACTGACCTTTAATATGTCCTTACAATTTCTAATTCCTTTCGTCTACCTTGATCAAATCCTCACCCCAAGGGTTAGCAAAGGATTCTTCCATTTTTCTATACTCATTATCAGTGGAACCCCTTTACCTTGTATACTAGTCCCTCCTGGACCATGCACAGTGATGCCTATTATAGTGGATCACAATGCTTTTGATCCTATTGTCATGGCCGCCCATTGGCTCCCACAAGGGCCACCACGTCTCTGTTTTTCCCTAACAGGATTTGATATCCGCATTACTAGTGATGATTGTCGTGGGCGATGGGCCTACAGAGCAAGACCTATGCCTATATACTATTGGCTTCCATACAATTCTACCCTTGCTGAACACACTGATAACATTTGGTAAGGGGACTACCCCTTGAGATGGTAGCTGTAAATTGTGTTATGAAGTCCATCAGGTCACCTCAGTACCGTGAAACCCCACTTATAAACTGGGATTTATAAACCATCCCAGAGGTACAATGCTTATTGTATCGTCCTGAACTCAGTATGCGGCTAATACGAGGGGTTTTGTATGTATAAGGTATAGTAAGGTATGGGAATAATTCCAGACCCAAGATGCAGCTTATAGTAAAGCTATGGACTCGGGGTGCGGCTTATACGCAGAAGCTGCTACACGAATGTTTATGTTAGGTAGTGTAGAATAAGCCATCAGTAGTATCTACACCAGACACTAAAGGGGATTGGGGGGGGGGGTCAGAGGGAGTTGGCTTTAGATCAAATTATTCGTCACGGCACTATTTGCCAATAACAGAGAGAAGGCATTGTGAATAAGGCTTGTCTATTCCCCTGCATGATAGGCTATCCATATAAATTCTCTGTGTAATATCAAGGGTGTGAAATCTTTGCGGTTTCATGCCCGTGATTTGTGCAAATACAAAGGAATTACTGTCCATGGATAAGCAGGGGCGTACGAAAAGGGGGGCCTGCCCCCCCCCCTATCACAGAGGAGGTGGGGCCTCAATATATCTGGGCTCCCCCCCAAAAAAAAAAAAAAAAAAAAATTCAAGCACCACTATTAAATATACAAGATTCCCATAGCTCACCACTCAAATTGGACAAATATCTAATTAAGATAGGGAAAATGGCAGCATTGTTTAAAAATAAGCCATCGAGGAATAACCTTTTATATAAATCGCATAGAGCGATGCATCAACACCAGCACGCTCAAACCGATAATTCATGGTGGCTGGGGTGGGGCCCCCTGGGCCCCCCCAATGAAGGTTTGCTTCCTACGCCTCTGATAAGGGACAGCTAGAGTGTAAGGCACATCCCAACCCAGGCCCATGCTAGATCCTATAGTGTACACATGGTGCTTAATTTTAACCAGCTTAGTTCTAATTCAGTGTAAATGATATTTTTCTGGACAAGGTACAATAATTTAATTATTTTATATCTGTGTAACTATCACAACGGTTATCCGTATAGACCAGAAGGTTATCAAATGTGTCCCTATGGCGGCCTGAATGATGTTTATGTAAGTCTGCTGTAAAATTATTAAGCACAACTCCTAATAAGCTTTATGGTGGAGGGATCCCATGAAGCAATCGGTCTGTTGGTTTAGCAGATACTAGCATGGTATCACAAGCGAAATACTAAAACGTAACATTTCCGATGCCCGCTATCTTATGCAACACAACCAAATCAGATCAATTAAGTTGACATGTAGTTCTCAATTAGTCAATAGCATTTATCGCTTCAATAGCCCATGGTTGCAGATAGGATGGGATCCTAGAAAGGGGGCGTCAGGTGAATTTATAACAAAGTGGTTATTAATGTGGTATTATCGTATTGCACATGCATGGTTTTATCATTAGATATTATCTTCCGCCGTCTGTCCAAATATGGACATCAAAATGTATATTGTAAGGTTGTTGATGTAAGGTCGATGGTAGGTTATTTGATGCTGTGCAGATTGCAAAGTCCACCCTTCTGTGATAAGGGCATTCATCTCCAGCTGAGCCTCCTTTTGTTGAGTGTTCTTTCACGTTGCTCTTGACCGTTGTCACTCAGGCTTCTAAATGACTCATTTGAAAAAAAAAAAAAAAAGAAGCTTTCTGCATTGAAAGCTGAGATCTTGGTAGACCATTCTGACCTGTGTACTTCGTCGGCCATTGCCGACGTCATTTCTGAAACAGAGCACGACAAGCATTCCCAATTAGGGCGTATATATTTGTCTTACAGATAAGTTTTCGATATGCTAGTATTCATATGTATGATCTGCTTAATCTGCTCCTGCTAAAGTGACTATTGCTCCCCATCCGTACGAATTTGGTTGAGATAGTTTGTTCTTGTCAACACTGTCTCTGTCTCTCTCATCTCCCCCTCCTATCTCATCTGCCGCACCTTTACTTTGTATTCTACCCTTTACCCCCCCCCCCCACCACACACACACACATGTCATCTCAGACTTTACTCAACCAAATTCCCTTCTCCCTACGGTTCTCAGGAGATTACTATATAACACCACATCACACCCTATGTTGCAGCCTCTCTCCCGTGAGACATTTAAGTGGATGCCTCCCATACTCATGGGTGGTCATTGCAGCACACGCTGGGCAGCTGGAACCTGTCAACATAGTATCAAATATATGCATACCATCACCATATGGCCATTATCTTCATTGTTAAACTGGGCGAGGAAGCTCTGGTATATTACAGAATGTCCATAGCCGATGTCTTTGATTCATTGCTGCTGTTTTTTTGCGTGGGCCTTTTTTGTGACAGCTATTGCAATCTAATTTCTAGATCCAATTTGCTCCTCAACAAGGTACTGTCTGCTCATGACATGCCTATGGTTAAATGAGAAAGTAGTTGTTGTACTAAAAACAACAACAAAAGAAACGTAAAATAAATTGAAAAAGATAACAACATGGAAGGCTACTCTTTGATATTGGCATGACAAAAATGAAAAAGAGAAATTCCCCTCATGGTTATTAGCAAATGTATCCATCGTTTCTATTAGTCTACATCGTTTTCTTTTGGTCAAAGACTATCCATTAGGTTATCAACAAAACCTCAAATATGGTATAATCTGCTCTTTAATACTGAGATCCTGCTTATTTCGATGGCAATCACAAGGGCAGGGACGCAGGTGAGGAGCATTCTTTCAACCTAATATTCAGCGCTGCTCCAATCTCAGTATAATTAACTTCATCTGCATCTACCTAATTCAGAAGTTGCCCATTACATATGTAGAGCGTATCTCTAGGGACCTTCCTACATGGTCGTTACCGCTGAGGCTGATGCAGCAAAATGATGGTATTAACTGGGTTCAATGCGGACTTAGTGTTTGATCTATGTCAGAGAATATACGTTATTTCATATCCCCTTTTATGCGGTTTTGTGATATGCCTCTATATTCTGGTGCTATAGAGGCCTATCAATGTAACAGCTTTGGTGATATCTATTTATTTATTTGCTTAACCTGCACACCCAGCAGAGATGTCAGGCAGCATTTGGGATTTCGTTTGTAGGATCTTATTACCAACCAGTATATGAAAGCATTAATTCTTTCAACGCAATTAGGCCTATTCCCCTCTATCTTGAAGCCTATAGGTTTCTGATATTAGCAATCATCCAGCGCATGCCTTATCAGCACTGTTCAATTATCTCCTAACATCCTTATTTCTTTTCAATTCTGGGACCTACGTATCGGATGCACTGCTGTTTGGCTAAATATAGTTGATGCCATTAAATACAGCATCTAAAAATAGCGGACATAGCTCGATGTATACAAAGCATTCCATCCACCTTTAAATTCATTTGATTATATGATCAGGCGCTCATATAGAGCTAAAGCTACCATCTTCCTCACGTTTGGCTGACGGACACCCCTTAATAGAAATATAACTACAACGACAGGATGGATGAGTGTCGAGGTGTTGCTGAAGTTATACCTTGATGATCATATAGAATGGCCATGTCATATTCAATGATATCATATCGAGATGACAATGTCATGAAAATTGATGAATAAATGCTAACACCACGATATATGCCTGCTGCTATGATAGATGATTATTGTAAATTTTATATGCATCAAAGACAGGAATTCACTTGCATCTGGGTGGACTTGGGATCTGCTCTGGTGTAATGAACCTACCACAGTTCAGGGAAAGACAGGGAAAATTAAGTAGTCAGGGAATCTCGTGATAATTTATCGTAAGTTGGCCTCAGGTACCCATTGGCTTTTGAATTTTGAGAATTTATCAGTTAGAAGAAAAGCTATGAATTCAAAACAATCAACACTCAGGGGTGGCTTATAAGATGGTGTGGCTTATGCATGGGGTTTTAGAGACTAACATAAAAAGAAATCACATTTCATTACACTACTTACATCTATATACTGCCATCAGCAAGGACTCATTTCCATATACTACTTACACCCGTGTTGCCACAAGTGAAGTCCCATTTCATTACTCTACTTACACCCATACTGCCTTCAACAAGGACTTCCCATAATATACTAGACACCCGTGTTGCCATAAGTAAAGTGCCATACTACTTACACCTCATCATACTACTTACACACATACTGCCTTCAACAAGGACTCATTCCCATAATTCTACTAGACACCCGTGTTGCCATAAGTAAAGTGCCATACTACTTACACCTCATCATACTACTTACACACCTACTGCCTTCAGCAATGACTCATTTCCATACTACTTACACGTCATCATACTACTTACCCCCATGTCACCATAAGCAATGACTCATTTCCATATACTACTTACCCCCATGTCACCATAAGCCATGTCTCTTTTCATTACACTACTTACACCCATACTGCCTTCAGCAATGACTCATTTCCATATACTACTTACCCCCATGTCACCATAAGCCATGTCTCATTTCATTACACTACTTACACCCATACTGCCTTCAGCAATGACTCATTTCCATATACTACCGGGTACTTACCCCCATGTCGCCATAAGCCATTTCCCATTTCATTACCCTACTTACAACCATACTGTATTCAGCAGACTCATTTCCATACACTACTTACATCAATATTGCCGTCAGTCTGGCCTTATGTCCGGACTAACTTCCTCTAGATCAAGATCAATTTCAGTAGATGGAGAGGTCTATGTCCTGAATTCCTGATAGGCTATCAAAAATCAATGGACAGAGAGGGATTGTCTTCAAGTCGGATCAGACAAAAAAGAAGGGTCTACCGCTAGGCTAAAATCAGCAACATGAAGCTATTCCTGGAACAACAGGGAAGCTACGTCACCCGGATATTAAAGTGGGGTGAGCTGGGGCATTTGCGTAGGTGTTCGGTCCATAAATGTTCCCCCTTTTCGCTCTCCGAGCGCAGAGTTCCCACCATTGATGGCTTCAGCGTCAGTAGGTCTATCTATAGGGATCTGACGGAGAGTGAGAAGTTGACGTTTATCAGGTGGATCACGGAGCACTGTGATGCGGCCTGTCGTGTGATGAAAACCTAGGACTGTTCTTAAAGTGACCGGTCCTGAGAGGTCGCCAGTCCTCTGTATTATATTTCTTGTCGCCGATTGGGGTTAATTGGAAGGTGACACACTGGAGGACCAAGGCTGACCTCCCAATCGACGGGTCTCCTGAATGTTTTCTTGACAAAGTTGTCTGCTGCATCTCTGCAACTGGACATCGGGTTCCCATGGCCAAATTTACCTCAGCCCTTAATGCAATGTATGTTTAATGTCTGAGGTTATGTGAAGCCCCAGTTTTACTTAGAATTTTCTCACTTCGTTCACATAGACAGATTTCCGAGGTAAAACCAGTCTGAGTTTAGTAATCGGAGTATGATATGGATCAAAACAGACCATTCACATAATAATAAGCTGAATAATCATTCTCATGACTGTTATTTGGTACAGATACTCTCTGACTGTGTATTGCTCCAGTGTAAAACTGCATCCACAATAACAGCCAGGAAGACGAGTGAGTCGATAGGTCATGGGGAAGGTGGCTAGAGTGCTGACAGTGGGGTGCCTGTCTACATTTGTCTGAACTATTAAGGAGCGCCAATGTGGCTAGAAGGCATGAAATACAAAGAGGAGCGCCTCAACACCTACCTGTAGATTGCACTACTGCTGACAGGTGATGGGAAATGTGTGTTCACAGACTAGATCCTACAGACTGGATTGACATGCAACGATGAAAAAGCACCTCCACGGCGCGCCCATAGTCAGACAACAGATTTTCCTCTATCCTGTTTCGATGGGGAGTTGGGAAATAATGAGGTGATTTATATGATAGGAGCTTGGGGTAGACAATTTGAATGTAGCCTCTCAGGCCATGGTAAGAAATAATGCTTCCTTTCCAAAAGTACCGTGAATGCTAATTTTGATAAATCAGGTCTGGATCATTCACGTTTAATATCAGACTGATTAAGCAGCTTGGTCAAATGTTGGTCCTGTTTGGCTCTCCTTGCCCCAGGCCTATATATATTATAGGGTAGTATCGACAGGTGAATTTACCTCTGTCTCTATGGGGAAAGGTGTGCATATAAGTAGGACGTAGGAACTAATGCGTAGGCCCCGATTATACAGCAGGTAATCATATCAGCCTGTGCTAAGGCGGGAAATGCACCTAACGCCAGAAATGGCGCTATTTACTCTGATTTATATATCGGGTACTGTATATATAAACTATTTTGGTACATCATAGATTCTGGTTTTCATCATTAGAATTGGAACATATCCCGACTCAAAACGACAAAAGGGCTGATGATAAGCAATGGGTTATTATTTGAATGTACAAAGCCTGAAGACAACCTTCAAGCCCTAGTACAATTCTTGACAACGGGGCCATTGATAAAGGCTATTCCCCGAGAGGCTTCTATCTTCATGCCGTCCTGTAGTCCAAGCACAGTTGACAAGTATGGATAAGTATGCAAGGCACACGAAGGCAGTGGGTGGAAGGTACCTCGGGGGATTCAGAGACACTGTTCACATTGATATACTTACCCCAATAAATCATTATCAAGGCTCGGTCTATCTCCCCATTTTTTTTTTAAAATTCACGCAAAGCCCCTGACAACTTTATTCTTAAAGTTTGAAATGGGATCTCTGTGGCAGCCTCTCAAAAGGATATATACTATAGGGTGCACTACAAAGTTATTCAAAGTCTTTGAAGGTAAACAGATGTAGATATTCTCCTCATTGGCTTGGAAGGAATCATTACAAGACTGCCATCTATTTTGATTAACTTGTACTGTTGGGAAGTAAACTTCTGTTGCCTTTCATGATTTCACTGGCAAGTCTATATGTTTTACATGATAGATACAAGTGCCGGGTAACTTCCGGTACATCATTAAAAGTGATAGATCACAGTGATAAAAGTTAAGGGAATCCATTCTGGCGTGGACATAGAACTGTGAAATAGAAACATCACTTCATTACAGGGACAGGATGGGAAGCGGACACAGTGAGACAGTTCATTAATTTGGTAGCAATGGGTGGAAGGATGGAAAGTTCCATCACCAGGTCAGACTGTTACAATCACTCCAGTTTCAATTTAATTCCCGTGTGCACTGCTTGTGCATCTTTGCACTCTGAAATACATGATACGTCTGTAGTATATAATTACAGCTGAACTCAGTGGGGTGGGCCAGAAGTGTTACAGCCAGAAGTGTCAGATGTCTACTGGTTTGCAATGTACAACCTATACAATATACAAACTAATCAGTATGTCTAGGGCACAAGGGTAACGGGCACTTATAAGATACTACGTTTTGGGCAGATCCATGTAGTATTAACCTCAGGGGAGCTAGAAGAAACCAACATCGAATTCACCAGAGCCTTTTGGACACTTAATAGTCTATACTCACAACGTTAGTGTCCATGGGTATAAGCAGGCTATACTAGTATGTATGTATACGTGGATTAAAATATATCCATTGTAATGTTCTATGGGCTATAACCTGAATAATCCATGAATCTAACTCCTGGAGATGCACACACAACACTGAACCAAAATAGCTGCTGGACTCAAACTAATTATTTATTCACAAGAGGTCACATGACCTGTATACTGGTCTGTGATTGGCCGATGGCTCAACACCACATACATGTGTGCTTATTGTAATAACGTAGTAAGTTGAAATACTGTGCACACTGTAAGAAATAACCACTGTACATTTACAGCAAATGGTTGTGGGTAAATCTTCCCATTATGGATGTGACCACTAAATGCACGCATCGATACTCAATGCACATATATGATTGAATGTCTGGAAAACAGCGTTTCTCTGCTAACCTTTAATTGCAATTAGTGGAGGTAAAATCAACCAAACCAAGCAGTGCAATTTATTATACTTTTACATCAAATCTTTCCTGTATGGGTAGAACGCATACCTCTCTGAAGACGTATTTTGCACTTTGATTACAATATTTGGTTGTAGATATTGGGACCAAATCATTTTCATGACAAACGTCCTCAAGAAGCTGATTAGTGTACATGGTAAATTGAAAGGTATCAAACGAGATTACCGTTTAAATGTTTCCATCACTCTCTTCGTTGGCAATCAGCAGAGCCGGTTGGAGAACCAATATCACTCTGTTCCTAGTCCTGCCTGGATTGCCTGCAGGACAGCGACTGCCTGTGCCTTTGGTCATCGGATCAGGCTGTGATGTAGCATGGCGTACGCCGGCTTCCACATGTCCCCTGCTGCTCTGTTTGCCCTCCGGTACTGGAGTAGTCCCACCTTCACCACTCACCCCGTGAATGTCATCTTCCCATTTGACCACCTGTCGTTATCCCCCAGTACCCAAACGTCATTAGCCATTTGATAGGCCGCCAAACCATGGATGTACCGTACTGAAATTGTTATAATTATTGTGGCATTGTGTTATGTCTTTATCTTCAGTTGCAATGCTTTCACACAGAGATATATAAATGCATCTAGAAATATCTGGAATTGACACACTTTTTTTTTAATTTAATCCTCTCCTCAATCTAGCTATCTATAAACATAATATACCTGGGCACTTCCCACATTTGTCGTCTCTACCACCAGTCGCTCTCCATCACCACCAAACGTCCCTAGAATGGTAGCGTCTCTGATGGTGGGCAGGGACCACCTCTCCTGCCGCCCCCCCCCCCCTTTCATGTCACACTCACCCACCCACACGCCCTCCCACCAAACTACCGCCCACCACCTGGCAGCGATAGAAGCACCAGCAGTAGTGGTGGTTGTAGTGAGAGGTTTAGTGGTGGAAGCGTCACTGGCGCCTGCCCTCCCTCACTCGGACAGCTAGGAGCCTTGCAGTGCACCACTGCTCCAGGCTCACGCCGCCGCCTGTAGGGCTCCGATAGATTCTGTCCTCACAGGAACCCAATTCAACAGAGAGAACTGAGGTTGGTGACGGTGTTTTGGGACCATGTCCTTACATAGACTACACTCCCAATGACGCCTGCATAGAGAGAAGGCCATGTAGTGTTCTGGCAGTGACAGAGGGTGACAGAGTCGGACTCTTCTAGTCTCTACATCACCACCACTACTACATCACACCCACAAACACTACTCCTCCATTAGGTCTGGCACGCTGCCCACGCCTCGTCCAGTATCCTGACTTGGCCTCCTCCTGTACCAGAAGCTGCTATACAGCAGAGCCTGCCACGACCACTCCTAGTTCCAGGATTACATAAAACACACACGACTAGAGTAACTCCCTCGCATCAGGTAAGGCCATTACCATATTCTCCATTCATTTTCAGTCTACACCACGTTGCTCCCAGTCCATTCTGCCTTACTCATATACCAGTTACCTTACGTTGTCATGGGGAGCAATTCCAGAACTAAAGGTCTAAAGGGCCACTGCGACAGATGGACCATCCGACTCCCTTCATCCGTATTTTCCTCTATAGAAATCGATGATAAATGATACAGATGAAACCAACGGATGGTCCATCGGCAGTGGACGCACCCTTAAAGACAGTATAAGGGCAATGAGCCGATTTACTTGATTTAAAAGGTACTGATCAACGCTTTGCTATACCAGAGCTGTGTGTAGTTGTAAACATATGTCCAGAGTTGGTGATCATGCCTTTCATACATACATTTAATTCGCTAGAAGGTAATATATCTGTGGTGTAGATGGACATGGTGAACACACATGAATTCAGGTCAATGGCTATGATATCGATACGTAGTATGAACTATAGTTATGAATCAGCAAACCATATATGGAGAGGGATTTGCTTTTAGGGAGTGCTCATTAATTAACAATGGTGGATTTTGCACGGATGTGAGGAAGACTTTTTGGCCTTACTCCTGAGAGAGCTTGAAACCCGGCAGAAAATCATTCGGTCAACCCCACTGTTTTGTAGTAATTCGTATACGCTTTTACGCTGAATTCATCAGTTTGTTTATACCTGGTCCTAATATTTGTCACTGCTATCAAATAGCTAATATCATACTTTAAAGCAATACAGGACAGGGTACTCTAATATAAGCATAGGGTAGATTAACCTAAAGACGACCACATACCTAGAGTCGACCACCTGTCAGCTTGTTTTTCCCACTTTCACATGTAGTGTATTGGTCTTAAACTGTAATATTATTGAAATAGAGGTTTTATAATACCCCATAGAATGATGTCCTAGAATATATGAAGTAATTGTCATTGTATGGTAATACACTGAAGTTCCCATGTTTGAATGGTTTTTATCATGACCAGCTAGTCATTTCATCAGAATTCTCCAACTTTGGTTCGATAATTTGAAGATGACAAGTGCTCACATATACAACATTTTGACTCTAGGAATAGATAAATATCTTTGCTAAATGATAGCATAAGGAAAACTGCTAAATACCTTCTGTATATGACTTATTTCCTAGAACATACCAATTTCACCTTGAGATGACCACAATTTCGCTTTATTTTTCAAGTTATTTATGCATTTCATTGAATAGATGAGCTAGGTTATTATAGTGCATATTTCAAATTGATTAAAGCACAGTTAAAACAAAGCTTTTTTAATGCAGGGTTAGCATTATCACCTCTGTTTTGATCAGATTTACAATATCCATGGGCATGCCATTGTTCCAATTTTCATTTTATTTAAGCCACTCTAAGTCATATATTTCTCTTATGGTGCAGTATCTTTAATGATGCTATTTTATTTCATATATTTAAAGAACTTGTTTAATCCTTAATTTGATGTTTTAATCAAAAGGGCTTTATCAAAAGGGTGGATATTAATGGTCAACTCTAGGTGCAAAGTGGTCATCTCAAGGTGAAATTGAACTAAATGGAATGTTTGTAGTAAGGGTGATAAACTAAAAATAACATATATAAATGGATTTTCGAAATATAACAGGTACAAAAGCCCAAACAATTATCTTTCATTCAGTGTATTTTGGAAGTCTGAAGACCCAAAACTTCCAGAGATATTAGCAACTACAAATACCTGATTGAAAACCTGCACAGGAACGGTCATCTTTAGGTTAATATACCCTATAGGTAGTATTGGCAATGGATGATTCACAATGAAAATCCAGAACTAGCTAGTGGAAAAAATTTTGTTGTTGCATAGAGCTATTGATTGACACATGAGGCATGAAATGCGAATAAGCATCTGCATGTGCAAAGTCACCCTCACAGGTGTTCAGCCAGTTTTCCCTATGATGAACAATAAAGGTCTAAGTATAAGGACGTGGACAATGGAACGACCAGCATGGCTCTTTTTTTTTCTTTTATTTTTTTTTAATATGAGCATATGATGCTCGTTTAAAAGGCACAATAGACATGCCATTGGACATGTCCATAAGGAAAAGCTGATTTCAACAATTATGCCACATTATTGGTTACTATAGTGTTTGACACCTCTTATATATGGGTTTGGTGGTCAGAAATGATAGAATTTCATGGATATTAGCCTAAGATTGTCTAATTTTCACAAAATAAAAAGACATTGCATGAAACTAACTCCCTTCTTACTAGTACACTCAAAACCTACAGGCTCCTAAACTTATCAATTCTGACGACCTAAAATCCTCAGGTTGACAATAACTAAAACAACAACCTTAGTTCGTCATGGGGTAGTCATAGGACTTTAGGTCGTCAGTGATGAGTGACGACCTAAAGTCGTCACAATAGGCTGCCCTCAAAAGCCATAATATTTGTCCTGTGTAGGAGCTACATACATCCTAGGATTGTCTTTTAAAATTTCCACATATCATTGAATTCTTTTTTTTTTTCATATATCCTATCCCCTCATCCATTAATCAGTGTTATTGGATCATCCCCAACACACTATCTTAGTTTCAGTTTACAGTATGTAGTACTGTTTTAGTACACACATCTACATGTACATTATGTTAGGGAAACTCAATGCATTAAGAGTTATAATGGAGAACCATCCATAAAAGAGATGTGGACCAGGATGGTCTATCTTCCTTTCTACATTTCTACTCAATTATTCACATCTTTTTACAGGTATATTATGTATCAAATGGTGGTTATATTCTCATTTTCATAGTAGTTTATGCAACAAATACAATGTATAGATAAGAACCTATACTGCCTAGGGCATGGCCTATGTATTAGAGAATTGCATAGTGGGGACCTCTTATGGCACACACAGACTAGTGGTAAACCCAAGGTGGTCAGTATGACGACTTAGGGTAGTCATAAAGGTCTGACGACCCTAAACTCGTCATATGACAAGTATCAAATAGCGACGGGTTTTCAATGTCCTAACGGGCAATTTATGATGAAATGGATAGATTTTTAAAACCGTTTATTGCCAATTTGTAACCGGGCAGTAATTTTGCATAGTGAGGTTTTGCTGGTTTTGGCCTGAGCTTATCTTCCCTACTAGTGCTGCTGATTAGGAGGGTCTTGCTAAAAGAAGACGAGGAAGAACCTCTGTAATTTTTTTTTAAGATAGTACTGAGGAAAACGTTTATGGCCTTACTAGTTTTCATTGTATTGACAAAAAAATTACAGCAGAATGCATTGAAAACTCTTCTTCAAAAGTGAAAAAACATGCACGTTTTATCTAAATGATAATCCAAACAATCCTTTAGCAATACAAAAACGTGCACGTTTTCCTTCTGGGTTCACGTTTCCTTTTTGGCAAGACCCTCCTGAGTACGTTCCTACTGATCAGTTTGTATAGGCCTAAAGTATGGGTATGGACCAATAAATTTGACATGGTGACATGGCCATTTCTTAAAATTGACATGTGACATGGGCCTTAGTGACATGAGGCAAAACAATTAGTGACATGACATAGGTGCTTTCTTAAATTTGACATGGGACATGATAGGCTTTTAGAGGTGACATGGAACAGGGGGATTTAAGTGACAAGTGCCATGACCATTTTTAAAATCAACATGTGACATGGGGGACCCCTCATCCACACCCCCTAAAGTTGGCGGGAAAATTTTCGTCTCAATCTTTAGGTAGATGTAGTGAACAGATCCACTTTGAAATGCGGTCATGTTGCCAGCATGTATTGTGTCGCTAATATTAGCACTTCTGCTTTTCTTGAACTCAATAAAACAACGGATATAACATTTCCAGTAAACCTACTTATAGGATGTATACCAGAATGCAATCTGTAGGCATATACTATAGCAAACGAGCAAACATTCCGTTTGTAATATATAGCAGAGGCTTCTATTCCTGAGGGTTCTACTGGTACGCATCTACGTATCTAGTCAACGACATCAAGCTCATTTATTAGCTATATATAGCATAGCATGATCATTGAGTTTCATCCACTTTCTAAATGATGGCGTTTCAAATTCAAGTCAAATGGCGTCTATCGTCATCTAGGAAGATTCTCATTATTCAATTTTGGGTGGGTAAAGTAAATGTAACATCCCATATTTGGCAGTGAAGATTGCACAATACCCATAGTGGAGCAACATGGATAGAAAGTACGGGTTGTACGACAAAACGATCAATCACAACATGGCCTTCTATTGCAATAAATCTAGCCCCAGCTACGAGATAATATAGGTCCAGGGTAAGTTCACTTTGGGTAGGACACAGGTCTTGAGTTGGACACATAAAGCTATACCAATGTGTTCATAGTGTATTCACTAACTATTCATTTCTAGAAAAGGTATCATCTAAATCGTACAGTATTCGAAAATAGAGACCATAGTATAAAAGTTAATATTTCTAGGGTATGCCCAACTTCTCGACTCAAGGTGAAACTACCCCACCCATACTAAACGTGTGCACAGACTAGTCATTATTCACATCTAGTAGATATTCTCCCCTTCACGCCATGTTCACTGTCTGGGAACCTATTACGGTAATTCAAATTAACGTAGCGAAATGCACTGGACCATGACCATGACACCAAATTGAAAAAAATATAGTTAGGGTATTTTGAAATGGTTTTTGGAGAAACCATCAGATACACATATGCATTAGGGGTAAAGCTAACTATTGGCAGAAAAAGCTAGGTTAAAAATGCTATAAATTCTGTGACATCGGGTTTGGAAGATTCTTTCTTGTATTACGGCAATTCATTTTGCACTTAACATAATAATTATGGTAATTCAAATGCTGGTGTTACGGTAATTCAAATGTATATCATCTCAGTTTTCCTTAATTCTACAGCTTTATTATGGTAATTCCTCCTCTCAGTAAGGTATGTATCACAGTAATTCAACATAATCATCTGCATGGATATACACTAACATTTTGGGCATTCAGTTAGCCAGGTAAGCAGTCTAGTATAAAGCAGTCTGGTTTTGAATATATTTTACTAGTCCAATGTACAATTTCAAAATACTATAGAAAAAGACATAGGCCCAGAGATAAAACTATCAATCATTGGTGCAGGTGCTCTCTATAATGCAAATCAAGGCTAGGAGAGCAGCTAGACAAGGAGGGGGCAGGTGAAGTGCTGATATTGTATAATCTCATCATGCCCATTGAATGTGATTATGCATGAATGCTACCCCTGCAGGCCTGATACAATTCTCAATGTTCAGCATAATGCATGGATGAAATGCTGGTGAGCAGACTTCCAGGCATATTACAGGTATACCTTGATGACCAAGGCACACTATTCTCTCCTCAATCAGCAGTGCTTAAAAGGATAAACAGGCCCAGGTTTCCAATGTTTGTATGGGCATTTATGGAATATAAATTTTCCATAGAATTGGCAGGCCCATAACTAGGGGGGTTAATCGCTTCTCATTGGTCACCAAGATGTACATGAAAGCTGCCCTGTACATGAATGCAACCCTCCAGTAAGAGCTAAATCCATGCATGGTCTATCTACCTTTAAGGCACTAGGAAGTCAGTTTGTTATAGAGGTTTGTTTGTGCTTTTGTGCAATACTGTCAGTATAAAGGTCACTCACCAATTGCCTTGTGTCACCTGGCTATTCTTCAGGCAGTGTGGATAAGGGCCCTAGTGAGGCTGGTAGGGCTATAACTGTAAGTTAGGGGCCACTTCACTAGCAATCAACTTGAGAAGACTCACTAGTTACAGGTCAATGGGACACGGTAGTGAAAGATTGTTTTAGTAGTCAATGAGAAACAAGGCCAAGACATATTTATAAATGTCATGGCAGATACAACCCTTACTCTAGTAGTAGAAGCGCCATATTCAATGGGGGATGGAGTCTAGTGGGCCCGTATTAATACGGGGGACCCCTATTCAATGGCTTATGATCATGTGATCTGCTGCAGAAAACAGACCTAAATATATGATTTTCCTAACACTCCCCTGAATCTGTATAGTGATTAAATGGTATAGGGGAGGCTTCATGAAGACCATAAATCTGTTGATTAGAACAAAAGTTATGACATTTTAAACTTTTACTCTCACATCTTCAAAGTCTGGGTATGCCTTATATGCGAGGTGCGCCTTATACGCTGGGTATTATGATACATCTCAGCAAAGTCAGATGTATAGCTTTTTATATACATACAACACGACCCAGCAACTTATATTTATCACTCTTTATTGCCTGGCACCATGAGCCACAACTTTCTGAGTCTTCTGAGAATATCTATTTACTTCTGCTTAAGCTATACATGGAGCCCCTTATACACCAGTTCACTTATTCAGGACAGAAAGTTCCAAAGTTGGTTACTGAGTGGATGTTTAAAAGTCAAGCCTGTTGTGTAGAGGGCAAGATTTGCAAAATCCTATACTCATTTGTTGCAAAAAGGTAGCATTAGGCCCACCATGGTGTTGCCTTTTGGCAACATTAGAACTTTCTCCTCTAGTTTAGCCTATTGGCAACATACATCTGGAATAGGTCAACCGGCTCTGATACTAGCACTATAGTCCATTTCGGAGCACCAACCAGCTGCTCCCACTCTGGCTCAGAACTCAGAGACACAGGGTTTTGCAGGTGCCATCTAGGATGGTTATGGCTCTGCCCCAGGATCCTTGGTCTTACTGCCACAATATATATTATATTCAAAACCATCCTGGCATGGAGGCAGAGAAGCTGCTGATCTTTAAGTTATGTTGAGGGATGATTTCCTACATACTGTTAGTGGAGAGGCTCCGCTGATGATGGTATGGTGCTCTGATCGGCTAGTTAATTCTGCACATCAGGGAGTGCCTCAGATGATCTCAACTTGCATGCTCATCCTGAGTTTCATAGGATTTTATGACATATACAAGATAGTTATTTCCCCAGTAGTAATTTGACCACTGTTTGAGACAACTAGATCTGCTCAACATTCAGGTATATTAGATTTATAAAGATCGTTTAAAGGCTAGTATGATTGCGGTATTGAATGATTACTATGAAACTGGGTATTCTAAGAGGTATATACTGGCAGTATGGTAGCATTAGCCAATGGAGAATTCACGAATTGAACAAACTTACCTTTGTAAAAGTGCAGTTTGTATTAGAAGTTTATGAGGGCTGTCAAGAAGAACTACGGAGATACATCACACTTCGGGTACCAGCAGTCTTTAAAGTAATGGTAACAGGTAAACCCTGCTATATGTGTATAGAACAACAGGGTGGGTGCTGAATGCCGGGTGGGACCGTTGTTCTTCTCGACAGCCCTATTAACTATCATAAACTTCTAATATGAACTGCACTTTTACCAAGGTAAGTTTGTTTGTGAAGTTTATAGCAGGTTACTGGCCGTCGAGACACTGAGTAATAGGTATCACTTTGGTCTAAAGAAGCTAAATAACATTCCTCTTGTACCATGTCTAAAGCTATCTGTAGGCTTTCCATTTTGAAATGGTTGTATTTGATGCAGTCATTTAGCTCAGACAAGTCCAATATAAGCCTATGTTTTCCATTTGGCTTTGGCCTCAGAAAAACATTTGACACAAACTGCCCTCGTTCTGGTTCACACTTTTCAATTATGCCATTATTGAAATGTTCCCTTACTACGTCAGTGAGGTTTCTAGCGTTTTCTGTGGACATAACATACTCCCTGGGTATTGCCATTTGAGATGGTTCTTCACACAAATCTACTTCTACCTGTTGAATAGAGTCTATTACAAAAGGGTCGTGTGTAATGTTTAACCAATGTTTTACATGATATTGGGTACCCCCAGGATGGAAAACACCAAAATCTTTGCTTTGTGTAGTATCACTGGCGACTGTAGTGAGCATAGGTTGTACCTTACTGGTAGTGGGGGTTGTACCCACCTTATTAAGTGAGACCCCCTGTCCTGAAAATCCTTCTTGGGCTTATTATATCTGTTGGAGGATGAGGAGTGCCCATACTTCCTTTTATCTATCTTGTTGTGATAAGAAGACTTTTGAGGCCAGTGCTTGCTCTTGTTCTGGTTGTAACCTCCAGAATGTTTGAAGAAGTTCCTGTCCGGCTTCTCCTAGGTGCCAATCAGGGGTGACTGGTTTGTCATCAGTGAGCAGGCTTGTCACCCTGCTACTTGTCAGTGTCAGTTTGAGCGCCTCCCGGCACGTGTGGGTAATGTCTGACAGGGCCCGGGTGAGCAGGATGTTAGCATCCATGAGGTCACAAAAGGCCTTTGACATGAGGCATACTTTGTCTTTCACAGCCGGTTCTACCTTGGACTTGGCCCATTCCTTCATTTCATACATGAAGTTTGATTGTCTGGCCACCGCCCTTATGGCCACCGTCATTGTCTGCTGGGCCTCCATCAGCTTCTTATCCACCAGTTTTCCAGCTGTGGTAGTAGCTTTAGCCAGGATCAGATTTAATGCCGGGGCCTTCAGCGTTGGGACATTCTTGGGCCGTGGAAAGAAATCCTGTTTGTCCGCTTGAACACTCCAACAATGTTTTCTGAGAGTTCAGGACCAGTTCTCTCACCTGTCCGGAGCACATCGTTCATGGCCTCCATCTCGGCTTCAGCCTCGTCTTCTGAGACTTCTCCTTCTGACTTGCTGTCATATACAGCATCTGCCCCACCCCCTCATTTTCATCCTCATCTATGATAGATATGGTATGAGCGGGTTGGCGTGGGTTTGCCATCTTGGGCCATTTAGGTAGTGGGCCATTGTCCTCCTTTTGGCCCTTGCCTGCTTCCCGGCGTCTATCTCGGCGGCTCTCTCAGCTACCACCCTGTGTCAATTTGCTTTTTGCTGAGCCCTAGATCATCCTCCTCTGGTTGGACATCACCAGGGTCTTCAGTCGATGTGGACGGCTTGGCCGGCATGGGCTCGGCTTGCCGTCTGGTTGACCTAGAGACACTTTGGATGACGCCATCTTGGACTGTCCGAGTACTCAGCGAGCCGGTCAGTTACTCCAAGTGAGACAGTTTCCTCGTTTATATACGTAAGACTGCTCAAATCCTACTCCTACAGGTTCTAGGTCATGAGTCTCAGAATTGTACACAATTGTGCAAAGTTTGGTGAAGTTTGAAGAGTGTATTTCTACAAAATCAATGGAGTGAAGTGACTGCTGCTGAAGCGAAAGGTACCGCATGGACAACTGCTGGTACCCAGTGTGTGACATATCTCTGGTGTGTCTCAACGGCCAGTAACCAGCTATAAACTCATGATTTCTGGTCTTTCTATATTGATGAGGGAAGTTTGTGGAGTGAAGGCCAAGTGAGGGTGAGGGGTGGGTTGACCTATTTATTGATCAATGGGGTGTTAGGGGATATAAAAGCTTTTAAACCCACTTGAGGGGGGCATAAAAAAATGACTCTATTTAGCCAAAAAAAAAGCTATCCACTGCTACAGATCAAGAAGGGCGCGAACACTTTTCAAGCAGGAGGCAGGGGAGGCACATAAGATTTTGACTGTCATTGAGGGTGGCTATAAAGATTTTTTGTGCGACTGCATGAACACCCACCACCCCATTGTTGATAAACAATAACCACTCCCTCATCAATGCTAGGATGACTGTAATAGCAGAAATAACACTTTCACTGAATTGCCATTACACAATTATCATAGAATTACCATAATAATTTAGTTCTTCAAGGCATGAATTACCGTAATGCCCTCTCTTGAATTACCATAATACAAGAGAGAATTTTCTGAAGCCGATGTTACAGAAGTTATAGCATTTTTCACCTAGCTTTTTTCTGCTAATAGTTAGCTTTACCCCTAATGCATCTGTGTATCTGATGGTTTCTCCAAAAACCATTTCAAAATGGTCCAGTGCATTTCACTATGGTAATTCGAATTACCTTAACAGGTTCCCAGACATTGGTGTTACAGAGAAGGCAAGTAGAAGGGGTTCCAAAGAGAAATGTTATGTTACAAATTTGTCAATAATTACCACAAGTACCCTAATTTTCTCTCAATAGGAAGTAGGCCAGGTCAGCGTTTATGAGATTTACCAACAAGAGGTATACATTGGTTCTTAATTATATACCTTTAGGACCAAACTCAGTAAAACAAATGAAAGGTTGCATGGTGACCTGTATTTATGCACAATGTACTATGTAGACCTACAATATAATAATGTAAAATCCCGGTCATGTAGACATGCAGGTGATTTCACTAGCAGCTTTCCTTCGTAGATGGAGCAAATGTTAGTTGCACGGACCGATCCCACGATAATAGACAACATGAGGACCAGTGCACGGTACACTGGACATTTGAGGGCTGCACCTCCAGGCACCTAGTAAAGCAAACCTCCAGTTGCTGCCTGCGACACCTCCTGCTGCAGGCCACGGGGCTCTTCTGCTGTTGGTATTTGCTGAACACTCCTGGTAGTGGCTGTGGAAGAAGGGTATCTGCCTCAGGCACAGCCAGTCAGGTTCAATACGGTTTATGGTCTGCATTCTTCTACCTACCTCCTAATTTACACAATGAAGTACAGTGTTTGCCTTGTGCAAAGTCTGTTAGCTTGATTCTTCCTTTCTCTCTTTTCTTTTCATGCAGGAAGAAATTTATATACCGAAACCTTCTCTTATATATAGGCAAAAAAAAAACGACTATGACAATAAGTTGATCACATATATATTGAAGAGTCGTTATCGTGGATTGATATCATAAACCCACGTGTCTTAATGCAAGAATCATATTGAAGGGAAGATTATCCAGAAGGTTGCTTATAACATGTTAAATTATAGTAGATTCCTCCAGAGGAAAGATTCCGTGATCATTACTTATGAACAGATCAATGTGTTGCACATTGGAATGTTCTTATCCCCTGCACGCAAATAAAATCCTGATTGTACCAGCATAGGACAAAAGGCTATTTCATTCCCCTTTTCCAAGGAAAACTACTGTGAGAAGGCTAGTCCCATCTTAGCCCTACATCTCCTTTTATGTATCATGTAGGTTGACGTACTCCCTCATCAGGTCAGTGCCATCTAGGCCATGGGTGGTCACCTACGGGGGTGAGTAAAGAGGCCACAGGTGTGACATCCAATGCCACTCCTCAGGGCCACACTGACATGTGGTTCTTTATGATTTGTTGGCGTTTTATTAGTCAACAGCAGCACCACTAGGCAGTTTCTTTGGACCCGCCGCCTTATATGCTATGATTAGAGATGTGGAAAGATTAAAGTAGGACTCTGTTATACAGGCGGTGCTAAGTTACAATATGGATAACATGCGTTCGGTGATGAGCTGACGCAATGATAATTTCATCTTTAATGACATACTATCGAACCTATCCATTGGGACATCAAATAGAATACTGTAGTTGGTACTTTAAGCCTAAATAAATTTGATTTATCTCTGAACCCAATTAGTCTAGAGCCGAGATGTCTACTAATTCTTTTCTTATAATGTCAGGCATATTCGTTGGCTTATGTCATATCGAATACGGCCACTGTTGATATCGCACGTGCAATACCAGGGAACCTTTTAGATTAAGGCCATGAAGGGTTCTCCTGTATCAGTGTATGAGACAAACTCCTCAATCCGATGATGGTCTTGCAGCCACGGGTGGAAAACTAGCCTCCACAACATTCTCAGTGTAGTCCCCTGTAGTAGTATAGACAGGGTGTGACAGTTAGCAAAGTCCCCGGTCTCCCCTGTGTTTACACAACCCACCCTGTGGAGACTAGTCTTCTGTCCATGCTTGCAGCAGAGGTGGGACCAATTTACCTGTTAGGTCTTCATCACATTCGCATTGCAATATGAATCATGATAGAAAGACAAGATACCCTAGCAATTTCCGTCTCCTTAAGTCTACTCAGTGATTCAAATGCAAAGGTAGATTTAAAACAACTTATATGAGTAGTCAAGATTTACACTTGAATCGTATTAAGCCCTATCCATCCCCTCCGCCCTTTCCGATCCCACTCCAATGGACTTTTATAGTAAATAATTGACTCGTCTAGTCTTACACGGTATTGGGCATAAATAATCCATCTAACGACAGAAAGAAATATTTAATGATACATAAAATGCATATCATTGCAGTGATGTGTTAACTCGATATTATGAAATCAGCTTCTTTGCCCCTTGAAAACAATAGGGTCTATGACCTGGACTTCTGAGTCTGAGGGCTGCACATCCAAGCACCCAGTAGAGTTAATTACCCCCAGTCTGCAATGCCCCCCCCTTCTACTGGAAGCAATAGGGCGCTTCTCCGGTGGTGTTTGCTGAATACTTTCCTCCTGGTAGTGGCTAGTAAAGGGATCTGTCTCAGCCATAGTCAGTCAGGTAAACTAGGATGTTACCCACATACGAATACTGTGGAGCACGGCAAATATTGTTCAGCCAAATCCGTCTTTTCCTCTTTCTAAAGAACCTCAAATGAGGAATATAGAAACCCGCCATTATTTGAAACCACTTCTGCTACTTTCGGCGTTATGTCAGGTTACGGTCAACCATGGACAAAAGGGCAATGTACCGTAATCTCCCGCGTATAAGGCGCGTCTTATACGCCAAACAAAATGCTGCTGGGTCTTATACGCGGGAGGGTAATTGCCTTGAGTTTGGGGTGTGCCTTATATGCGGGTTTTTCCAGAAATCGATCCAGAAGAGGTACGTGCGCCTTCTATGTGAAAAGGCCTTCTCTGAGTTGGGGGGGGGCGCCTTCTACGCGAGCTGCGCCTTCTACGCGGGAGATTACGGTAAATGATACCTGAATTTTACTATACTCATCTTCATTTTCTTAAAGCTTGTGGAGAAAAAAAATCATCTTAATATTTGATCTGTTTAGGCCTGCTGGTGCGGAAAGTGAACCACTGGATCATAGATACGTATGTTGTATTGTTAGTCAACTATTCCTGGACCACAATGTCAAGAGATCCATTCAGTCACACCTGTAGCCCCTGTTTGATATATCCCCTTTCCATGCGTTATGTGTTGAGTTATAGATGACACATTTATAATATCATTGCCCAGGGAGTGGGCTAGTGCATAAGGGGGGGGCAGTAGGTAAGGCATATGGATGGGATTGACTGCTCTCTCCCCTAACATCGTAATGATGAAGGTGCTTTATGATTTAACATCGTTGCATTATTCAAAAGAGCAGTTCTTAGCGTAGCCTACATGGAGTTGGTGCCTTGAATTCACTTGTCAAGTTTATGGTAGGAATGAAGAGGACTGTACTGGGTAATCAAATCACCTATTGTTATTGGCATATACCATCAACTAGAATTACCGATATGCTAAATCACGACTGGGTACTTCATTATGTTCATTGAAATAGCATTCTGACTTTCGCCTTGTAAATCTAATTATAGTTGATGGCTTCAAAATTAGTGAAGATGAATCAGGATCGCGGTTGCCAAGAGAAAGCTATTGGCATAAGGAGGTCTCCTCGTCTATTGGCACCCATCTATTGGCACTCATCTAAGAACACAGCTGGTTTAATAATTCACTACACTCTTAACCCGAATTGTAAATATGAGGTACATAGTCGTGTACTGGGTAGGGGCAATCTACTGTAGGGTCATAAGGTTTGTATGGACAGCACTTCTTACTGTTTTCTAAAAATAAAAGCAATGTGCTGTAAATAGCTTGGCCCGGTATTAGGCCTACAGTGTATTGACAGGCAGCTGGCACAAAGGTCTATCCAGCAACATCCGTGCAAAGGAATTCAGATCCCATATTTATAAGAAAGATAACAGTGTACCAGTTATAACTACATGCTAACACGAAGACATGTTGTTTAAACACGTGGTAAATTAGTTGGAATTGTGTGTTAATGTTTTATTATTAAGGTACAACGTCTCTGGAGTATGTCTTCTTTGTCACATGTATAGGCCTACCTATATACACTCTGCAGGTAATTTCATGTAATAATAGGGAGGTTTAGCAGTCCCAAGCTAGCACTTAGACGTAGAGGGGTGGAACGTACGTTCCTGACGTGAAAACCTCCTTTCTTGCGTCCCAAATACCTAGGCCATTCAGGCAGAGAATTCTTACATATCAGGATTGTAATTAAAGGTATATCTAACCACTTATCTTAGGCATGTAATGTATTGATTATGCATTGATACATTATTGATTTCCTATTTTAAATGGGATTTTTGTGAGGGTCATGTAAGGGTCATTGAATGGTGAGCTGGTAGGGATTCATGCTTGACTGGGTTCTGCACAGCCTTTGGTGACGTTCTGCCCAAAATACCTGCGTCTGCATCAATCTGGTCGTCTACGTCGTACCTGCTAAACCTACCTAATAGCAATCGCAATTGTTTCCCTTCCAGTAGATTAAAGGTTAAGTAGACAGTAAACAGCTATAAGGTCTGTCCGTTAAGACATTATCTTCGACTATCAAGAAGTGAATCCCATGAGGCCCTATTGAGGGGCAATGTCTTCTGTATAGTTGGATTATAGATAACGTCTTACTTTGGTTTGAGCCTCCAGGGAGGGATCCATATGTGAACTGAATATGAATTGAATCGTCCTATTTTGGCATAGCATCAGAAATCCATGTACTTCAGTAGGTCTACTTGCAATCTTTCCAATTGGTTAGACCAGTGCTGTTTCAATAACTCTTCTTCCTATTTTAATGCACACAACAAAAGGTTTCACACTACATTACCTTTTGGGGAATCGCTTATCACATGCGTGGAGAGAGGGATGTAAATGTGATAAATCAATACAATAGTTAGTGACTCAACAATGGGTATCCTTTCTCATGTTGTTAAAACGGGACACCTGAAAAGGTCAATTATTCATGTGTTGTGGACGTATATAGCACATAGGGCTAAGATCATGTATGTCAAGCCAAATGTTACACTTCGACAACAGATGTCCTTCATTTGGATATCAGATCCTCTAACTGTGATATCAAGATATCAAATTATGACTTACCAAGAATTCATGATAGTGAAACCTAGTGCAGTTCTCTACCGAGGTCTAGGTTACTCGGTCACCTCCCTTCACTTAGCTGTGTGATGTATCATTAGCCCAATCAAAAGCAGAGATCCCACCTGACATCTTCCATGTAGGCCTACTAGGGGTGGACACATGGCAGACTAAACATTAGTGTAAACGCTTATGATTCATGCTACAACAGTCGTGGAAGCAGAGCCCAGGGTGACTGATTCTTAGGGGGTAGCCACCCAGTAAACACCATACCAAAATGCTACGTAGATTTTTGGTATAACTAGGTTTGGTGTCTACCAATTGGTCTGAATTACAATTTTTTACTTGCTATATGGACGATCAAACATTAAGGTTCACTTACGTTCTAGTGACGTAGTCCTCTAAAATTCGCATTTCTGTCTCATTTAGATGTAGATGGACGTAGTAAAACTATGTAGAAAGAGGTATTTTTTCAAACCATAGTAATATGTGATTGTCTTGTCTTTTATTTCTTAAAAAGTAAGGGTTGGTCTCTGTCTAAACCCCGTTCCAGCTTATCTCACCAGGTGGCCACTTAGTCTATGATTGGATTAGGATGGGCATTCCATATCATACTTGACTGAAATATGTCACATCATTGATGATATATGCAGGGTTTGTTAAACCAAAACATTAGTATTTAAGCATGCAATATATCTCTAGTGATAATGTAAGAAAAATAATCTTAGACTATCCACCTAGACATATCATGAGTGGTCAGACACCTTATGCAAGTATTTCAGCTGTATCATGCAACAGGCTCATTCCCTGTAATGGATGGGCCATCCATAAGAATCCTACATTCTGTGATGAGCCTAGAGTGTTCACAACACAAAGGGATGAAGCATTGTTTCAAGATTGTAAAACATAATTCATTTCAGCATTAATCCAACACCAATTTATGTAGAAAATATCACCAGAAAAAGGCAAAACTTTTATAAAGCAATGATTGAAAAAGAATATGAGAGAATTCTTTAAATTGGTCTATCTACATCGAAAAACATGTTGGGAATGTAGAAATATGTAATATACCATCGTAAATCTATGTCTAAATGAGGTAGAAATACATAATTCTGACATCTACGTATTTAGAACGTAACTAAACCTTAACATTTAAACGTCCACATACCAAGCAAATCTAAGTAGTTGGCACCAAAATTCTACGTAGATATACCGTCTATCTACGAATGTGTGTTTACTGGGCATATGCTTCATAACAAATGGACCTACTACCCTAACAAATGGCGGAGGGTTCCCCCAAAGAGTCTCCTCTGCAGGCACTGGCAGTATGGAAGATTGTTAGTCATAGTAAAAAAGGTTGGCTCAAACCTACGGAGACGGCATTATCTGTGTTTAGCCTTGCAGCTGGCCAATACAGCTATTAAACCACGACCATAAGTATATCTTAGACCTATAGGCGCTTAGAGTGTTACATTTACTACTTTTATTGCACATCAATTTTTTCTTATATTATGCCTCTTACAGATTGGTTCCATTTGGCAAGGTTCCGATAGCTGGGTAATGTCCCTTTTTAGCCTTGAGTCGTTTTCTTTTCTTTATAGCTTATATTACTATTATGTCTATTAAACTCTACAAGGCTATACATAGGGTACCAAGGTGGGGAACAGTATACAATTAATGGGGTTTATCCTTTCTCAGATCTCATGCATATCCAGGGTTTGGGGGAGTGGGGACATCATTGTAATCGGTCTACAGCATAAGAGATGCACGGCAGTGCATTACATTTACAGCTATCTCTCTGAGGGGAGGTAGGGCCTTTTTGTGTATCTAAAATGATATCGACTGCCTAATGGTTGTTTATATTCGATTTGTCTATCATCGCCTTACACTCATCTTATTTTGTCTTCTACTTTGACGTTATGTTAGTCTGGTAGCCGTGGGGGGTAACCTCAACTTCTCTGATATAGTTTTTTTTTCTCTGCTGATTATTCATCTATAAGGTCTAGATGAAAATATCCAGGCAGATGTGGAGCTCTCACCCTTGAACAATTTGAGATATTCAAGATGGCCACCAAAACGCTATTGAAAACTTGAAATCTATATATCTCTGGTTCTAATCAACACAAATGAAAAGGCAAAAAGTATGTTTTGGAGGTCAGGAGATGCATTCCTGTTATTTCTGAGAAGATATCTGGCTTCCATCTTGGAATTTTTACCTAATTACCTGTCTAACGACCCTAATTTTGCCCAAAAAAATCATTGAAATCCTGGATCACGCTAGAACTGTCATCTAAATGTGTTTTTACTACTTTGAAGCAATGTTTTTGGAAGCCATGACTTGCTCAAGTAACTTACTATCCCCAGTTATCATTATATTTACCTTTTAGCTTTGATTAATAGACCTGCATATAGAGATTATTACTGGATAAATAAAAGCTTGAATGCTACGGTTCTGTTCAGCTTTAAGAGACATATAAACAGCCAGGAGGTATAATTCCAATGTTCATTAATCCATTTTTGTCACTTCTAAGAAGGCATTTGGCCACCCTGTAGGGTTCCTGACCTATTGTCATATCTTACATATAACGGTGTGTCTCATGAAATCAGCGCAATGTCACCTTTCTGACAGGTCAGAAAGGTGACAACACATATTTTGTGTACATTACAAAAGAACATTGCAGTCATTTACCCCTATGTCTGTAGTATGGTGTAGTCTTTTTTCTTTTTTTTTTAAATATGCAATTTTAGTCTTATTGTTGACTTCCTTCCCTCCTTACAGTTTCTGAACGTTTCTGGTCATGTCTGACTCTCTCAACAGGGTTTTTTACTTAAAAGAAAAAAAAATTCCCAATTCTCATGCTAAGTGACAGAGAGAGATGAAAACTTCTCTTTCATCTTCTTTTCTTTTCTTATCTCTTTTATTTCTTGATACAGTCAGTGTTCCAAAATCAGTTCTCTTGCCCATCTCCCCTTCTTTTTCACCCATGACTTTTCACTTTCTTCCTGTGCTCAGGCATATATTATTTAACCCTTCTTTTCGCCCACCTCCTCTAGGAACATGTCTCCCCTGCCTTTTCTCTTTCAACTTTTAGCCAGAGTCCCTTCTCCTGACTTATTATCTTCTTTTTACCTTTCTGACCAGTTCCGGTGAGAAAGGTGACATGAAACAGACTCAGTTTTCTTTAGATTCTAATGCTATTTTTGTTTTTCCTCTCTTTTCTACAAGAACAAGTTCCATTCCTCCTTCTCTCATAAGGTTTCCTTTCAGCTTCTTTCTGCCTTTCTCCCTTAAGGCTGTTTTGTTGCCAGTCAGAAAGGTGACAAGTGTCACCTTTCTGACCGGTCAGAAAGGTGACATTTCTCATCTGGGGAATGGTTTTTTTGGGTATTGTCAAGAGGAAATCGCAGAACATGAATAAGAGAAATGCTGGTATTGTAAAGAAGGGAAAAGAAGGTAAGGATCAAATTAATGACAGTAGGCTCAAAATCTTGATTTTTCCATATAGAGGGGGAGATGTCACCTTTCTGACCGGTCAGAAAGGTGACCATTTTAACCTGGAGAAAGACTTTTTTTGTAAATATAATTATGGACATTATGGACCATAGGGGATGAAGGAATGTAAAAAGGTGTAAAGAAATTAGCACACAGGGAGGACCTCTGTGAGTGGTACATAAATGTGAAAAGAATGATAACAGAATTGAAATATTGTGCGAACTACACATCAAAATGAGTGCAGCCGGTCAGAAAGGTGACGTTGCACTGATCTCATGACACACACCGATAAGGTGAATCAACTGTATAGGGCATACCCTGAGTTGAAGGAAACGCTAGAGGGTGCAGCTGGGTCTTTATTTTGAGAATTTTAGTACCGGTACTGTTTTAGAAGGCCTAGAAGGTGCATCTCGTGCTCTAGATAATACTATAAGCCACACCAGGGGTAAATACTTATAATCTGTGCCAACTCAAGTACTACATCTCTTTGAGTGGACCCATGCCAGCCAATACACATGAAATCATTCTAAATCAGTGTATGCCATAACATCTGTCATTTTATTTCTTCATCTTGTACAGACCATTGTTGAGTGATTGTATTGTATTTATTGACGCTTTGTGTCCCCAATAATGGAGTCGATTTTTTGTGTACCCTACAGTAATATTACAAGCTTGGTATTACTGCGGTGGGTATCTTGGTGAGTTTGACCTCTATTTCTTGTGTTCTACTGGGTACTCCCACCTTTTGAGAAACACTTCATATTAAATGTTAGGAAAGGTTTATCTGTTCATCTGTGTCAAACACTGTGACCGTGTTTAGGTTTATGGCTAAAAGCTTTGGTGTCCAAAGAACACAGGCCTGTTGGTAAATTTGTAGCAATAGCTAACCTTGTTTGTATGTCAAATATCATAGGCATGGAAAGCAGGGGGCAGGGTAAAGGGGGATCTGTCACTTTTGACCTATCCCCCAGCACCCAACCTTAAAGTTCTAACGAATTCCCAAAAATCCCCCCTGGTCCCACCCACTCTGAAACTGATTTACACACCCCTGTCCATGCCTTTGTGCTTCTTTCTGTCCATACCCTGGTATTCACCCCTTTGGGGTAGTGTTTCTCTCTATACACTTACCCATTCAATTGCACCATCCACATTTGCTGAATCTATTACATTTTCAAACAACCTGTGGCCATAGATAAAGCCTTCATAATGATGCTGCTACAGTCTAGTTGATCAATGCTTGCATTCAGCTGTCTTAATGTGTGCCTGTCTACTCCAGGTGTTTTTATCATTCCTGTCATTTCTTTTTCATGATAAGGGTGATCTAATACAGGTGTAAAGTGGGATTCAGAAAATTAAATAGTATTGCAAATGGTACAAGTTGTCCTGATGGCAGTACCAGGTAGAATGTTTCTGTGGCCATACAGTCTTTTTGATAGCCTTTATCTCTGCTCACTTGTCTTGAACTGCTATACAATATGCCCTGGCATATGTTCCATGAACATAGATCATACAAGTGGATCAACACAGAATCAAATGAGTGGATCAACATGGTAAAAGGTACAACCGGGTAACGCAGGCGTTGCTTTTACCGTGTTGATCCATTCCAGCTGCAAAGAAGCATTTGGCTTGTACTCTCCAGAACTTTTATTGTCCGTGCATCGCAGGTTATGTTGATCAAAGACCGAATAAGGATTTCCTTGATGCTTAGAGAACTCACACATTTAAGTTTCCCTTAGCATACAGGTTTTTAATTTGCAATCAATATTTACATTCTAGAGTTGCAACAATCAAAGTTGAAAGGTAAATGATATGATTATAGTTATAACAAGGACTTCAGCAAGCTGTGGCCTGCAAAGACATTGCACTAAAATGGTAAAAAGACTTTTGGCCTATAGGCCTAGGGCACCCAGTATCAGCCAAAAAGAAGGATGTTAGATAGGTGATTAGGTCAGAAATCCAATGTGGAAGCCAAGTATCTTCTCAAAAATAGCAGGAATGCATTCCATGACCTCAAATACATACTTTTTTAAACTTTGTAGGTGTCTCCAAGTTCAACAGAACTGCAGATTTTAAGTGTCCATTAGCATTCAGGCTTGTACTTAACCAGTAATATCTACATTTGGAGATGAATCCACCACAGCTGGATGGTATAGGTGGCTTGCAAAAGCACTGCTTCAAAATGATAAAAACACATTTGGTTGAGAGTTCTAGGATGATCCAAATTTACAGTGCTCAAAGAGATTAGATAATCACCCGGGGGGGGGCACTTCATATGTGTTGGTACCACATGTGTGCGGCTGGCAAGGTCACTTTTTGGCCAAAATCGCCCTAACAAGGGTCCTATTTTAAAGAAAAATCCCCCTAACAAGGGTCTACTTTTAAGAAAATCTCCCTAACAAGGGTCTACTTTTGGGCAAAAAGCCCGCGATCAGGCAAAGTTTGCTGTTTTTTCAAGAAAATTTTCCCAACTACTAGACATTTTTGAGTCAATTTTCAAATTGTGATTTTATTGATCAGATTTTCCTTCCAAAACATGGAGTTTTTGGCTGAAAATTCCCTAACAAGGGTGGACTTTCGAGGGTAAAATCTCCCTAACAAGGGTAAGAGCTGTCAGAGGCCCAGCCGCACACCCCTAAAATAAATTCAAGTGCCCCCCCCGGGGATAATCATAATACCCCACATTCAATGCACAGATTATGAGTGGAACACAAAACCCAGTAGAACACAAGAAATAGAGGTCAAACTCACCAAGATCCAATCACTCAACAATGGTCTGTACAAGGTGAAGAAATGACAGATGTTATGATTGATTAATTAATTTGTTTAACGTCCTAAGGCTATTATGGCATACACTGATAAAGAATGATTTCATGTGTATTGGCTGCAGTGGGTCTACTCAAAGAGATTTGCAAGACACATACAATGATGTATATGGCTGCTGCATTTCAGGAATAGATTGTTCCTTATTTTGTTTACACCAAGGACCAAGACGATGTTGATAAGAGTGGCAGTGCCTGAGGACAGAATAAGTTGTGTGATGACTAATCATAGCCAGACTCATAGGTTTATGTCAAGGTGAATATCGATGCTCCATTGACAATGCACTAAATCCCCGTATTGCACCCCTGCGTTAAATAACCAGCGCCAAATCCGCACGATGACGTCATAGGTCTATCGCGCATGCGCAGCATTTTTGAAACGTAAAACATTCAAAATGGCGGCGGTCAGGATTTCGCGATGAAGACGGGTAAATAAGGGTTTAATTTCAATCTTATTGATGAAATATTGATTAATTATCAACCCAAACACCTTGACATAAATGTAAAGATGAACTCTGACCAGTTTGAGCTTCCTGTTTCTTCACTCGCGTGTCCTGCCCGCTCTGCACTCGGCCTACCGGCCTCGTGCGGAATGGGCAGGATACGCTCGTGAAGAAACGGTCAGCTCAAACTGCTCATCGTTTACCTTTACCATTTTATTGTTATCCATGATTCTATTAGATTATCATAATACACCACATTTAAGGCACAGATTATGAGTATTTACCCCTAATGTGGCTTATAGTATTATCTAGAGCTGGAGGTGCACCTTCTAGCCCTTCTAAAACAGTACTAAATGTCTCAAAATAAAGACCAAGCTGCACCGTCTAGCATTTCCTTCAACTCAAGGTATGCCCTGTACATTTGGTGCACCTTATATGTAAGGCATTACAATAGGACAGAAATCCTATAGGGAGGCCAAATGCCTTCTCAGAAGTGACAAAAATAGATTAGTTAACATTGGAATCATACCTCTTGATTGTTCGTATGTGTCTCAAAGCTGAACAGAACTGTAGCATTCAGGCTTTTATTTATCTAGTAATACCCTCTATGCAGGTCTATTAATCAAAGCTAAAAGGTAAATACAATGATAACTGGGGATAGTAAGTTACTTGAGCAAGTCATGGCTTGCAAAAACATTGCTTCAAAATGGTTAAAACACATTTGACTGACACACAGAAAAAAATGATATCCAACATCTTAGTCAGATATTAGTCAAAAAGGCTAACTTTCTAACAATACCTAGTTAAAAGCATGTGCCTAAGTGTCCAAGTTTTCTTAGTCAAATATGACTAACCATTAGTTGAAGTGCCCAACTTGCCTTGGCTTGCCTGATTTTGACTAAGATTCCTTGGTGGTTTTGGTATGCAATGTATTACTCTTTAGTTTAATTCAAATGGTGAGTGTAAGCTCTATGTAGGATCCACATGCCAAAAATCAGTCTCATAATTTAGGAAACATGTGAAATGCCTCTTATCATTTTCATTAGAACCCCTGAGTCAAGTTACTCTGGGTTTCCCTCAAAGAAGCAAATACATCTGTGGATATTTTACTCATCTAGACTCCCACAGAAAAGGTGTTAGTATCTGTTTACCTAGTTTATTTAACAAATCATCAACCTGTTTGATATATTTTGCCAAACTTGATGTTATATTGAATTGTGAAAGCCTCAAATGTATACAGTGCCTGAAAATCACCATAATTTTGACATACATCAAACAATTTATGGTACGAAGCCACCAGAAAAATCCTGTTTCAAACCAAGCTGCCACCTGGTGTGTAAAGGCAACACTATGCCAATATACCTTAGTCAAAGTGACTAAGGTGACTAAGATCCCTTAGTGACAGTTGCTAAATTAAGTTAGCATGCATGAAACTCCCAGCAGATACCTTGTTCATGATTGTGCTTGGAGAGGGAAAATGATTTGGATAGTAAATGTGACTAACATAAGCTAGACATTGTTAGTCACACATTAGTCATATGCACTAACTAAGATAATTTGGTCGTTTTGACTAAGTTAAGTTAGACGGACTAACTTTGATTTTTTTCTGTGCAGTTCTAGCGTGATCCAGGATTTCAATGATTTTTTGGGTCATAATTAGGTCAAAAAAGATGGAGGCCAAATTTCCTCTTAGAAATAGCAGGATTGCATTCCCTGACCTCCAAAACATACTTTTTGCCTTTTCATTTGTGTTTCTAAGTTGATTAAAACTAGAGATATATAGATTTCAAGTTTTCAATAGTGTTTTGGTGGCCATCTTGAATATCTCAAATTGCTCAAGGTTGAGAGCTCCACATCCGCCTGGATACTTTGATCTAGACCCTATAGATGAATAGTCAGCAGAGAAAAAAAAAACATATCAAAGAAGTTGAGGTTAGGCTAAAATATGGCCTTCCGCTACCAGACTATGTCGTAATAGGGATTGAATGCTTAGTTTTGTATTCATCCTAGACACCATCTAGATGAAGCAGTGGAAGGCATGTGATTCCCCTTTCCCGTTCCCATGGAACTACATCAACTCCACCCTCCTACCTGCCGGGAAGAGAGATCCAAATGCCCTCCCCCGCGGGTCAAAGCACCTGTCTAGGAGTCAATATTCATTATGGAAATAGGTCACAGGCATGGCGACCTATCATAGATCAAGAAAGGGCCATAGAAGAACGATTCAGTGGATCCCTTTCCTCATTATTATTGATTAATGGCCTTGTTGTCTAAAGAGCTGTGCATCCACATTGCACCGAGAACAGAGGGTTCCCCGTGACAGCAGTGTCAGCCTCGAGCGTTGAGATATGATACCAATAGGAGAGAGATTCTATACCGACTTTGCATGTTTATTAGTGGGTGCTAGTACCATGCTGGTAGGGCTTACAGGTGTGACTGCACTGCAGCCACCAGCTAAGGCCTAATAACATGCATTCTCGCGAGATTTGGAGCTTGCAGGGCTCAGAAGACACTCTATACATGGGTGACTCTTAACACCTGCATGTGTGAAAACTCCACGCCTGGAGGTGTGATGAGTGGAAGTCCACACTAACCATACCCTTGAACTTGTATTGATATTATTAAGCCACTATGTGCTAATTAATGAGTCTTAATAGTAATTTTGTATGTAGGGTAGGACAGAGTGGATTCCAACCAGGTATTACATAACTGTACCCTGAAACCAGTGTAAAGCACATGCTGGTGACCAGCTTCAGCTTGACACTATGGCGCAACCCCTTTCCCGCTAGGTCGGAATAGGAACAGTGTCAGCTCATTTCCCAGACGACATCATTAGCCGACTGCAGTGCAGGTAGATTAAATCGTTTCATATCATCCATGCCACCATTATGATAACTGTACCCCTTGATTTAGGGTTGGTTCTCCTGTGCTTATGGAAGGTAAGTACCAGAAAGGTCTTTAGGAATATAGTACGGCAGTTTCTTAACAGTTGTCCACATAAACATTCCTAGACATATATGGCTATTATATGAATGTTTACGATCACAAACTCTATGAGGTAAATGCATTATTTGTGCTGCATAGATCGAAATGGGAATGTTGAGAGACGCCCTTACCAATTTCTGGGTGCACTAAAATGGGGATTGGCTGGAGATATATAATTATGGGCTTGTATGCGTTGTGCATACTTGTCATGGTCTACCAAGTTCGCAGATGTTAGCAATGGCAATTCCCCATTGATCATTAGGTAATAATTGTCCTCTCCTATAATAGCGTATTCTAATCATAGAGATGCTAGTGATATAATCACCAGATATGCATTCCTACTTCTTGGGTGCATTTTATAGTCCTAACCATCCTATATGGTGTGTGTGATACATCAGTGTAGAATTTCGACCTCGAAAAGTAGAACTTTTCAACTGCATTGCGATCATGATGTTCTGTTTATCTGATTAAATTCGCTATATGGAAGGCTCTACCAGTGCATGATTATAATCTGATAACATGAATTGCCCTTTGGGACCATTAGAAATGGCAGCTACCTTATCTTGATGCAAGGCACGTATTGATTAAGCCTAGGCCTACACTAATTTGCACAGAGAAACACAATGTTACACTGGGTCTTATCATTGAGTACAAGTTGTCCTAGATTAGTACTATTTTGTTTACGTCCGTTTCTCTGTATGATTTACAATCCAAAACACATAGAACCCCTTTTTGTTCTTTTCCTCTTTTTCTGCTCATCCCTCTTGTCATAATTCTTTATGTTTGCAGTGGTACCCACGTGGTCCTGGGGGGACTTTGATATCTTTTGGTACAGGTGTGCTGCTGAATATACGAAAACCCTTACCCTTGCTAGGGCACTAATTTGTGGTGTTCCTCTTCAAAAGTCTACCATTGCTTTTGAATTTTGTTCATGCTATTTTCATGAAAACATATATGTGTATCTCCATGCCCGCCTGCCCCCCCCCCCCACCCTCCGTGTGGCACACCCTTGAGTGCCATTAGTGATGCCTTGTTCCTCCCAGAACACAGGGTGCCCTTATGGCCTGTCTAGAACTCTCAGCACAAACAGAGTAACTCTCATCCAGCCCACCAGAGGGCAGGGCAAGAGCTAACGCCACCTGTTACGTGACCGGCATGAACATGCGCCTCCACGCCCGGACTTCCGTTTCCGCCGGCGCCTGGGCCCCTGCTGGGGGTTGGGCGTCAGAATCTATTTGTGCAGGTGACTGCCGAAAAGGTCACTTCACGCACGGCTGACCTCAAGAATGTTGTCAGCCTCATCTAAGGCACTGTGAAGGATTGAATACATACAGATAACTAACTCAACACACATATCGGTAGGCTAACTGATAACTAAGTGATCAGTGTTCTATCATAGCCTTCCAAGATTGTTAAAAAAACAAACCCTAATGCCAGTCCTGTAAAACCATACAAATAACAAGGGTCAGGTGGTATGACAAACTAGTAACCCAATACTGAGTCAAGTGTAAGACTGGCCTGGTACGGGGTTGTTACCTGCACTCCTGCATGCACATGGTTGCGCTACTAGTAGTAGTTCTATACTGGGGCTAGGCTATTATGTTTCATTACCTGTCAATAGGAAGCAATAGATAGCACCCCCTCATTAGTACTATATAACTTGATCATTGGCTCAGGGTCTCCCTGCTGGGTAGGCAGGGTCCATTTCAAATCAAATGGTATCAACTTTTAATTTGTACATTTTCAATAAAAAATGAGCATATTTTATAACAAAAGTACCAAATATAAGTAGAAAAGGATCATATTGTTACTGTGACCGAAGTTCAAAGAAAACGGATTTATATTCATTCATAAAAATAAACTTCAAAATGTCACTGTGGAAAACAGCCGAAAAAGCAAACTTTTTCATTTACCAATAAAGCTATATATAACCTAATTTCTTTTTAAGTCAATTCCTCATAGAGTCTAATAGTAAAGGTTCCAGGATAAATACAAAGCATCTGAAATTAAGATGCTTTGCCCTCTGTGAGATGACAATTTCTACTCCGAGATAGAAATTTTGGAATTAGCGAGACAATTCTTGCTCTCGTTAATCCTGCTCATGTGCAGGAACTCTACTATTAATACAGCGATCTGCCATCTTTTATTTTAGTGACCATGCCAGGTGAGGGGGACCAGGTGTCCAGGGGGCCAGGTATCCAGGGGCCCAGGTGTCCAGGGGGCCAGGTGTCCAAGGGGTCAGGTGTCCAGGGGGCCAGGTGTCCAGAGGGCCAGCATGCCAGAGGGCCAGCATGCCAGGGGGCCAGGGGGTTCAGGAAGAAAAGATGATGCAAGACTGGTGTCAGTACATGTAAATTTTGAAATTGGCACAATAAATCTTGCTCTCCTCAAGACAGCGATCCGCCATCTTTTATTTTAGTAACCATGCCTTGTGGGTTATGGATCTGGAGTACTTTTTCCCTCCGATCAACCTTGCACCATCAGAAATCTTTTTTTACCCCAAAAAAAAGAAAACAAGTTTGACTGAGAAAGAATTTTATCAAAACACCAAATGGCGACTGTTGCGAACATGCCCCCTACACCACACCTTGACTGTCCACCCACTGGCTCCAGCTGTTCCCGTCTATTTCTACTGGAAGCAGTGTATGTTTAGTAGTTGAATAGTCAACTGTGTCCACCAACTAGTAGCATAATCACCATGAGGCTTAAAGGGAATGCAGATGTCTGTGTTTAGTCCTGGCACTGGCATTACTTGCATGTTTAACTTGATAATTGCTATCTCTGTTAATAATAGGAGTACAAGCCATTGTAATATATCGTTTTGAGGTGGCACATTATGGAGATCAATATTAGATCAGTTTTGAGTTTTGAGAAAGATTAAAAACTTTAGTGTACAAAAAGATAGAAAAAGGGTATATGGAGTGGTTTTGTGATCTATATCACACATTCAATCTTATGAGTGTTGGGGGTCTGGTACATGTATGGACATAGATAAGTACATGTGGTGTTGTGTGGATAACATGTGTGCTTAAAGGCACCACGCCAATTCATTCTTTACAGTGGCCCCTCCTTTTAGAATTAGATATAAGATAAGTTTTATTTATGTGTTTAACAGGGAGGCTAGACTTTGAGAGTAGGCCTAGAACTGGGCAGTGATCCAGCAGATCACCTGCCCAGTGCCTCATTCTGGTTAACATAGGGTTCAATGGGATCAGCCTACCCAGCTCCAAACAGCTATGGTAGAACCAGGGTTATCCTGGAAGCTATATAAGGTCTAAAACAAGATGTTTCGCAGACGTAGGCTATCTAGAAGTGAACTTTATGGACATATTGATAGACTCATCCCATGAATGTGAGATATTACCAATAATCACCACAATTTTGCGGCCGAATGAGCAGTGATCAGCGCTCTGTCCAGAGGCCGAAACGGACAGACCACATGGGCATAAGCATACATTCCTACCATTATATCCATCAGAATCTGATGTACCTTTCCAATAGAGGTGATAAAGCATGACTCCTTAGGCCTACAGAGATGGCCAGTACTACCAATCACGTCGAGATGAAGATAAAAAGTAAGAAGAAGTCACTATATTATTGTGTGATAAAATCCTATATGGATACCATTTGACAACCCCTTCTCTGCTAAAAAGATACGGGCTATGAAGATAATTCATAGAACATTCATCAATACAGAATCTATTTTATTAAGAGGAAGTAGAGTTCTACTCACTAATGAGTCACTCCGTAACACCTCAGATTAAAAACTAGGGTGATATTGTCTTTGATAAGTTCTGTGATAGGAACTGCTGAGTCATGCTGGCTATGGGTATCTTGACCTTTCCATGTCCTTTCTTGAATTTGACCTTTGTGTCATGAGGACTTTTACCTTTTCGCGTATATCTATCTATACGATGTGGGTTGACTGTTTGTGCTGAAACTCCTGGTCAACACTTCATACTGATTTCCATGATACCGTGGGTAGATGATAGAGAATATAAAATGTATGCATTAATACAGTTTTAGACCGACATGCAATGTCCCAAGACGTTCTATGAATCTGCGTGACATACGGTACTCTTACAGTTTAAGTCCTGTTTAGGGGGAAGATACTGAGGAATATATATACCTTATAGATTTCTGTCCGATGTGAGTAGTGCGAATAACATTGTCTAATATTCCATCGTCCCTTCGCCTTTCTACTTTGTTGAATAAAAGATATAGTGGGTCTACAGGCCCCAGAGGTAAAAGTCTATTATGTGCAGTACAGACAGGGTTAAAGTCTCATCATTCTCATTCATTTTATCATATGGTATACCAATTCCAGCGAGCTGGAGTAGGAGAAACCCATACCTGTTAAGCACAGAAAATTACATTGATGTCACATCCTGTCACTCTAAAGGATCACCATATTCCATAACATAGAATCCTTGCCTTGCTATGCGTTCAGACACCTAATCTAAGACGCGTAATTCCCCACCCACACAGATCTATCCCTCCAGGACTGTTACCCAATCAGCCAACTACACTTTACTCTTCTCCCTACCTTCTTAATGATCTTGGTGGAATAACATGGGAGTTTTGTCTTTTTTTTCTGAAAACCAATGATGCCTGTTGTAATTTGTTTTGCCCTCTACTAGCTAGCAGTACCAAAGTCAAATGGAGCTGTTATTTATTATACGGACAGCCTCACCTCGTATTCACCGAGGTGAGGCTGTCCGTATTCAATGATGCCTTATAGGCGAAGTTGAATGCGGACAGGCCTCACTGAGGTGATTGCGATGCAAAAATGTTCCATGGGAGTGGACACTTGCATTTATGTCATGGCCTCTGGGGTTAATTTGCTTTTAGATAAAGAAAAACAGCTCAGCTCCATTCAAAATCCAAGATGGCGGACCCCATTGAATACAAGCATATTGTATTCCATGCCCCCCATGGAATACGGCTGTTCTAGTACTAATCTATAGTGACGATCGTATCTGCCATGACATAAACGATAAACTTATATTTAAATTATAAACAGTGTGAGCTGTATTATTAGGCAGGTCTGAAACAGACAGCAGTACTCCCACGGGGACTTGTAATGCCACTCCTGCCCGTCCTACCTGTCAATGCTGTTCTATTATCAGATGTTACAGACCATCTTATTACTTCAATGTCATAACGTATCATAATGCTTCTACTGCTAGCTATAAAAAATGGGAAAACACAAATCTGAATCTTGATATGATATAAAACAAGTAGCCATGTTCATTATTGTCTATCAAGAATATACTCAAGGAATGGAACAGCCAATAATATGTTTAACTACTTCATAGACATTGAGGAGATCATAAACAGACACACCCTGCTCCTCCTATCTGCAGGGCCAGGCACAGCAGCCAAAAGAGAAATGAGACGAATCATTCATTTCCTTCACAAATTGAAGTTGCACAAAATACTCACTTTGGGGAGCCAGGAGGGCGGGGAAGCGCGTGGTCCTCTTTTGAAACCAAAGTGGACCAAACTGCTCCAGCTCAATATTGTTCGAATCTTTTCTCTGACAAGGATGTTTCCCAATTTCAAAGTTGCTTGACCCTCTTTCATTATTTCCCAAGGGGTGGAATTCACTTATTAATTGTATAAGTATCTGTACCTGAACCCTCCATTCAGAAGGATTGCTGCAAAGCATCAATAGTCACTAGGCTTGATTATTTGGCAGTCATTATTGGGCAAACGGAAGCTACTGAGAACTGGCTTTCCATGCACTCCAATCCAATACATTGTAAAAACAGCGGATACAGGAAGATGATAAAAGTATTTCACAAGTAATCAAAGCTGATAGAGATAATTAATTAAATGACAGAAAACAATGTTTAACTCAGGGATTAGGGGGCTGCGGAGAGATACCAATATTAAACGATTCCTATTTTGAATGCAGATGGGATTTTCCGATAAGACTGTAAAAGCAGCATTGGGTTTTGATTTGCTGGCTTAGATGGACATCTGCCATAGACACAGCCGTATTTAAACATCTCGAGGATTTGATAATGTCTCCCAATTTGCAGGTGAAATATTTTGTACCAGAAGAAAGGTATCGTAGGGCTTTGAGTGAAAGAAAAGATTTCTTGATAACCATGGAAACCCCTAATATAACAAAAGGGGTCAAAGGTCACGTTTCTGACAAGTTGAGGTCTCCACTGACAGTTTAAGGTATCTATGATAGCCACCCGAATGCTAACAAAGACACTAAATCTCTCTTTATGTTTAATCTAGAAATAAAGTATATATAAGTCCAAAAAGCATGTTTTTGAGACCAAGGAATCATCTTGAGATGATTAACGGCATTATCTTAGCTGACATTCATTGAAATCTTGAATATGCTGTGAGGTATGAGCCAAATGCTTGGCCAAATAAAATTCCCACACATTTAAAGGGGGACTAGCATGGCGAATTTCAATATGGGTACCTGCCAAAGGAACAGGTGGAGAAATTATGACGCCCTCATTGGTCAATGGGTGGTCACGTGACTTGCTAAGGTGGGTAGGTCTTAGCATGCTAGATGCCCTTTAAACAATGTCTAGGTGTTGGTACCATCCTAATTACGCGGCACGATCTGAAAAAGTCCACTATCGCTGATGCTTGACAAACTATTTCAAATACTTAAAATTTCCTCAGAACTAAGCCAAATATACCAGATTGTAACTTTTGAAATGGCAAAAATTATACACTAGGTCTGTCATAACAAAGTGCAATCTGATTTTTCGCAAATCGTCATGAAAACCACTGATGTGATTTTGTGCTCTGCCACCTGAGTCACTACACGTCTATCATAGGTCCCTTTGGTCCCCAGTAAATGATCAAAATTCTTTTCCAATCTTTTTTTTTTAAATATTCTCCAAGCCTCCAGGAAAGTTTTAGTGCCAATATACACACATACAGCCTGTTTAGAACCCATTTTATAGCCCTAGAAATGAAAAATTGACTGTATTTAATGCAAGACTTTCACCATTCTACCCAGAAGTGACCTGATTTAGGATGGTACCACCAGGTAAACAAAAACGTGCTCAAGTCACTGATAATAACAATAGGCCTAGTCATAGCATTATTTTTCCAATTTGAATTAAAATATTTAGAAGTAGATATTACAAATAAGTAGGCTAAATATCCGAAAGATGCCAATTGAAATAAACAAATGAAGAGTCAAAATGTGTATCTGAGGTCAAGGAATGCCACTTTGGTGGGGTGCTACCCATCACCGCTAACCATACGTTACCAGATAGCACTGTACCAATAGGAATGAGTGTTCCCGTGATTCACGTGTGACAGGCTGCACTTGTTAATGGTTGTACCTCTCCACAATACTCTTCAGAACTATCTGAGTTACCCTTGGATGTAGATATCCTTATTCGGTGTCCTGAAATAACTTCAACAAGTGCCCTCCCACACACTCTGTCACACTGCTTTTCCATGGCATGCAGATCCAGTTACTTGAATTGGAGGATCGGGAAAATTGGCTTCGCGCCCCCGCGCCCCCTGTCTGAATCCACCACTGTATTGATCACAAACACCCTTACTAGGGGAAAGGAGGGTTTGTGTGAGTAGATCTGGAGGGTATTTCAATACATCCTGATATTGCACCCAGTGACTTCACATTTTAGAGGAGCTTATTTATTGTATTTCCGTAACAACCCTCTAAATGGTGTTACATAAGGTGTTTACAGCACTCAGAAGGCCTCATGAGTAATGTTATCCGGATTTAAACTAGGATAGGAATAATTCAGTCCGAGGGATTTTGGCTAATTTTGCATAGAAATACCTTGAATTAAGTCCCAATATTTTACCATATTGATTAGGAAGATATATTTGCATCTGTGCTATAAATGAACTAGAAAATGGTGTCTGCATTAGCGGACATTGCCACTTTAAAGCAATCTAACACTAAAATTACCTACCTCTATTATCTGCCTACAGATGCAGTGGTCAGCTACGGCAGTGGGGGGGGGGGGTGTTGTGGTACCATTGATGAATATCACATGTGCCAACTGTGTATTGTGAGTTGAGCAGAGAGGAGCTGTGGTAGCAGATCTACAGCCCTCCCCTTCCACAGCTCCTTTACATTGCAGACTTTGTTTATAGGTACATTCAATTCACCATCACAGGATGTAGTTGTAGACAGACGTCAGTGACTGGGTACAATGTCAGGCTTGTTAAAATGACCTCCTGACAGTGCTTCATAAGGTGGTTCTGAATAAATGAAACTGTTCAAGATATCACTGTCTTTCAACACAACAGCTGATGTGGAGGTGTGGTTGACTTTGATGTCTATATTTGTCTGATCCTTTTGGCTGATGTGCGCTACAGTAAAGAGTCGTTACCACGACAAAGGAGATTCCATCTTTCTATATCCCATTTAATTTATACATCTTGAGAGCTCGAGGTAACCATGGTTAAGTTTGCTTTAGGAGGAAATGGGCTACTAAAAAGTATTCTCTTCTCCCTTTTCAAGAAATATGGCTCAAAACCAACTGGAAAGCCACAATGCGCCGATTAATACTGTGAGAAATTCGTTTTCGATTATCTCCCAGCGGTATTATTTACTGAGTTGGCCAGAATAATGAAGGGGGTTTCAAATTCCAATTACCAATGAAAATACAAGTGGAGCAGTGAAAGAAAACATCTGTTGCTGTGTTTTGAGTCTGGTGAAAAAGAGCAACATTCAGACTTTGCAGCCATCTTAATTCAGACTTCTAATGACAATGTTCAAAATGAATGTTGCGACACGGAAGCAATAGTTATAATTATACCTTGAGTGTTCTATCAAATGATATTATGGCAATTGCCAGGAGAGGCCTTTTCTTTTAAACGCTAATAATTATAAAAGGGATGACGACGTAACTGGTAGTAAAGGGAAGCGAATGCTATATTTTCACTGGGCACTTTAGTGTATTGATTCTGAAATCTATACCGAGTCATGAAACACGTATGTGGTTTAGTGTTGCATAGAAGGTAAGTATTTTCAATTCTGAAACAATCCGATACTTACAAGTGACACTCATTTGTTGTATGCATCGCCTACAAAATTGCACCAGAGCCTTGGCAGAGGCTTTAGAAAGGAATCACGATCACGCATCACCTTCTACTACGTGGGCCGTGGGTCGCAAAAGTGCCTCTATACCTACTTGATATATTACATATGGGTCTGATCTGACAGCTAATATGGCCATAACTCAACCACTGGAGCTCCAAACGCCCAATTGTTAGGTCATTGCCCCGTTTTGGGGTAATGAAATATCATTAACTACCGCGAGTGTTAATTCAAACATCCCGCTCGGCCCAGCCCTTCACTCTCCATACATCTTCACCCTCACTCTCCACCATAACCTCACCTCACCTCTCACTCACCTCTTCCTCATTCGTCGCTTCACCTCTCACCCACACACATCGTTTCTCCTGCACTACATTGGAATACACTACAAATACACCGCTCACTAATAAGTATCACTCAATTTTTTACACAAAACCTTTTATTCATGAACTTTTATCTGTGATACCCTAAGGATTGAGCTGGATTAAATTCCACATAATATTCTTTCCTGCCAACAACATGGCACCTGCAAAGCCGCCGGCGGTGAGGAGAGGTAAAGCCCCGAAGAGATCAGCTAGCAAGCAAGGCCCACTGGGTAAAAACCCCTATAAGCTAAGGCCCCAACAAGAAGAAGAACCCATATTAAACATTCCTATTATTCAGCCTCCTGCTCAGAAAAACCAACAAAAGCAGAAAACACGGGTTCGCCATGATACTACCGTCCACACTACGAATGACACTTCCAATAGGTCTAACACGTCACTCAGGGTCTCAGTCCTAGAGCAGGATATGAATAATATTAGAGAGAAGGTCGACACTATACATGACAAACTCGACCTTATTATTGACTCTAACCTATCTAGGGACCGAAGTCAGGCACACAGTACCCCACGACGTGGTCACGCTGCACGCCAGTTAGACCTCAATCCTGCCTGCCCCCCGACACAAAACTATCTAAAACCAGACGATACAGTCAGGTATCCCACTATGAAGGAGTTACAGTCATTCCCCGGTGCGTCTAACTTCATAACCCAGCAGATTCTCAAGGAGACCTACCAGCCGCAGGCCACAGATGGTAAGGCATTGTTTCTGAATAATCCATTTCAAAAACACCTTATTGCTAAGCCATACATGTATCTGGACCGCCCGGGCTGCACTACGCTGAAACAGAAGTTAGATGTTAGAAATACCATGACTGACCTCGAATATATCGACGCACTTACCACTCTTATAAGACGCACTGACGCATACCCCCCTGAAAACTATAAACACATGATGGAGCATCTATCACATGTTACAAAAGACGCTAAGCAGAGGGACTGGAAAGGGGTACTTACCTGGTCACAGCACGTATTTGACAGTGTAGAGAGGGATGATTTTGCATGGGCAGACTGGCATAAAGTCCAGCAGGCACGGTACATGTATTGCTTTGCCCCGCCTATCCAAACAGACCGTAACGTCCCTTACTCTCAGCGTGCTCAAGTTACCGGGTCACAACAGTCAGCTCAGTCAGTTCCATACAGTCAACTTTGCCACCAGTTCAATTCAAATCAGGGCTGTTCTCACAGGACACATCATGCAGGCACGTACCATTACTGCTCATATTGTCATGACAAAGCCGACAAGCTGTGCACTCACCCAGCAAACAGGTGCGATCGCAAATACAGACATCAGAACGGCGGTCGATCACAGTTTGACAGGCCCAATCACAACAACAACAATCCATAATGGCGTAATAATGCTGATCGCCAAAACCAGCCTCCACCTTCAAAAAACGCCTAGAGGGGCCCGCAGACAGCACCAACATTACTGCTGGCCCCCGGCATAACACTGTGGATATGTTCCCATGTTACATATACTCTGTAAATCCTCGAGATCGTCGGTTTTTATATCACAATCAATCCTTGGCCGACCCGACGCCTCTCGACCATGGGCGCCGCCATCTTGGTGTGTACAACGTCACGGCCTCACCACACAGCAACATGGCCGCCTCCACACCAAAGCACAGCCGCCACCATCTTGAGCACTGTGACGTCACCCCTATTAGTGGTAAAAATATGGCCGCTCGCATGACACAACAACACCGCCGCCATCTTGGAGACGATGACGTCATTCGGCCCGGGTCTCCCCTTCCCGTCGGCCCTCGGGCCAAACATGGCGGCCCCAACCTTCCGGAATCATGCTTTGACCTTAGTGGGTTGGAGTTTAACACCGCTATACTTCAACAAGACTTCAAATATACACTGGAGGACAGTCTACAACGCGGGCAGGCTACTGATAGATACCACAGCCCGCCTGTCCCCGCCTCACAAAGGCTACACGCTCCGCCACAGCACTCGCAACTTGACGCGCAGCGTGTCGACACAACAGCAACATGTGTGAGTATAGACTTTGAAGCAATTAAAGCTATGTGCGCTGAAGATGTTCGCAATCAAGAAATTGACATTACCCCAGATGCATTCAAAGCCCATAGACAATCATATTGGCCACATGTCAACACTACTTATGTTAATGCATCGATGGCCGAAACTTATGAAAAGGTCAGGGCTACCGGTATTCCAAATGCTCTTGGAGCCCGTATTCCACTCCCCACAGGCTTAAACCTGACGGAATGGAAAAACAGACTTGATGATACTCCAGACCACTTAGAGTTGTTGGACTATCTCACATTCGGTTTTCCACTAGGCTATTTGGGCCCAGCCTCTGACAATCATGACACACCAAATCACAGTAGCGCACTAGAATATCCTAAACATGTCAACAGGTTCATTCAAAAAGAGATGTCGCTCAATGGCTTAGAGGGGCCATTCATTCAGCCTCCATTCAACGAGTGGGTACACATTTCCCCACTCATGACTAGACCAAAGCGGGATACTGATGAACGCAGAATAATCACTGATATGAGCTTCCCGAGGGAAAAATCAGTAAATGCATTCATTTTCAAGAACACGGTTGCAGGCAAAACTCAAACTCACAGCCTCCCGACTGTAGAGGCAGTCAGTCGGGAGATAATGGCACAAGGCCCAGGTTGTTTTCTCTCTAGTCTGGACATTTCAAGAGCTTATAAAAATCTAAATTCTGATGTGTTGGACTGGCCTTTATTGTGCTTCAAATGGGCTGGAAAGTTCTATTTAGACAAGTCAGTCCCCTTTGGCGCCAGAGCAAGCGCCAGCCATATGCAACGAGTTGCTCAATCAATAGTTACCATGTTAGCAAAACAGAACATTTATAGTCGAATGTATTTAGACGATTTAATTATTGTCTCCCCAGATCAAGACAGCGCTCATCAACACTTTCAATATGCACGACAGTTACTCCAGCACCTTGGACTGCCAGAGGCTAAGGACAAGGCCCAAGAACCATCTCCGGCGGTCACATGGCTGGGCATTGTAATCAACTCGACCGACATGACACTCTCTATACCATCTACCAAGCTTGCACAGGTAAAGGACAAGGTCCATAGGTTGGCAAACCGCAGATCGGTCTCGAGAAAACAATTCCAGAGTCTTCTCGTGGCACTTCTGCACATTGCAAAGTGCATAGGCCCAGCCAGACTATTTATAGGTCGCCTCTTGGATGCTCTTAGGGCGTCTAAGGGCCGCTATGTAAAATTCACTCATGAAGTACGCAAAGACCTACGCTGGTTTACCGAGTTCTCAGAACAATGGAATGGGATTGGCCTCATTAAACCTTCTCATTTCACTCAGACAATACATGTGGACGCCTGCCCATCAGGGGTAGGGGGATCCAATGGCACCTCGGCTTACGCTGGTCAAGTATCACAAAGAGACGACCATGTACTTAATATATGTCACCTTGAAGCTGCAAACGTAGTCATTGCTTTACATACGTTTGTGGGTTCAAAGGACAGAGGGGGACATATACATGTATATTGTGACAATGAAGCCGCAGTTCAGGTATTCTCGACAGGGAGGGGGAAGGACAAAATACTGTTGGACTGTGCCCGGGCGGCCTGGATGATGCAGGCCATGTACAACATAACCATTACATATGATCACATTCCTGGCGCCCATAATAACTTTGCAGATGATCTTAGTAGGGCCCACTTGGGCTCTCAGTATAGAGATAGGGCCCTTTCAAAAATCCATATTGAAGGCATGAACATAATACATGGCTGTGACTACTTCCTAAGGCAGATCCAACCTTCAATCTTTTGCAGATCCGGTTTTCAGATCACTGCAGCAAAGAGCACTCTCCCGGCAAGACACAGCAAGGGCCCCGGGAACCATAAAAAATCGCAAGTCAACTATGAAGGGATACCTCGCCTTTGCATACCGTATGAGGTTCAACCCGGAGCTCCCCACGTACCAGGAGATGACCGCATACATAGAATACTCCCTAATCTCGTCCAGGTGCCCAAGGACAGTTCTCAACAAAATGGCGCACATCAGGCGCCACATGCACTACATAGGGGTGGATCTCAAGCCTTTCTTCCACCCAAAAGTAGTGGCAGCCCTCGACGCGGTAAAAAGGGACAAGTCATTCATCCCACAGCCAAAGCTACCGGTACCAATGACTTACCTCAGGTCCATCCTGGCCACACTCAAAGACACTCCACTTGGCCGGATACACAAAGCAGTGATACTCCTCATATACCATGCAGCACTTCGCCAAGGGGAGGTGCTTCCCCCAACAGTCGCAGCCTACAGCTATATATACCACCTCACAAGAGGAGATGTAAGGCTCCTGTCGGACTTTGGCATGGTACGCATAAAGTCTGGAAAAACATTACAACAGTACGACCAGATAAGGGACATACACATCTATGCCATACAGCCGCCCACGTACTGCCCAGTGACAGCACTCAAAGCAGTCATAACAGATACTCCAACAAGATCACTCAGAGATCCCATGTTCATGTTCCCAGACTCAAGGCTTGCAGTCCCCACATCACACATGAACGGGATCTGGCAGAAGACATTAAAAACTCTCGGCATGAAAAAGGCTCCACTTAGCCTTCATTCCCTTAGGAAAGCCGCTGCTACTGAGGCACACCGGGCAGGTTGCATAGACAAGGACATTCAATTATTTGGACATTGGACATCAGATTCATACAAAGACTATATCTACAGGCATCCTCAGTCCTACATTCAAAAGATGATCTCCAATGCTATCTACCAATGAACTTTCATTAAATCATTACCATTATTATTTTAAACCTTTCTTTCCCACCACCCATCCCTCTTCTCACATCTTCACAATTTCTTGGCAGGTTTGGCCCAAATATTATCCAATCAATTGTTATTTTACTCTATCATACATATTATTAGGGGATTTTATTATTATTATTATTATTATTATTATTATTATTATTATTATTATTATTATTATTATTATTATTATTATTATTATTATTATTTATGTTTCATTCTTCATGGTTGTCACTATTAAATACAACCTTCAAAGTTTATCACTATTAAATAATAAACTTTATTACCCAAGCCTGCCTCCTCTAAGTCTGTTCCGAGCGTAGATAGTTAATGGTTAGGTCATTGCCCCGTTTTGGGGTAATGAAATATCATTAACTACCGCGAGTGTTAATTCAAACATCCCGCTCGGCCCAGCCCTTCACTCTCCATACATCTTCACCCTCACTCTCCACCATAACCTCACCTCACCTCTCACTCACCTCTTCCTCATTCGTCGCTTCACCTCTCACCCACACACATCGTTTCCCACCCACCCACACCTTTATATAAAATTTTATCTTTCATCATTCCATTCTTCACTCCACAAATCACAAATTGTTCTTTAAACCAAATATTATCCAATCAATTGTTATTTTACTCTATCATACATATTATTAGGGGATTTTATTATTATTATTATTATTATTATTATTATTATTATTATTATTATTTATGTTTCATTCTTCATGGTTGTCACTATTAAATACAACCTTCAAAGTTTATCACTATTAAATAATAAACTTTATTACCCAAGCCTGCCTCCTCTAAGTCTGTTCCGAGCGTAGATAGTTAATGATGTCGTCCAAGACTACTACCGTCTAGAAAGCGGAATTTCCTGCAGAAGTAGATATAAACTGCTAAGTCAAGTTATGTCAGAGTGTTGACCTTTCCATGTACTTTCTCTGGATGAGGGCTTCTCTAGTCCACTTTAATGGGTCTATATCTCTTCTTTCCTACTCCCTCGGATGTGTGTGGTGCACATTATATGCATAGGCACCCACGTATTCCTCTGTGAAATTGTGTAATGTAGTTCTCTCCATGAAATTTATGACCTAAGCTGTCGAAATGGCGTTAAGCATATATATTACTCACTCACTCACTCCTTCCTTTGATGTGACCCTTATTTCACGAGATTTCTTTTTTCAATAATTGAGGGAAGTCTATTAATGGGTTGGGTATATATGACTGTTGTCCCCATGCATACAGGCTCCCGTTCCCACTTGGTCCATACACTTACAGAGAAGGGTTTATAGAGGGTAAAATCTGTCGTTTACAAAAACTATCGCCCTTTGTACATATATACAGGGCCTGACGGTCTCCTGCCAACTTCAAAAGTTCATTATGTTATCGCCTTGATCCTCTTGCAGTGATGACACTAGCAGTAGTGACCTAACAACAATACACAATCTAACAACAATACTTCGCTCTCTATCAATGAAGAAGGTAAAAGGGAGAACATAGATCATTTGCGGCATTTGGGTACAATGTTACACCTCGGGATTGTCTACAATTTCTAGCTCTGTTGCTTAAAATACCATCGTCCCTCACTCTTCCATTTGGCTGTGTCTAAATATAGCCACCATGAGAGCAGCTGACGAAGTTAGTCTGCGCATTACATACAGAAAAAGAGGGTGGATATCCTGTCCTATTCATCTCCAGACGCTAACAAACACAGCATATAGGCCTAATGCATGAATGTGGTATTAGTATCAGCCCACACCCATTGACTACAGGAGGACATTTCTCAATAATGTTGATTAGCATTGTAGGGAAATATCCTCCTGAAGTCACAATAATGCTATTCCTAAGGTCCTAGTTGATTTAATGACCAGATAAGATAATACAACACAGCCTCATCAGTTACCACTTGATATGGTATTACAAAGCCTCCGTCTGAGAGCTCATAGGGAAATTTATAATACTGACTTCTCGGGACTATGGGACTGCAGGTTTGTCAACAGAGCCCAAATTCATATAAGTCACCAAAGGTTCATCAAAGTATGTGCTTATAGGGACATTTTCTAATAACGTGCCCTGCATAATATTTGCGACTTAAACAGATGCTCCAGATGTGGCTTGTTAAATGGGAGTGTGCACTGAAATATACAGGAAAAGATTTGTTTTTCAACATTTTGGATGTTTGAGGGTGTGGCATGATGCACGGCCATTCCTGATGTTATCTTAGATTAAATGTGTTAGCCTAAGGCCACTTAAAAAAGAAATTCAGCTTTGTGGATACCTTTCTGTAAAAAGGGTGCGGGAGGGAGCCTTTTTATTTTTATTTGGATTTAGAGTGATGCGGGAGGGCCTTTTTATTTTTATTTAACAATATTTTTAGAGATACAATTTTTATGTATTTTCATCAATGAAACCAACATTCATCATATGTGAGCAACACATACGCTTTGTAGATGGAGAAATGGTGATTAATATGCTCAAAACTGAAAAAAAGGTGTGTTTCGAGTAACATGAAGTGAAATGCTAGGGTCGGTAGGTAGGATTTCTTTTTTTTTTTTTTTTCTTTTTTTTTTTTTTTGGGGGGGGGGGAACATCTTCCTCCTGTCCAATGCAGGCATGCCGCAGGCGAGTTCAATATTGTCCATATACAAACCGTGGGCTGTCATATTTATGCCATAATGCGTTTATACCACCTTTTCCTCCATAATAACATTAATTACCTACCTGATATCCCAAGAATATAGGCACGAGAAGACATTTTGTAAGTGTCACCGATCCTCCCAGCTTCGCTCTGCGAGAAGCCATTGTTATTGTTCCTTGCCATGAGAGGTACCGCTGTGTTTACACACACTTTTCATACTTTATCCAACCATGACATGTCGACATATTAAAATATACATATCCTTAGACATTCTAGATCATCCCTCCATGCTTATTATGTCCAATATATTCAAAATAAAGACGAATCCAATGATTTTTCCATCATAAGCGAGTCGCTGTCCAACATTTTCAGCATCTTCCTCATACGACAAAAATCTGACCTACATCCATATCCGGGCTACTGAAACACTTTTGTCGGACGAGGAGGCAGACGCGAATGGCTGACCGCGACTCGCTAATGTTTGAAAAAATCATTGGATTCTTCTTTATTTTCAATATATTGGACATAATAAGCATGGAGGGATCATCTACAATGTCTAAGGATGTGTATGTTTTAATAACTCAACATGACAAGATTGGATTCCATACAAAAAGGGGGTGTAAACACAGGACTATCGCTACAGGTTAGAATTCATTTATATTAGCATTGGATTTCTTCACCGTACAGTGTGGCGTAAGGGGTAAGACTCTCGCCTACCTCCACTGCAGCCGGGGTTCAAAACTCCTACGAGTTGGCACGATTTTTCACTTTGAAACAATGGCAAGATTGAATTTGTATGTCTCACCAGTGTCCCAAGTCCAACTTGACCTCGAAAAAGTATATCCAAAAATCCCAAAAAAAGCACATGTGCCGTATATGCTCTGATAAGGCACTGGTAGAGGATAGCATAACAGTGAGGGAGGTGGCAGAATAGTGGTATAAGCAGTGATATTTGACAACAGTTGTTGATTCTGAATGATTCGTGAAGTGAAACTAGAGATTTGGACAATGTAACACCAGAAAAACTAAATACTATCGAAATCTAGCCACATTTTGAAGATGGATTCGATGCTCAGTATTGCCCTATACGTTTTTGTTGTCCATAATTATCGGTGCATAGCAAGGGAAGAAGAAATAAGGAATCAGATACGTTCATAAATTAATGATTATGGAACAGCCATATCTGTCAATAAAATTCTGTCCAAATTTAGTCTGACGGGAAATACTCCTGAAGGACATTAGGAGCAAACGATTGATTTCTTACAGAGTTGAGATAGTACCCTATCTGTCATAAAAGCAACAGTGCTACGCCCATATCACTTCCTGTCCATAATCTCCTCCCCATCTATTCACTCACATTTATTAAGCTAATAGATCATGGATGTTGGAGCCCTAGGGGAGTCTATGCTGGATATACCCGAGCCGCGGAGCGGCGAGGGTATATCCAGCATAGACTCCCCGTGGGCTCCAACATCCATGACCTAATAGGTTTATACCACGATTTCCTCCATTTTGTATTAATTTCTTACCTGATATCCGCAGAATATAGCCACGAGAAGACATTTTGTAAAAGCAAGCGATACGGCCCGGGTCAGCGCTCTGCGCGAAGCCATTGTTTTTGTTCCTTGTCGGGAGAGGTACCGCTGTGTATACAGTCACTTTTCGTATGGAATCCAACCATTACAAGTTTTCAAATTAAAACATACATATCCTTAGATAGTCTAGATGATCCCTCCATACGTATTATGTCCAATATATTCAAAATAAAGGAGAATCCATTGATTTTCCCAACGTACGCGAGTCGCGGTCCGGCCATTCCCACCCGCCTCCTTGTCCGGCGAAAGTGTGTCAGTGGCCCGGATGTAGATATAGGTCAACTGCTCATCATACAAGAAAGACGCCGAAAATTTCGGACCGTTTTGGAAAATCAATGGATTCTCCTTTATTTTGAACATATTAGACATAATACATATGGAGGGATCATCTAGACTATCTAAGGATATGTATGTTTTATTTTGAATACTTGTCATGGTTGGATTCCATACGAAAAGTGAGTGTGAACATGACGGTACCTCTCCCGGCAAGGAACAAAAACAATGGCTTCGCACAGAGCGAACCGGGCCGCGACTCCCGTACGATCGAAAAATCAATGGATTCTTATTTATATCGAAGAAAATGGAGAAAATTAGCACGCATTCCTCTTCTATGGATCGAAAACTTCTTGGGATTTCAATATTATAACATATCATGGTTTGATTCCATACGAAAACTGACTGGAAACATAGCAGGTTAGAACTTATTTATTTTCGCATTGGATTTCATCACTGTTCAGTGTGGCGCTATGGCTAAGGCCTTCGCCTACCACCACTGCGGCCTGGGTTCAATTCTCATACGAGTTGGCACGATTTTTCAATATGGAAAATGGCTAGATTAACTTTGTATAGCTGCCATAATTTCCAAAAAGTCCAACTTGACCCCGAAAAAGTATATACCAAAAATTCTAAAAACGCACAAGGGTGGTATATGCAGAATATACCACGTATATATCGCATATAAAACCACCGGAAGTGCCAGAATAGTGGTACAATCCTGTGTACCCATGCTAGCCACCCCTACATACTTAGAATATGGTCTGAGATTATGTGACCATGAGCAGAGGCTCCCCATTGCCTGTGGCAAACAGAATTATCCCACTTACTCTAGCTCAAAGGGGTTGCCTACTTAGGGAGAGCTGTTAGCCCTCTAACAAGGCACCATTACCCCGTGGCAGCTGGCCATGGGCTATGGTATATATTGCAATTTCTCCTTTGCCTAGGAGTACCTTTCCCCTGTCTGGTCCAACTGATTGTTTCCGTTTGCAGTTAGATTCCCTTGGTGTCCTCTTTGGTGCTGACGGTATCATCTTCAACGGCCCCCTTTTAGAGGCATTTACTCTACCATATCTATTTTGCAATCTAGTTCGATAATACTGGTACTGTGTGGCATTGTCAAATCAAAACCAAAAGGTGTATTAAATCTTTTGTTTGTTATTGGCAAGGCAAGTATCGCTAATTTCACCATTCGTATTTAATTAAAAATGAATAAGAATTATTGCATCAACGCATCCGACCTGGAAACGAACATTCACTCCTGGTATAGCTTTGGATCCGAATAGAGTAGGAATGAGCTCAATATTACTTTATAGCATAAACAGCGCGGTTCCCATATCATATAACGAACATAGAAAGCCCATAAGCTGATATGGCACAACCAGAATGTTCTAGTTATAAACGTTACCCGCCCCCTCCCTGATTCAGCTACAGTGATGTACACAGATTAATCACTGTGTCTGTATTCACAATATTCGTGTGGCAAAATAAATGGTAGCTTCACTCATCATTGAATTAGTTCTCCCTCCTCCTCGTTGTGCCATGGGCCCAGAAATAACCGGAAGCATTCTTATTTTCAACCCAACCAATAGGAACAGCGGATACAGGAAGACAATGAATGTATTTCACGAGCTATGAAGCATATGGGCAATGATTGATTAATTACAGAAAACAACGGTCAACTTTGGGGAATCAGAAGGCTAAACAAAGAGGAGGAATTATACCGTTGCATTGAAAAGTGTTCTGCTTGATAAATGGGAGCTCCCTTTCCGGTGTTACTTTCATCAAACACAATCACTAATAATCATGGGGTTTCTTTTGAATGGATTTGATGCTTCTATTGGTACATGAAAATAAAGGTATATAATTATTTATCAAGTACTATCCTAGATTGAATCTATGAAATTATTCAAGTTCCAATAAAATTATTGACAACATATAGTGTTCGGCTTAGGTATCAGAAAATTTAAGAGGTCGTCCGGAGGAATAATCCAAACCCTAGAAATGATCAAAAGAGAAATTCAGAAATGATCTCAGTGTGTTTTGTTTGAGGTTATTTCCTGACAAGTTCACAACTCAAAATGAATACGGGGTAGATTTATTAGTCATCCTATCAACATCTGTGCATGTGGTGTCGTAATTGTAATTTGGTTGAGTTTCACCAACACCTCCAAACACTCATCCAGGCCTACTATTCAGTGCGCAATTCATACAACCGAGTGAGAACAGGATGTCTACGATTTCATACTTTTTCTGTGTTCTGTCTCGTTGAATTACGCATTTGGAATCCTGATCAGACCCTGGCAATTTGGCTGAGAATAGGTCTTATCGGATACAGAAATGAGACATCCCTACCTAATGATTCTCCTCCATGGCATGGCCCATTAAGGTGGGTCGCTACTATTGGATTTGAGCCTACTGCGCATGTCCCTGCGCATAATATTATAGGTTAACTTTATCAGAATGAGATCATTTTTAGTAGGCACACACCTACATATACCATTAATGTCTACAAAGATTTTTGGGGGATTCTGATCAAAATTGTTCATTTTTATGACCATTTTAAATTTTGGCATATTAACATCCAGATTTTTCTCATCATTCTCTCAAACTCCTTTGCGCCTTAGAATTATAGTACATACAATACCAATACAATGCTATAGAAGTGGTAGGCTATTGACAGTGACCGAGGGCATATAATGGAACAATTTTATACCAAGTATGTTAATATTTTACCCATCATGCAGTGCTTTGAATATGGATTTCTGTCAGTTTTTCTAATACTTTTTTATTTCAAATGGCCAAAACTCCAAAATTATGTGCGGGACCCCATATAAAAAGTACTTTTATCTAAAGGCAAATTATCTGAACAATAATCTAGTGGTTGAAAATAGGATTTTTTTTTTCTTTTTGTTATGAAATAATAGCAAATTTACCATTCTCTTTTCCGAAAATTGAGAACTTTACCCAGAATGCCATGTTATGGAGTTAAAATCAAAAATTCTTAATAAATAAGGATATCAGACCATTTACCATGTGAGATTTCATATCTCTGTATTAAATAGTTATGACAGAAAAAAATTCTCAAATCTGATACACATTTTCTCTAATTTCTAGGTGAAGATTGAAACACTTTTATTTTTCAAAAATCTGTAGAAAAAAAGTAGCATGGGACCCCCTACTTTTCTTTTCATATTCTTATTCTAGATGATTTTTGTACCTCAGGGAGAAAAATGGAGAAAATCTAGGATCTTTGATTCAATGGTAGCGACCCACCTTAATTCATATATTTTTATACCATAATGAGAGCCGGTGTCAGGACAATTCTCCCCTGGTCAAGTTCCCCCCTTGACTCCCCCCCCACCTTCCCTTTCGCCTGGCATCCCACCCCCTGTTGTACGTTTTCCCCTGGGATAGGGTTAGTGATAAGTTTATGGATAGCCCTATGGTTACAGTTAGGGTAAGCGCCCTTTGAATTAAAACTGGGACCTGCGCAGTATGCCCATTTTCAATGGTAGCGACCCACCTTAAGTGCACAAAGTTATCAATCAATCGATCGATCAATCCCACCCTCTCCACATCCACGGATTCTAGAATGTTTAGAAGTCCTCGATTATCCATCATGCAACAGACATGCAAACTACTAAACCTGTCTTGACTCAGGGGCAGGGTCGCAGATAGGGATCAGCCAGCTCCAAATACTCTGCAATAGAATTTTTAGTTGTGGAACTAGTACCTGGCCGTAGAACCCCATGGAGACAATTCACATGACACATAGTGGAGATGGATCGATGAGGTGGAAGTATTTTAGCATGATAGATAGCCAAATACATGTCAACTCTTCAATGGCGATAGACCCTGTGTAACCCCACTCCGAAATTCCACATGCAATCCACACATCCACATGTCTGATACATGAAGAACACTTCAGACCTCCTGTGTAGACATAATATTATCCTATTTGCGAAGTAAGCATTCCCTCTCGTAGTAGTGTCTACAAAGTAGGCTTTATAAACCTATGAGCTATCCCGGCAAAGAGGTGTCTGAATAAAAGAAGTGGTCATATTGACATCAGATCGTGTACATTGAGTTAACCCAAGCGCGCATTTAAGCGCGGTTTTGGGCTTAAATGCATGTATATTGAAAGAAATTGTCATTCACAAACTTCTACTGATCCTATCTGCAAAGTTAGAATGGTCCTGACCTCCCAATTACGATACAATCATCCATTTTGCTCTATCTCTACTATATCCAGCACAGGAAGTCAAAACTTGAAAATGAGCTGTTATGTTATGTGATTCTATAGAGGGAGCTAATATCGTGGAGGTTGCATTGCAATGCAATACTTTTTCAATGAACATTTCTTTTCTTTTCTGTTTGCTATATGGAAATGCTTATGTAATGCTTTATGAGAGCTCACACCCATTGGGTTACTGGAATATGCTATTTCAGACAACGTGTTAAAGTGGAGAAAGCCCTTCCCTAGTGTTTGTCCACCTTCATCCAGTCCACCCTCGTTACCCTGTGCGATTTGGTGAGAATGTGTGAGAGGTAACAGCCCACTCAATGCTCATACCCTCATAACGGAATGCAATGTGCATTAACCCATGTTCACACAAACGTCACCTCAATTTGCTGTTATACTTTTGAATTGCTTTACCGGTAGTTCATGAAAGTACATATCCAGCAGAGTGCCGGTTATCTATGTAATTGGGAGGGGTGGATGGACCTAGATGCAGAGATATTATGAGAAAAAGAGGGTATGAGATGAAGAAGGAGCTTTATGATAACTAGGAAAGGCCAGGTGCGTGTAGCGACAGGACATTGAATAAAAAAGGAAGTAATTAACGGGGGAGTTCAAAAAGAGGTTACTAGAGTGATTTAGTACTATCCTGTGTAAAACCCTGAATGAGTACGGGATATAGACTGTGGATTCATACCGCAACAGGGGGTACTAGTGTTGCGAGGAAGTTACATGGTATCTGGCAGGTTACTGATCACAGCCAACTTATCACAAAGACACAAACTCACTAGCTAACATAAATATGTGCTGTCTTGTATTGACTCTATGAGGTTATATGCATTGCCCACAAGTCATGGCTGATCATTGAAAAGCTCATTATGTATCTGAGATTGTTGACCAATGAACCATTTAATCAATCAAGATACACTGTAAAAATGCTGTTGAGATAACGGTGGAACCCTTGTCCAACAGTTGCCAGAGATCTCTTGTTATTTTTACAGAGATTCATTGTCCTACTGTACTGCCATCTGGGGCTTCTTGTAAAACCTACACTGGTCCACTGCAATGCAATTACAGTGGTTCACTATTCAGTTTTACAAGGATCCCTGGTAGATCCAACAGTTATATTTACAGTGTAGTGCATGAGGCCAATGCTTAGGTTGCAGAATGCCAGACAGGGCAGACAGAGGGGAGGTCGATCTATAACATCAAAGCCTGGAGAATGATTAAGGCAGGGGAAGGTCTTTACCCCACGGTCATGACATTGTGTCACACTATGTGACATGTAATAGTCACATGTGTTCAGAAGCACAGTTGGTCCGCTGTTGGTGATGTACATAGGGCCGGCTGTCCATTTATAGCTGCTCGTATATACCTTAGGTTCATGTTATACAAAGCAAAGTAGTACATTCCCCTGGCATGGCATGCCAAGTGCCTCCACATGCCATCTTGCTGTCTCTTTAATTCGTCCCTTTGTTGTTTTATTAGTAATGGCTGAGTAAAGCGAACTTGGGCATCTCAAATTGTGTGCTATTATATGTAGCATTGCATAAGATATAAATGATATTAGTAGAATTTAAAAGGTAGCTGTAGCGACTTTTGTTGAATGGCATTTTGACAACGTCCTATCGAAAGGAATCAGGCTATGTGAATCTTTTGAAAGTACACATTTAGAACACGTGACTCTAAATGTCTCAACCCAATTTTCACCTCTTGCAATTATCCGTAGAAGGATGGGTTACTCTGAGCAGGTATTGGTGTGAAGTCTACAACGATGGATGTAGGCAGGATTGTCTCTTACAGAGGCCAGAATCATATCAATGGGAGGGCACTGCATAATAGTTGTTATATTATGCAGTGCCCTCCCATATTTGAATATCTGAAACCCATACAGGTCCATCGCTTTAACATACAAATGCACTTTAAAACAGGGTGGACATCCCCACAGCTGTTGATAAAGATGTTCTTGTATGTAATGTTAATCGGCGATAGTACCATAATGAATTCAGATATAAATACATTTATAATAGTGGTAAGAGGCACTTAAAAACCCCTTGTTTTCTTCTCTTTTTTGAGAGAGAGAAAAAACAAAACGGAGACCTTGAATTGCATACTAAGTTCACTTACCCCGCTCTCAAAACAAGCATGGGTGGGGCTACTCGGATGGGGATAGACTGGGGCATCACTCACACTTGACATGTAGAGCCAACAGCTGGCCAGAATTGGTTTCCCAGAAAAAAAAACAGAAGAAGGCCCTCAAGCACTTGAAGCACTTGGTACACACTGCCTAACGACGTGGTCCTTTGGTGTGGCAAAGATAAGGTTACAGTAGCCCGGTGGAGGGTCCTGTACAATAAATAGTGTACATACAGTTACAGACTGGGAGGAATCTGATGCCGCAGCCTATTTACTGTCTGCTTTCACAAGTGCCCTAGATGGAAAATGTACTACAACCATACCCCATAAACTATATTAAACAACGGCACCATTTTTTTATTTGGGATATTTTCCTAGACCACGAAGCCACTTTCCATCATAGACTCATCCAAATATCAATCTCTATATACTACTCACAACTCGGTGGCAACTAATGCGTCAGTAAATGGTACTTGCTTTGGGTGCCACATCACACCTCCTCATTCAGTAAACAGTGTAGGCTAAGTCATAAAATGATTTCTTCCTTACAGTGCTAGAAGGACATGTAGGTTCTACATAGAAACCAACATAAGAGAGAAAAAAACATGGAGAGATAAGGCCCTATGTATTATGGACAACATGATTATCAAGCTACAGGTGTGCGCCAGTTATTGATCACCCCAGATTCTCCTTCTTACAGGTAAGGAACCTGCACGTGCACATGTAGGTATGCACACTTTCCTCATTGATGGCGAATGTCTCCGCCCACCCACCTTTAGCAATAGAACGCTAGTCGATAGGAATTCTGAGTGTGGTGGTGGTGTGGCAGTGGAGGCGGGTGTTTGGTAAGGCTAGGTGTTACATATCAATTATGGCTGGTATGCTACATACTAATTGATTATATCTGTACCATGTATGACAGGTGCGACCGGCTGTTCTGCAGGTACAGCTTTAATCAAGATACAGGTGGGTATAATGTGTCTCGACAGCTTGACAGTTTGACGCTGACATTACTATTTGTTACTATTGTGCCATAGTTCCACCCTTTACATGAATCACACTGACTTAATGAAAAAGTGTAATAAAAGCCTCCAATGTTCCACAGAAATGATTAGACAAGCCTTAATCTTGTTCAGGTGTGCTCTACACTGCTATAGTGCACCCAAGGTCACTTCTATCGTGCAGCTGAGCACCGCCTGTCGCCTTTACAAAAAAAACAGTACTGAATGGCTTGAAATCAAGCCCCAGCTGGGCTTTATAGCATTTCCTCTAAGTTGAACTCAGGGGCCGCCTTATTATAGATACAGCTTATATGCTAATTAAGTACTAGGGTAGTCTTGATGAAAGTATTACACCGTCGGCTGCATCGTAATCAAAGATATATGTGTTTATCAGAAGATGGAGGAGCATGCCCTATTGAAAAAGCAAAGTAGTCTAGTTATATTTGGACATTCCAGGAATCGCCAGCACCCAAAAAGCCATACACCAGATTTAGCATGTGGTATTCCTACTCATGGCTGATCAAATGCATATCATATTACTACATTTAGCGTATACCTTCTTGAGCACCCTCCAAAAGGAAATAATGTTACCCACCACATTTCGAATATGACGAGTTCGTTATGTCTGAACCCTTAAGAGTATTGGATCTTAGAGACCATAAATATCCTGGCTGGTACAGTTCATAATATTTAGAAATCTACTTTAGTTTTGTTGGTCCAGTTGTTCGTGATTAATTAATTATGCATGAATACCTGGTGATATAACCTGTAAGTGTTCACATTTTGAACCATGCAAACCCATGATGCACTAATGCAGTTCTGGTGAACATCTCAGTGGTACCGCATTGGTATCTCGTGAGAAATTTCTTTAATACTTGGTACGTAATCAAGTTTGATGACACATCAGTTTTCAAAGCACGTGGTTAGTTATTCACAGGACTTAGGCTGCTTCTTGCAATATCTACAAAAGCTATCAACTTCATAAGCCAGTTTGATCAGGGCAACGTACCTTGGCAGCTGGTGCTGCTTGGTCCTAACCCCATGTGAAAATTCACTTCATTTACACCTGAGCTCTTTCTAATGTAGGCCCTCTGCCTTCTAGCAAATAGATTGTCCAGTCCTATTCACATCGATCCGAGGTGGCCCCCACAAGGAACAATCAGATGGTTTGGTTGATCAATTAGATTCTACCTGCCACACGTGTGCTCTATCCTCTGGGTTTAGGCATTCCTACTTCATTCACGGGCTCTCTCTATTTTGACCAACGTTTCCTGTTGATGGTTACCTAACCCATCTTTATGGGTCCATGCCTTCCACTTTAGTTCACTCTAGGTATGGCTGTCCATGTTAAAACAATGTATACGGGAAACTGGTACGTTTTCATCTTTTCATCTACTATATTCTACCTTTCTGACTGACTGTGATGGCCGTTTGTCTCTCGCTGTCTCTGCCTCAGTTTCCCTCCCCTCTCTCTTTCCAAATCTCGTTCCTCTAAATCCTGGAATTGTGACATTCGAGAGCGGAGAAAGGGGAGAGAAATAACTTTTTATGTGTCTGCACAAAAACATCGCCCCATATTAAAGTTTGTGCCCGGTAATAATCAACTTGAAACAGAGTGTCTGCTTATAAATATAAAGACAAATAGGTTCGATTGGTTTCTCCTTCACGCTTGCTTTCGGCGAATGGTGTATGCGTTTCATATGAACAGCACGGCCCACTAATCACAAAATGGTTGTCCACTAAGCGTCCCTGACTGAGCCCACTAATTGATGGCACCTGGCCACGATATCGCCTCCCTGTATCATAGAAAATAACTGTGGGGTAAATGAATATGGTTCTCTGATCCTATTCTGGTGACTATGATCATGAACTGCTCTTTTCTCATTGTGATGTAATTAGCAATCAGCTCTTTGTGTGCTCATTCATCTAGCCCTCCTATGGTTTGATTGATTGATTTGTGTTTTACAGCACTTTAGCGGCACTAAGTGGCTATCTCGTGCTTCACAGGTTGATAATTTAACAGAGGAATGTGTCAGTGCCCGCGCATATATTATGTGCACCACACACATCCTGAGGGGATAGGAAAGAGGAGATATAGACCCTTTGAAGTTACTGGCTGCAAGCCCACTCCTTCTCCACACCCACTGGGAAGACTAGGGACCGTAATATTATTTCTTTTTGAGTCATATATCAAAGTACACACTAATAATAGCCTTCCATCATCCTTTTCTACAAACTACAGTGGTGCAATTTACTTTGCAGTGTTGCTAGAGCGAAAATCATTTTGAAAAATATTCTTAAAATCTCAAAGCCTCAATCTGAAAGACCAACATTTAGGATTTCAAAGAACAAAAATACCAGATATACATATCACACTCAAAATTTGTAAAACAACAACAACAACAACAACAACAATAATAATAATAATAATAATAATAATAATAATAATAATAATAATAATAATAATAATAATAATAATAACAACAACAGCAACAAAACAACTCAATGCCCACAATCCTTGCACCTTAGACCAAAAGATCCTTAAGAATGTAAAACTTCCTCGTGTTTTATCTCAACAGCTATATCTGTATGTAGAGAACTGTTAAAATATCTCATGGATCAGATCTATACTGCGGAGTGATACAAGGACATTTAGGTTACTTAAAAAACCTAACAACATACCGAAGAAACGTAAATCACCGTAAAAATATGGTGAACTCACATTGAAAAAAATGGAGAATCCCCATTCACTCTACAGGGATTCTCCATAGTTTTCCAATGGGAATTCACCGTATTTTTATGGTTATTCACTGGCATCCACAATTGCCAATGGTTCGCCATTCTTTAGGGAATTCTTTTTAATGTGTACATACTGGCAGTTATGAAGTACATACCACCACTGTTTGCTAAGGATTATGCTTCACATTATCCTTTGCAATGGTGCTTCCATAGAGTCATTCTCGCAATCTGTTATCTATATTGAAGCCCACACTTTTCAATCAGTGGGTGAGTTTTGATTATCCTGCCCTTACTCTTTTATTCATCAGAACCCTAGAAAAACATAGCTATCTTATGTTGATCTATGGCTAATACTGTGATATAAGCCGAGACAACCAAGTCTGACAAAATGAGTTTGCTTAAGTCAACTTCATTTGACAGAAGGAGCCTGTGTCATATAGTGGCGTATGTATGCCATTATGACACACGCACTACAATTGTTCACGTTGACATCCTCCATTTAAAATTCTATGCCAAGTCGAGTATAGTCAGATCCATATCATAGACCTTGCTTACAAACTACAAGGCGTCTACAGCTAGGATGATTAATTTACTTTTTGTATTTGATTCTTTCTCCAATAAAACATAATGACTGGTCTGTTTAAGGAAATGTCACTAGAGGGGGCAACACATGTACCATACACATCCGAACAAATCACAAAGAAGCATTTGTTATAAAACGTATCTATAAACGTTGTGATCTCCTACCTCGGTTAAGAACATTTATGATTAAAAAATAATGTAATTGTAATACCAATATCATGTAGCATTTCCCCTCTCAGCTGTATAGCTGTGCACAGGCATTACCTATGGAAAAGGCAATGGAAATGCGTGGAAAGGTAGCAGGGGAAAGAAATAAAGGTAAAGAGGAGGGGCAAAGGTAAAAACGGGTCCACACAAATCAAAGTCGAAAGCAGCATTATAAAGTAGGCAAATGACCCTGGCCTCAGCCCATGTGTTATAATCATCTCACAAGTAATTATAGGTCACGACCCTGTGTATGTGAACTACATATGATTGGTTGCTAAAAAAGCTAGCCATATATGACTGTTTTTCTCCTAGAGGCATGTTATATAAAACAACCCGGTCCAGTTCCTTAGCATGGACAGGTCCCTCTGCATAATGCATGCCCCCATGCCACATTGCTGCCATGGAGATCTATGGTAACTGCCTTCTAGAGGAAATCCACCTCCGGCAACAACACAGTGCCAGTGTTATACAGATCTTAGATCACCCAGATTGATGAGATTTGTTTTGTGTAAAATTCTATTTACATTATTCACATGGGGTACTGCATATAATGCATGCCATATCTCATACCCTATTTACACTGTGAATTAGAATACATTCGTAGGCCAACTGAGCAAAGCTAATTATAATGAATAGAATCGTCGCGATCCAGTCCTCAATGTTCTATTTCGGTGGCTTAATTACACTTAGTTTGCTTCCTCTGTAATCTATTTCAGGATGTGAGAAGTCGGCGCTTTTAGTTTCATTAATGGCGATCTGTGCCAATGAACTCTATGTACTTGAGGGATTGGATAGGATGTCACTACTTAGGCTATTGTGCTAATTCAAACAAACCAGTAATATACCAGATATTTACAGTGTGTGGATTATCCTATGCAGCTGAATTAACCTGAAGATGTTGACTTTGAACTCATGATTGGTGTTAAACTACAGACCTCACATGCCCTGTACTAACAAAAAGCTATAGCCATTACAAACTGCAGAATAGGGCATCAATCGTACACAGACAATACCGTCCTGCAGAGTTCTATTTGGGGCTGAGTGATTATAACTATCCTACCTGATTGGGGATCAAACACTGCTGGTCTGGGGTGGTGCATGCAGGTAGAAGGGTAGATTCAGGTAAACTGCAACACTGTCTGCACTGTGCATTGGTCAAATACTTTAGGTATATCTTTGTAAAAATATGTGGACATCCCAGTTTCACACTGCTCCAGTATCATGGAGTTCCTGTTCTGTGAAGGATCTATAGAAATACCTTAAAGAATGTGGTGTCACCACCTCTAGACTTACTAAAGCTCCATTGATTGAGCTTTGCATAGCTGCACAGGAGGTGGGACTACAAGTAGATCCTGATAGTGTCATAGAGGACAGAGAAGAGATCATCAGGGAAAGGTTGACCATAGATTCCTGTCATCATTTGGGGGTGGTGGGGGGAGGTGTGTGGGTGGTAATGGAAGATGAGTGCTTAGACACTTGGTGGTGGGTGGGTGGGTGGTAATAACCATCAGGAAGGTGCTGAAAAATAAGAACAATACTTTTTACATAATAACAGAAAAAAAAAACCCATTAATATACTGTAACGGTAAACTGGTGTGGGTAATGGAGAAACCACATGACAGCTGCCCTTATGGTTGTAAGGAGGCTTGGCCTCGTGTATTATCAACTGACAAGAGAGTACAACCAGGTGGTGGAACATGAAGTAGGCATCATTTTCTCACTCCAACGTCCTTCCTCTAGCCATATTGCTGTGGTTAAGGCTGGTACGACCTGTACCGTTTTGAGCCTTGGATACAACTGAGACACCAGTGGCCCAGTGGCATGCCCCCTCATAGCTTAAGGCTGAACCAACCTTCCCCGCAGCCAATACCCATGGCAGCCTAGCACTACCACTACAAAACTAATTTACTAATTATGAATTGTGTATTCATAGATTTGTCTGGATATAGTCTATGAATTCATAAATGAATACAGTACTTGTTAGAAAGAATGGTCACATTGCATAAAGCAATATGATATGAACCATGTGCACAGTACATGAGAAATTCATTGTCAGCCCCTAGGGTTGAATGGGTCTTTGTAGGAGGGAGGACAGTCAGAAATTGTTGGGTTGCACATGGAGGTTTCTGTGAACTAATGCCAGTATGAAGGTATGAAGTGGCACCATCCAAATATGAGAATGGTTGCCATGGTGACCATTCAAAGGTCAGGAACCCTGTCTTAGGTCAGGAAAATGTATTTGTTTTTGAATTTATGGCCAAAATATGGGGGAATCATATATCAGCAGTATGTCCTATAAGAAAGTTCTTCCCCCAAGGTCACATTAGGTTCTATGAGTTGGACAACAAAAATCATCCAGAAAACACCTCTTCACAAAAGGGAGTGATAATATTTTAACAGCAATGGGGGGGGGGGTGAGTTTTGGGGCCAGAGTGGCAAAAAAAATTGGCCCCTCCTCACATGGGCCAATTCTTTTGGAGGGCAATGGCCCTATCAAACTATAGTTCCTGAAAACAGGTGAAATTATCATGCCCCCCTCCTTCGGAGAGGCTGAAAAAATGTTGACCCCAACCTTATGAAATCCACCAGTCCCCCCTTGTTATAAATAAAAGTGTCACTTTCTAAAGTAAGATTTGTCAAGTGTTTGATTTATGCTGAATCTAACCTACCAGGAACAAAGTGTATAGACACATTAGCCAAAGTCACAATCCATCTAACCTTAGAGCAAATATACAGATATCTTGTGTTTTTCTGTAATCCTCTGTAACCCGATTTAGATTCAGTCTATCATCCGGATTACTACAGGCTTTGATCCATTCAAGACATTGCTTGGTTGCTGGATCCATGACCAATAGACAAGTCTGGTTTGGGAAATCTAAAAAACTCCACACCTATCATGTGCTCTTTAGACCAGTATCTCAAATCACTCTTGCATGTGTTCCATGCACAATGTTTTTCTGGCATTTTGGAATGCTTACATGTATAGATTTGTTTAGGTATGCTATATAGGTGGCTGTTTGATACCTACTATGCAGTGAGCCTGCAGTCTCAGTTGTATAGTGTTAAAAGACCAAAACCCAGACACTATCCATTTTTGCACTCTCTTTTGCCTAAGACTAGTAATGGAGCACATGCCTAATTATGGTTTATATTATGTGTAATTGATACAAGCATCCACCTATACCATTTTGAGATATAGCACTGACTTTTTACATGAGGTAAAATATTTTGTGGCTTAAGTAAAAAAAAACAGAAAGTGTCCCATTACAAGACTGTTTACTCATAGGGTCACTCAGGTAGCGTCTTAAACTCCATGATCTCCATGAGTGTATGTGTGTGTGTGTGTGGGGGGGGCTATAGGGCACCTTGATAGATTTACCAGTAGAACTGTGTGACAACCCTAACCGGCTTTGGTTTCCCAAAAGAAAACACAAACACACACATACTGGTATGGTTTATGGTCCAAACTGGGGACCCAGTATTCATTCCAGTAACTTGGGTCCATGCTTTTTGTAGGCTTTATTCGTTCTGCAACACCAGATATTGCATTGATATGAGCTTTAGAATAAAGTATCACTTGGACGAGGGGATAAAGTGATCGCTTGTATCATAAAGATATGGCATCAGAGATTTCAAGTTTCACTGGAGACTCAGCAGATGATGGTATGGGTGGCCACAGTGAGTATGGACAGTGGTCCAAATTTGCTTGCTATTGGGGACTTTTGCAAAAATCAACTTTTATGTATCACAAAGCTTCTTCCTCTGCAAAACAGGTTTCAATTAACTGGGAACTTGGCCCCACTTGAATTTCAGGTTCCCAATAACACCCACACAAACTCCTACACAGACACACCAAGGACAACACTTTGCACACACTGCCCCTCGACATGGTGGGGATGTGACACAAGTCTAAGGTTGAAGCAAGCCAATGATGGGTCATGTTCCATCAATATAATGTATACAATCTTGTTGGACGATCTGCTTTGGTACAAGGTGACTTTGATGCCACAGACAATAGACTGTGCAGACGTTACTAAGGCTATGGCATTAACCCCATCCATCATGGGGTAATTATGGGGCCCTTGATGGGGGGTCCCCATGTCCCATATTGATTTTAAGCAATTGCCATGTCACCATGCCGATTTTAAGAAAAGTCCATGTCCCCATGTCGATTTTAAGAAAAGTTCATGTCACCATGTCGATTTTAAAGAAAGGTTCATGTCCCATGTCACTAAGCCAAAAAAGGCCCATGTCGCCATGTCGATTTTAGGGGTCTAGAGCCATAATAATGAAGGATCATAATGCAAACAAGGTTGAACCCCTTTCCCCAATTTTGGTAATTCTAGTACCTCTCTATACCACTGTTCTAGACAATGTCAACCTACATGTTGTATATTGTACACCACATCTAAACAACTTAGCTTTTTTCAAATCAGTAGAGGCACTTTGTAATCTCCCCTTTTAGTTCTCTATACTAGATAAATGATTCGCTATGTCGGATGGGGTAACTGCCAGATACCCTAGTACCTATTGCACTGTTAAGACATCAGTTTAGCATTACCTAGACAGTTAAGAGGTGTTCTTCTATGATAGGATACAAATGAAATATGATTAAATAGCCATTAAGTGATTGCTACCAGTTATACCCCCCCCCCCAAAAAAAAAAAAAAACACACTTTGCAATTCGAAACTGAAACCCAGATTTATAGTTCTACTAATCCGTAAGACATGAATCCACTGTTAAAGGAGCACCGAATCGAGGAGCTAACTCCCCCGACTTTTGTCCTGTGGCGACGTCGCCAATTCAAAGCTCCTTTAAGTGGCCTGCCAGGTCTAAGTGGTTTGAAATGACAGCATGATCTGGACTAAAAGTCATAATATCAACTGGGGACACGGCGAGGAATGGAGGCATAAAAGTACACACACACACACACACACACACACACACACACACACACACATATATATATATATATATATATATATATATATATATATATATATATAAGTTAACTCGCTACCAGGGAATAATAAACCCGGTAATAACGATGATAGTGATGATGATAACAGTAATAATAATATGTGATACAGTAGTAATATAAATGATCATATCACAGACACATGAGTTTGGTGGGTTACTGACCTTGGGGCTATCAGCACCATACATGCCTTTATTAAAACAACTATAATAATTAGTTGACAATAAGCATAGTCAGTAAAATGCATAATATAAAACAATAATACAGTAATAACAATAGTAATAACAATAGTAATAACAATAGTAAACACACTCTTCGCTAAAAGACACTCTTTTCTTTTTTGTAACCTTTTCCATTCTGGAATTAAAGCAACACATATCATTTTCAAGAAGAGAATTCACACATTTGTCCAGTACACCCTTGTAAGCAAGTCTAGATAGTTGGTCGGCCAGGACATTGTCTTCTGACTTAATATAGGTTGCATACACCTCCACATTATTGATGAAACAAAGCCAAAAAATTTCTCTAAGCCATTCCATACAAAGCTTATTTTTTGACCTACCGGTATTAATCATAGCTAGAACTTGCATATTATCAGTAACACAGTGTATTCTTTTATTTTTATAGCCAGAAATCCAACGTCTAAGTCCCATAAGAAGGGGGTATAACTCGTATACATTTATATTCCTATGGTGATTCCTCAAATTGTCTAGTATTGGTGGTTGGGTAAAATGACCACTACCTAGATTAAATCTATCGTAAGATGTCCAGTCACCATATAAATAATCTTTATCCATCCAAGCCCCGAAGCCTTTCATGGAAGAATCTGAGTACATAGGTGTGTCAATATCATCATTTAGAATTAACCTCTTACAGTTAAAAACTCTACAAAAATCCAGCCACCACTGAATATCCTGGCGAGTGCAAGCTGAAACCCTAATATAACCACCGGGCCGTGCCCGAGCGCAGAGATCGAAAATTCGCCTACTAAAGGTTCTACCACCCTTAACCACCTGCGAGCAGAACGACATTAAACCACCTATCCTCTCTAAGTTCTTTTTTGAAATAAATTTCTTATTAACGTTATCTAACAAGAGATTTTCCATTTTTTCAACCTTTTCAACAGGCAAAGACAGTTCCAACTTAACTGAATCTATGTTAATGCCTAAGAATTTACAAACTTGAGATGGGTCGGTCACCTTTTCTCTGGATACTACAAAGCCCATGTAGGCCATACATTCCATTAATAAATTTCTTTGTCTAAGACATTCATCATAAGTATCAGCAATTATGATAAAGTCGTCCAGGTAATTTACAATTTTTTCTACACCGTAGAATTTTGCCACCTCCACAAATATTAGGGGCACATTTCAGGCCAAAAGTTAATCTGTTGCTTACATAATAACCTTCTCCATGCCCAAAATTCCATCTGAAACCTTGCATGGTAGTGTGAGGTGCATACACATTTATAGACCTGTATGCAGATTTTAAGTCGACAACGCTCATGAAATCGTTCCTATCCAGCTGAGCCGTAACAGTGCTAATATTGTTATAGGAAAAAGTAGAACTAGTGGTATCCATGAAATTGTTAATAGAAATCTTATCAGGCATGCTACAGTCAGTTATGGGTCTTAACTTGCCATTTGATTTTTCTACACCACCTAGGGCATGGATACAACGGGGTTTATCTACGCTTTTAGAGACTAGACCAGCTTCTAGTTCATCCAACAATATACCACAGTACTCATTATAGAATTTTCCTTCCAAAATAGATTTGTAGTTTCTACAGTCATAAGACGTATTACAAGAGGGGTCAACAATTTTAAAACCCTCAACAAAGCCCTGCCATAGAAAATTTGATTCCACATCATTAATACTGATGATACCTTCCTGGGTCAAAAAGGAGGCCACTCTACAAGGCAATATTTGGGCTATTTCACCATGAATATAATGTACACACTCACACACACCATTTACACAACTGTCATATACCCTGATGCTAGGTAAATTTTTTACAACAACAGTAAATAAAGGTTCAACTTCACCCTGTACCGGATGACTATGTGTAACATTTACAATTTTCGAGTTAATATTAACATCAATATTAACCTCATTAACCCAGTCATATTGACTAGACCTATGGTCACTCGGGGGGACAAAAATATTTTTATCCGATTCAGAATTAATATTTACAATACCCTCATCTGAACTTTTGGGTAGGGGTAATCTAAAGTCTACCACACTTACTAACTTTGCTTCTGGCACCAGGATATCGAAACCTACAGAGTTAGGACTTAAATTACCACCATTTTCCTATTCGCTTCTAGCCTTGGAGCATTCCAACTTATTATGACTCGTGCTATTACACACGCTGCAAACGTGTCTATATTTACATGGGTCTTTCGAGCAACCTTCTGCCCTGTTGTATGCATAGCAAGGATTATTAGACGATCTCTGTTTGCCTACATTCTTAGGTTTAGCACTGTAAGCTTTCTGGGCCTGAACGGTCCCATCATATGCCAAATGACGTAGTATATCTGAATTTTCAATGGTTGAAAAAGCCTCTATTCCACTATCATTAGCCCTGTCCCTCACCGACTTATCATAGGCTACCAGGGCTGAAACCGTATATATTTTGGTGCCAGACTTTTCAATTAGTACCTGAAGATGTTTAAGCATACCCTCAACATCGTCACCTGATTTGTAGTACTTCAAAATAAACTGCAAGTTTACAGACATCAGTTTCTCAATAGTGTCAATTTTTTCCTTACGTTTGGTGAATTGCGAATGATCAAACTCACCCGATTTTACACGGTGATGATGCCTAGAGTACGTTGAATCCAATGACGACCCTCTAGATGTGCTCGGACTGCACTGACGAGCAGAAATACTGGATTTAGATGGTCGTCTATGTCGCTTATGATCGACTTGCACCCACTCGTCCCCACCGTCAGACGAAATTTTGCATGGAGACGCTTGGCGGGTCGCCCTAGCAACCGGTCCGCGTCCTTGACTACGTGACGTCACACCCCTCTGTTTGTAAACATCCGCACGTGCTCTGCTGGAACGACTTGAGGCATTGACGAATCCTCCATCCCGATCGTCCTTTCCATTGACGACCTCTTGTAGAAGTGATTTGATGGTCGACAGCTCGTCTTCTAATACATCTAGCCTCGTCTGGTCAATAGACGACCCACCCACAACACCTGTAACAGTTCGGGAAACTGACGGTGTGTCACCAGTAAGTGAGAGAGTCGAACTACTCGCAAGTCCTAAATTGGCCGATTTTTTCGTCTTTTCCACCGATTTAACCGATTTTTCATTTGGTGTATTGGCCTTCGAGCCTTTAGCAGCCTTTCTACCCATTTCAATGGTAAATAAAGGCACCAGGAGCCCCTCAAAACGGTTAAAAATTTAAAATTCCAGGGAACACCCAGCGTGGTGTTACCTGTACAGGTGAAAACGAGCCAATTGACCGTTACCTTGAAAATCCCTTCTTATATACTGGAGGGGTGTTGACCATGACGTCATGCTATGACATCATAGATACCAATGCGCGCTGCAAATAGTCCCTAACCGTTCGCGGTTAATTATATATATATACACGAGTGTATATAGTTCCATATATATATATATGATTTTAAGGATGTGCAATTATCAAGATTACCAGGCATGGCCGTATTGTATGAACGAGATAATTATTCTACACCAACTTGTCTCTGGCAAAAGAAAGCTACTCGTATCTGTTTGTAGGTTAGACCTAGAACTCAATGCCACCTGCAGAATGATTCATAAAAACTGACGACCATACTAGGTATAATGGTGATCAGGTTGTTTTTCTTTTATGAATTTGCCGGGCGATTTTGACAATAGGGGTGTGCACAGACATTCTTAATGCATCATTGCAGAAATCATTAATTCATATCACCATTCCACTGAAATGTGAACGGGAAATGGCCTGTCTAATGTCACCCTAACTTCATACCGATCCTTCTAATACAACCTTATTCAAGTTAACTGTAATCAATGTTAATACCCCCCTCCCCCCCGACACACACACCCACGCACACACCCTCTGTGATGGATCCGTCCCTCCTAATTAGTAGTGGCATGCTAGAATAGTAGAAAGTATATTGTATTGATATTGACAGGTAGAGTAGTGCCTAAGTGCATACATATGTTCATCAATTATACCAGAAGTAGCAATTTTCTACAAAGTGAACCTATCAATGAATGGAGCCAGACATACATACCCCATTACAAAATAGAGGCCTACGTTGGTTGAAAAAAATCAATTTCTGTCCACGATCATTTACAGTCCACTGTCCTCTTCCCTTCTACCAGCTTCTTCTGAAGCTTAATCAATATTCCCCTGCGCCTTCCACCCCTATCCCTTCCTATACCCACTGGTCTCACTATCTCGTACTCCTATCCATATTCTCAATGGCGACTATATTGGTTCTGTCCTCTTATCTTCACTTATGGCACAGGGGGCACGCGTGTGGTCCCCACTAACCCCCACTTATAGGACAGCTTTATGGTAAATGAATATCATTACAGGGGCCTATTATGCTGGCCGTCAGCTGCTCATAACTCACTGCTTTGTAGTCATTGAGCAGCTCTGGGTCATTCATCTAGTCCTCGGTGGGGTCAGCGTTGACATGAATGCCATTTGCCAGCTATTATCCCCCGCACACCAGCCTTCTAATGGCTCCAGTCCCTCCCTTGGTAATAATATTATCATCCCACCCCAATTTACTGAGTTGACCAGGCAGTCTCTCCCGAGATATTGCACCTTTTCCAATCTTCCCGGTGTGCTCTATCCATGATATGTAATCCCTTGAAGGTACTAGTAATATGTTGTTTCAGACTGACTATACCAGTTTTTGCATGAAATTAGATCATGATAAAAGTGCAAGTATTTTGTATTCAGGAGAATGTTAGCCTGACTGAAACTCAAAAAATATTAGTGATAGTAATTTGAGAGACCCCAGCAAATTGTCGTGATTCCTCGTCAACCTGTGTGAAGTGGCTCACACATGTCGCTAGATGGAACACGACGTCGCTATAGCACAAGATCACCAGGAATAGCAATGGTGGTGATCACATGGCCTCACCTCAGATGGTGATCACTCAGACTCACCAGGGATGGCGACGCAGGTGATCACTCATCTAGCTAGATGAAACACGCACCTCGTCATAGTGCATGTTCACCAGGGATGGCGACATGAGTGATCACTCATCCTCACCAGGGATGGCGACATGAGTGATCACTCACTTCGCTAGATGAGACGCACACCACGTCATAACGCACGTTCACCACAGATGTCAAGGATCATGATCACTCACACTCACGGGGGATGGTCACTCAGGTGATCATTCATCTCGCTAGATGAAACGCACACCATGCCATAATGCACGTTCACCACGGTTGGCGAGGATCGTGATGACTCACACTCACCAGGGATGGCAAGGCGGTTGATAACTCACCTCGCTAGATGAAATGCGCACCACGTCATAGCGTAGGTTCACCATGGATGCCGAGAGTGGTGATCACTCAGACTCACCAGTGATGGCGATGCTGGTGATCACTCATCTTGTTAGATGAAAAGCTCATGATCATCGACATTGGTAATCATGCAGCCTCACATCTGCTAGATCAATGTATGTTTTGCCAGAGAAGGTATTGCCATATGTATCTTCCCTCTAACCACAGACAAGGTGTTCATGTAGATACTTCCTTATGTATTTTTCCTGTAACCAGAGAAAAGGTGTTTATGGATAGTTGCTTTTATTTTAGAGATACCTCTATCTAAATTCAATTGATATTTTCTCTATATAATCTTGTTTGATTCAACCCTGAAGTATTACATGGAAATCAGTGTGCAACAAAGCACATTTGATAAGTATGGGACTTATACTTCATGCCCACACTTCCTAGATAGGCTACATGTTGAACAGTGGTGCTGTCTCAACAACTTTGGCAATGGTGGTGATAAGTTGCCATTCTGAGTGAGAGTGAGTGACAGATGATGCAATCCTCAGAGAGCATTGACTTGGAGTGACACAAATTCACGTATTGAGTGAGACAAACGCTGGCAATGGTGGTGATAAGTTGCCAATCTGAGTGAGAGTGAGTGACAGATGATGCAATCCTCAGAGAGCATTGACATGGAGTGACACAAGTTCACGTATTGAGTGAGACCAATGTTGGCAGTGGTAGTGATAAGTTGCCATTTTGTGTGAGAGTTGATGCCAGTGGCAGGGGAGTGGTACATAATCACACAGTGAGTCAGATCCATGTTGGCAATGCTTGTGATAAGCCGCCATTCTGAGTGAGAGTTGACAGGCAGTGGCACATATTGACGGAGTGAGTGAGATCTATGTTGGCGATGGTGGTGATAACCTGCCATTCTGATTGAGAGCTGACCGGGAGTGGTACATAATCACACAGTGAGTCAGATCCATGTTGGCGATGCTTGTGATAAGCCGCCATTCTGAGTGAGAGTTGACAGGCAGTGGCACATACTCATGCAGTGAGTTAGATCCATGTTGGCGATGGTGGTGATAAGTCACCATGCTTTGTGAGGGATGACAAGGGGTGGCACATACTCACGCAGTGAGTGAGATCATGTTGGTGACTGTTGTGATAAACTGCCATGCCATGTGAGACTGACACACAGTGGCGAAAGATGACGCAGTGAGTTATCACTCAAAAAGGAGTCACCATTGATGACCAATCATGGCGACAGATAACGACAATTTGCTAGGACATGTGTCCATTATCAAATTCTCTCAGGAGCAGCGGTGAAGTAGCGCTCTGCATGCGGTTTTGTAAGTGGGCTATTTACTTGAGTCTGTAAATTGTGAGCAGAAAATTATGAAAAAGGGGTGATGTATTTAAGTCAGTCCAGTCCATTAACATACTCATGGGCTGCTATGAGTATGTGCCTGCCATTGTCAATTTGTGGGGGGGGGGTGCTGTATTTATTCTCCCCAAGGTTCAGTCACGTAGGATATGAAATACCTAGGGCATTCTTTTTGTAACTGGAGTGGTAACCTGTAGAAAGTTAATATTGATGGAAAGATTGCTTGCATATCAAATTTGATCATATACGACATCCAATGAAAAAGAAAGAGAGCTTCAAAATCCAAATGACCTTCCGGGGCTATGGTAAGTATGGATGGTTTTGCAGTTGCCGTAACTGCATCATTTGACATTGTGCCTTTGATTTTATTTCATTTTATTACAACAAAGTTACGCGACTAACGCCACGACATTTCATCTTGCTGTAGACGATAAAGTACAATGTTGTAACATGAAACAACAACTTATGTACAGTGCCAAAAGGCAGTATGTCAATAAAGTATATCTCTTTCAAATAGCGGCTCATAACAGTTTGACAGTTTAAGTTAGGTGGAGCCCATACGGGTGGTTCATGTAAAAAGGATATAAGAGTAAATTGTCCTTGAATTCATTGCGCTTCTACGCCTTGAGGTTTTATCTACTTTGGTAAAGAACCTTAGCCGTTTTATCTACTTTGGTAAAGAACCTTAGTCGAAATCAATTTTTGTGTTTAGAAGAATGCAAAGAAAAAAGAGACGTGTCTTGAATAGAAGTAACGAAATACAGTCTTTGTTCTAAAGTCCTGTGTTCAACTATCATTAATAAGGATCTCTACCCCACGTAATATAAGATCCTATCTCAATAAATGAATGTAACAGAATCCATACCAGCCGAGCGCAAAAGCAAAATGCAACAACTTAGGTTTTGTAGAATCTTTGAAAAGAGGAAATGTCATTTGATATTTGACATGCACGCCGTTGTGCATCTCCCTAGACTACCCCAAATATATTGTGGATATCCAAAGAAGGTGTAGTAGCACCCTTGGTAGATCTAACCTACTTCATGTAAATGCCATCCAGGCTGCACCTCTGCGATAAGGACCGGGTAATACGTATCAATAAGTAGAGCTGTGTGCTTTTATTTCTTTATGTTGTGGTTTGGGAGGGAGGGGGCGGGGGGTACCAACCTGGGTGGATATATGAACCTGACCTAGTTTTACAGATGAAAGGGGCTGTCCCACCATGGGATAGGCCTACGTGGGCTGGTCTTATGACGTCACTCCCTCATTGAATCATTTGATAGAGGAATCTAACAGAATTTAACGGTAAACACGTTGTTGTTTACCGAGCACACCAATCAGACATTCCGAAAAGGTTGGGGTTGTTAGTTTGATGAATATGGAATGAAAAGTGTCATTTACCCTCGTTGCTCTGATAAATGTAGAGTCATTTCTATAATCTATGGCAGGAACACGCCATTTGTTATAAGGCAAGCAGGTATACAAACATACATCAGTACATGATGCTCTGCAGGGGAATAAATATGTGATCGATTCAGTTTGCCTTCTGGCCTTTATGTCTCATCCACAAAATGTGTGCTTCAGATCCAGCCTTCCTTTAGAATGTACATCATTATGTCGTTGACTACTCAATCCCTTTTTCACGTATCAAAATATCACAAAGAGCACATTACTCAGTCAGTTTCTACCGATTTACTTAGATTACAAACGTCAAGTGAAAAATTAAATTTGATTTGATTCAAGTGTTGAGTCACAGATGATTTTAGTCTTAAGTTTGATTCAACACTCTATGGGGCCAAGCTGCCAAATAGTGGAGTATAAAAACTGAAATGACGACTTCCTTACAATTCAACATTGGTGGAAATCGAACGGTTGTTTACAAAGGTTATTTTGCACCATTTATATGAGGGGATAACTTGACTACAACTTCCTCATCAAAAGTTGAGTACTTTCTGAGTAGTGAAACAAAACAAAAATGTTAGCCATACTCATTTGTCATGTAAAGCAATCATTCATGTGCTGCCCTTTAGATCCCTAATCTAATTTCAGCTTATATTGTCTATATTTGTCTGCAGACATGATGTGGTGGCGGCTGATGCTGGTTCTGGTCAGTGTCATACGTGTGGGCCATGTGTGGGTCGAGTCCCGAACGCCCCCTAGTGGCACACACTGGGACTACATCGTGTTGGGGGCAGGTCCTGCTGGACTGCAAATGGGCCACCACCTCCACACAACAGGCCGGAACTACGTCATCATGGAGCGTGGAACCACTTCCGGTAAGGTCATTCAGCCTCTATATAAAGAAGTAGATGACCTTTTATCAGCTCATATAGCCAATAAATTGGCCATCTAATGTTGTGTAGGGGCTAGTTGATGTCGTCAGATACTGTTGTTATGTGCATTCGCAGCTGCGTGGGAGGGTAGTTTGCTAATTTGGACCCGATGGAACTTAGCTCTATATATTTCAGTTTAAATGCTATCTGTATCTGATTGGTTCAGATATAGTATTTGTTACAGGTATATCATAGTATTATTTAGGCATATTACATTTTTTGGTCGGGAAATAGGGGGTCTAGATCTTAGTCCCCTATTTTCAGTACAATTGAGGTGAAAAGCAGGGTAGCACTGAAAAGGCATAATAGAAGTCTGTAGAATCTATTCACTATTATGATAGAGGTGCAAACGATAGATGAAACATAGAAAATGACAGTTACGGGACCTTTTGGTAGATGTTCACATATATATATATATATATATATATATATATATATATATATATATATATATATATATATATATATATATATATGTGTGTGTGTGTGTGTATCGTTCTAAGCAAAATTATGTAAAACTATGTCTCTCTTTGTTATTTTACAGGCCACTTTTTCAATAAATATCCACGTCACGATAAGCTCATCTCCATTAACAAAAGAAACACAGGTAAAACTAACAAAGAGTTCAACATGCGCCATGACTGGAACTCCATCATAAGTGACGACGAGAGACTTCTCTTTAAGGAGTTCTCAAGAGACTTTTTCCCTCATCGCAGCGCCATGGTAGACTACCTCGATAGTTATGGGCGTGATCTTGGTCTGAATATACGTCATGATCACGAGATATCTCACGTGAGTAGGAGGATAAACGAGACCACGGGAGAGCACACGTTTTACATGAGGGACCAACGGGGGGTAACATACTCTTGTCGGTAGGTTTCTAATAATAAGATGTGAATTCTATCATGATTGTCTCTTGGTTAAAGAATATGTGTATGTCTAGTTATGTACCTGTGCCTATCAATGGTAAAGTGTTGCACGTATAAGCCTGCATCACTTTTGATCAAATACCACTTAAAATAAAGGCGATTAGGTTATGGTTTTCTATTCTTTTTATTTATTTATTTATTTTTTTATTATTTTATTTTATTTTTATTTTTATTTTTTTTTGGGGGGGGGGGATTTTCCTCTGTCTTTCTTTTCCCCTTTATTTGATTAATCTATATCTTTGGTAAATGAGTTGGTGTGTTTGTGTTTTTTAAAAGCTCTATCTATAAGTCGATGGTCTAGATAGGAGAAACGAGCCATCAGTCCTTATCGACCTCCATGAGCAATACGTGCGTCTTCCCATGAAAGCCATGCTGATCTTTTAGGTGTATTTTTTTAGGCCTTTGCTGAAGCATCGATTGCCTTCTTTATGTTACTGCCTTTGTGTAGGTCTACGCCTACCTAGCATCAATGGAATCTAGTCCCCATGTAAACAGGCACCAGGTGCAGCTGGCACTCTAGGTATATATACCCTGTGGATTTATCCCCAACTGTTAAACATTTATTATCTCTCTCCCACGCACTCTCACATGCCTTCCTCGCGTCAATAAAAATGCCATTTTATACATATATGGCAGTCTGTCATATTATTACATTACTAATGCGGTACAGGAAATAATATATGGTTTTCTTTTTAAGATAAGCAATTTGGTTTTCCTGAAAGTGCATAAGATACATATACTTTTTAAAGCCACCTTAATTATGTTCATTTTAAAATGAGAGAAGGATAATTTCTTACTTAGTATTTCTCTGATTCCACATACATGTATGAGAGGTCTTATCTTTACGCTGCATATCTTTGCTTGGACTTCCCTCAATTTCTATAATTATCTGTCTGCTGTAATATGGGCGCACAATATAGCAGGTTATCTAATTTATCCTCCCCTGTGGTGTTGTTCATGCAGGTAAGTTATCTTCAGCTCGGCCTATTGGCAAGAGTGATGCTATCTGGCTATCTGTTACTTAATCACATTCATACAATGCAATAGATGACACCTATTTATAAATTCTTATTTCAAGTCAATCATTCAATAAACAACACTTTGCCTAGCAACTTTACAGAGCCTATCATACGTGTAGCACGTCTGTAGGATGAGCCTCATATTTAGGGAAATAAAGAGCAAATCTGCCTCAGTGACAAAGGCAGTGGAGCATGCTGCTAATGGTAATGTTAAGAACAAATGGTAATGATCCCTAGTCTGAAGGTGCGGTTGGCAGCCTGCCGAAACATTAGCTGTAGTTAAAAGAAGTTGGATTTAGTTAGCACGCAAAGTGAGACTTTATCCCCACGAGGTGAGGTACCCGACACCCAGCCTTCACCTTCCACCATTATCAGTAATTGATAAATTGCAGGTAATGAGACTGACAGGTATATTCATACTCCACCTAGTGGCGGTTCCAAGTACTCACCAGACTCTCAAGAACCCAGCCCGTTGGCTCCACCTTCTGCTAATCACTGAGCAACTCTCAACCCCAGTTGCAACGGGTGACACACTTTACCTTTTCTCACCCGGTGTTCATAACAATACGCCTTATAAACTTTCCCACCACTCCCATCCTCTTTTAATGGTGTGGTTTTCATAAAACTCAGGACTTTGTAGTACCTTGATATGTTGACCTACCATATATATTATACTCAAACTTTATACTATGGGCTCTGAACATTTATCCATTGTTGGTAACATATGGTACAAGTTAGTGCCTTACCTCATTTACATATTCAACTCTTAGATACAGACCGATATCTCATTAATTTAGTTACATATTTATTATATACTGTATTTACTAGTGTTAGTGTAATAAAACTCCACTCTATGAATTTTCTGTTCATTTTTACATCTACAACGCAACACCCCAACAAATAAATATAATCACCCAGCCAGCACACACATATGGGCCCCAGGTGGGATTATTCTGGACCCTCTGGGTTGGCCCAGATGTGGGCTCCGGCTAGTAAATATCTGAGCTGCAAGATGGGGCCCAGGTGGGCTTAGCCCACAAACCATTTTTCACTATAAGCAATAGCTACTATTCCCCTCGTCTCATGGTATTTTAGTTGGCATTTTACCAAAATATGTGTATTGGCATTGTCCATACCATTCTACTTGAAAATAAAAGAAATAAAAGCATAAAAAGCTATCATTTAGTTAACATTCTATAGTAGGCTTAGGTTTCTACCTTAAAATGCAAGGACCTTGAGGGACTAGAACCACCGATCTTTGGATATTTGGTCTAATGCTCTCCCAACTGAGCTAACTTGGCAGCTGTGATAGTTGTAGTTAAAATGGTTGGGAGATAGTTGAGAGATGCATTTTTATGCCATCATATAGAAAATGTCTAAGACTTGATGCCCCAATATATGTTAGGTTTCAGATAGTCAGTTAAAAATTACTGATTAGCATTGGTGATGCATTGATTCATATGATGAATGTTCAAATAAGAAGCAAAATGCATCATAATAACATATGTGACATGTACTGGGAGAAGGGGTCTTAGGTCCCCTGCACAAAGCCCCCTTTTCGCAGATTGTGTCACATATACCATAACTGCAACATGATCTTCATATTAGACCTGAACCTTTAGTGTTAGCTTTCAGATAATCAGGTGAATATCATTGAATTCTATTAGGATAGATACATGCGACGGTGGAACCTTTTCAATATGACATAAAATGCATCATATACATATAACATTATAATAGATTGGAACATCAAGACTTAGCCCAATTCAATGAGGTGAAGTAATAATGCCTCTCTCTTTCAGTTTATTCTCTACCATTTTAACTACAACTATCACAGCTGTCAGCTCAGCTCAGTTGGAACAGCATTGAACCCAATATCCAAAAATGGATGGTTCTAGTCCCTTGAGGTCCTCACTTTCTATAAGGTTGAAACCTAAGCCTGCTATAGAATGTGTACTAAATGATAGCTTTTTATGTTTTTTTTTTTTTATTATCATTTTCAAGTAGAATGGTATTGATAGACATATTTTGGTATCTTGTCAATGCCATGGATAATGCCAATGCACATATTTTGGTATATTGCCAACTAAAATGCCATGAGAGGAGGGGAATAATAGCTTTTGCTTATAGTGAAAAAAGGTTTGTGGGCTAAGCCAACCTGGGCCCCATCTGGCAGCTGAGACATTTATCAGCCTGAGCCCATGTCTGGGCCAGCCCAGAGGGTTAGAAAATCCCACCTGGGGCCCTTGTGGGTGTGCTGGCTCACGTCACAAGTCATAGCACAAAACAGTCGCTGAAGATAACTCAAGAACGTATTCAGCAAATATGTAAAACAGAAAAAAAGGAGGGGGGGGGGTAGGAAAAATACGGATAACAATTCTGCCCAATTCATCCTATGGGCATTAAAATGAGTTCACATGCTATAGGTGTATTTGACGAGTACTATAGTTTTCGGATCCATAGTATCAACTTGCGTGTACTTGTCAAAGACATCGTGAGCGTGCACGACTGTTTGAATTACCATGCTTACTTAACATGATATAAATGCTCTGAGGACGTCCGCAGCAATACGTTGATAGAACATCTGTCACGAATGGCGTGCAAGAAAAAGACGCACTGCACAAGGCATTCATGTTTTAATTTATAATAATACGTTTCCCCCCTGGAGAGACATATTACCATAATTACCAAGCATTCTGTCGTATCGTGAAAGCAGAAGAAATGCAATAATGCTTGTTGGGCGTTGCGCTCCGTGATATCCTAAAGACATGATACTGCTCTAAGTATCAGGTAAAAAGCAGCATCCAAATTAGAAAAAAAAGCGATGCTATTGACTTTATACTATTTTCTTTAAGGATCATCAAGAATATCATATGTTTATTCAGTATGCTTTAAGCTATTGATATAACACGGAATAGTATATGTGACAATTAGATAATATTGCTTGACAAGAAGTCACCTCCCATCCCTGTGTAACACACTGATCGTATTTGTCATTAACTATAGTTTTGCAAGTGGATGACTTGTCATCTGCCGCAAAAACATCATTATACTCTGTATACTACGTGTCTGTAGGTGTCACTTCCAGAAGTCTCTCACACAGATAGAAGCATATGATTTATATTTTCTGTGCCTTTGAAGACGTACAAATCATTTATTGGCAGATATGCAAAATACATGCATGTATCAGTTTAGACAAAGGTCCCTGTAACATTGTTGGAGTAAATAAAAGAATTCAGACTACAACTCAAAGCAGAAAGCTATGAGAGACATGTTTACTTCTGCCCCCCTCCACACACACACTTAAGGAAAGAGAAAATATTGATTGTAAGGGTGTTCTATCCGTATTGTTCGATGTCTATGTTATAAATGACGACATAATCTATAATGTGATTTCTATGCGCTCTCCTCCACAGGACTCTAATAGTGGCAACTGGTGTATGGAAGCCGAACATACCTCAGTACCCCGGAATAGAAATGACAGAGGGTTATGAAGATATTTCTACAAATCCTGAGGATTATGAAGGCAAAACGGTACTTGTTCTAGGTAGGTGAACATATCATATTATGACAAGTGACCTCAATTGGATGCAATTATGATTTGAACATTTCGCATTGAAAGGAATATAGTGAATGCAGCGCCTCCGCACAGACTTAACCTCACTCTGTACTGTCAAGAATTAACTGAAAAGAACTTATAAACTATAAGAGAACTCAAGGGATCATAACAGCATGAAGCCTCGCTCTACCTACCTTTACAGTAAGACCTTGCGTTTTACTCTTAGGTCACGGGAACGCTGCCTTTGAGACTGCTGATGCCATATATGGACAAGCTAGTGGCGTACACATGGCAGGCAGGTCACGTGTTCGACTCGCATGGGAAACGCATTATGTCGGAGACCTTAGGTGAGCAGAAACTTTAAGCTCCTATAAAGCAAGCTAATCATTTATTAGCAGATACATGATTACGTTTTGAAAGATAATTAGTGTCATATTCCACAGTCCTCCTTACTTATGTTTTTCATGTCGGTTTAAAATTACAGAGATGTGGACGAAGAACGTCCTTGTGTGATTTCTTAATATTCAGAATGGGAACTTTTGTATAGGTAATCTTAGTTAGAGAAAGATGAGCATAATGATTGGTGATAGTATAAAGTAATGGACGGGAACGAGCCTGAAGGTTATGTACGGAAACCGCGTAATATGGAAGCCGTAAGTGCCACACCACAAAAAACATGCACTTCAGAATCAGCATGATTTTCTTACAACCACCGAGATGAAGTTAAAAAAATTATTGCTGTCAAACCTGATAATTTCTCCTGTCAAGTGTCAACTTGAAAAAATAAATTGCTGTCAACATGATATTTTCCCCTGTCTGTCAAGTTAGAAAAATATCTGCCATCAACTGTCAACTTGACAGTTGACAGCGAAAAATACCATGTTGACACCTGATAAACATGATTTCTCCACTGTCAACTTGACTGTTGACAGGGGGAAATATCATATTGACAGCAAATTCTTTTTTCTACTTTGACAGTCTACAGGTGAATTTTCAGGTTTGACAGTAGTTTTTATATGTTCCATTTTATGTTGTTTCCATAGTTCAAGTTGAATTTTTTCAAGGTGTGGCCCTCCACGGCTTCCGTAGCTGAAGGCAAAAGGAGTGCAAGTAGTATATAGAAATAAGAAATGAAAGGCAATGTCGGTTTGAGTAGTATATGGAAATAAGACATGGCTGAAGGCAACATTGGTGTAAGCAGTATATGAGATAAGAGAAAGCTGAAGGCAATAGGGGTGTAAGTAGTATATCATCGCCTTAGTGCAAGAAGGTAGTATCTGCATTTTTCAAGTTTTGCAGGAGAGGCAAAAGAAGTGTTCCACTTACAATAGCACAAAGAAGAAATGGCAACATGTAGGCACACATGCCATAGATAGAGATTCAGTACTTTCAAAGTAGCTAGATAAGGGTCTATATATATCAAAATAGAAGAAAACTCATTTTTGCCAAAATGTCAGCTACAACCTTCTTTCACTAAGGCAACGATATGGAAGTATATGGGTGCAAGTAGTATATGGAAGTAAGACAAAGGTGAAGGCAATATGGGGGGTGAGTAGTATATGAAAATAAGAATGGCTGAAGGCAATATTGGTATAAGTAGTATATAAAATAAGACAAAGCTGAAGGCAATAGGGGTGTAAGTAGTATATGGAAGTGAGACATGGCTGAAGGCAATATAATAGTAAGTAGTGTATGGAAATGAGACAAGGCTGAGGCAATATGGGTGTAAATATATGGAAATAAGAAATGTCTGCAGGCAATATAGTAGTAAATAGTATATGGAAATAAGAAATGGCTGATGGCAATACGGGTGTAAGTAGTATATGGAAATAAGACATGGTTGAAGGCAATATAGGGTGAGCAGTATATGAAAATATTGAATGTCTGTAGTGCATTGAAATAGCACTTGGCTGAAGGAAACATTGGTGTCACCTAAGTAGTATGAGAATAAGACCTGATTGAAGACAGTCTGTAATTTGTGTGAGAAGGGCAAGGACATGGAACCTGAATGAAGGCAATATTGGTACTAGTAGCCTAAGGAAGTGAGAACTCGTTTAAGATAATGTTGATGTAGGTAATGCATTGGTTATCTCTTATATCATTTCCTACCGAATATACTAAACTCTATTCCAACATTTCTATTCAAGGGGTGTCAACAATGCCTTGCTGGACACCTACCAGTTGAAGTCATTGGATGGCGTGGTAGAGGGCCCCTTTCGTGATGTACGCTTTGAGCAAGGACGTAAGAAGATCAGAGTACGTCACCACGATGACAGTGACCAGGACAACTTTGCACTCAGGGAAGGATATGACATAGTCATCCGTTGTTTGGGATTTCTATTTGATGACAACATATTTACTAAGTATGTGTACATTTTACAGCATTGTCTGATTATTAGCATTTATTTTGCCACCAAAATAAACATTTGTTACAGAACCTACTGCTAGAGGGATAGTTATTCTAATAAAAATGCCTTTACAAGTGGTATTCTTGCACAAAAGTCTCATTGTTTTAGGTCACAGAAAGAATTATTAGTAAGGGATAAATGGAGGATTGATATCATGGCTAGGTACCCTTTCCTGGGTGAAAGATTTCCTGACCTTTACATCTAATTAGTAGGATGTCGAAATGAATATTGGGAGGATGAAGACAATATGTCAGTGGTCTGTGTCTAATAGGAAGGTGTATAAAGTATGTAAAATGGTAAGCATTTATTGATAATTATTATGCGTTTAATGTATGTTATGGGAACGCACGAGTGGGTTTATGGGTTAATAATCCACGAGCCCGAAGGGCGAGTGGATTATTAACCCATAAACCCACGAGTGCGTACCCATAACATGCATTAAGGCGTTTATCTCACATTTTTCTCCATTTTGTATTAATTTCTTACCTTATAACCCAAGAATTAATCCAGGAGAAGACATTTTGTAAGTGCATCCTATCCGCACGCTTTGCCAAGCCGTCGTGGCCATGTTGTCACTCTGTCCGACATAGCTCCACCTTTACACTCATTTTTCGGGTATAATCCAAGCATGTCAAGTCCCATACTTCTAGCAGCGCCAAATATACGATCTCTAGTTGGTGTTCGCCTACATTTTGTATCCATTTTCTTATAAATAAATAAGAATCCATTGATTTTCCATAACGATCCAACGCACACGGCCCGGTACACGGCCATTGCTTCTTGTTGACAGAGCGGGGAGGTGCCCGGATGTAAAAACTAGGTCAGCCACGCGTCGAGCAAGGAATGGCCGGACGGGGCGGGTCCCGACTCGTATCGATGTGGAAAATCAATGGATTCTTATTTATTTCGAAGAAAATGGAGGAATTTGGCATGGCATGTTCATCTAGGATATCTAAGGATGGTTCTCTGTTAATAACTCCACCAGGCTCCATGGATTCTAGGCTAACGAGGTGTGTAAACATTAGGTATGTCGGACAACTTTTTCAAATTCTTGATGTAGATTCATTTCTACCACCGGTCGGCTTGGTATAGTGGACAGCGAGCTCGCCTCCTGCCCCAGCGGCCGGGGATCGATTCCCCGTTGAACCTAAACGGTTTTAACTGGAAAACTATGGAGGAGTTGACTTTGTATATTCCTCAATTTATTAACATGTCCAGGTTGAAACCAGCAGCCTCTTGAAGACGATCAAAAGGTCTGAGAGTGCGTTATGGCTGGATAAGGAACTGGGGTTATGAGCAAAAAAGCACTGTCCAGGCCCAAATCGTGAGATAATACATTATAGTAGGGAGAGGGTCAGATGTCATTTTACAGATACGTCCAATATACTGATCATTGCTGATTATTTTCCAGTGACACAAAACCAATGAGGGCCTTTGGTAAGAAGAACAAGTACCCACTTATCTCCCACGACTACCAGGTCGTCAATGTACCTAACATGTATGTTATAGGTACCGCCGCACACTCACTTGACTACCGCCGGTCTGCAGGCGGCTTTATACACGGCTTCCGCTACAGCGGTAGGTAACACTTCCTGTATTACTGTACATCTATAGATGCAGAAAGCAGACAGGGGGATGATAAAACTTCGGTAGTTTTCTTAAGGAATTCTAAAGTCACGCCTAATGCATACATCACCCAAGTACTTGTGCCGCTTTGTTGTTTTCAAAGAGTTTACTGTGTGCCTAAATGTGTTAGCTGGGGGTCTCCCATAAGCGCAGGAAGCAAATTTTGATTGGGGAGGGCAAGGAGCCTCGCCACTTCTATACTTTGAATTATTGGTTTCAGCGCACCTACAGCTAAACACGCTTATCTATGATTTGTAAATAAGAGTAGTCTAGCTTAGATGACTTTCAGCTCTGATTTGAATCCCATGCCCCCATTATTCCCTATTCTACTATGCTAACGGTAAAATATGAAAACTAAATCTTGTGAGACTCATGCATTTTATTATGGGGTCTGGGAGGGGGAGGGGGATCCCGAGCGGGATGCAAACATGTTCGTCCCCCACCCCCTATCCTTTGCGATGTTTTCGGACGGGGAGTCGGATGATCTGCCCCCTCCCACCTTTCCTTTCGTCCCTGCCTCCGCCACATGCCCACGCACCACCAATTGTATCACATCTTGTCCACAGTTCGTGTTTTACATCGGTTACTTGAGTGGCGTAACCATGGTAACACGTGGCCTTCCAGAATGATCTCCCACGGGGACTTGCTTAACTACGTGGTCAAACGGATGAATGAGGCGGCAGGACCGTACCAGATGTTTGGGGAGCTCGGGGATGTACTGGCCTTCAGGTAGGTAAATCCAACATCACAATGCAATATGCATTATTTATTATTCATCAAAATTGTTGCAAAAAGGTAAAGATGAACCTCTGTGTTTAGTTGTGCATTATGTACGCACTAGAAGGCAAAGGGTGTGATGTCGTTTTCTATATATCGGGTCTATGCCAAATACTACTTAGGGAGTGGTCATTATTTATCAACAGGGGGGGTGGTGGGTTTTCGCGCGGACGCGCGAAAATTTTTTACGCCCCCCCCTCGACAGCAGTAAAAAAATTTTGCGCCCCCCCCGCACCAGAGGCGCGGAGAGTTTTCGCGCCCCCTCTTTGATCTATAGTAGCGCGCGGGCTTTTTTGCTAAAAAGAGGGTAAATTTTTTTAGCCCCCCCCTCAAGAGGGGTCAAAATTTTTTTAGCCCCCCCCTCGAGAGGGGTCAGAATTTTTTACGCCCCCCCCCTCAAACCCACCCCCCCCCCCTGTTGATAATAAATGACCACTCCCTTATAGAGATGGGGGGAATGCTGTCTTGTGCTGGCGTGTGCATAAAATAGTGGGACTTTTCCAAAAGAGCTCTGTAGTCATTAACCTGCAACTCTGAATTCATCATGCTGATATAGACATGTTCAATGGTGAAGCATATATAATAAAGGAGTTGCCAAATATGGAGCTTCTGTGTTTAGATACTATTATGGGTCTGCCGCATCATCTGTAAGATAATTGTTTTCCTTATTCCCCGTACCCGGTGGCAGACCCCCAGGGGCGGGTCTCCGGGTATGGGGAATTACTGCCCCTACACTACCTTACAGCCATGATGATGCTTCTTATCTGTTAGATCCAACTATAGTGTGCAATGAGATCATGCAACCATTACGGTAATAGATCCTTCATTGCGAGCATAACAAAAGGAGCAAGAGTAGAGCTGCAAGCCAAGCCTGGGGGGCTGTAGTGCCCTAGACAAAAAGCCCTAGCGGGACATGTCACTGATGAGCCTCATTTCTGTTTTTGTAATCGTCCTAGTGCTATTTGCGAAGATATTTTTCATTTCGTACTTTTTGAGGGTCTAATATTCCATATGCCTGGGGTATTGGTGCTAGACTGAGGGGGGAATTACAAGCATTCCCTTTGTTTAACCAGTGACGGATCCAGGATCCTAAAAGGGGGGGGGGGGTGTAGTCCAAAAAGAGGGGGCACACCCCCAAATTTTGGGGTCCAACTCTTTTAAAAATAAAGGGAAAATGGGAGGGGACCCGCGCCATGTCTTCGTATCTATAATCTTTATTTCCTTTTCTGCTTCATGCCTAATATTTTACCAGGGTTTTATCACTTCCAGTATAACATGTTCTGTCTTGTAACGTCTTTACAGGCCGGGCGGTTTGGTGGAGATATTTGAGGAGGTGCCAATGGCGCTTATGGCTTCCTTCCCCAACATAACAGGACGCCCCCTGGACGAGTTCCTTGTATTGATCATGCAATATGGGAAGAACTTCTCAGGTCCAGGCAATGATGTATTCCGGGAAGCCCGAGCGACAGGGTTTGCTAATGAAGCACATAGATCTAACTTCCTTCATCCCGTACTCTACTACTACAAATCTCTACCCACAGGCAAGTACAGACTCTTAAAATTCACTAGATTATGTCGTTATCTATAACTCTTGAATATACATCCAAATGTAGTATTACACAGAAAATATATAGCTTAAAAAGGTACTCTGTACTAGACTGTAGTGATCACTTTTTGTCATCTTGAAGATGCATGACTGGGGAGAGTACCTGGTTATCTTTAGGGTGATCAATACAGAGTACATGTCTGACCACCATATGTGATCATTCTGGGTGATCAATACAGAGTACCTGTCTGACCAGAGCAGAGAGGAGCTTGTGGATGATTATTTTGTCATTAATTAACATATTCTAATCATCAAGCAGGTGTTTATTATGGGCACTTATATCTAACCTATGCCCTAATATGTAGTATATTAGATGTTTGTATAACAAATGGAAGCTAGCCCCTATGGTTATAACTATAGTTTCAGTGGCAAAAGAGGTGTCTAACGTTACACATGGTTATGCCTTTGATCATTTTGCCTAAATTTCTTTTTTGATGAACAACTTATATTACAGAGTGATATCATTCTTCACATCTTTCATCTTATAAAGACTCATAATCAAAAGGATTGAAGATAAGAATCAATATATCCCACAGGGTGGGTTTTGTATATTCTATTGTTGTATACTAGGGCCCCCTGGTGGCAGAAAAATATCATCAAAGTGATGACCCAGGGTAATCATCATGATCACCTTGGGTCATCATTTTTATGATGTTGTATACTAGGGCCCCCTCATGCCAGAAGGGCATCATCAAAGTGTTGAACCTAGGTGATCATCATGATCACCTTGGGTCATCAACATGGAAAGAGGACCTTAAGTCATCAATACAGAGCACCTTCATAAGGCTTATATTTTCAGTGTATAATTTAAAATGCACAAGAACAACTTTGGATGACTTGGATTGCAAAGCAGAATGCATGCAGTTAATACTCTGAGAAAGTTGCGTGGTAGTTTAAATAATCAGTGTTTCTCTTACCAAAAACTTGCGGCGTTTGCGCTAAACAACGCAATACTTTATTTGTGGCCAAAAATCCTGATGTGTGTCATTTAGTCTTAAACAGGTCCCGATGGCACATCTATATGGTCTAAGGACACCACAGATCAATTACTGAAAACACTGACAAAATGATTCCCTTACATCATTCTTGGGTCACCGGCAAAAAAGCTCCACCTCGGGGGATGAAATAATAGAAAGGGAAGATGGATATAAAGATTGGAATTTTGGGATTTTAGATACACTTTTCACAGCCCCCAGTCGAAAGCTGCTTAAGTTTAGCTCATTTGAGACCCATGAATCTAAAATGATTCTGAAAATATTCCAGAAGGCTTAGTCTCAAAACACTCCTTCTAATATGCCATGTTGAAGGCTTCAATTTGATAAATATCTTTGGCTATACGGCTTTTCTCACTTTTATTCAGTTTTGGTTTGGGCCTTTCCATTGTGGGCGGGCCCGTACCCAAATAGAATAAAAGGTCTGGCCAACCAGGTAGCCTTTTCCTACTGTGGAGGAGTGTAGGGGGGATTGCCACCGATACGATACCACCTATTTTGTGTAGTTTTAGAAAGGAGTACTCTCCTGTTGCACAAGTTGTGCCTGAACAGTAAGCCTACTCCAAGACACAGGCATGCACCAACTGCTCAATACACACATATTTTTATATCAAAATGATTAGTCTCTGCATTCGGATAAATCCATCCATTGCAGTCTGCATGGCAGGAGGTGCACTGTATACAGATATAGATAATTACAGAAATCAAAGTAGCAGATGTGATGGAAACAAAAACAAAACAAAAAAAAACTGAAGTTGCCAAGGGAAAAATAGAACAAGGTTCTCCAATCTGGCTTTGTCGTTTAATAGACAAGTTCATAGGTGCACATGCACATGTCCCATTTTGGATTTTGTTTGTCAATACACGGACCAAATACAACACGCACATTCCATTCACAGATGGAGTGACTGAATACTTTCATTTTGGTCTAGGCCTACGTGTATACCAACAAACCAGGCGTTTCCACACCGGAAGGATATAAATACCTAATTTGAGATACTATTGACAGTATTGTATAATCCTAAAAACCAAGAATCAGCATTCTAATAGTGAAATATGGGTCTTACTTGTGCTAGAGAGATATATATGCTTGAGTCCAGCTTACAATAATAAACAGGAATAAGGACCTGATCCCAGCGAAACCTTAATACATTTGCCTCCCAAAACGCCCACACGATATGGCTTCCATGTCGGCACCTCGTGATGCCATTGATAAGGGCCACGAGAGCTCATTAGATACAAGTCATGTAGAAGCAGACTACCAGATCACGCGAGAAAACGTGGGTGAACAACACTCTCAAATGGAACAAGCTATCGTTTGGGTTGAGACAGTTTGATGTGAAAAATGACCAGAAAGTCTCGATCCTGTTACTATAATTTATCTACGAATATTATGTCGTTGCTCAATGAACATATTTGGAACCAGTACATAGATAGATAAAAAAAGAAAGAAGAAAAAAAAGACAGTACATAGATCAGGCCTTAGTTGGTGAAAGAGGAGAGTGGACCTGAGTGCTCTTGCAATTAACCACACATATTGCTATGTGGCGAATGTATATATATATATATATATATATATATATATATATATATATATATATATAAGTTATTTCGCTGCCAGGGAATAATAAATACCGGTAATAACAAGTAATGTTGATATATACAGTAATAATAGTATATGGTACAGTAGTAATAAATGATCATATCACAGACAGATGAGTTTGGTGGGTTACTGACCTTGGGGCTATCAGCACCATACATGCCTTTATTAAAACAACTATAACAATTAGTTGACAAAGCATAGTCAGTAAAATGCATAATATAATAACAGTAGTATAGTAATAACAATAGTAATAGCAATAGTAATAACAATAGTAAAATTTAAAATCAAGGGAACACCCAGCGTGGTGTTACCTGTACAGGTGAAAACGGTCCAATTGACGGTTAGCTTGAACCCGCCCACTTTTATACCAGTGGGTTGTTGACCATGACGTCATACTATGACATCAAGATACCAATGCGCGCTGAAAATAGTCCCTAACCGTTCGCGAATAATTATATAAATATACACGAGTGTATATAGTTCCATAAGTTATTTCGCTGCCAGGGAATAATAAATACCGGTAATAACGAGTAATGTTGATATATACATGTACAGTAATAATAGTATATGGTACAGTAGTAATAAATGATCATATCACAGACACATGAGTTTGGTGGGTTACTGACCTTGGGGCTATCAGCACCATACATGCCAAAAACCCATAAAACACGCCAAACACATGTGAAAAACACATACCAATCAGCAATGCAATTGAGATTGGCAAAGTCTATCTAATTCCAAAAGTTCATTCTTATAGTTATGTAAATATGTAAAAACAGAACTAGATTTCCAATTTACCTTCTTCTTAATAGACTCTATACTAAGTCCTGCGTCCTTTAACTCTTCTTTTACCGGACGCGCATTTTTGCGAGTAAATCGCCGATTTTTGGCCGATTTTTGCCACCCTGTCTCTCCCTCAGATATGGATTGAATCTCACCATTTTTTCAGGGATTGCCCTTTGGCATGGGGCCCCTAAGTAGTTCAAACCATCAGTCTCTACTCCGCTTTTCTGAGATATTGTGAACTTCTAAATATGGTTGAAAATTGAGAAAAGTTTGGGCTGATTTTGATGAGTATTTATGGCAAAATATTATGAAAAAGGTAAAATAATTTCATTTTTTCAATGAAAACCTACTTTAAGAAGTTTTTCATGAAGAAAAAGATAATACCAAAGATTTTGGTGTATTTTGGTGAATTCCTGACCAAATTATTGGTTACCATGGCAACAAACATACTAAAAATAGCAATTTTTCATAGATTCGGTTGTCATGGTAACCAAATGGAACAGATATCATGTGACCATGTAATTCAAAAATTCTAAAAATATTCAACAATATCTACCATGTGCCTTTTAATTCATGTCAATTGATAGAGGGAGTCCTAAGATATCATCATTTGAAGTTTTATGAAATCATCATTTTGCAGGAGAGGTATGCTATGTTATTCCCATCCTATCTCCCTTATCAGAGGAGATACAGACAATTAGGATTCCAATTATTTTTGTCCACATGCTTACCTTGGATACTCATTACTTAGCTTCTAGTAGGAATATCAATACAATTCAAACAGTATTTGAAAGATAATGACTTCTCCTAGAGGCCGTTTTTAAGCCAAAAACAATTTGGTAGAAGAAGAGTTAACATAGTAGCCCCACCATGCCTAAGTGAGTGGGTGGAGACTGAACCTCTGATACCAGCACGTAGAGATAAAGATTTCAACTTCGAATTAATATATTGGTACTGTAGAGGAACACCATTAATTTTAAATAAAAAATCACTCACAGCCCTACCTGTGCACAATTTTCCTAATCCTCTACATGGACATAACAGTGAGGTATCATCCCTACATAAGTATATGTTAAAGGCATGGCCACCAAGCTGATCAGTCTTAGATGTATTAATGCTAAGACTAGCATAACTTTTAAATATTTTTACATCACCTACCCTTAGTGTATGGGGGGAAGATACAACATGCCCTATCCTGAGGACACCTCTATAACATAACAGAATAGCTAACCAGAACTTCAAGTCAGCCCTGTTGGAGAGATCCAAATATGATCTAATACATAACATCTCTTTTGGACTTAATGGATGAATAACCCTAGTTGGAACAGCATAATTCCTACCAATACCATCCAACACCTTTTTTAGCATGAAATTACCGCTATGGTCTAAGCCACCCCTAAGCTTTTGATGATACCAAATGGACGATAAATAATTCCTTACAGAAGAAGGTCTCATATGTTCGGATAAGTATACTGCATATGTAGCAGCCTGTGAGGGAGAACAAGGGAAATAAGTTAAATTGAATTTATTACAAAATTTTTTATACCTGTTAAGCTGTTGTCTCCTTGTTCTCCTCGTATTCTCTAATACACCCTTCGTTAAAAGACACTCTTTTCTTTTTTGTAACCTTTTCCATTCTGGAATCAAAGCAACACATATCATTTTCAAGAAGAGAGTTTACACATTTGTCCAGAACACCCTTGTAAGCTAGTCTAGAAAGCTGGTCAGCCAGGATATTATCCTCTGACCTAATATAAGTTGCATACACCTCCACATTATTGATGAAACAAAGCCAAAAAATTTCTCTAAGCCATTCCATACACAGCTTATTTTTTGACCTACCGGTATTTACCATAGCTAACACTTGCATATTGTCGGTAACGCAATGTATTCTTTTATTTTTACAGCCAGATATCCAACGTCTAAGACCCATAAGAAGGGGATATAACTCGTATACATTTATATTTCTATGGTGGTTTTTTAAATTATCCAGTATTGGTGGTTGAGTAAAATGACCACTACCTAGACTGAATTTATCGTAAGATGTCCAGTCACCATATAAATAATCTTTACCCATCCAAGCCCCAAAGCCTTTCATGGATGAATCCGAGTACATTGGAGTATCGAACCGATCATTTAAGATCAAACTTTTACCATTAAAAGTATTGCAGAATCTCAACCACCATTCCATATCATTCCTTGTACACTCAGAAATTTTTATAATACCTCTAGGCCTTGCTCTGGCACAAAGATCAAAAATTCTGCGACTAAAGGTTCTCCCACCTTTAACTACTTGGGAGCAAAAGGACATGAGACCTCCAATCCTCTCCAGGTTCTTTTTAGAAATAAATTTCTTATTAACGTTATCTAATAAGAGATTTTCCATTTTTTCAACCTTTTCAACAGGCAAAGACAGTTCTAACTTAACTGAATCTATATTAATGCCCAAGAATTTACAAATTAGAGATGGGTCGGTCACCTTTTCTCTGGATACTACAAAGCCCATGTAGGTCATACATTCCATCAATTTCCTTTGTCTAAGACATTCATCATAAGTATCAGCAATTATGATAAAGTCGTCTAGATAATTTACAATTTTTTCTACACCGTAGAATTTTGCCACCTCCACAATAAAATCAGAGATCTTATTAAAAATATAAGGGGCACATTTCAGGCCAAAGGTCAACCTGTTGCTTACATAATAATCCTCACCATGTCCAAAATCCCATCTGAAACCTTGCATGGTCGTGTGAGGTGCATACACATTTATAGACCTATAAGCTGACTTTAAATCCACCACACTCATGAAATCGTTCTTATTCAACTGAGCAGTCACCGTGCTAATATTATTATAAGAAAAAGCTGAGGTCGTAGTATCCATAAAATTATTAATAGATATTTTATCAGGCATGCTACAGTCAGTTATGGGTCTTAACTTGCCATTTGATTTTTCTACACCACCTAGGGCATGGATACAACGGGGTTTATCTACACTTTTAGAGACTAGACCAGCTTCTAGTTCATCTAACAATATACCACAGTACTCATTATAGAACTTTCCCTCGAGGATTGACTTATAATTTTTACAATCATATGTAGTTTGACAGTCCGGATCCACAATTTTAAAACCCTGAACAATACCATGCCATAGAAAATCAGCCTCCTTACCACTAATATCAATGAGACCATTTTGTTGAAGGAAAGAAGCTACCCTACATGGTAAAATTTGAGCTCTCTCCCCACCAATGTAATGAACACACGTACATGTACCCTCTATACACTTGTCATATACCCTGATGCTGGGTAAACCTGAGACACTAACAGTAAAAAGTGGTTCAATACCAACCTGTATCATTCACCTCCTGTACTGGAGCTTGAGAAGGCGAGTCGACATCTACCACACCTACCATAACTTGGTCCGGCATCAAACAAATATCATTACCAGCTATGGGATATCGACCACCTGCAGTTTCCTATTCACTCCTGGCCTTCTGGCATTCAGTTTTACCATGCCCAGAGGAACCGCAACCACTGCAGACATGTTTGTATTTACAGGGATCCCGTACACAACCTTCTGCTCTATTAAAAGCATAGCAGGAGTTATTTGAGATTTTCTGTTTGAAACCATTCCTAGTCTTGGTAGCATAAGCCTCCTGTGCTTGAACAGTACCATCATATGATAAGTGTCTCAGAATGTCAGAATTGTCTATAACACCAAAAGCTTCTATCCCATCCTTATTTGCCCTGGTCCTAACTGATTTATCGTATGCCAATAGAGCTGCTACTGTATACATTCTTGTACCAGCCTTTTCAACCAGAACTTGGAGATGTTTTAACATGCCTTCTACATCACTGTTGTCTTTGTAATAATCTAAGACAAAATTCAAGTTGACTAACACCAATTTCTCAACGGTATCGATCTTTTCCCGTTTTTTTACATACATTTCATGGTCAAACTCACCACATTTGGTATTGGCGTGTAGCTTGGATGTAGTGGAGTCTACTGACGACCCTTCTGAAGACGACCGAGGTCTGTGACGAGTAGAAAAGGATGATTTCGATCTCCGGCGACGACCACGATGCCCGACTTCGTCCTATTTCAAACCGTCGCTAAGGACGCTAGGAGACCGCTGCCTGGATACGCGGCTGCGCTCTCGATGCGATGATGTCACAGGTCGTTGACAAACATTCGCACGTGCATTATGCCACGCCCCCTCCGTCGGTTTCGTCTCGTCTTTTCCGTCCTTTCCAGCAACCAAATCTTGTAGTAGATTCTTGATGGTGCACAACTCGTCTTCCAACAGGTCCATCCTATCCGTCTGGTCAGTGAATTGATTGTCTTCCAACCCCTTAGCGTGACGGGGCGATGTAGACCTCTGATCCACACAAGACGAATCCAACTCACTCGTAAATCCTAAATTGGCCGATTCTACCGTTTTCTTTGCCGATTTGGCCGATTTTTTAGAAGTAGTAGCCGCCTTGGCACTTCTAGTTGATTTCCTCCCCATCTTGATCCGAAAAATCAAGTATTAACCACGAAATCAATTTAAAATCAAGGGAACACCCAGCGTGGTGTTACCTGTACAGGTGAAAACGGTCCAATTGACGGTTAGCTTGAACCCGCCCACTTTTATACCAGTGGGTTGTTGACCATGACGTCATACTATGACATCAAGATACCAATGCGCGCTGAAAATAGTCCCTAACCGTTCGCGAATAATTATATAAATATACACGAGTGTATATAGTTCCATATATATATATATATATATATATATATATATATATATATATATACATATATATATTTAGTTGATGTTGTCAGATACTGTTGTTATGTGCATTCGCAGCTGCGTGGGAGGGGAGTTTGCTAATTTGGACCCGATGGAACTTAGCTATATATATATTTCAGTTTAAATGCTATCTGTATAGGATTGGTTCAGATATAGTATTTGTTACAGGTATATTATAGTATTATTTAGGCATATTACATTTTTTGGTCAGGAAATAGGGGGTCTAGCTCTTAGTCCCCTATTTCCAGTAGAATTGAGGTGAAGACCAGGGTAGCACTGACGAGGCCTAATAGAAGTCTGTAGAATCTATTTACTATTATGATAGAGGTGCAAAAGATAGATGAAACATAGGAAATGACAGTTACGGGACCTTTTGGTAGATGTTCATATATATATATATATATATATATATATATATATATATATATATATATATAAATAGGGAATAATGTAGAATGTTCAGTTATGCTGCAACTTATGCAACAATCCCCTGTTTAGACTGTCAGGCTGCGGTCTGCAGCCTCTGGACGAAATTAGAAGTGATACGTCTTGGAAGCAAATTGGCAAGTATGGTCCCCAGTAACACTGTATCCATTGCACACTAATGATGCCATTTATAAGTTGGTAGGATATCTTCATCTGCTCCCTTACATTGAATTAAAGAGCCATCTTGGTCTCAAAGTCGCAAAATGGCGGCTGTCTATACCAAGTTAGCCCATTTCTCTCGAGGAAGGGGAATTTCTCGGAATGCAACCAAATTTTAAGTTTAGTCAATACATTGCTGGAAGTTCTTGTCGTCTATCTGCGTAATATACATATATGCATATTTTGATAAACAAAATTCCGTGATACATTTTCATTACACTTTGGAATGAACACATATTTGATTCGGGAAAACCGATGTGGTAAAGTAGCTGAACTACAAGGGATTAAGCCCCACTGCTTATGTAGAATGCTCAGACAACAAGAGATGACAGTCTGCAGGGTAGTCTATTCCCTGATTTAAGAAAATTTCAAGTTCTAAGGCAGTGATCACAAATCATCAACGGGGGCGGGGAGAACTCTACTTACATGCACCCGTATTGCCTAAAATCGACAGGGTGACATGGCCATTTATTAAAATCGACATGTGACATCGGGACCCCCCCCCCCCCCATCTAGACCCCTTACTATAAATCAAACATGGGCGTAAAGAATTTTGACAACTGTCGAGGGGGGCCTATAAATACTTGTACATCCATATACAAAGCCTACTTAAGGGGTTCAATAAAATTAAATATTTCAGGGATGTTTGTGCTCAGTCACTTTCATCCCTGCACACCACAGGAAGTAATCAATAGCTTGATAAGACATTTGTTCGAGTCACTATAGAAAACCAATGGTATAGCTGAGATAGCTCCCCAATTAGCCAAAGTCTATTAAATGAAGGTGTATTTGTAACATTTTTGAATTGTCTGTGCAGTGGCGGATTTAGAGGGGGCGCGGGGGCGTGCGACCCCTCCTTTTTGTTAGTACTTAAGAGTTTATCTGCTTATCTTGGACCTCAACATTAATTTAACTTCGCTAAAAAAATAGGCGGTGCGCCCCCTCCTTTTCCAAATCCTGGATGCTCCACTGCTGCGTTTCGATTATGGTATAAAAAGGTTTCTAACATTCAATCTTGTTTTGTAGAAGTGGAGATGACCCAGCGGCCTCATGGATGGCCCCTACCCCGCCCCCACCGTATCCACCACGTCGTAGAGGATTTCCTTACGTCATGGGATGGCCCAAACACACACATCCTCCCACTGCGCCGCTTTATTGAGATTACTTATGGCAAGGACCTGAGACACTTCTTTGCTGCTGATTGCCTGGAGATGGTACTCACACATAGAAGAGTCCCGTACTCATGTGCTGCCCAGTTTCTAAGTGGCCAAGGCCTGACGGATCACATTAAGCCAAGGTTGAGCCAAGAGGTAAAAATGATGGCTTGTGACAGGACAGTGACGTGATGATATTGGTTAAAGTAATTGGACTTTTTGCTGAAGGTATTAAAAGTGCCAAAGCTGATAAACAAAGATATTAATAAAGAACCAAGGATAGGCAAGTCCCCTTGGGCTTGCAACCCCTAGGCTGCTTCGGCCATGTGAACTATATCAGTGGAGATGAATCCAGAGGACCAATCGATTATGCGATCATAAACGTACCATGGGTGATTCCGTATATTTAGTCTAAATGATATACATGTACATCATAGTATTTTATTAAAAGGCGTGCCTATACAGAGATCGGTGTCACTTGAGTATAAGCAAGATGGACTTCAGGAATGTAGAAAGTATGCCAGCTTAATCGGACCTTTCTGTGAAAGGACAGCATAGATGCTATTGCATTTTACGTTCGGTATCCGCTTTTACCTATATGCAAAGCAGATTATATTTTCAATGTCACGAGGAAAGAGTAATTTGTTATAGAAGCTGAGGATAGTAGAAGTCTGTAGATTAGCATCTAGGATCAATGAACTATAGAATAGGTACATAATAGTGTATTGTGTCTATAAATGGGTCTCAATCAATAATTCACACATGAACGAGCATGGTTGAGGAACAACTTTCATTTCAACTATATTAAACCACGGTGCTTTGCTCATGTCCATGAGTATCAACTTCCCCTGATTAGTTAATAATTAATACAATTGATAGGTACAACAGGTTAACCAGGTTGGATAGTTTGCCCCATGCTCCAGGTGCTACCATCAGAAGGTCTAAATGCATAGCAACTCCCATACTCGTATTGAGCCCGGAACTCCTGATTGTGCGGCCGTACATAACATGTCTAGTATTGCGTTCAAGAGGAGTTGATGCAAAAAATGAATTACTTGTTTCTATGAGAAAATGATTGAAATTCAGTTTAATTTGGGTATCAATGATTAGAGCGCATAGTCGCAATACAAATAATTAAGTATAGAAAGGCTATGATAGTGTATTGTATATGAGATTATCTGCAATGCATTTACCAAGAATGACATTTACAAGAGTAGGCCTCAATTATCCTTTGAACACTCTTGAAAGCACGCAACACACGGAGAGGGTTCTTTATTAATCTTAAAATATCACAGGCCCTTCAGTCTAGAGGATATAATAATATATCTTTTGTACTACATTTGAATTTTTAGAAGACAGTTAGTCGATCTGAAAACCTTATTGCAGAGTTCAGAATAACTAAGGAACACTGTTATAGGTATTTATGAATGCAAAGGTACCAAAGGGACCCATTATATGATATTTTTTTTAAACAGTATGACCATCCTGTGATTAATAGGATGCATCAATATTGAACTGCTGTAGTATGAAATGAAATCTAATGATGTGGAGATACTATAATTTTTGAATGAAAGACATTATATACGCCAGTATCGTGTACCATATATATGCACATAAATGCAACCATATATTTATTGACTTAGCAGCTGCTATGAAACACATGAAGGTGACTCTGTTGACTGTCCTGTTGCGTCATGTTCAGGTATTGTTGAAGCAATAAATGTGTTACCACATGAACATAGTTTTTGTTATTCCCCAAAGATATCTCAAAAGACGCGAATTGATTCATGGCGATTTTCTCATATAGGAAACGACTGAACATACCAGTATGTGTATTATATTTTGAGCTCGTTTTGGGCGAGCGTGGGGTTGCCATAACGTTGCTTTCAAATACTCTCCAAGTGCCTTTGGTCGGCAAAACTGTTGAGCCAACGTCACCAGAAAATGATATTGAGCCAACATCTAGCAAACCTACCAGAATTGACATCGACCTAACATCTAGCCAATCAAACCCTGGCTACAACTTACGTTGAATCAATATTGTTCACCATCTGAGTAATGTTGGCTGAACATTTTGCCAACATGTCAGGTAGTGATGTTGTATCAATGTATAGCAATCCAAGCTATAAAACAAATATGATTAAATCTATGAAACATGTCAGGAATCCTATTTTAAGAGACAGCCATGCCATCTCTGTATGGGCTCACTTTAATATCAGGTTTATTGGTCAAGAAAAGATGCCATGTCATCCCAGCCTCCAGATCACATACATCCACCAATGCCCACAAAATAGTGCCCCCAGAGGTATGTCACCATAATACTAGTATTCTGTGATTATCATGATAAAATCTTAAAGATCAGCTGAGCAAACTATCTTCATACAGCCCACAATAACTTCTGGTGAAGGTTCTTATTGCATATGTTGGACCATAATTAATGTCCTCCATTGCAATTGGTTTGAATCGTGCTAACACCAGTACATAGCCCTCTTGGTAAAAATCGTTTTTAACGTTGAAAAACGTTCTTTTTAGGTTCCTCAATTCTACATTTGTTCAATAAACATAAAAACGTCGAAACATGCACTCGAAAACATTTTTTTGATGTTCTACAATGCGTATTTATTTTAGGTAAAAAAAAACACCTTCAAAACGTTTTTACAACTATTGAAAAAAAATTGAACGTCTTTTAACGTAATAAAAGCGCATCACAGACGTGTTTTACACAAATTTTTGCAACTGTAAAAAAAAAACGTTTTTTTTTTTTTGTTTTTTTTTGCTAAGTGGGTAATCTATTAGCTAATGTTGGTACAAGAACTATCTGACATTGTACCGATGTTGGCTGACCACTGGCAGTACTGCCGACATTGGGACAACATCAATTCACTGGACACGAAAGGTCTAAATACCAACCAATTATGTCCTTATTTCTCCTTTGGAATTTTGTCTAAAACTTGATGCAATATGTTATCCACAAACTAGTAATATGAGGATATGCTAACGTGTACGGATATATGCATTTAAAATGGATGAAAGATTCCTATCACGCAGTCATGTGGTCAGAAGTAGTGCTAGTAGTATATGGAAAAGTACCTTTGAACCAGGTTAGTGCTATTCACCTGATTAATATGATACACTGTAGTCTCTGAAATTATTCATGGGTACCAGATAGTCCTATATCAAGGTATCCAATGTAAACTATTCAGATGAAATTAGTCTCGGATACCTGAATATTTAGATATCCAATGGATACTATTGAGAACGAACTACTCATTGATAGCTATTTAGCCCTGCGGGGGCAAGCTTTTCTATCCCATAATAATAGCCCTGTGGGGGCAAGCTTCTTTTCTATTCCATATTGATAACTTTGCGGGGCAAGCTTTTTTTTCCATCCATGACTGTATCCCTCACCTCTAATACAAATCAGAAAGAGGTTAGACCTATGATTGTGTCCCTTACTCCATTATAACTAGGAAAGGGGGTTAGGACCATGATTTTATCCCGCACTGCTATTAGAACTCGGAAGGAGGTTAGGACCATGATTATATCCCTCACCTCTAATAGAACTCGGAAAGGATTTAGATGCCTAAATGTATATACAGGTATACATGAATAATACCTTCTCAATGGTGTCCATTAGATATCTAAACATGCAGGTATCCATGAGTAATACCTTCTCAATGGTGTCCATTAGATATCTAAACATGCAGGTATCCATGAGTAATACCTTCTCAATGGTGTCCATTAGATATCTAAACATGCAGGTATCCATGAGTAATACCTTCTCAATGGTGTCCATTAGATATCTAAACATACAGGTATCCATGAGTAATACCTTCTCAATGGTGTCCATTAGATATCTAAATATGCAGGTATCCATGAGTAATTATTTCTGAATAGTTTCCTGCCTACCTAAATATACAGATATCCATGAGAAATGCAATGCTTTAAGTGTCCACTTAGCCCCATTATAAAAGATGATTAAGACAAAATCCTTTTTAATGTAATAATAACATCAGCGGCGACATCAAAATAATATCATTCACCCAGGACAGTCCAATGTTTTTGTACACCATCAGAAAATATTTCCGCATGGCTTCATCCTTTTCCTTGGCAGCAGAGTAAGCTTACGCCTGGTACATGTACTCGTAACATTTCATAGTTTTTTTTTTTATTTTCACTAAGCCTCAAGATCGCAAAGTTACAAATTGTGCATTCCTTTAAATTTCAAGTTTAGAGATTTCCAGTTTTCCGTCCCTCTTTTTGACCTTATCTAAACCCATTTAGCGACGACAGAAAAATTAATGTGGTTGTCAATTGAACAAATAAGTACCTAAATTCTCTCGTATAAGCCTGACCCCTGGTATGAGCCGCACCCTGAGTTTGAAAGGAGGCTATGAGGCACAACTGGGGCTTGAAAATTGACAGTTTAAGTACTGTTCTATGGTGTAAAAAACTCATATAAGCCGCACCCTGACTTTGGGCCAATCCCATAAGCTTAATTTTGATTTGGACGAGAGAATTTATGGTATTATAAAAGGGATTTGTAAATACATGTAACTTCATTTCATGATTTTTTTATTAACAAATCCAACAATCTCAGGGTAATCATGGCACGAGTACCGCACTCAGTTCTACATAACCTTTAGACATCAATCATCCATAATACTAATGATAACTAAATTGGCAGATTGAATTTTTACTCTTTTAAACTTGATCTCAGGCATTGAAATTTGACAATGTTAAGAGGCTTTCTTCTTTAGACTCTCCAGGTACATTCCCATTCCTTTCTGTATGGCTTCCCTAGTGATAAAGTTTACGAAGAAGTCAACATCTTCCTTCCGACGTGGTATTAGGTGCTCTAGTGTAGCTTTACGCATCTGGAGTTTGGTTGTCTGTCTGGCAAAATCTGGGGTATAAAAGAAAAACATGTAACAAGTGCATTTAATAAAGTGCATTAAGTAGATATACCACTAAAAAAGTTTCTCACCATCGAGCTATGGAAAAGGTGAAGAGGGGGGATTGCAATTTCTTTCTTTTTGCAAACGTAGAATAAAAGGGGCATAAATCTCTGCACCTCAGTCCCATCGTGAACGGTCACAGGTAAGAATATATGCGTATCAATAGTTATCATTAAAATGTTAAAACCATGAAGATTTTATTCTTGATATCCAGATTTTTTTTATTTTTTTTATTTTTTTTTTTTTTTTGGGGGGGGGTGGCTTTTGACACAATTTCTAGATAGCAATGAAAGACGGCTATAATTTACTGTATAATCATTGAGCCCCTGTCGACCAAGTTCTTTTACTCAATAAAGACTACTGATGAATGTTAAAAACAGAAGTTAACTACCCCGGTAATAGGCGACCAATATTCGAATTCAAATTTCTTACACTTTGGATTCTTTTTTTTTCTTTTTCGACTGGAAACAAAATGAATTGCCACAAATTAGGTCTCAAGTTGTGTACCTGGTATCTTCAACCACTTGTCCATCTCAGTCTGTGTGGCAGTCATAACTTCCTCCAGGGGTACGAGTTCGTCAATGAGCCCCACTTTAAGTGCCTCTTCTCCAGAGTACATGTGCCCCAGCTGCAGTGCACGCTCAGTCTCCCGGTGACCAATAGTGTTCTTCATCGTCAACTGGAACCTGAAGTTTAGTAGAGTGAAGGAATACACATCTTCTCCTTAGCTGTATTATAGTGTTTAGTGGTGTGCTCTCCTATAATATTGTGGCTGATTCTTCTCCTACTTCAAGGTACATACATCACAAAACGTGGATACTGCTATCAATGTATACTGGTGTGACATGACACAGGATTGCAGTAACTGAAGACACACCATGAGGCTTGATAAAAATATAACACCTAATGATACCTTATTGTAAGAGTAACATCACTGTATACTCTAAGAGAGTGTGTCTTTTTCATATCATTTCCATCAACACTGCTACAATAAACCATGATTTCTATCCTATTTCATGTATTTTGATGATTAAAAGGAAACGTTTACAGATGTCTATATGATATTTACACTACTTATTTCTCAAGTGGATGAATAAATATTATCCGTATCGTGATATAATGCTGCTTACCATGTTGGAGCAACAATACCCTGAAACAAAAAGTTAGACAAGTTAGACGTATACAGACAATGTGTGATTTGGGAATACTCAAACTTGAGGTCTAAAAATCAAGGCCTATATATATATATGTTCATCCCTATACTAAACCCAACTTCACATTGTTGGTCATCCCTATTTTCTGGATCAGTCATAGGAAGTTTAAAGAACATGTAAATCCATTTGATAACGTTAGGTTTGCATCATTGAAATACATTCGAGATATGTCAAGGTCCATCGACAACTATAACGACCAATCTAATTTGTGTTGGCTAATACACTGCCGCACTTTCAAGTCTTCTCTCGTATCTCCCAGGTACACAGCAGTAATTAGTATTATGCTTGAATCTGATAGTGACATGTAAAGGAACTTACCAGTAACGTTTCATTGAGACCTATTGTAAACTTCCCTGAAGCCATGATCCGCCGGTCACTGGCCAGGGACATCAGACAACCCCCGGCAGGACTATGACCCTATAACAAAAGGAACATAGCTGTGAATTACTTCCTGAAGTGTATGTGACTATAAGGACTAATATACCGGAAGTTAATGCGAATATTAAGAATTCAAGAGCAGTATAATTGGCATATCTATTAAATGGAAGCCTTTGAGGGGTGCTGGGTTTAAGTCAGAGTAAGTGTTACGTACGTTGATGGCGGCCATGACGATGAGTTTGCTGCCATACACCCGGAGCCACATCTCCTGCACAAACGACCAGAACTCTCTCAGCCTGTCCACATTGGGCTGGTACATCTCCATTATGTCCAAGCCAGCACTGAAGATACCCGGCTTGTTCTATGGGTCAAAAGGCAAACTCTTGCATCTACGATTCACAGATATCAATACATTGATAAAATTGTAACTTGAATTTATTCAACCCGGAGAACTGTCAGATACTTGGATACAATGAACACAACTAGTAGTAGCTGTGTGTGTCAGATGATAATCGTTTTTCTTTTCTTATTCTGACTCTTCTAAAAAAACCTACTTATTAATTGCATAGCGTTGTGAGTATGACTTACAGACGTCATGATGACTCCTCTGACGCCCTTCTCCTTCTCCAGTCCATCTATTGTATTGACGATGTCCTGGAGAAACTCCAGGTTCAGGCTGTTTACAGGTGGTTTGTTGAACTTCATGGTCGCCACTCCTGAAAATCAAGATTTTAGATTGGGTCATTAATTGAAGTCATCAGATGACACACCCAGGCGATTTTTAGACGCTGTGAAACAAGAGTTCTAGAGTTACAGTTCTAATGGACGAATAGACAGAACTCATGGGACTATTCAACAGGTTCCATTTGTGAAAAAAGGATTTGTAGGGGTTTTATGCTATATAAAACATATCCATGGATTTCTGGCATCTACCTCTCCATTGTCCTGTGACAATGAAGATCATGCCTCACTGCAACCCTTTCGAAATATTTTACAAATTTATATATGATAAAAGAAGATAGTAGAACTCTGTACCTTTGCTGCTGTCCATTTCCAGGATGATCCTGTCTGACACTGAAGACATGGCCCTTGAGGTTGTCCATAGTGGCCGATGGAGGATGGTCTTATGTAAGCGTGTCGCTGCCCGCAGACACTGTCGTACCGCTGCCATAGTGCTGAAAGTACTATATACAAATAGTCAAAGTTAGAGAATATATATAGACAAGGCTACAAGCTAGTAAAATTTGAAATGATCTTTTTGGTATATCTGATATTCCATCTGCTGACGAGGCCCACAAAGGTTGGATTAATAAGTTCTCAGCAGGAAAAGATACTCAAAAGTTGGGTGTGCAGAAAGTAAAGCCATAACAGCTACTGGAGGAGGACTGTCAATTGACACTGGATGCCTTTTGAGGTCCTACAATGACCACAATATACTATAGGGTCCTGGGATATTGAACTTTAAGTCACTGGTAGTTAAAATTCTAATTATGTTTGTGACCTGCTTCTAATGAGAGGTTAATTTGATACCTGGGGCATAGGCTAAGCTAACGCAAGGCGAGTAGCCTACTCACTCAAATATACATTAAATTGAGCAATGACCGACATGCCACCGTCTCTAACTGTGACTTGCAAATTTGCAGATTATTTTAGCACAAGTCAGAGTCTAAGGTCCCGGAGATGAATAAGACACCTGGTGGCAGAGGGCACTTCTCAGATGAACCTCCTTAAGCCATTTGATCCGACAGCAGATGGGCCAATCAGGAGAAACCAAGACCGGTTCGATCATACAGACTTGATTGGACATCTGCCCCCTGAACAAACACTTGGAAGGAGCACGGTCTTTCACCTAAGTTCATGTTATAACACAGCAAAACTACCCACAGCCTGACTCTTATAGCCTACCACTTTCACTATAATACTCTTTATGACTAGTGCTATGTGCCACATGGCACAGTTCCGATAATTCTAATGTGCCATTCAGGATTTAAATGAGAGTACTACTGCACACCCCTTTTCTGTCGTTAAAAATTGTCCTGTCTGGCAACTTCTGTTCTGAATGAATTTTCAAAATCCAATAAGCTACGGCATATCTACCTGGGACCTACAGAGCGCACTCGATACTGCTGCTGGGGTTATGGGGGACGCAATATATCAACAATTATGGCGTTCTTCCTTAGTATGGATTATGGGCTAAAACCCAGATATAAGCATACCTTTTAGGTAGAATACGATTTAATTGTTCCTCGTGTGCAAGGCATACATAGGTACAGTACACCTCACTACAAGGAATAACCTACTGAGTTACTATACATTAGGCAAAGGCTGATGTTTACATTACAAGTATTCATATCTTGTAATTTTCCCCATTTATTTTTAATTGTGTGCATTATCCATTTTAACTTTGTACTGAATAGAAAAACACATTCCCGTTTCTGAGATCTTAGTCTCAACCTCTCTTACTTAGAAATTGTATGGGTAATAATATAAATTAACTTAACATTAGCAATAACACCTCATCTTTTATTTCATGAGGTTTGTAACTTTTGCCATACTGTAAAAAGGGCAGATATAAAAATATCACACAAGTGACCTTCGTTTTCATGTGAGAAGTATTGTCTTATGTACAATCAATTTGTATAAAACCTTAATTTCATTGTCTTAACAACTACTCCTTCCGCCACTTAATATACTACAAGTACCCATTAAACAAATACAAACAACTTCAAATATTAAATATATAAACAGTCAATCTTCTTTATTGCCAATAATGTTTAATTCATATATTGTGATTCTTCCAAAGAAGTCTGTGCTGCTGGAGAAGATGATTCTCAGTGATGATACTGCCGTCTGTGATGTTACAGGGAATGTCTAGGAGTATGTTAAGGATGCTATGTATGGTGACTGACTTTTGACGAATACACCGGTAACATTAAAATGCATTTATAACTAAATCAAATATTTTCAATAGAGAAATCTACTTTACTGTTAGGATTTATGAATGTCCATTGTGATCCTTTTATTAGAGGCAATAGAACGTGAAAGGTAATCAGTGTACAAAGGATACTTGTAGGGGGTTGGTGTCTTCAGGGTAGAAGCTGGACAGTTCCTTTCGCTCTCCTCCTAGAGCGCCTCCCTCTATGTGGCACTCTTTACCGACAAAGCCGCCCTGAAACTTTACCTGCAGCTCGGAAACTGTCACCGGGGAAGGGAAATCCAGCTGCACCCACTGGGGTGTGCCCTAAAAGCAAAGACAGGGATGGAAGTAGAAGCGGCATGCATACTTACAGATTTGCAGGCCTTAATATATGAAACCTAGGACACAGGCTACTGAGTATATTGTCTTTCATCACCGCCCTCGTCAGAAAAATGGTCATTCAAAGATCCCCCCCCCCCCCCAATTACACTGATATATAATAATAAACAAGGGTAGCCACTTTTGGTATCAAATCAAAGCTTAATGTCGCAGGAATGCAGCCTGCTATCGATAATACCTATTTTGATAATTACAAATTGTAAAAGACAACCATATTTTAATATAGCTTTTTTTGTACCCTGGACCCTGTTTTTCCCTATCTTACGGATACATACGGAAGTCCATGTTACATACGGACCGCCGTATGTGGGAAAATCACATATGGGGGGGGGGTCCAGGTGGTATCCTACAAGTGACATATGGAGGTCCGTATGTGGCATATGGAGGTCCGTATGTGTCTGTATGTATTGTCCGTATCTGCTATGATTGTGTATCATTTTTTAGCGCCTCCCACGCCGCATAGCGGCGGTACCGTGAAGCGGTACGGGAGTGCGCTATGATGATTTCATTTGCCCCATGTGATGAGGTCTCACAATACAAAAAAACAGTGGGAGGCGTTTTTTTTTAGCGCCTCCCCACGCCGCATAGCGGCGGTCCCGCGAAGCGGGACGGGAGGCGCTATGATGATTGCATTTCCCCCATGTGATGAGGTGTCACAATACAGAATCCACAAACTAAATTCCCTTGTATGCAAGAAATGAGGTTGTGACCACTTAAAAAAACGCAGGGAGGCGTTTTTTACGCGGTCACAACCGCATTTCTTGTTATATATTTTAACATAGGGAAAGACAGGCCCCTGAACAGCCGCGATCCATAATCTCCGGGCCCTTGTCAACTGCTTACTCAAAAAGATAAATAAAAAATAAATAAAAAAAAAAGAAGAAGAAATCCTCCTTTGTCAATCTTTTTTCATTGTTCGGAGATGAGAAACAATCTTTTCTTTTTTAAGTGGCCCTAAATGTGACAAGTTGGATTAAAATGTTAGTCTCTTAACTATCAGGGAGTAAAATGATATTGCACATGTATTGGCACATTACACATATCAGGGAGTAAAATGTTATTGCAGGCAGATGTATTGGCCCATTACATATCTAGTCTCCAATAACTACCTGGGATTCGCGGATATTGGAAACCTATCAATACATTTAAAGCTTGTGTTGAATAAAGGCAACAATAAAGCATGTATCAAGGATGTACAGACCTGGTCTGAGTTCCAGCACGTCTCATCGTCCCCATCAAACATGAACTGTTTACCAAACTGTTTCACGTCCCGGTTTAACACAGAACTCACTCTGAAAGTAAGAAGATTTTTAACTCTGATGTCAAGGGTGGGTATTTGTCACAACATTATCATTATGGGCCATCTTAATATCAGGAACATCAACATGGACAGTAATACTCAAATATCAATATTTGGGTGCATGCCTAAAGTAACTGGCACATCCGAAAAGGCATTTGCCAAATTGGTAACCCATCGAATTATCTGCTTATTGGGTCATCTTATTGCACCACTAATCTGTCCTCCTACCAACATAAAAGAAGTGTTGTGTGTTTCCAATAACATTGAAAATTATCACATCTCCCGGGCGAGAAACATCTTTCTGATATTACATAGAAGTTACATACTTCTGTTCAAAACATCTGGGCCTTAATGCTTGGTGGGTTTCAGTAAAATATTTTCAGAAAGTTCTCACCTGACTTTAGTTTCTTTGCACACAAGGGATGCCATGACAAAAACCGTCTGCACGTCAACTTGAATGGAGATAGGCCTGGTTCAAAACGATTCTTGGAATGTTGTTTACGCTCCTGTGAGTTAAAATGACGATGAATGCATCTCAGAGGCGAACAGCACCTCTTTAACTAGGACTCATGAGATAAAGGAAATCAAGAATTCAAAGGTGAAAAATTCCTGTTTGGACCTGGACACGTTAGTCTATTACTTCTTTAGTACCTTGCACATGAGCTGTGGCTTCTACACGAGTACGAGGCTCACTGTGGCATATATAGTACCTCCAGATAGAGTGGATACGCCTTATAGGCGGGGTAAGATTACATTAGATTAATGGTAGTACTAAACTGGTCAAAATAAACCCCCAGCTGTGCTTGATAGGACTGCCATTAACTCAAGGTGTGCCTTATACACGAGTTACTTTATACACAAGGTACTATGGTAGAATTGTTTAATGTATGCAAACACGGATGGAATTCACTTAATGCTGGTGGGCGGTATATCATGAAGATACGATCAGTGTGATGATCACCAAATTGCTGAAGAGGGCATTACTTTTCAACAAAATGGGAGGGACTGGGGGACAGGCTGTGACAGTACCGTGCAGTGTTAAGTATATATTGAATGGCGCATTGAAAGAGTAAGCAGTATAAGTAAAATAGTAACAGCAGGGTTGGGCTGTGACTACTTTTGCTGTTTTATAACAGGAGCTGGTGTGAAAAGATTGTGCTGCTTCCAAGTGTTGGTTGTTCAATTAGCATATGTCCTCTAGTGTAGGGATTCCACACCGTCTGCCACTCAAGGAGCTCTCCTAACATCACATGCAGGGACCGGTTGGCAGGTCTAAAGGCGACTGCAGATGGGCCAGACTCGATCGGTATCTAAGCAATTCACTCCCGATCGGATCGGGCACATCAAACATGTTTGATATTTGACCGACTGGATCGGACATCCCCGCAGACGCCCCCGACGTCACGCTTGGCCAACCCAGTCGGCCCCGTCTGCGGTCCCCTTAATGTCCTCCCGATGAAGTCTGTGCGGTCATCAGGTTCTGATTGATAAATTTTGACCACTCACTTATCTTAGTCTACCATATTCCTATTTAGAACATTGACTAGACTCGATCTATACTAGATCTAAGTCAAGTAGGCATCAGGACTGGATCTAAAGGAGCCAAAACTGTGATTCACAGACTGACTGATTGCTCTCAAGTCTTATTTTGAGACTGAATGAATGAGTGACCATGCCAATGACAATGACAATAATTTATTCTCTAAACCTCGTTGAGGTACATGAGATATAATACTCCATAATAATTCATGAACTGAATAGTAACTTAAAAACTAGTCACACATATCCTTCATAAACACAAAAATCATGTTTCTATACAAGCCAAGGTAGCACCAACTATCTTAAGACTAGATTCGAATAGAGACTAACATGACATGGTAATACATACTTAATAAACCAGTTCACAATGACCGTACATTGCTAATGTAATGAGCACCAAGTTTAGCATAGTACCAGATCGGTAATCAGGACTAGATATGCCATATCATATGGGGGCATAATATGGCAGTAGGATACCATATCATATGGCATTCCACAAACTACGGTTACAGGTATCTAATTATAACAATATCTCATAGCCTAGCTAGCCTAGGCCCTAGGTAAACTACGGGAGTGAATACAGGTTAATATTATTGGTTATTTGGTATTTTCCTAGGCCGAAATACCTGCCTGCTCACAGGCAGGATCCAAGATGTATACAAGTCTATAGACTATAGTGGCACAAACACATGGCTAGTCTGAACTAAGTACTCACTGTCAGTTCCTGGAAATTGTCCCTCCTATTCACAAACATGTAGTTTTCATGTACATCAGCTTATATTGACTGAAACATGAGATATATCCAATAAATCTGACATGTTTATCTTGAGCTTAGATATCACTACCTCAATGGCCTCTATTGTCAACATGCTGGGGTGCTACCTGGTGTTAGCCTGCTCTTGAAACATAGGGCTAACCAACCAAGAATAGTGTAGTCTTTTTGGCACTAGGTGGCTACACCTGGCTTCAAGAGGCCGACAACGATTTGGAGTTAGGGAGGGAGATTTGAAAATCACCTGGATTATTAATTATCACAAGTATTTCAAGTGCTTTGTGTATTGTGAATCTTTGGATATACATTGTCATTGAGGGAAGTGTTGGTGGAAGCATTGGACCTGACAGTAAGTACTTCTGTGAGAACTGGGCACTCTGCCAATCTGGCAGAGTAGATAGTCTAGACTACCAACAGACACCTTTGCCAGGCTTTGGATCCTGCCTGTGTCTGTGAGCAGGCAGGTATTTCGGCCTATATTTTTCTAGATGAGCACCAAACAATTTGATTAGTGGACCTGTGACGACTCATTTGCTACAGTATTCTGTTTTTCTGTGTCACTGTCAGGGAGTGACAGGTCCGGTGTACCTTAGCTTAGAATAATAAACTCTCATCTCTGTAGTCTGAACGGCGTTACGGTACACTTTACAGAGATGAGGTGTAACCACGCCCGGTCCACGGTGTAACTTACACTGTAAGCTAGGTTAGGTACATCACATGAAAATTAAGATAAGGAGTTAGAGCTAAACCCCTGTGTCTTAGTTGTGCAGGAGAGTGCAAGGATTTCAAATCTTTTGGAATCATGTTGATATCTCAATTCGTTCTCACAGAATCGCAGAATTAGTATCTAGAAATCTGACATTTTTGTCCTAAGTATTCAGGCAATTTGTTGTGACCTTCTGGATCCCAATAATGGACCAATTAGCCATAATAAATGAAGAAATGAAAGGGAGGTAAGTTAGTAAAATGTCAATTCAATTGGAATGAACCACAATATCAGCATGAAATAAAAAGCTATCTGACCCAGATGTTTACCTGCACAAAATTTTACCTTGACCTAATTTTTCCGTGACCTATATATCTGACCTACATTAGTTCATGACCTAGATTCTGATATGATCGAATATATAGGAACAGACGCTGTAAAATATGAAGAAGTAGACATTCTGATAAACTAACCACTGGTATATTTGACCCTAACATTAACATCTAATGGGTTTCCTATTGACCTAGTTTCAGGCCACCCTATATGTTTGAACAACATTAGCTCATGACCTAGATTTTGATGACATGATCAAATAATTTTTTTCCCTGTGTGGTAGCAAGTTCACATGGTCGGGAAATCGTAAAAAATCAGTTAATTGCTCCCAAAGTTGGGGAGCCTGTGAAATAAGTTTATCTTAGCAGGTATTGTAAGTGTCACACCTGTATGATGTACATGGGTCATGCAGTGACGGTTTTAAAACTGCCAAATCACCATTTCGCACCTTCACACAGGAAAATGTGATTTTTCGAATTTCTTTTGCAGTCACCAGCTGTACTATTCAGTCCACATGCACAAACTAGACCTTATATGAAACGCCATGAAACATACTATTACTTTCTTTTAGTTTCATTCTACTTTTCCATTTTGGACAACTTGATTTAGATGACCTTTTCAGTCATCCACTTCAGAAATCTACAAAAATGTCTAGAAATGCACCAATTTCCCCGAAAATTTTCATATAGGTAAAATAAGCCATGAAATACCAAGATAATTTCTTATATGTGTTCATTTATTCTTTGTTCTGTAAGAATATGCCAATTTCAGTGCAGTTTAATTTCCAGTGCAGCAATTTGTTGGGTCACAAAAAATGCGTCACAAATGATGGACACTCCCAGAGGAGTGGTGAAGGCATTGTGTGATGTACCTAGCCTAGGTGCACCGGTACGTGGTACATGTCTACAGTCTGGGAATACATCCGGCAAGAAATTGTCACTCCACTTGCGGAATCGTAATACACACTTCATAACAATACCTATATACTGATAATAAGTAGAACTTACATTTGAATGGAGGCAAATACTAGAAATAGTTACACAAGATTGTCAAGAAAGATTGTTCCAGTCCAAAGGTTTTGGACTTCTTTAGTTACATTTGTATCCACTAGATGGCAGCAATATTTTCCAAAGCCCCCTAAAACATTGCAAATAATAAGTAAAGAATTTATGTATTATAGTGAGCTATTTTATCATAATTATTATGTAAAGTTCTCAATGATTAGTCACATTGTTGCAAATATCATGAGTTATTAAAGAAAATATAAAATTCGATGAAAATATTTTCAATGATATGTACGGGCTAGTTTAGATTGTTTCTGTTATGGCGGCACATCCAAGTTAGTTGTGGTCTTCCGCACTAGACAAACTTAATGTTTCGTGTTTATTTCTTCTGGAATATAGACTTTTTGGCGTCCATTTAGAAGGCTAGGTGGGTATTTTCATCTCTCACTTAAATACATAGCTTTCATACATTGTTTGATGGAGTGGACACCAAAAAGCTTTGTGTTGCTACTTGGCTGCCAAACTAGCCCGCCGCCGATGACTGGATGTGTTGGGGCAGGTCCCGGTGTCGTTCAGATAAAAATAACACCTCACGTCCAAAGAGTTACTAGCTTTAGCACCTCTTTAGCAATTAACGACTTGATGTAAGTGTTGAAGCAGTATTGTCATAAGTGAGGTAGATACTCGCCGACCGGCGCAATTCTTTGCACACTCAACTGAACAGGGGTCGTGGAGGAAGTCAGTTGAACCTCGAGTCAAGTTGAACTAAACCTTACCGGTACTACTACTAGACGTTGAACAAGTCGATCATGATCGTCACTGATCTGTGACTGTCAACCCACTTTGAAGTTTGAGTCACAGTTAGTTGTCTTACATTTGGCCCTCGTCAAGCCACAGCTTGAGTTCAGTGGACTTCTGTCAAATCTATGAATAAACGGTAGGCTCTTCATTTACTTTAGTATAATAATAGGAGCCCAGGTAGAACACAAAAATTTGCCGACGTTGGCCCGACGCATCGGACCAACGTTGGGCCAACGTTGGCTGCCCATCAGGCCCGACTAGTGGCATTTGCCAACCAAATGCCAACATTGGCCCAACGTTGGCAGGACATCACTGTCATCAGCAAATGTTGATGTTTGCCGACCAAAAGCCAATGTCGTTGGGCCTATGTTGGCATTTGGTTGGCACTGTCGGGCCTACGTAGGCAGGATGTGTAGCCTATGTAAAGCCGATGGTTAGGCCAACGTCGGCCCAACGTTATGCCAATGTCTCTGTGCTACCTGGGAGGGGGGGGGGGGGACACAAATCACAATGAACAAATTTAACATAATTAGCTATGGATGTAGGTACTAGAGTCTAGATGGATGATCATGCACAACTCAGAAAAGTCTGCACAGCAGTTAAATCTAAGAAAAAGTTAGATGCACCTGATGGATAGTCCATAAGCCCAGAGGTATTTTAATGCCAATTTTGTGCAGTAAACCTGAAATATATTTTTATTTTATTTTTTATGTTTTTTTAATTTTTTTTTTTTATTGTTCTGTATCATATCGGTATTTGAAGAAACCAAATTACTTTGATAGGCATTTAAGATGCCCAGCTTTGACCCAGAATCCTACCAGATGTAGAGCAGTATTGGTGGTAATCACCTAGTAGGCTAAGTAGCATCATACAGAGAGCTTTTCTTCTTCTATGTAAACTCGGCAAAAAGGAGGGAAAGGTCCATTGACTTTAAGGCATTTTGATCATGTCCTCATAGGGGTAACATTAGTCTACTTCTTACCCTTCTAACTATGTCAAGCTGGGTATCCCAGATGCCTAGCAAGGTGATTTGTGTTCTATAGACATGTAGTGATCCAAAAAGCATTGTTATGTTTGCTGCACAGTTTTTGCATATAAACACTATAGAAACCCATTTGCCAAGAAGCAAAATAGAAAAAAAGGTAAAATGATAGCTCAATTACAGTTCTAACCTATGCTAAAGCTTTGCCTAAGTTTGATAGCAATACCGACTATTGATGTCAACGACTCATGTCCGTCTTGCCGTATACGGATTATCTGCAACGTTCATTATGGAATACACATAATTAATCTTCTCTATTTTTTAAACAAATACACAAACTCAAAATGTGGCTTTGACGCGGGGTGCTACAAATTGATAGTGTTTATTTGCTCAAATATTATAATGTACTATCTTTTATCAATGCAAGTGCCATCCATATGATAACCTACTCTGAAATGAATTATGATAGTAAACAAGTAATGGAAAAAACAAAAAATACCATAATATGGGGACTAGGGTACATGTTGTCGATTAGATTAGAAACTCTCAATGTAGTCATTGGTCAATTTTACACAATAAAAGATCTACTAGGTCTAGTTACGATCGTTTCGATATTTATCTAATTGATGAAGTGAATACAAGTTCAGTACTATAGACAGTTCACTTAAAGTATTTTCCTCTGGGACATTAAAAGCCCACATTGATCACTGAAAAGGGGAAAAAAGGAGGAAAACAAATTTATTTAGCGTGTGTGTGTTTTGTTTGTCACTGTGATTTACCAACAATTGTAGTGTTTGTGAGTCATGTGATATTAAACCTGGTATTGTGCTATATTGCCGTCATGTGTGATAAAATGCTAACGAGTAAAACACCAGCAAAGCTGTGTGCCTCATTACATACAGTTTGTTGACATCTTTTACGAGTTGCTCTAACGCTTTAAGTGCCACCATTCCATTGCTTGCTTTCTCTCACCATTTCCCTCCTGTCTGATACGTTAGGAGCAGCACGTGGCATGTACATTATTAGGCTCTAAGGTTGTGTAGATAGCGCCAACCATGGACCCGGTATTGACCCCTCTGCTGACTGCCACAGTACCTGCTCCTACAGTGGTTTGTATTTAAACTGTTTGTAAAGATACATCCCAGATAAAACAGTGGTGGGAGGAGTATAAACATAAATTGCCTGAAATCATTTCCCAACTTCAATTTCCAAATTCGAATGCAACATTAAGTTAATAAGAATGAATCGGTAAATGTCAATTATGCTTATGCTATGTCTCCTATTGATTGTATGCATCTACAAATAACGCAAGCTTGTCAAGATCTTAGGCACAAAGTAAGATGTATAATTTAAGTTTTCCTCCAGTACCTTGCGTATAAGGCGTATGTATATGTGAAACTAACCACAGATGCGCCTTATAAGGATGTTTTGACTTCAGGGTCTGCCCTATACATAAGACATTTTTCAAATAATTTATTGTGTAATGCTGTATCAGAGCAGCCAATAAGTCAAACTTGTGCATTATAAGATGTTCCTGAATACATGTACATTGATCGCCTTCTACACAGGGTACTGTGGTTATTTGATTTTTAATCTGATTTTGCTGAATATTCTCTAAGTCTGTTTGATTGTCCTAAGTTATAACATTACCATCATGAGTAGAACTCAGTTCAACTGACCTAATCGGTAATTACGGGATAGAGATCATGACACAATATCTTGCATCCAATGAACAATGTAGTTTTAAGACCCTTTTTCTCTAAAATATCGAGGCTATTTGATGTTCAATACTGGTCTTTTAGTCCAGGAATAGCCTTTTCACAATAGTATCATACATGAATTATTGATCTTTCTAGGAGATGGACAACAATTCTGAGCTGTCACTTTCCCCTGACCGGACGCCAGTTCAGTCACCAAAGCGGGGTCACCCTTCTACCCCTGACATGTGCCGTGCAGAGAACAGCATGTTGAAGACACGCCTCTATCAACTTCAGCAGGAGCTACAAGCGGAACAAGGTCTGTCAAGTCTTATAATGATAATAAATTCACAGAAAAGAAAATACCCATAGTTCCAGTTGCTCTGTAATGAGATTGGAGCCAACCATATAAAAATATATTCACGATCAAAGACCCTTTTTTTTTTTTTATCAAATTAAATACACTCTTGTGATTTTTTTTTCGTATTACAGATACTGTTACTACACTACGTAAAAGGCTTAATACTCAAGAAAAAGACCGTTTAGATGCTGTTGGAAAGGCCAATGACCAGGTGAGTTTTATTCTGGGAGATTATACATGTTTGAGTTATCATAGAAATTCTTTGCATAAAAATAATCACAGGCCATATGTAGTAAAATATAACGTGAAAAGAAAAGGTTATTATGGGAGGTTTATCAACTTAAGTTCGATGTTTGGAGATCTGATGAGATGATTTTAAACATCACAAATAGCTTTTAGGAGTAACAACGAAAAAAGAGGACTATACAGTTTCTGTCGTTACTTCTTTTTCAGGTTTCTAAGACAGATAGTGAGCTGGCTCGTATGCGAGCTGCAGTCGAGAAGGGAGAGGCAGTTCGCCAGAATTTGGAATATGAGATGGCTAAACTGCGGCGTGAGATGGGACAGGAAAAGCGCACCAGTGCAGAGAGGGAAGCGCTACTGGGAGAAGTTAACGAGTCCATGAAATGTATGTTAACTCTATAAATGTTATTCAGTCTATTCAGGTTGATTTAACAAACTTATAACTAAATCCACTTGAACTATTTAAGACATGAGCCATCTATTGCTGGGTGCAGAGCTGCAGAAGGGGATAGGTAAAACTGCTACCTTCCCGTTTATCTTCTCTCCACGAGAGTGATATCAGTTGACCCCCCCCCCCGAACTTTATAAAATAAACAAATCGATCGTGTTTCTTTCTTTCCTCTAAATCTTGACCCTCTCCTCTAAGTCACCCATCGCCAACCGTGCAAAAATATAAATGACCCTACCCTAATTGTTCTTGTTTTCATTACGTACAGTCAAAGTGACCGAGCTGAGTAACCAGATAGAACAGCTGTGTCACGAGATGAGCAGCTCCAAGGTGCGGGGTCAGGAGGAGCTTGCCAAACTCAACCTTGTACTCAACGAAAAGGTAAGACCTAGGACACTGCTTCATTCTTGTTAACTGCTTTTTGTCCAGATATCATGTAGGGTCTCCCATTACCTGTGAATTTTAACATATATAAAGAATGACCCTTCAATTTGTCCTTACGCAATCTTTTAGTATTTGTATTGTATAATTACATACCAATATGATAAAGTATTTGTGAATCAAAGGAAAGAAGTCATATCCAGTGCGAGAACTACGCAGACATGCAGAACATTAATTATTCTCGACCACCTTCTTCCTACAGGAAATCCATATATCTAGTCTACGCACAGAAAAGGATTTACTTGAGGCTGAGAAGGAGAAGGCAGAATCAGCTCTGACCCAACAAGAAGCGTGAGTTCTTAAATGACTTCAGTGTGCTCATCAACTAATTAGTACACCACAAAGTCACCTTAGTGCAAGAAGGTTGTAGCTGCATCTGGGTCAACAAGGTACTAGGTGCCACGGTGAGGCACCTCATGAACGTACCTTTACCCTGTTGACCCAGATGCAGATACAATCTTCTTGCACTAAGGGGGCGATTACAATTTTCTCCATGGAATGTCACGACTAAATTAAAATCACTCTTTTATTTAAACCAGGTGTAATCGAAAAGCACACCTGTGAAATTTGCATTTCATTTATAGGGTGATTTCAGTCTTTTGATGAATCTCTTTTGTTAGTGCATGTTTTCGAACATTCGATGGACTTATTGATTTACATTTATATCTATACATATGCTTATAATTTTTTGTATTTCTGATCTTTTTTCCTTCATTATCTTTATTAGGACTGTAAGTGAGCTTGAGAAGAGAATAAAAGAAATGGAAGGTAAGAAAAGTTGGTGTAATAAAATATAATGATAGAAATGACTGTGACCGACATATCTACCATGCACTGCCTTATCAGTTGATTACACGTCTTAACGATACACATACATAAGATAGGGTGCTAGTGTCAGGGCCTAGCGTGTTACTAGTAGCAATCCCGTGTATTTGCCGTAAACTCTTCTATTCTGATATCACATGTCACATTTATAGACAGACAATACTGGTAATACGACTATTGAAATAGAAAACGTAAAAGAGAAATAGAAAATAAACAGGAAGGTGATTATTTATATCAACAATGACTTATTAAAAAAGAACCACATTGCTCAATTTGCTGTAAAGATAACGAAATAGGTTTGAGTAACAACACAACGTGAGGGTACCAAGTATTGAGTGACCAGTACATGCCTTAATCACCTGGGGAATCAGGCATCCAATCTCTGTACAATTAGCTCCTCATCTGCCTAGAGCAGATAACCATTAACCCGTCCATGCAAGTCTGGGAAAACACGCGGCGCTGAGATCTATCAGTCACAATCAGACTTTACAGACTCATGATATGTAGGGTCCCCATATAGCACCACCAGACGTCAGGCTTACGCTTGTACATATAAGGCACTTGTAGCACACAGAGACATTGAATGTGTTGATATAATGGATTTTGACTGGAGTAAGTGGGTCGAGAGGCCAAATGGATATATTTTTCCGCCAAAGGAGCTTCTCCCCCCGTGTTCATTGAGTCTGGAAGATGGCAAGTATCTCTATGTTTGTGTCTGCCTGGAAGTGTGCCAAAAATTTAATAAGGAAGTGGTATTTTCAGTGCATTCCCATCCCACTTTTTACACATTATCCTGGGATATCTGGCTCTCTATGCAGATTTCTGAAAGAATATCTAAATTGACGTAGGATATTACATATGCTGTAAAACCAGGTTTATATATGCTGACCCCATCTAAAAGTAAAAAATTCGGCTTTAATATATAGTAGAAAAAAAGTTGAAAATCACCTTAACTGTATACTTACCCAGTATATACATCAAAACCCATGTGCCATATCGTACAAAGACCAAAAAGTCCTCACCGTTGAATGCTATTCCCTGTGGATATTATATTCAATACCATTAAAAGAAGGGGACCAAAAGATTGTTTGGCTAGACTACGACCAAAAAGTCCTCACCGTTGAATGCTATTCCCTGTGGATATTATATTCAATACCATTAAAAGAAGGGGAAAAAAGATTGTTTGGCTAGACTACACACATCTTCCTTTATTAGTGTCATAACTTTGGTTTATCTTTTTCACTGACAGAGGAGCGTCGGTCATCATCAGAGAGTATTCGTCGTCAAGTCGGTGAGACAGAGATGCTAAAGGAACGGGAACAACGTTTCATGCGTGACCTGGAGGCGGCCATGAGACGGATCAAGGCACTGGAGGAGGGAATTGAAGCTGAACGAGCAGCTCACCTTGAGTCAAAATTCAACTCTGAAATTGTACAGGTAAATGACTTACCGGTATTATACATTACAGAGGGAAAACAGAGAAATGTAGAAACAAAGAAGGAAAAAAAACCAGAACATATGGAAAGAGGAAATTTGAAAAGGTTGCCAAAACAGGGGCAAAGGTTTCGAGTCCTTGTATGAAAACCCCAAAGTATTAAGATATGGAAGACCTAAATAAGACAAATATCTATCTGTCTACTAATATCCCATGGATGTTCTGAGGCACAAGGAAACCTGCCTTGGCATATGGAAAAAAAGGACAGCGAAAACGGGGAATTTGAAACGGACATTTCCTTGGGGACCCTGATAACAAATACATCATAATTCGATATCGATATACTTGATACACCCTTATGTGATTAATTACAAATAATATTTACAAATACTGGAGTCTACTAAATCACTATTTATAGCATTCACTTTAATGCTGATTGTACCTTTTCAGTTACGTATAAGAGATCTGGAGGGAGCTCTCGATGTGGAGAAGACTTCAAAGAATGATGCTTTGGAAAGCTCAGAAAAGCTTGCTCAACAGATTAAGTGAGTATATCGTATCAAGTATTGTCTTTGAAGTCTGGTATGAATATACTTAATTGCGTTAGAGAAATTACTGAAAATGTCACGAAACACATTTTGCTACATCGCTATTATATTTTTCGTTATTCCAGAGAGCTTCAGCAGTTATATGATGATCATCAGAAAGAGTCGGTATCATCACGGGAAAAATTAGAAAAGTGAGTACATATCACCTTGTTTAACTTGTCATCTGCTATTTCTTTAAATACCCGTAGTATTCTCTTAGTAAAACGATAAGAGTTCCCAGGTAACCAGATTACAAAAGTCAAACTTACCGACTCCAGAATCCCTTAGACTAAGAATATTTTCCTTCCTTTAAAGAATATATAAAAGAAATGACCTGGAATAATATCTTGGTAAACCCCCAATACCTCGATTTCACTAGTGGTTTTTTTTTTTCGAAACCCAAAAAACCCTCATTTCCATGTATTAAGTGAAATTTGCTTTAGCCGCCCATCTCCATATCTATTACATATTGACCACACACAGAAAAGTAACTTCCTACCTATGCACAGCTGTAGTATTTACAGGTTAAAGTCAGTGCATAAGACATATAAGTTTACCTGGGTGAGATAGATTTATTATATCTTGATGGGGGTTTTTGAGAAATTAAGCTTGTTTTTTAGGGACCTACTTCTGAAGTGTGTTCTACCGGCTACAAGGTGAGTTACCCCCGTGTGTGTGTGTCTAAACCAACACAAGCTGCATTGTGTTCACTAACACCCAGTGTGCAGTAACCTAATGTTTAAGTATCTGTGTTATGCCTCCATCAATTTTGCCTTTTACTTACTTTTACTTTTTTAATTTTAGTATTTTTCCTTTGAAATTTCATAAATCAGGTTTAATCATATTCTTTACTCAGTATAATACTATTCTGCCTCTGATTCCTGATAACAAATATCACCCGTTTTTATGAAAGTGTATTTTTCTAACTCGAAATCATTCCAATGAAGAAAAGGGGGGGAAACCTAATGCCCTTCCATCTTCATGATGGCAAGGCGTTAAGAGTGGTATCTCTTCTAATCTATATGAATTAGACTACTGATATACAGTCCTAACATCGACAACATATAAGATTTTTAACATGACCACTGTGGCGCCTTGACCGACAGCCTACCCCGTACAATTGACCAGGAATTAGGTAGAACGCCCAGTTTGTACTCAAACTGGTCTAGGGTCTCCTGGCACTTTGCAAGGCTTGACTATTATCGATCCCTGCATGGTGGACATACAGGGCATAAAGGCACAATGCCAGTATATTATTGACTTTAAAGGAACCATAACTTTGATAAAGGAGAAAAAGAATTTTACCTTCTGTTCATTAACATCCGATCAACATTATTCTCCTTAAAAAGACATCCGTTGTTATCTAACCAAACTAATCATCTAAAACTTCCATTGTCATTTATGTTGGCGCATTGCTGTGTTGAATTCATTATATTGAATGTAACTTGAATTTAGGATAAATTTGCTAAATCACTTTAAAAATAAAAATAGATGCATAAGAGTTTCAAGATCATTGCATTATTTTTTCTATTTCTATACCTTAAAGTCAGTAAGAATTTCAAAAAAGAACTTTTGACGCAAGTATGAAGACTTTTGGTTATGAATTTAGACAGGCGTGTATGTGTTTAAAGATTGTTGATTTCATTTCTATGACATTACCCTCGCAGATGTTGACACTTTTGTACTCACCTTTTTTCTGTAGGGCTGAGAAGGAGTACGCCCTGATTAACCAACAACTTCAGACAGACCTGGAAAAAAAGAACCATGTCATAGGCAAACTGTCCAAACAATTAGAACTACACCAGAAAAACTTTGATGAACTTAAGGACGAACTCAACAAGGTGGATCATTTCTACTTTGTGAATTGGATTTTGCATATTGGCCCTTCAAATGTTTTTTAATGTGGCCATGGAATGATACCGATACCTGATGTTCAGAATAGACGTAGTATCACACTATAAGTTGTATACGGACAAGAGTATGTATGACATGAATATTACAGATAATCCGAAAGCTACATATTGGAAAAGCCCCCTCAGGCCTGAATGATGTTTTGCCTTTGAAATAGCTATGTGGATAGCAAGTTCATCCTGTTGATTGTAATACAATTTCTCGATAAAATTTATCAATATAACGTACGTGTACCATCAGGCTAAGAAGCGTCAGATCTATCTGGAGGAGACCTATGGAGGCAGTATGCGGGAACTGGAACTATTACTCAACAACTTTATCCTAGAAAATGAAGGAAAGAGGCCCAAAACTACTGTCAAATCGAGTAAGTATTTCTTCTTCTAATTCGATTTAGTGACAGTTATTTACACAAGGCATCACACACAGGGCATCCTTTTCCCGTACCACCTGGCCTTTAGCCACACAATGGTTACAATGAGTCCCCATACCAAGTAAAGGTTGAATGATGAATTCTCTAGAATATGCTTAATCTTATACCTTTACTCTTTCAGTAAGGATTTATTTCTCTTTCTCATTTCAGAAAAGAAAGATGGTTCTTTAAAGAACGTTGCCCCATCAGCTGTGTTAGAGAACCTACGACACACTTTGTTGGAGTACAAACAACGACTGGATCAAACGGCTAACGAGGTAGGAGCTCAGTACAGAGAGGCTAAACAATAGTGGCATATGTAGTAGTAAATTGAAAAGAAAAATCCTGATAGCAGTACCTGGGTATTTGAATATGAAAAATCCTGTTCTCGGTTAATGCAACACATGTCACTAACTCACGAAACTATCATACAAAATTCAGAACTGGGTCAGTACAAATACCAAATGCCTATTTCAGTGTAAATTTCAATTCAATAGTAGTGCCAGTAGTAAATACTGGTATGCACAATGTCGGAGAGTTTATAGTTGAAAAATCACCCAACCTTCTTACTTTCAGTTAACAAAATTAAAATCTCAGCATGAACAGCTAGCGAAGGAGTGTGACTCATATAAAGACATGATCTGGTCCAAGGACAAGGCGCTGGAGGTGAGATTTTAACAGTTTTATCGAGCATAGTTTGATAGAATAGACAGATTTTTGAATGGCCCTTTTCAGTACTTTGTTATGATGATACCAATTCAAATTCCTCTCAGGCTGGCGGGTGCTACATGAGCTTGCTACCGGTACCCAGAACTGGTAAACATGGCAGAAAGGTCCGTTTTAGAGTTAGGTCAACACCTAGGGCTAGAAACTACACACTGCAAACCATATAATAAAATAACACCATTTACCGGATAGTTTAGAATAATCTTTTTAAACTTTTATTTTGATATAACGTTTTGGACAATTTATTTAATTCTAGCTATTGATAAAAAAAGTATGTTATCAAGCTAGATCTTTTTCATTACTATTTTCCCATCCATATCACTTGCACTTTTTTTGTTACTATCGGAGTAGATATTCATTGGATGTTATATCACATAAGTTATTTCATTAAAATCCTAGAATTTGATATAACTGCTGTGTAGACATTGATGAATATTCAGCATAGGCCTAACAAGAGCCCTTGGAAACTGATATTTTATCGATTACCATGTGTAAAGGTATCTTGGTTAACTGAGTGAGTGACTTGAAACATAGATTGTCAAGATATTTCTGCAAGTAATAGTGATAATAACACGATGTTAAAAAACACACCAAAAAAACTGGTACTACCACCTCCAAGATGGAGGACCCCGTGTGTTGTGCTGGCTCCTGGGGCAAGGTGAGACCTCATGAGAGTACCCACCTGCCCCCAAGTGGGGAGGCCAAGAAGGACTGCTTCCTTTGGTAGAAGACGACACTTCCCATATGGCATTTGTACAGTTATAATAATAACTCTGTAATAATATAACAACCATATAGACACTATATATGTATAAATGATTCAGCTATCCATCATTCAACATGATTGACTAGACGAAAATATACAGTATTTGCAGAACAGACTGCAAATAAAATGGATGTCTTTGATATAAGGATAGAGTGATAAAATATAAATCTCCTACATCTATCTGAAGAATACATCTCAAGGCATGACAAAGACCAGTAAAGAAGTTCAGCGTCTGAGAGCGGAGGCGGTGGAGAAGGACCAGCAGCTGAAGACAAGCCGCACTCAGTCAGACATCCTCCAAAAGGACCTTGAGAAGGAACGAGCGCAGATAGCTGACCTAAAGAATCAACTTGTCAAAGTAGCCACAAAATGCAAAACAGACGAGCAGGTTGGTGATATTCTGTGGTGAAGTGTGGGTTCTTGTGCTCGCTGAGTGAAAACTAGCAACCAGTGAGAGAGGAATGTTCAAAATGATACACAGTTGGAGGACGTCCTAGGCATTTAAGTACCTATATATAGGAGTTTATCTAGCGCCAAGATTTCCTCAGTCAGATTAATATCCTTGATCAGACTGGTAGTGTAATCACTAACTGGCGAGGCCGTTAAACCTATAAAATTCTATATAGGTCGTGCTTTACATTGCAGCATTATTCTATATTGTTGGGGTTGATACCAAGAACCAGATCCACGCTGTCAAGTACAGTTCCAATTTTTAAGCATTATTCTATAATGTTTTAGGATTAAATGTAACATTTTGTTTTACAGCTGCATGTAGAGTCGTTACACGGTCTGTACCAGCAGTTGTTGACCGGGCGGCTGTCCACGTCACGGCACTCCTCAGACTCTACACAGTCGAGATTGTCATGGAACGAACTCCTCCTTACCGTACAGGAGGAAGTCGCCAACATGATGCACTCCTACCACCGCACCACTGACAAAGTATGTAACCAAAAATATAACATAGACATTTACCTCACCTTTGATGAAAAGATAGGAGAGTGTTGGTACATGGCTTGCTAACCATGAGTTATCTATAAGTTTCCACTCATGAATTTCTCTACAAGTATGCGTTATTCACCTATTCTCCGTATCCTGTAATATAGACGATGTGTTAGGCCTTGAATTTGATCAAGTTGTAGTCTACCGGCCGTTGACTTTTCATGTGAGGGCTACAGTTCAATCCTAGATCGTGGCCTGTTTAAGACCTATGTAAAAGTGTACCTGCGGTTTTAGCTGTTGAGTACCTTCCAATATAAGAAGCTGGTAGGTGAGAGCCTAAGCCAGGGGGCAGACAAGTGTGGAGATTATTACCTAGGGTACAAAACACCCATCATTCAAAACCTTTTCTTTTTTTGCTACATTTCTGCATGATTTTCCCCCTTCACAATTAGCTAATGGTTACTCTGCCCCTCAATTTCCCTCAGTTACAACACCTGGAGACGCTGCAGGAGTCTAAGGAGGCCGCCATGAAAGAGATGCACGCAGTGCACGAGGAGCAGCTCACCAAGATGGCTGGCGTGGCCGAGGACAAGGGTCAGTTTTGGCAGCAACAGAAAGCCGAGCTAGAGGAACATTATGGACAACTGCTTGCCGAGATGAACCACCGACAAAGGGTAAGTTTTGAAAGTGAGAAATCATTTTCGAAAGCCCCTACTGTAAATACATGTAGGAATTATATAATAATAACAAGTAAACCATTAAGAATTTTAAATCTCTTTAAATCATTATGGCAATGTGTAAGCATGATACAATATACCTAGCTTACCTATCAGTACTTTATAATTTACAGAAGCTACAATCGCTAACAGACCAGGCATGGGAGAAGGTGCGCATGTCGGGTACTTTACAACAGGGTCTGGAGGCTGAGGTTGTACAGCTACGGCAACAGCTTGGTCAATATGAGTCCGAGCGGAATGTCCTACTCACTACCTGCTCACTTGTCTGTGGTGCACTCTACCCACTCTATGCCAGGACAGCCGCATTATCAGCACAACGCAACCTCCTGCAGGAGCAGAATACCAAACTTGAGGCTTTCAGACTGTCAGTACAGAAACTCATAGGGGCACTCTGCATTAGTGGGGAACCAGAGGGGAAAGCGTCTATGAGAAAACCACGGAGAGACATTGATGAGGATGAACCTCGTCGGAGCCCGCTGTTGCGCTTCCGCACAGCTGTTATATCAGTTATCGCTGCAAATAGACTTACACATTTCTCTAAGGGACATTGCAGAATGTTTACTGCCCATGATGTGTTGCCTGGACTGTACAGTATGTCTGTGTGTGCTGGTGGTATCCAGTCTGTGGAGAAACCATTCAAAGGTATGTGGTTTGTTAATATTCATTTCATTTCATTTTACAGCTTGCACTGGGTTATCAATGTACATTTGTACATCCACATACTTTTACCTGAATGAATATCTGATATTATTTGGGGAGGGGAACAACAACAAAAAAGATATGGTTAAACAAAATAGCATTTAGGACTGAGCTACCTTAAGTACTACATGTTTGCCTGATGAAGAAAGATGTGTATTTTGCCCACAACGTATGAGATAAATGATGTTGAATATTAAAGTCAATTGCATATTATTTGTGCAGGTGTGTCATCGTATCGCTTACTTGGTGATGAGAGTATGTCATTAGTGACCACAGAGAAGGCGGTGAGCTGGCTAACGAGTGGTGAACTTCTCTCAGCTGTCATGGCTACCATGTCAGACCTACAGCCGCTATTACTCAAGGCACGTGAGAAAGGTATGAAGATTTTAGACCTTCAACCCTTGAATTATCATCAGGATTATACATTCCGCTAATTAATAACTGGATGTTTGGATAACTTCTAACCATTTTATGAAGATAATTGATGAGTTGGCATAATCTTCGTTGTGATGTTGATCATGCAGAATCTTAACTACCGGTATCCATAACTGACAATGTTCTTCGTTATCTTATGTTCATATGAAGATGTCCAAACCTAATTCAGTATTTGATCAATTGGTTATGATATTTCATTTCAGGTTCATCAAGCATAGACTACAAAAACCTGTTAAAAACAGTTGAGAATAGTTTCACCAAGCTGATGTGTCACCTACCGGGTAGTTTTACCTCAGTCACTGTTAATGGAGAACCTGGGCCCCGCGACCGACCTGTCCTTGTACGAACACTTGGTAATGGGTTACGACGGATCCTTACACGAACAGCGCCCAGTGATAGGGAAGCCATGGTCTCCTCACAGGTGAGCCCTCATATAGATATAAAGTTTCCTGTCTCAAATCATTGTAGATTAATATTGCACTATTTGTTTTTTGATTTGGTGAGATGCCACATAATATCTGTTTTTACAGGCAAAGAATGTTATTGTTAGGACCATGCTAGACTGTATATCGAAATAAGAGAGACACATGTAAGAAATAAATCTTTTTATTCCAAGGCTACACTTTCGGCACTGCGGCAACAGGTTTTGGACTTTACCAAAAGGCTCCATGCAGCAGAGGTGGACCGGAGGGATCTGAGAATGGAGCTCACATCCCTTCGCCAAGAACGGATAAACTGGAAAACCTCAGTGGCCAACACTCATCATATTTCGACTCAGCTTACTAACTTTAAGGAACAGGTAAATATACCGATTTGATACCTGAGTCACTAATCAATTTAGTTAACACAAAACAAGGATAAAACTCTTAATCAGATCTTCCACATATACAAAACATGCTCCCCTTCACATTTTTGTTGGATGTGCACAGGTGTTGAAATGATAAAACGTTCTGTAATTTCACCGTTCCACCTCTTATAACCTGCAGGTGGATTCCATGGTGGCCCGGGACCAGTTTGATGGTGTATGTCGTGAGTTGGAGCAGGCGCTGTCACGGGAGCGACAAGCCCAGGAACTACTTCAGGAACAGACACGACAGATTCAGACCCTGTCTGAGCGTTATGAACAACAGGCCACAGATGGTTCTAACAAAGAACAAACACTGTCTGAATCATTACAAGTGGGTATTTCATTACTATTAAGCTGCCAAATATTGGGATAGAAAGTCTTACTCTGTCTATTGTCACTTATGAATATAGTCAGCTTGCAGGCAGAATATATACGTCTTTAAGATGCATGTATTTCATCTGGTAATTTAGCTTCGTGGTAAAGGATAAATCTTTGAATAAATATACGAAGCATCCTGGGTACCTATTTCGTTAAAAGGACAACTTGAATTTGAAAAAAAAAACAACTTTAAAATGGTACTACCTGTTAGCCACACCAATTTTTCCTATAAATTTACAATCTCATCACAGAATCTTTCGGAAGCGCGACAAGATCTGAAGCGACAAGAACAGCTGGTGAGACAACTGTCACGACAAGTCAGTCAGCTAGAACATGAGAAGAAGATGCTCCACACTAATGTCAGTGATGCAGAAAATGCACTCCGCACAGCAGCCAGGTAGGTTTTGATTGCCCTTAAGGTTCTGTATGTGTTTCAGGTGCTAACAGATACGATTTTTGTCGTTGCTGTTCTTGATTATATTGAGTTATTCTATTATCAAATAGTGTGTTTTTGCGTCTTTTCTTTTTTAGAGATAAAGAACTTGTCACAGTATACGTGAAGTCAGTGGAACAGACAATTGATCAGGTAACCGACTACTCTCTATCCACAATATAATGTACCCCAATGGTGTTGTAGTACCTGAGTAGAAGACTTGTCCCGAGAAACCTCCAAGCATCTGTGCTATGTAACAGATTCTATTACGTTGGATTCTAAGTCACTGAGAGAGCCATCGTATTTGAGCAAATATTTTGAAATGAAAAAGATAATGTGCAGATAAGTCCCGTGGTAGGACGCACTTCGTTTCGCATGACTTTTTCTTGTTAGATTCTCATACTAAATACCATCTTATTTCCAAATAGTGCAAGATGAGTAGCTCCCAGGGCCCCATGGATCTGACACCTATCCTATCACCAGACCTGGTGCCTCGTGGGTCTGGACGAGCAGGACCTGAGCTGTCCGCCTGTCAGCTCCTTGTGACGGCCTTTGTTGATGCACAGGCGCAGCTCAATAACCGTGTACGGGGACTACAGGAGGAAGTGACTTCACACCGAGCCCATGTTAACACACTGAAGAGGGAACTGTCTGCGGCCTGTCGGAGAGAATTTGAGGATGAGGTACCTCTCAACTCTGGGAATGTTCTATAGCATAAGAAATCTTGTACCTTTTAGTGCATTATATTGTAGAGATTTATTGCAACCACTAATGTGTGGGATTTGATTACAGATGACAGGACCAAAAGTGCAGTATTCAGAACAAGAACCAATCAAAGACTTCGGAACCAAAACGATCCCCTCTCCACCCGAAGGCCGCAACATGAATAACTTTATTCCCTTAGCGTAAGTATAGTATTGTAGTTTCAATATGTGTTGGAAATTGCATACATGAAATAATGGGGGAAAAACAACACTACTGCGATCATGACAATGCATACAAACTACACACAACATTTATAAAAAGAACTCCGGCAAAGGATTTGTTACTCGACATTTATATTGAGAGAATAATTGAATTTGATTTGCTCTATCCTTTAATTCAAATTGTTTGTGCACCTTATTTTCAATATAGAGAAGATAGTAATGACTCGTTCACCATGCTTCCACGCGCCACCATTACTAACCAGATGCGTTCCAAGTATGTGAAAGAAAAGTGAGTAGCTGTTAATGTATCATGCACGGGGTGTTCATGTGGTTTTAGAATATGCACAGCTTATAAATATTCATGGATGTATAGTTGGATGAAAGTATTTAGTAAATTTAAGATTGCCATAGTACCTCACTTATTAAGCGAACCTGTGTGCAAGAGAATGTTATAAGGTGCAGCAGCGGTGTGTTTCAACTTTGAAGGTTTAGTGTTATTCTTAAATATTACGTCGCACCATGACTCTGGATCGGTCCCCTAAGCCACAGGTACTCTCGTTATGGTATATAAGCCATGTAAAACCAGGTACTATTTAGTTTGCTGTGGATGTCACTTTTTTTTTTAAATTTCATATTAGAGGCAAATAAAATTCTCCTGCTATCATCTGCAATTCTAAGTGTCCATCGCAAAACGATTGCATTCCTGATAAAAATGACCCCCGTCAGTCTGTGAAATTCAGTGAAAATTGATCACGAGTATCATGTGATGAATTAAGAATTGATTTTGCACATAAGACCAATATATTAACCCTGTGTTCTAAGATGATTTGTGTGTCTAGCAGTACTAACACCTGCACCGCTTTGCTGTGAATGCTTTGCAGACAAGCTAAACCCAAAAAGACTAAGGCTAAAAAGATGCAGAGATCCAAACCTATCGACTCCTCCCTCTCCAGGTCTGCCGGTACCCAGCGTGATTCACGACCAGCTGCAGGAAGCATATGGCAGAGCCGCACCGGACTCTCCAGCAGCCTACGCTGATGTAGGGTCCTACAAGACTCGCAGCAAATAACCTAAATTAACATCTATATATTTATGTACTAGTAAATGTGGGAAGGAAAATTGCACTTACTGACAGCCACACATGTTTGTTCTGACATACAATTTGGTGACGCCAGCGATCTTAATCTGAAATACTTGCCAAGAGATTTTGGAGTGCATATGCCATAGACTTAATTCTAAGTGAAGAAATAACAAATCAACATCATATCAATGAACCGTCCAATGTAAATGGCCTTTGGTCCCACCATTTCTGAATCCTACATCATTACTTCTTTTAAACTAGAGAGGCAGCCTAACTTTAGAAAGGCAAGGGTTCCCTGAGTAGTATTAACTTTTCAAGAATAAGTTGTAGGACTGGATTAGATTGAAACCAATATTTTCAACAGGAATTCCGTACTACCGTAAACTCCCGCGTATAAGACGCGTCCTCTACGCCAAACAAAATGCTGGGGAGTCTTATAGGATGTACTGAAATTGGGGGTGCGTCTTATACGAGGGGTACTTTTACTATAGAAATGTACTGAATTTACAAAATTCACCCCTAAGAGGTGCGTCTTATACGCGAAAATGCATGTGCTGAGTTTGGGGTGCGTCTTATACGCGCAGCGCATCTTCTACGCGGGAGATTACAGTATTACCCATTTGCCAATGCCGTATAAACTATTCTATGTTATCTGTATTTAAAGATATACTTTTTTTTGCTTTACATTATTGTTGCTATTTTTAGACTATTTATTCCTCCCTATATAGAACCAACCATACGCCAATTTGTGATAGGATTTTCTTAGCTGTAAATACTCATCATCTGTAGTGAAAGTGCTATTCGTTTAAGAAACTATATCCCATGTGTAATATAATTCTTATTTATAGTAGTTGAACTGTTATGCAGTAGTTATAATTGATGCTCATTCACAATCCATGACCATTTATCATTCATTCATCAAAACATTATTGTTAGTACCCTGATACTTGTTTCTTGCTTATTTTGCTACATATACGAAGATTCTATCAAGGATATACAGTAGATGGCGTTAGTGTTGACCAAGCCAAATTGCTCCTGCTTCAGGGGCATGGTGAGTTCCGCTCTTACTGACTGCACAGCGTACCTTAAAATTTGAAATACTACAGAAGGTGTTTGGTTTGAATTTTCAATCCAATATTGATGGGATACCTAGATACACTCTTTCTCTTGGGATATCTATGATTTCTAAGCTCTTGGAACCATTTTTCAATTGTTAAAACAGTACAATTGTGAGAGGTGTTTCTGCCCCCTCAATAGGCCTATGGGGCCGCAGGCACTGAGTGGATGAGTCAGGGATGCAAGTCTTCAGGTTTTATCAGGATTTCCTGATTTCTGAAAATATTGAATGACATGTATTTCCTTATACGAGTGGCGAGGAGCGCTGTTTGGGAAAACAGAAGGCTTTTATATCAAGTAAACATATGGCTTCCTGATTTTTGCCCATGTCTGACTTACATCCCTGATGAGTAGCCCCTGTAGCCTAGGGGTCGACTAGGACGCCATCTAGTGTATCAAACTGATCAAACGATTGTATACATGACAATATAAAATGGACAAATATCTATCTCATTAAGAAGAAATAATGTCATTAATCCTTACTGGACGTTGGTATCATTTCATTCATCACGTAATTTGATATACATCTATCAAAGTTTAATTCAAAGTAAGGAATGCTGTAATCAAGCGATAAGACCCTATTGTAAATGTAGACTACCGTAATACTTCATGTATAAGGCACAGTTTAAAGACAAGGATGGACCCAGGGTGCGCCTTTTGGAAGCAGCCAAAGTGCATGAGGTGCCTTATTGTAGTTGATTGTTTTAAGTAGCCAAAACATTGATCTGAATGTGCCGTATAGGATGTTCCTGAACTCAATAATTCTTATATGCGGGGTATTACATATTTAAGTATTAATTAGCTATCGCCACGTTTAATCCATGACACAGTAGACATACCCAATGTGAGAAAGGAAAGTGCCTTGTATTGGTTTTGTATGAAAAGAAGTATACTTGTCAATTGTTAGAATAAAATTTTATGCAGAACAATCTAATGAGTTTTGATCATTGATGATTTTTCCATAATGATAAAATGACCATACCTGTTCATAATTAATATGCAAGTGTTCCCTTAGATAATTTGTCTCCCAAACGATGCAGTCACCTGTTATATCTTTGCCACCTACAGTCCTTGCACCCAAATGAGTTTTTATACTGTACCAAACTTGTACAGTAAAGCTGAAAAACACGTTTTGGATCGCTACTGTGATACGTGTAGGGGGTGCAGGAGGCACCTGTGGGGTGACAGGCCCCTCCTGGAGACTGGACACTGGGGCCAACCCCTTCAGGGTGCCTCCAGGGTCCTCCCTGCACCCCCAAAGTGTGACCCCTGCAGCCATGTGGACAAAGGGCGGGCAGTGGAACCTAGGACCTACTACAGTGAACATGTGCTTCCTTGGTTCTCCTCATATCTACAGCCCAAGGTGAGTCTCTGAGATTATGGTACCAGTTGAAACTTATCATATTGGTGCCAGGAGTACTTACCCATGTGGCTGTAAAGAGTACATATAGTTTATGTGCTAAATCATGAAGGAGGAAAGACCTCCCATCATCATGGTACTGGTAGATAGCCTCTACCAGCCATCACCATGCCCATCTCTCCATTACTCAACCCAGGAGGAGTCAGGGCAGGGTCTGTCCTTATCTCAGGATAGCCCCACAAGGAGAATGTACATTATCCATTGGAAACCTGGATTACAACCATTCACATAATATAAAAGTGCCTCCAACTATAGGGTGAGTAAGGCCTATGCATCACCTACCACATGTAGCCTACTGGAGCATGGTCATGTGGGACTGAGTAAAGCCTCCAGGGTGCATGGCCTCCCATCCCATACACTCACTCCTGCATCCCTGCCTGACTGGTGCTGTGGTCACTCCATGTGTGACCACTACAACCACTAGCATCCTGCCTATCAAATAGCACTCACAGAACTTTAGGACACCTTCAAACTTTCTGCTAGCTATACTTTAGAATTCATGATTATATGTGTATGTTTATAAGCCTACCCTAAATTGGAAAAAGACATTAATTACTTATTCTGCCAATGTAAAACCATTTTGGAATTTTGATAGACAAAGAGTTCTGCAATAGGAGAAAATTCTACCCTAAATTCAACCACCTCAACCCCGAAATGGGACATTAACCAGGCCAATATCAATCAATATCTGGCATAACAGGAAGAATGGACATTGTAAATGAACACTGACATTTGGATAATCTATATTGCTGATTTTGTGGAATATATTCAGACCCACACTCCAACATCCCCTTCTCATAGAAGACTAAACCTATAATTCAAGACTGTCACTTGTTGACTAAAAAGAATAAGTATAGGCCAACTGTGGTGTGTACATGTGTGGTGGGAGGACCTGGAGGAAGTTACCTCACAGCCCCCCACCCACCCACCCACCCACCACCACCAGCTAACTGACTCAGTGGGAGGGTCTAGGTTAGAGCCCCCAACTCATCATTGTTGACAGTCCACCCTGACCAAACACTTCTCTAATCCTGAACTATACCCTGGTTACTGACTGTTGTTCAAGACTGGAACAGCTGATCTGCAATAGACATTCAGACATCTTACATATTCATCCCAGCCAATAATAATTATTATCTGGCATATGATGATGTGAAGTGTCTATCCCTAACAATAGAAACTGGTTTACACAGCCTGTAGACCACAATTGGAAGATAAACTGTTATCTTACATCTCACTATGGAAGGCAATCTGATATTATGATTTTGAATATGATATCCTCATATTTAGAGTCAGGGTTGTCTTCCTAACTATATAAACTGGAATGAGGGCAATCTGATATTATGGTTTTAAATATGATATCCTCATATTTAGAGTCATGAGTGTCCCCTTAACTATAAAAACTGGAATGAGGGCAATCTGATATTATGGTTTTAAATATGATATCCTCATATTTAGAGTCAGGAGTGTCCTCCTAACTATAAAAACTGGAATGAGGGCAATCTGATATTATGGTTTTAAATATGATATCCTCATATTTAGAGTCAGGAGTGTCCTCCTAACTATAGAAACTGGTTTACAGAGTCAGGTGGGAAGTCAATAGGGCCAGGGTAAGAGTCATCAAGATCAACCTGAGAGTCATCAAAGTCAGGTTGAGAATCAATGTCAGGCTGGGAGTCATCAGAGTTACGTGAGGAGTCAAGAACATCAACTTTAGGAGTCAACATGGATGGGTCAAGAGTCAATAATGTCAGTCAGGTTCAGAGTCAGCACCATCAAGCCTAAAGTAAACAGGGTCTGAGAGTTAGGACGAGAGTCAACCGCATTGACCTGAAGGTCTGACTGTGAGATCAACATCAGCATGAAACAGAGAGTCAGCAGAGTCAGGCTTTGAGTCAATTAGATCAGGTAGAGAGTCAACAAGCCCCAGTAGAATGGGAGTCAACAAAGCGGTATGTGAGTCATCAAGGTCAGGTTGAATCAACATCAACCTGAGAGTCATGAACATTACCCTGAGAGTCATGAACATCAGTCAACAAGAATGCAGGGTGAGAGTCAACAACATCAATTAGGTTAAGAGTCATCAACATTCAGGCTATGAGTCATCAAGGTTAGACCAAAGGGTCAACATCCACCTGAGAGTCAAGGAGTCAATCTGAGAGTCATCCACAATAGAATAGAATTAGAGTCAACAGAGAGTCGTCAAGGTCAGGTTGAGTCAACAACAACCTGAGTCATGGACATTAGTCTGAGGGTCAACAGAGTCAGACTGAGTGTCAACAAGATTGCAGGGTGAGAGTCAAAACAACAATAAGGTTAAGTCATCAACATTCAGACTGTGAGTCATTAAGGTTAGGTCAAAAGGGCCAACATGCACCTGAGAGTCAAGGAGTCAGCTGAGAGTCATCCACAATAGAATTAGAGTCAACAGAGAGTTATCAAGGTCAGGTTGAGTCAACAACAACCTGAGTCATGTGCATCAGTCTGAGAGTCAACAGAGTCAGCCTGAGAGTCAACAAGACCAGGCTGAGAGTCATCAAGTTCAGGCTGAGAGCTAACCATATTAGGCTGAGAGTCATCAGGCTTGGCCTTAGGTAGGCTAGGCAAGAGTCAATATCATCTGGCTAGGAGTCAAATTGACCAGCTTGAAAAGTCATTAGTGCGAGGATAAAGTCAGGATAGGAATCAACCAGGTTAGAGTCAGCAAGGTCTGGCCATGAGACCGCATAGATAATTAAGTGAGTCAACAACAGGAACAGCCAGAGTAGTCAGTGACGTTATCCAATCAACAAAGTCAGACTGGGAGTCATCAAGATCAGCCAGGAGTCAGCTGCAGTATTCAGATTGAGTCAGAGTGGCTGGCTGGGAGCCAATCACTACAGAATGAGAGTCAATCAAGTCTGGCTAGGAGTAAAGAAGGCCTGGTGGAGAGTCAGCTATGTCCACCAGGGAGTCAAAGAAGTCAATATGCTGGGCTCTGTCCGGCACTAAAATGTGAACCTATGATAGACTTAGCAATCAAGCATGGATGACCTGACAGTCAAACCAAGTGTTAATGTAGTTAGGTATATAGCATGTAGTACTAGCTTATGTAGATCATAGATGCTAGAGGCTGGGCTCTGTCCGGCATGAAAATGTTGTGAACAAATGATTGTGTTAGCAAATGCCAGGATAATGGACTGAACTATAATATCAAGTGCTAACAAAGTGAAATATGACATGCTGGGCTAAATCTATGTCCGGCACTGCAATCTGTCATGTTCATTATAATGCAAAGCTGGGCTCATTGTCCGGCGCTATGAAGCTGACATGAAAATTGATATATTCAGCTAGGAGGGAAACAGCCACCCACTAATACTGGGCTCAATGTCCGTCACTGGGACTGAATTCATTTTTATCAAAAGCTGGGCTTAATGTCCGGCAATCTGAACAGTCACAAATCTGGTTTACATGTTCAGAGCCAGGAGCTATCCCCTGCAGCACGGAAGGCTCTCCTTTAAGAATGGAATGGGGAAGAGTGTGATACGTGTAGGGGGTGCAGGAGGCACCTGTGGGGTGACAGGCCCCTCCTGGAGACTGGACACTGGGGCCAACCCCTTCAGGGTGCCTCCAGGGTCCTCCCTGCACCCCCAAAGTGTGACCCCTGCAGCCATGTGGACAAAGGGCGGGCAGTGGAACCTAGGACCTAGTACAGTGAACATGTGCTTCCTTGGTTCTCCTCATATCTACAGCCCAAGGTGAGTCTCTGAGATTATGGTACCAGTTGAAACTTATCATACTACTTGTTTGGGGAAACTTTGAATAACATGTACAGGTTGCCGAATTTAGGAGGACATAGTGGAGAAGTGCTAACTTTATGGTTTTCAATATTATCTGCTACTGGCCTCTGTACGGTGCTATAACCTAATGTGGGGGATCTACTGTCAATACGTTTTCTATCATATTCCTGCTGCTCTTGTATATTTATGATTCTGAAACTAAACTTGGTGACCCAGAAGTCTAGCATATTGATCTAGGCTAAAAAAAAAATGCCTGGGCGTATGGACCATAGTTGCATGAGGGCTCAGACTGAAACAAAAATGTTTTCTTTTCAATCAGAAAGGATGTAAAGTAGATTTTATTAGAATGGACTTTTATTCCAGCGCAGCACATGGCTTAACAGGCAACAAGAACAAGGAAAACAAAGGTAAACCATACAAGATTCATATACAGCTGAGCTGAGCACATTCGACCTGTAAATGGCAATCAATATCCAGATAGATACTTTCGATGCTGATACTCACTCATGCAAATAGTGCATTTGTTATAATAATTCCTCTTACACTTCGAAACATGTTCATAAAGGGATAAAGCTAACCACAGCGTATCGCAGCCGTTTTAATAGGATGATGCTAAACTCTAATGGTGGAGAGTAATCTCAGTGATATTAATGAATGCAATACATCGCAGTTATCATCTCATGAGCAGCATTTATGAATTAGACACAATGGAAACCCACAGCCTACAGGATAACACGCTAGCATCACGGATCTACCGGGTATTCTGGATATGGATGGGCATATGTCGACGCATGAATAAGATACATGTTGTATAATCACAATACGTGGCAAGTCAGCTTTATATCAACTGCTTTCTCTCTTTACTAAAACAATGCCAGAATTTGTTAATATATGCTACACATAGACACAACAATAACATTATGTTAAATTCTCTCATGTTATGATAATGCAGATTACATCTAAATGCTAGTTTTAGGAATGTGTGTAGATAGTCACTATGTTATATGGTTAGTGCGATGTGTTCATTTTCGGTTATCATTACCAATACTTGTACGCTATGGCATACACAGCAAAAGAAATAAAATCAGCACGTGTGCATATCTCGTATTGTGACTTTGTCACTCTTTCTCAATAAAGCATTGTCACTTGACTTGGGCAAAAGGTATGGTAGATATTTACAATACAGCAGAAAGGGTATTAATGAACGATAATTGCTTATGGTATGAGACAAAACTCAGTAGGGCCACTCTAAGACCTTAGAATGGCCATCCGTGGAGGACCATTCTAACAACATAGGGGTAAACCCTACAGTACGAGTAACTAGAACAATTAGCTATAATATCACTGATATTGGTTCTGGTGTATTGCTTTATATCCTATAAAGTATACAGTCTACAGCCAATGCTTATACATGTAACAGGGCAGTAATCTGCAAAAATAACAGCACGACATCGCTGCCCTCAGCTCAAAATAACATCCTCCAGGCATACTACACTTAGTTATCCCATATATCCCCACCCCCCCCCCCTAATACCCATGCAGTATGTTAATCCTTTATACAGGAACATACTTCATAGTCATCAGTTAAAAACAATTTACGGTACAACTTACAATTTAGCATTAATAATACACAAGCTTGGTAACTTAATCCTTTCCAATATCCACAACCATACATTATTCAGTAGTATCTCAGTGAGATGAAATGTCATGCGGAAAAAAAATATCTAGCGCTAAAGCCAATCAACATCACAATGGCTGAGTGAATGTTCACAGTTGTATCATGACAAAAAAATTGCTTTTGGTGTTTCTGTCTGAGTTAGTCTTCAATACGTAGGCATGATATTGACTCACTGTATTCTATAAAATTACGAGTCAAAAATATGTATGAATGGAAGAAGAGAAATAGTAATGAGAATCTATGAGCAATAAAAACAGCTGATGGAAAAATATAATTCATAACTATCAAGTCCTGTTGGTCACCACAAGATATTCTATTGGTATATGATCACAAACCTATCGTATTGTAATAAGGATAATAGTGTTAATTTGATTAAACCAATTTACAATATAGAATATAGACATAGACTATAGACAATATCAAGGCCACCAATAACTGCATGGAAACATTAGGACATTAGGCTGCATAAAATTGATAATCAGCTTTGCGGACAGCGCCCTCACCTCTTAAAATGGGCCTCATGGACACCTTTTATCATCATAGTACAAAAAATGACCTACAAAAATGTGTACCCCTTGCAAATTAATAAAAAAAAATATACCCTCAACACCATTGTGGTACTTCTACTTGATTGATTTTCATAATTCAAACAGCTTTGGAATCGCTATAATGTATTCTATCTCATCCTAAAACAAATAAAAAGTTACTTCCCTCATTGACAAAATATCATAGAACAAATAAAATAAAAAGACTCCCTCCCTCACTTCATTTTTTCAAAAAGTGTCCGCAAAGCTGAAAATCGATTTTATGCAGCCTATCCACAATTAATGAGATACAATACGCCTAATTACAAAAGCATTACATGATTTTGACACTCTGAATTCGGATTTATTTGTAAAAGCTTTATGATCTGATATGCCAATAATTGATTTAAGAAAGGTACGAAGACAACAAGTGGCAGTTGATATTTAGATCACAAATTGCCTGCATACTACATGTATATTCTCAAAACAGTATAGTTCGACTCTTCTCATTTAAAGCCGAAAACTGATATATTATCTCTCCCTAAAGGACAAAAGGTCCACTCGTGCATTGTATGATTTATAAAAGACTAGTATGGAGACACCTATGTGAATTGATACTCCTGAGGTGACCTTGGGTCATATAGTTGTGGAAGGACGTGCTAAGTTACCCTGTTTAATTTATAAATGGACGTTCCATGCTATATCTAAGCTGATATACCGGTATGTGATGTAATCCTAGGTCCATACGACCCAAAGATGAGATGAATGCATATTACGGAGATGATGCAAAATGGATAAAAATTAAATACAAACTGTATACCAGTAAGTAGAGGCTAATTTATGCAGGTTAGAAATGATACAGGTTTTCCGAGCACTCAATGTCATGTTGTTTAAGTATACTCTAGTTTTCCTGAAATGTATACCGGGTATTAACAATGCAATGTATATAACAAGAGTTGTACCAATTTTCGTTGTGTTGCCTGATTATCACTAAATTTATTTTCATGCAATTGGTGACCTACTCGTTTACAACCTTGCATGCACACATGTAATACATGTCATTTGTTTCTAGGATTCCCCTGTCTATTACTGAGTGTAGCAGTAGCTGGATGAATATATTTTGTCAGTGTTGTTTTTGTCATGCAACTCTTTCAAAATACTAACCCATTTAAGTCACATGCTAAGCACCTTGGACTAAGTGCAGGAACAAAATAACCCCCAAATTTGTCATGGTATATTCCAAAAAGTTAATTTCATCGTCTGAAAACACTGCGCCTGTGGAGCTAGGACACATTTTAGAAGTACACCTTAACTACCCCTGCAATGATATAAATACTCAGTTCATGCTTCCTTTAGTTTGATTAGGACATTAAATGGATGATGAAGGACATCGTCCTCCTTCTGTCGGAAGAGCTGTGTATGCTGCCAGGCGCAATCACCATTACCGCCTTTCAAGTGAGCAACGATGCTGAGAGTCTCTCCCCCTGCAAATTCCTTCAACACACTACGTGTGCCACCTGAACAGAAAAGATGGAAGAATTTGACAGATGTGTACATGTATATAATGCAATGCCAATATGGTGGTGAAAAGGGAAGCTACTGGGATATTAAGTGAAAAAAGTAGGGTGAATATCTATACAGATCGACCAACACATGTATGTAAAATTGTAAGGATTAAAGCAGAACCCATACGGAACATTACCTCACATTAGATGTATTAGTCTTACCTGGTGGCAGAAAGGCACATTGCTTTTCACTGCAGACCCTCCACACAATCTGGCCACTCTCAAAGCGGCTGTCCTCAGCAGTCACTTCTACCTCGTCCACAACTAGTCCTGATCCTGCAAGGATAAATAAACACGCCAACTCTGAACAATAAAGCTTGTAGCTCTCAAAGTCGACTTCCCATACGTTTCTGGTACAAGAATGTACTTTATACAAACATATTGGTTATTACAAATAATAAAAAAAAGATATTACTATTGAATTAGCGGTATGTATCAGAGACATTCAGAGACTATGCATTTAGCTTTAATTCGATTAAGATGAACAGTTAAAGCTGCTACAAGATCTCAAATATATGGATCTTTCACTTTCTATATGGCTATTATCACAGTACTTATATGTTACAGCGTTCTGGTGAAATCTCAATCAATTTCGTAAGATCTAACCATGCTAAATTTAAGCATATATCTGTGTGAAAAGAAAATGCTTCCTGCATTTTATCCAGTCTTGATTGCACCAGCACAGTGGTGCCATCTGAAGCCATAAAACAAAGTTGTATCCCCTACTGGTATGGTGACTTTGATTTGGATGTGTGGCAGGGGAGCAGGAGGCTGTGACCATTACTAATTAACCAAGTGGTTTCCCTCCCAACCAAAGGGCCAAACTTTTATCCTGTATTGTGCATATAATGGACCAGCTATTAGCAAAATAAATTGCACCCTATTACATAGGGAGGGGTATGCAATTGTATGAAATACATACCAGAAAAGGCTATACCAGATTTTATACCAGTTTTAAGTTCCATCACTTTTATTCTTGGATAAATCAACAAGAGAGCGTTTATTTTAAAACAGTTGAGTCGAGAGTATGTCTTGGAGAGACAGAAAGGAAACGAGGCAAGGGTACAGAGCCTTGGCTAGATGACTTGCCCATGACTTTCCCACTGTCATTAAGGACACATTTAGCTGCTTGATTATCTTCCTCCCCCTCCCAACACAACTACCAGCACAGCTCTGAGTATTGAGTCCCGGCCATTGTCCCGAACATTGTCCCAACCATAGTCCCGACCATTGTCCCGACCATAGTCCCGACCATAGTCCCATCCATCCATCCATCCATAGACAGTCATTGTTGATCCTACAATTAACATCACAGACAGTGTAGCCAAGGTGATGTGACCTTGTTACAATTACTTGTTACATTTCCTTCCTTTCCCATGGGAAATGATTGCAAGCCAATTCTCTTAAAGGGCCCAGCTATCTCACTACTGATACTTACCATAGAGAAGCCTACTAGGCTCCTCTATGTACTCACCTAGATTCACCTCCAATGCAAGACTAATGTTTTGTCTATGAGAGAATCTTGGAATTAAACCTATCAATAAACCAAATTGAAAGGCCTTCAAAATCAACTATATCAAAAGATATTTGCCCAGATAACCATGGCACGCACTGCCCCCATACCTACTCTATGCCCTCCTCTTCTAAAAAATCTGAAATCTGTCTATAAGTGGGGTTAAAGACAGTTTGATTACCCTTTTATTTAGGGTAAAAAGAGCCCTAAATCCCATGCATTTCTCCATAGGGAAAAAACCCAACAGTAATTACCATGTCACAGCCATCAAAGTACACCTTAAATGTAAATTCTATTACATGGATAGCTTTGTCTTGCTTTTTGTCTCACTATATGACTAATTTTTGGGGGTTCAGTTGTAACAGAAATAGGGCTAAATGATAGGTTTTGATGGTCTATGCAAATTCTTGGAATCTAAATATAAGAAAAGCATACCCCATGAAATGTTTTTTTCATCATTTATCAAAAGATTTTCATGTAAATAGAAATATGACTCATGGGGTCTTTGAAGGGTGTGATAGGGCATATGCTGTGTAATGGAATAGTCTTTTGGTGGTGCATGTAATCTGCTAGAGGCCAAAATAGCAATTGAAACTTGGTAATCATAAGAAACTCGGCTAAGGGCTAGTAGACAAGAGGTCAGAAAGGTGGTGTCAAAAGCCCTTGCCTCGTTTAATAATTTCAGAAATAGACTTTACCAGTAAAATCGAACTTCCAGGAGATGGTTGCACTCTCAGAGCCTTCTGTGCGTGCAAGATACGTCTGTTTCCAGTCAGATTCCACCTTCCTAAATATGTTCTTATACTCATGAACCATCTTCTCCCATCCAGAACTGACCCCTTCGCCATCCTTCCCACGTATATACTTATTGACAGCCGAACTGTATTTAATGTGGACCATTCGCTCTTCCTTCTCCTTTTCTGTGAGAGTTATGGTAACTGGCTCCTTCTTGGTGGGTGCCCCCGCCCCCACTTCACCACGTATCGACCTCCAGGCGAGCGAGCCGGAGACCCTCCCTGTCAGCTCCTCTGCTGATGCACCTTTAACTGTCATGAACTCTGCCAACTCCACCACCAGTCGCTGCTTGATAACTTCCTTTCTGGCAGGAGGCAGGCTGGCCCAGAATCGCTCTCGCATACGAGATATTGACAAGAGGAGCCACGACTCGCTCACCTCTTTTCTCCTGGCAAGCACCTCATCATGCTTTGCTGAATAGCGCCAGGTCACATCCTGTATGTCATCCTTTGAGAACGCCAAGATGTATGAGAGCTTCTTTCCCCAGCCAGCCTCATAGATCAAAGGCTTATCACAAACATTTTCACATGGGTCGCAGTGCAGCCACCTCTTCTGAGAATCCGAGTAGACTTCAGTCCATACATGGTCTGTCCAGTCTAGAACATAGCGAGCCTCAAACCCCGCTGCTCGGCAGCACAGCGTGAAGCAGTTGGCCCACTCACCACAGCGCCCACGCCGTGTCTCTAGTAACATCCCTGGGTGATTGTACCGGGGAAACCGTGTGAATTGACTACACCTCTCACACTGGTAATTTTCAACCCTTCCAGCACCCCAGAGTAACTCTGCAGGTGTGGGCTCGGCCATTCCCACACTCACTGTCCTAGCCTGGCAGTGCTGGCACTCTGGTGCATCCACCCACTGGAAGAAATCTGCTTTGAACCAGGCCAGGAGCTCCAAAAGCAGCACATCTTGGAGGCCAATTGCTGCACTACCACCGTCCTCCTCACTTGTCATACTGCTCCACCTCAGTGATGCCCTGTCCCGAAGCTTTTCAAGAGGCATGTGCATTCGAGCCTGTGTCTGCAGGGACGATTCTTCGTATGCTATTACGGTTTTCATGCCTGACTGGAGTTTTTGGAAGAACTGCATTTGCATTTGCTGAAAGATATCAAACAAATAATACCATGTTAATTGTCGAGTATAACAAGTTGAGAATATGATGGGGACATTTCTCATGCTATTGACCTGTGCAATACACAATAATATATATTATTATGTAGGTCTATGCTCATACAACACGCGTCATTTACATGATCTATTAAACAACACTGGACAATGTACTTTCTATATAGATTTACACGAGTGTCAGCTGGGGTTGAGGTGTTTTATACCCATATTTCTTTCCATTTCGGGACATTATTCCTAGAACATGTTAGCACGACTTTGATTGTCTTAGATTGTAGTATATCCTAAACTTACCAGCAGAGGGTGTTGGAAAGCGGGGTCTTTAAGAAGTTTACTAGTGGAAGTAGACTGTGGTAGCCTTGGTGCTGCAACTGTGGTGGCAGCTTCTGGAGCTGCAGCTGCCGGTTGGGGAGCCATGCCAGAGGCAATCCGCCGCTGAAGCTCCAGCTGGTCTTTCATTAGCTGTAGGATGCTAACAGATGTATTCTCTGGCATTGAAAAGAAATCACCATCCTGGAAAATATAGTGTCAAGAATAACTATAAGAAAACATAGTTCCTTGTGAATAAGGCGTATCTATCTAGCTCGATCAGTTTAGTCTACAACGTGTGACGTGTCCTCCTAGTTAATACCTTCCTATTTAACTTAGTCTTAGCTGGGCAACCAGATGAGCACTCAACCACTATAGAAGCTCATTTGAGACCAGGGACTACTCAGCCTCGGCCAGCGTCTATTGGTACTCAGTTCCATATCCTGGGATCACCTCTACATTTCACTGTATGTGTATTCCAGTTAATTGTTTTATTGCCCCCTTTGATCTAGATAAGGATCTGATTGATCTGGTATGTGTATTCACTCATCAAGCTGAGGTTGGGTGACTGCACAAATGAGGTATCTGCTTGGGGAGTGAGCTTCACCGCTTGGGCGATAATCTAGTCAGATGAAGGGCTGAAGCCAGCCTGTACTCTGTCGGGCTGGAGGGGGCAAGCCTGGGGGCTACTAGGCCTACATATTCTACTGCAGTATCATTCTATATAGTACCAGGACCGGGTACCGGTAAAGTTAACCTGACTAATTGCTTAATTGTTTTATTGCCCCCTTTGATCTAGATAAGATTATTATTGAACCAGGATGTGTATTTACAACCCTGCATACCCCCACTCCTCCCACCTCTATTTTCTTAGACTTAGGGAGTGGTCATTATTTATCAACAGGGGGGGGGGGGTGGTGGGTTTTCGCGCGGACGCGTGAAAATTTTTTACGCCCCCCCCCTCGACGGCAGTAAAAAAAATTTGCGCCCCCCCCGCGCCGGAGGCGCAGAGAGTTTTCGCGCCCCCTCTTTGATCTATAGTAGCGCGCGGGCTTTTTTGCTAAAAAGAGGGTAAATTTTTTTAGCCCCCCCCCTCAAGAGAGGTCAAAATTTTTTTAGCCCCCCCCTCCAGAGGGGTCAGAATTTTTTACGCCCCCCCCTCAAACCCACCATCCCCCCCCTGTTGATAATAAATGACCACTCCCTTAGTATACACATAGCGTGGACGTGCATCCCCTGAGCCACACTACGGTACCCTCTTCAGTGACCAATGAAATTTGCCCATCCATTCTATTAAAGAACCCTAAGAACCCAGTCACTTATGGCGGATGGCTGGTTTGCTGATATCTGCCTGTAGTGTAGGTACAAACACGGACAGCTGGTCAGCCTACGATAAAGTAATGATAAACCGTAAAGTGGGAATAAAATGACAGAATGATTCTGCATAAAATTGGATTTGTTGAAAATGATATTCGCATGATAATACGCCATACGGTTTCAGTTGTAGAAGTCCCTTGGCTTGGGTATGATAACGATACTCAATGATTTAAAATAATCACTTAAATTTTATGTTATCTTAACATCTCGAATTACATGGTTACATTTTCACATATTTTCTAAACAGAAGAGTCAAAACTGGAAAAGTGAAACTAAAGTCCTGACCTCTTGGAAACCAGCCTCAAACAGACACTCCATGGCCCCATTCACCGGTAGCAGTTTTTCAGTGAAAACGGACGTGCTGACCCGAATTCGACGATACTTTGGGTTCTTGGGGTCCTTCATGATGTTCCCTAGGATACGGAGAATAACTTCTGATGTCTGCATAAAGACATCTTTAGAGTTTTCTGCCAACGTTTTAACGCTGGCGAGCAGATCACATCCACCGGCAGCCATTTTCTCACATCGAAATTAGGTAAAAGTTGCAGGATCTGCTATATAGAAGTATATTGTCTGCTAGTGTCTAACTCCAAGTGAACATCTTCTATCTGGTCTGTCAGCAAAACACAAGGCCTTTTTAAAAAATCAAGACGTGTACTTTAATCCATTTAGTTATTTTCTACTATCCTGTTATGCCAAGAGGATGCCCTGCTGACAAAATTAGGGAATGAACACCAGCACTGGTTCAGTCTGTCGTTGAAACAGGTTTATGGAAAAGTGGGCGTGTCCATTTTTGGAGTTCATTTCGTTCACGCTAGAGGGCGGGTCAGTACCATGCACCCTTTTCTATACTTTTCTTTCGCGCCTCACAATTCGCCTCGCATGCAAATTCTCTTCCTGCACACTCACGCCATTGTTATCTGCGTTCCAAATTTTATCCGGGTGTGGAAGTTAAGCCCAAGTTACACGTAGCAACTAGTTGCATGCAATTGTTGCATGCAACTAGTTGCGATGTGTATTGCAGAAATTGCATGCAACTTTAGGGGGTTGCAACTAGTTGCGTGGGATCCATTCTGATGGATTTTGGTGCAACTAGTTGCATCCAAAAAGTTGCATGCAACTAGTTGCTACATGTAACAAAGAAATTGCATGCAACTTTAGTCTGGGAAGTAGGAAAACGCCATGCATAATTTTTAACTATTGCTGGGGTTTGCCCCCTCCTCAGGATCTATCATGGGGTGGGGTAAGGAAGGAAGGGGTTCAAATATTATGCAACATCATAGGGGGGGTCTTGCAGTCTGTTGTAGGCCTACTTTATTACACTTTGTGACAGGGGAGGGGGGGGTTGCCCAAATGTTACATAATAAACATGGTAAAAGCATCACATGACAAAAAGTGGACTTTTTACAAGCATTTGCAGGGCTTTTGACAGGAATTTTTGCAATGCGCCAATTGCACACTTTTTGTCAAAAGCCCTGCATTTGGAGCATCTCCATGTGTTCCCTGTTAAATAAGAGAGGTGGAGGGTTCACATAAATTTACAAGTAAGCCTATTTCTCAGAAAAGCCTATACATGTATTTGTTGATTGCTACACAATGAGATATGGATTTTCACTAATGCATTAGTGGGGGGGGGGGTCCAACCTGTGTTTCATAATTAGGGAGGGGGTGCTGGTTATTTTGTTACAAAGTGTTACAAGGGGGGAGGGTCGAAAAGTTGCAAAATTTGTGTTACATAATATTTGAACGGCCCCAAAGAGATTTTTTTTTATATGGGTAATGATGCAGAGCACCAGCCCATTTATTTTTATATTAATTGGGTTACAAAGAAAAAGCTTATACAGCTTGGGTCGGGACATCCTTTTTAATATGATGATTCTCGATGACATTGATGAAGAGATAACTCAAGAACCCACAGATACAGTTTATATATCTTTATTGCATAGGCTTAACAATTGACGTTTCATGGTGAACAATACTTCTCGCTTGGCTAATGAGGCTCTATACACATTTCCATTTCCATTGTGAGAGATTCCATACTCAACTTACAATATAATAAATAAGTCCTTCCGTGCCGTGATGATCTCCGATATTACCATATTACCATCTGGTTCCAGGCTTGGCATGCCTGTATATTAGTTAACCTATAGGGTGCAGCACATAATGCTGCATGACTATGCTATTGTATACTAGAAGGTGGCGCTGCACAACCTGCGTCCGAGCTGGGTGACCGTCGGGGCTGCTTCTGATTCTACTAATAGGGATATGGGTATCCTGTCCCATGGGCTTGCTAGGTCTGGTCATACTGGAATGAACCGGTCTATGGGCCTCACTATGGGATTCCCCTGCATGATGGTTGTCATGCATTGTGGTTATCCTGTGTGATGGGTGTCCTGCCTAATGGTTGTCCCTTGTTTGTTCTTTATACATTCTGGAATATTAGTGATATGGTTTACATATAATTGTTTTAATGGGGTCTAATTATACAAAAAGGTGAAATATGGGTGGTTAATAGATGGAGGCGATAGTTGTGTAGGAGTTACTATAGAGTGAGATTTATAACGAACTTAATGTATGTATTATGCTGACAAGTCTGTCTGTTTCCTCCTCCGACTTGACTCGCCTTTTATATCAGTAGTCATGTGACCCTGTGATGTCATCACTCCCTCCGGAGATGTTCAGAGGTACCTGGTGCGTCTCTGCTACCTCCTGGTGCCTCCCAGCCACCTCCTAGTACCTCCCTGCTACCTCCTGGTGCCTCCCAGCCACCTCCTGGTGCCTCACTGCTACCTCCTGGTGCCTCACTGCTACCTCCTGGTGCCTCACTGCTACCTCCTGGTGCCTCACTGCTACCTCCTGGTGCCTCCCTGCTACCTCCTGGTGCCTCACTGCTACCTCCTGGTGCCTCACTGCTACCTCCTGGTGCCTCACTGCTACCTCCTGGTGCCTCACTGCTACCTCCTGGTGCCTCACTGCCACCTCCTGGTGCCTCACTGCCACCCCCTGGTGCCTCACTGCCACCTCCTGGTGCCTCCCTGCTACCTCCTGGTGCCTCACTGCTACCTCCTGGTGCCTCCCTGCTACCTCCTGGTGCCTCACTGCTACCTCCTGGTGCCTCACTGCTACCTCCTGGTGCCTCTCTGCTACCTCCTGGTGCCTCCCTGCTACCCCCTGGTGCCTCCCTGCTACCTCCTGGTGCCTCACTGCTACCCCCTGGTGCCTCACTGCTACCTCCTGGTGCCTCACTGCTACCTCCTGGTGCCTCACTGCTACCTCCTGGTGCCTCACTGCTACCTCCTGGTGCCTCCCTGCTACCTCCTGGTGCCTCCCTGCTACCTCCTGGTGCCTCACTACTACCCCCTGGTGCCTCCCTGCTACCCCCTGGTGCCTCCCTGCCACCTCCTGGTGCCTCACTGCCACCTCCTGGTGCCTCCCTGCTACCCCCTGGTGCCTCACTGCTACCCCCTCGTGCCTCCCTGCTACCCCCTGGTGCCTCCCTGCCACCTCCTGGTGCCTCACTGCCACCTCCTGGTGCCTCACTGCCACCCCCTGGTGCCTCACTGCTACCCCCTGGTGCCTCACTGCTACCTCCTGGTGCCTCCCTGCTACCTCCTGGTGCTTCCCTGCTGGCCCTCCGCAGGATACAACTTGTGTACTTGGACTATGCCCCTGGGGCATCGCGCATGGCGCGCATATTGATTGTAGTACCCCTAGGGAAGATGCCCAGATTATTTTTGGCACCAGTAATGTCCCAGGGGCATGCAGTAGTCTTTTCTATCCTATAGGAGTAGGGGTGATGCCCCTGGGGCATGTACAGATAGCTGTACGTACATATAAAGGAGGTAGGACAATGCCCATTCATGGTAAGGACGATGCGCCTGGGGCATGTTTGGATGGCTTCACATATACATGAGGTAGAACAAGGCCCCCCGGGCATCTTCTACATCTGCTGGTTTATGGTTAGAAATTACAACATTTGTCTCGAATTGAATACCTACAGTACTATCATTTTGAAATTAGTGCATCAAGTTATCAATCATTTAAAACAGTTCTAAAGGAGTAGGGGAGAGGCCCTAGGGGCATTGCTGGCATCAGTAATGCCCCTGGGCCATGCCATAGTCCTTTCTAGAATGCAGGAGTAGGACAAAGGCCCTGGGGGAATTGCTGGTGTAGCTAGAGCAGATTGGGAGCATCACACATGCCACCAATGCCCCTGGGGCATAGCCTTTACCTATTTAGGCCACAACTTACTGAAGCATGCCTCAGGGGCATCACACACTTTGGCAATGCCCCTGGGGCATATTCTTTAGACCTACTCTTCAGACTAAGACCTAATGACCTACCAATGCCCCTGGGTGTGGTCTTTACTTATGTAGACTTACCATGGATGCCCTTGAAGCATCGCCCAACCTAAACTTGTAGGACTGTCAATATATGGCCTAGGGGCATGATCCATACTTATGGGGTGGCACAATGCCTCCAGGGCCTGTAGGAGATTGGATTATGCCCTTAGGGCATTACAGACGGCTTTCAATGCCCCCAGGGCCTCTCCCCTACTCATCTCGGCCACATTAGACCACAGTATGCCCCGGGGCCATTACCACCGCCACCAATGCCCCTGGATCATACTAGTTACCCTTACTTTAATAGACTTATGGTAATAAGTGGAAACTGTATGATCTTGATATATGATACATAAGATGTTCTAAGTGCATGCATTGGCATATGATAATCTGATAATTGTACATAATTCACAGAGTATGGAGAACTCTGAGAAAACAGTGAGACCTCCAAATAAAGACAGTTTACTTAAGTGGATGAAGTCATTTCCTTTACTAACCATAGTGCATACAACATTGATAATGATCTCTGAGATATAATACAGGTCCTTTGAATTATTATGTCTCTGAGTAATAACTAGATAGCATCATATACAAAAGCTTCATATGCACTGGCACATGAGATAGAACTCCTACTCCTCTAGGTTTTAAAGGACAGGGCATGCCCCCGGGGCCATTACTGGTGCCGCCAATGCCCTGGGGCTTTCAGTAGGCCCCTACAGCATGCCCTGGGGGCATCACGCACACCACCGATGCCCCTGGGGCATAGCCACTGCTTCTATAGACTACATTACATCCTTACCATGGTTGCCCTCAGGGCATTGGCCAACCTATTAAATGTTGTAGGGCTGTCTGTGTAGGCCTATACAGGGGCCCATGGGGTATTTAGCCATTGGGGCATTGTCGTACAGCACCTCCTAAGGTGTCTCCCTCCGACCTGAACACCTCTGGTATGCCCTCCTCTAACTGGCACACCTCAGGGGTGTCTCCCTCCGACCTGAACACCTCTGGTATGCCCTCCTCTAACTGGCACACCTCAGGGCTGCCTCCCTCTGACTGGCACAACCCAGGGCTGCCTTCCTCTGACTGCCACATCTCAGGAATGTCCCCTAAGAGGTAATAGAGCTACTTCAACACCTCTGGCTGTCTCTCCCCGACTGCAACACCTCTAGGCTCTCACCCTCTGACTGCAACACCTCTGGGCTCTCGCCCCGGGGGCACTTAATTTTTTTTGGATACAGGTGTGTGGCTGAACCCCCAACTACCCTTCCCCTTGCTAGGGCACTCATTTGCGGCTTTTTCTTCAAAAACCCTACCCTTGCTAGGGAACTTTTGACATAACAATCTTAGATTTTGCTCAAAAGACCTTGATTGGGGAAAATTTGAATTTTGTTCATTCTATTTTCATGAAAAGTGGGAAAATATTCATGAAAATTTCTGAATTTTCTATGTGAATCAGGGTATTTTGCTGAAAGTTGACCCTTGGTAGGGATCTTTTGGCCTGAATCCAGACCCTTGGTAAGGACATTTTGCTAAAAAAGGTACCCTTGCCAGCCACACATATGTGTATTTCCAATATAGGGAGTGCCCTCCCAGGGCTCTCTCCATCTGACTGTAACACCTCTGGGCTCTCTCCCCCCAACTGCAACGCCTCTGGGCTCTCTACCTCTGACTGTTACAACTCTGGGCTCTCAACCTCCGACTGCAACACCTCTGGGCTCTCTCCCCAGACTGCAACACCTCTGGGCTCTCTACCTCTGACTGTTACACCTTTGGGCTCTCTCCATCAGACTGCAACCTCTCTACCCCCTCCCCTCCATGGGCCAATATCTGAGCCTTGCCCGCCACCCTCCAACTCTCCAATGGTTCTGCCGCCCCTGTTATGTTAGGTACACATACATGATATTGCAATTAATCCACCTTTTACTAGTAATGGCAATATCTATGCATTTCTTTGCAATAAGTGCATGGCCACTATGACTGATGTGACTCAAACAGGGTGTTCAGACAGAATCATTCAGTTAATCAAAATGTTCACTGTCTAAATCAGCAGGAAACAGATGAATTGAGGGAATAATGTAGCAGTGATGTAGAGCTATCTTTTACCTTTCCTTTGATACTAATTTGAAGTGATTCCAATCAGTAGATCCCTCAGAATCAAATATACAGCAAGACCTGACAGATGCAGAGAGTGCCAGGCCGATTCCTGCAGACTTCGGTACCAAAGGGGTTCGCAAAATATAAGTGAAGGCTCTCAAATAAGCACAGGTCTGGTAAATCATGCCCTCCAAACCCGGCCCCCAAATTGATAAGCACAGATGCTCTAATAAGGCCAGTACAGCACATGTGCAGTACAGCCAGATTTTGTATCAATTAGCAGCAGGTGAGAGAAGGAAGAACGTCAAGGAACGGTTACCTAAACATGCCATAGATTAGGCCCATTTTGATCATTGAGTAGATGTCAAGAATCAGACTGGCCCCTCAAGTTACAAATGATCAATCCCTAAGCCTTACGAGCAAGGACAAACATCTATTTCTAGTGCATTTCTAGTCAAATCTATGTTATTTTAGGCAGCAGGTGCTTGGTTAAGTTGCATAGGTATTACTTTGGTGCAACTAGTTGCGTATGCACTTTTAACAGCAGCAACTAGTTGCATATAACAAGTTGCATGCAACAAATTGCATGCAACTAGTTGCGTCGTGTAACTCCTGCTTTAAAGCTAGGGATCCACTGGTGCGAGTTTCTTGCGACTTGCACTCGTGCGTATTTTCTCGCAGAAGGCGTTCCAGCAGTGGATATGCTGCTGCGAGAAACTTCATGCGACGTCGGAGCGGCGTGCGACGACATTCGCAAAAATCAAAATTATTTGATTTTTGCGAGTGCTCTGCGAGAAAATACGCACGAGTGCAAGTCGCAAGAAACTCGCACCAGTGGATCCCTAGCGGGTAACGGTCAAGCCTCAGTCAAGGACAGGTAGGCTGCATCCACCCTAGGTAGGCACTTACCTAGTTTTTCAAAACTTTATATTATCTATTCTATCTGCATACTATTCTCCGAGACGGGTTGAAAAATAGGGGGCGCTGCGCGGTGCGGCGTACTCTGGTCTCCATTGCTCAGGGCACCAGCGTACGGGAAGCCAGAAAGCGCCGCCATTTTGTTGGGGCACGGAATGCTGGGAATGTAGCTACGTCGCATTGGAGGGCACAGAGGAAAGCAAAACACCAGATAAAATGGGGAGGAGCTGTTCTGTTGGTGCTTGTGAAAGTAGCACAAGGAAGGATAATGCTGTTTTGTATTACACCTTTCCTTCTAGTCGAAGATACCGTACACGACGTGAGAAGTGGGTGGCAGCTTGTGGAAGGGGAGCAGACCATGGTAAACCCTGGAACCCAGGCAATGAAAACCAGAGCGCGGTGGTGTGTAGTAGGCACTTTGTGACAGGTGAGTACTTCTGAGTGGACACTGTCAGTACCTACTCTCAAAGTGTTTTCTTCTAGTATTTAGGGCATAGATAGGACTAGAAATAAAAGTCAATAGTGTATCTTGTAGAAAATTGTCTGAAAAAGCTGAAAAACATGGTCTCAATGTCATAAAAGTAAGGGAAGATGGCGTAGAATGCTGTCAAAAAGTCGCGGAAATGCGTTTTTGTTTCCTCTGACCGTAGCAGGTAGCTGTGGCAGATTTGCTGTCAAAGTGTTTTCTTCTAGTATTTAGGGTTTAGATAGGCCTAGAAATAAAAGTCAATAGTGTATCTTGTAGGAAATTGTCTGAAAAAGCTGAAAAACATGTTCTCAATGTCATAAAAGTAAGGGAAGATGGCGTAGAATGCTGTCAAAAAGTCGCGGAAATGCGTTTTTGTTTCCTCTGACCGTAGCTTTGGCAGTAGATCTACCTACTGTCAAAGTGTTTTCTTCTAGTATTTCCACCGCATCCTCCCCGCCTAACCCGAACATCCACCGAATCCACCCCGCCTAACCCGAACATCCACCGAACCCTCCCCGCCTAACCCAAACACTCTCAGGCTAACCCAAACATCCACCAAACACTCCCTGCCTAACCAGAACATCCACCGAACCCTCCCCGCCTAACCCGAACATCCACCAAACCCTCCCCGCCTAACCCGAACATCCACTGCATCCTCCCCGCCTAACCCAAACACTCTCAGGCTAACCCAAACATCCACCAAACACTCCCTGCCTAACCAGAACATCCACTGAACACTCCCCCCCCTAACCTGAACATCCACCGAACCCTTCCCGCCTAACCCGAACATCCACCGCATCCTCCCCGCCTAACCCAAACACTCTCAGGCTTACCCAAACATCCACCAAATCCTCCCCGCCTAACCCGAACATCCACTGAACCCTCCCCGCCTAACCCAAACACTCTCAGGCTAACCCAAACATCCACCAAACACTCCCTGCCTAACCAGAACATCCACTGAACACTCCCCCCCTAACCCGAACATCCACCGAACCCTCCCCGCCTAACCCAAACATCCACCCAACCCTTCCCGCCTAACCCGAACGTCCACCGCATCCTCCCCGCCTAACCCAAACATCCACCGAATCCTCCCCGCCTAACCCGAACATCCACCGAACCCTCCCCGCCTTACCCAAACAATTTCCTACAAGATACACTATTGTTTTGTTTTTTTATTTTAGGCCAATTTAGCCCCAAAATACATGAGATTTACATTTTGACAGCAAATCTGCCACAGCTACGGCCAGGGCAAACAAAAACGCCCTCCCGCAATATATTTGATGGCAATTTAAGCTATCTTCCGAACATCCACCGCATCCTCCCCGCCTAACCCAAACACTCTCAGGCTAACCCGAACCATCCACAATTTGTTCTTTTTTTACTTTTTATAATTTTTACAAGTGTCCTGTATTGAATAAAGAACATCTGGAGTTGTGCAAGGGAGTATAAGTGTAGAAGAAGCGTTTGTGGTAAATAACGAGTGTCAGATGTAATAATGTACAGATATAAACTACAATCCATGAAGGGTTAACATGGTCCATAAAGGGTTAACATAGAGGTGGAAGACGACTGGGGAGAACCACACCTGCAAGATAAAAAGAGATGGGTAAAGGTTACGAGAATCATGTAAACAGGATATACCATACACCCTCCCACCTACACCGACCGACCAGGGAGCTTGTCCAAAAGATAGTACAGGAGCCCCCTTACAATTAATATAATAATCTACATGAAAATACCAGCATAAGCGGCCCAAGGCAGTAAACTGGACCAAAGTACGATTATAAGCTATCAAGGGCATAAGGGCTCCCTACCTGAAGAATAGTGAACTAGTAAAGGGACAGAGGGATATACATAAAGGACGATAAAGAAGGAGATATTATTATTGGAGTAAGATAACACACGAAGCTAGAGGGTCGGCAAATAAAGCTCCCCCCCTAACCCACAGCTACGGCCAGGGCAAACAAAAACGCCCTCGCGCGATATATTTGACGGCAATTTAAGCTATCTTCCCTTATGCCTCTGATTTTGAGACTATATTTTTCAGCTTTTTCAGACAATTTCCTACAAGATACACTATTGACTTTTTATTTTAGGCCAATTTAGCCCCAAAATACATGAGATTTACATTTTGACAGCAATTCTGCCACAGCTACGGCCAGGGCAAACAAAAACGCCCTCGCGCGATATATTTGACGGCAATTTAAGCTATCTTCCCTTATGCCTCTGATTTTGAGACTATATTTTTCAGCTTTTTCAGACAATTTCCTACAAGATACACTATTGACTTTTATTTCTAGGCCTATCTAAGCCCTAAATACTAGAAGAAAACACTTTGACAGTAGGTACTGCCACTGTGCAGTATGGGTTGTTAGGGAGTTGTTTGCAGCAAGTTGAATGACCACCACTGGTTGCTATTCATGTGACGTCATAGTCACGTGACTCGCCGACCCTATCCGACAGGGAGAACAGCTTTGGCAGTATTGCTGTCAAAGTGTTTTCTTCTAGTAGTCTATAGTATAACCCGTACATCCACCAAACCCTCCCCGCCTTACCCATACATCCACCAAACCCTCCCCGCCTAACCCGTACATCCACCGAACACTCCCCGCCTAACCCGTACATCCACCGAACACTCCATGCCTATCCCAAACATCCACCCAACCCTCCCCGCCTAACCCGAACATCCACCCAACACTCCCCGCCTAACCTGAACATCCACCCAACACTCCCCGCCTAACAAGAACATCCACCTCACCCTCCCCGCCTAACCCGAACATCCACCGAACACTCCCCGCCTAACCCAAACATCCACCCAACCCTCCCCGCCTAACCCAAACATCCACCCAACACTCCCCGCCTAACCCGTACATCAATCCCTGACCTTCCTACTCAACCCCTCACCTTTTCCTTCTATCCTACGTATTCCTGACCGTCCTACTCAACCCATCACCTTTCTCATATATCCCTGATCTTCCTACTTGACCCCTGACCTTTCCTATGTTTCCCTGACCCTTCCTATCTATCCCTGACCTTTCTACTCAACCCCTGACCTTTCCCATCTATCCCTGACCTTCCTACTCGACCCCTGCCCTTTTCTATCTATCCCTGACCTTCCTACTTGACCCCTGACCTTTCCCATCAATCCCTGGCCTTCTTCATACTCGACTCCTGACCCCTCCTATCTATCCCTGACCTTTGAACTCGATCCCTGACCTTTCCTATTTATCCCTGACCTTCCTACTCAACCCCTGACCTTTGCTATGTATCTCTGACCTTTCCTTTGTATCCCTGACCTTCCTACTCGATCCCTGACCTTTCCTATCTATCCCTGACCTTTCTACTCTATCCCTGGCCTTCTCCATACTCGACCCCTGACCTTTCCCATCTATCCCTGACCTTCCTACTCGGCTCCTGACCTTCCTACTCAACCCCTGACCTTTCCTATGTTTTCCTGACCTTTCCTATCTATCCCTGACCTTCATACTCAACCCCTGACCTTTCCTATCTTTCCCTGACCTTGCCCATCTATCCCTGACCTTCCTACTTGACCCCTGACCTTTCCCATCAATCCCTGACCTTCTTACTCGACTCCTGACACCTATGTATCCCTGATTTCCTTTATCCCTGACCTTTCATATCTATCCCTGACCTTACTTCTCAACCCCTGACCTTTCCCATCTATCCCTGGCCTTCTTCATACTCAACTCCTGACCTTTCCTATGTATCCCTGACCTTCCTTCTCGATCCCTGACCTTTCCTATCTATCCCTGACCTTTCTACTCGACTCCTGACACCTATGTATCCCTGATTTCCTTCATCCCTGACCTTTCATATCTATCCCTGACCTTACTTCTCAACCCCTGACCTTTCCCATCTATCCCTGGCCTTCATCATACTCAACTCCTGACCTTTCCTATGTATCCCTGACCTTCCTACTCGGCTCCTGACCTTCCTACTCAACCCCTGACCTTCCCTATGTTTTCCTGACCTTTCCTATCTATCCCTGACCTTCCTACTCAACCCCTGACCTTTCCCATCTCTCCCTGACCTTTCCCATCTATCCCTGACCTTCCTACTTGATCCCTGACCCTTCCCATCAATCCCTGACCTTCTCACTCGACTCCTGACACCTATGTATCCCTGATTTCCTTTATCCCTGACCTTTCATATCTATCCCTGACCTTACTTCTCAACCCCTGACCTTTCCCATCTGTCCCTGGCCTTCTTCATACTCAACTCCTGACCTTTCCTATGTATCCCTGACCTTTCCTATCTATCCCTGACCTTTCTACTCGACTCCTGACACCTATGTATCCCTGATTTCCTTTATCCCTGACCTTTCATATCTATCCCTGACCTTACTTCTCAACCCCTGACCTTTCCCATCTATCCCTGGCCTTCTTCATACTCAACTCCTGACCTTTCCTATGTATCCCTGACCTTCCTACTCGATCCCTGACCTTTCCTATCTATCCCTGACCTTCCCTTGATCCCTGACCTTTCATATCTATCCCTGACCTTACTTCTCAACCCCTGACCTTTCCCATCTATCCCTGGCCTTCATCATACTCAACTCCTGACCTTTCCTATGTATCCCTGACCTTCCTACTCGATCCCCGACCTTTCCTATATCTATCCCTGACCTTACTTCTCAACCCCTGACCTTTCCCATCTATCCCTGACCTTCCTACTCGGCTCCTGACCTTCCTACTCAACCCCTGACCTTCCCTATGTTTTCCTGACCTTTCCTATCTATCCCTGACCTTCCTACTCAACCCCTGACCTTTCCCATCTCTCCCTGACCTTTCCCATCTATCCCTGACCTTCCTACTCGGCTCCTGACCTTCCTACTCAACCCCTGACCTTCCCTATGTTTTCCTGACCTTTCCTATCTATCCCTGACCTTCCTACTCAACCCCTGACCTTTCCCATCTCTCCCTGACCTTTTCTATCTATCCCTGACCTTCCTACTTGATCCCTGACCTTTCCCATCAATCCCTGACCTTCTCACTCGACTCCTGACACCTATGTATCCCTGATTTCCTTTATCCCTGACCTTTCATATCTATCCCTGACCTTACTTCTCAACCCCTGACCGGGCTTCCCTAGCCCACTTAAAAGGGTCTACTTCTCATCTTTCCTATCCCCTCAGGATGTGTGTGGTGCACATATGCGCGGGCACTGACACATTCCTCTGTGAAATTGTGCAATCTAGTTCTAGCCATGAATATGACCTTAGCTGTCAAAATGGCGTTAAACATCTATTACTCACTCACTCAACCCCTGACCTTCCCCATCTATCCCTGGCCTTCTTCATACTCAACTCCTGACCTTTCCTATGTATCCCTGACCTTTCCTATCTATCCCTGACCTTTCTACCCGACCCCTGACACCTATGTATCCCTGATTTCCTTTATCCCTGACCTTTCATATCTATCCCTGACCTTACTTCTCAACCCCTGACCTTTCCCATCTGTCCCTGGCCTTCTTCATACTCAACTCCTGACCTTTCCTATGTATCCCTGACCTTCCTACTCGATCCCTGACCTTTCCTATCTATCCCTGACCTTCCTACTCAATCCCTGACCTTTCCCGGGTGTCCCTGACCTTCCTACTCAATCCCTGACCTTCCTACTCGACTCCTGACCATCCTACTCAACCCCTGACCTTTCCTATTTTTCCCTGACCTTTCCTATGTATCCCTGACCTTCCTACTCGACCCCTGACCTTTCCCATCAATCCCTGACCTTCTTACTCGATCCCTGACCTTTCCTATCTATCCCTGACCTTTCTACCCGACCCCTGACCTTTCCCATCAATCCCTGACCTTCTTACTCGATCCCTGACCTTTCCTATCTATCCCTGACCTTTCTACCCGACCCCTGACTTTTCCCATCTATCCCTGACCTTCCTACTCGGCTCCTGACCTTCCTACTCAACCCCTGACCTTTCCTATGTTTCCCTGACCTTTCCTATGTATCCCTGACCTTCATACTCAACCCCTGACCTTTCCCATCAATCCCTGGCCTTCTTACTCAACTCCTCACACCTCCTATGTATCCCTGACCTTCCCTTGATCCCTGACCTTTCATATCTATCCCCAGTGGCGGATACAGGGGGGGGGCCGAACGGGCCTTGGCCCCCCCCAAAAAAAAAGAAAAAAAAGGAGAAGGAGGAGGAGGAAGAGAAGAGAGAGGGAGAGGGGAAAGGAAAGGAGATGGAGGCAGTTATTTGAATATAGGGTTCCATATACCATTAGAAAGCTTTAATCATCAGGAAATGACCTGTTGGGTTCTCTTATATGTGCAATAAAAACTGAATTTCTTTCATGATTTTGAAACAATTATTTCTGTCCTCCAATATACAAAAAACACCTTCCAGCCCACCTCCCAGAATGACCCTTAGTTCTAAATTGCACTTTACCCTAATGCCACATCATTGGAACTCATGCTTAAACTTTTGGAGAAAGTACATAAGGTTGACACAATGCATGTACATTGTATCATTGTATATCACCAGGGTTCCATGTACAGACCAAATTGATGGTATCTACAGGCTTAACCTGGGTGGTTAGTTGCACATGTATGATCATTGATCCTAAGGGCTAAGTACATGTATGATGGACATTGGATGATCTGGGGTAACAGACAGAAGAATATGTGCAAATTTGCTTCAGAATGCACCATTTGGTCACTAGATTTCAGTCTTTTAGGGTCATATCTCCCCCATCCCCCCTCAACATGTTTTATCACTTAAGCCCTAGGATCACATATTAGGGGAGGTCTTGCCCTCAAAACAAAATCTTATCAGGGCCTAGAAAATGTGTCATCTATTTTTAAAAAGCACCAGAATGCACCTTTTGTCCTGGCATTTTTCAAAATTTTTCCTGGGGTTCCCCTATACCCCACTACTTCCATCCTCATAACAATATACCCATACCCAGCCAGCACTTCATATTCCAGTACAGATCATTATACACTAAAGAAACTACCCTTTTCCCTCTTCAGGTGACACAATAATATCCTCTCCCCCATTCTCTTTCCCCAAACCTTTTTTTTTCAAACTTCAAATGGTTCCAGAGCCCTTGATTTCTTTAGGGGAGTAGGGGTGATACCAATCTATATGTAGTGCCAAAATGACATTGAAGCCTCTTCCTTAGGACTGAGTCCTTCACCTGTGACATTTTTCTATTACAGGTAAACCATTTCCTGAACCTGATCATCCGGATTATGTTCCCTGCCTGCACTTACCAAGTAGTGGTAAAGATGCTGCAGAGTGTGCCCAGAGGTCACTTAGACGGTATGTTTTTTCTTAGAAACTGGTCCCTGTCATGCTATTTGTTATCACTACTTTACCATGATACCATATCAGATGAAACTTTCTAAACTGGATGACCAGGAACATCGTTATACCATTTTCCTGTGCAGCCACAGCAGTCTGCTGTTGAAAATCTAACCCAGTCCACCCACATCATTGTCAGATAATCGCCTACCCGGAATAACCAATGCCTCAACCTACATTACATATATATCATGTCATAGTCAAATGGAGAGTTTGAAATAGGAAACGGGTGTGTCCTTGCTCAAGTTAAAACATATCAAGTGGTTGCACATTCTGCACCCCTTTATATGTGTTGAGGGTGATGTAGTAAGTTTAGAATGACCCCCCACCCCTCAATCACACACTGACACACATATTATGACTTTTCTTAGGTCAAATACCCTTATGGTCATGAAGGTATCCAAAGGTTAAAAGCCATATTAGCTAACCAACTTCCCTTGTCTTGTTTCAGCTTCTACTCAAATGTCAAAAAGGAGGCAGCTAAGCAGCAGCACACAGAAAAGGCCCAGCAAGTTAAAAAGAGAACGGAGAAAAGAGGTAAAAATTGAAGTTCAGGTTCTATAGTGTAGAGCACGGACACAGCAGTCAATACATAATTGTACAAAGTGTGTAGAGAGGTGGCAGCACCTCTCCTCTTGCTTCTGTCTCTCACCACTCGTTGTCACCACCCAGCTTGTTAGCCATATAGGTTGTTTGTGAGGTAATCTAGTATCGGAACTATCCAGAACTCCCTGGCACCTATAAATTACCACTGGTGACCTTTAGTAAGAATGGATTCGGAACCCCTTAGTCTTGGTGTAATTAGCAACTTTAATAAATAATAACCGGTTGCCTCCAAACCATATCTTGAGTTATCATTCTTTATCCTAGTCGACAACACAATTCAGAAATACGATCACAAGCTTATGTTGAAGTTGAATACCTCTTGCAGTGCCTGTTGCAAGTTGTAGCAGTGAGCAGCCTAATGGTATGACTCAAGGCCAGTCCACATCATCAGATATGACTGGTTTCCCTCCTTCGAAGAGACAGCATCTCTCATGCGCAACATCCAACTTCGATGAAAACCCAACAGCGCCAGGTGAATATGTTTAATTACATGATGACTTGGCCTTATGCCTATGCGTTTTTAAATTGCTGACTCGAGTTAATTCAGTAATGGATCGAGAGCCATTGACCTGGGTTCCAAATCGTCAGAAATCGAGTATACATTCTGATGGGTCTCTCCCTCCCCTCCCACACTTGTCACCTGCCCAGACAGCTATAATTTCTGCCAATACCATTCCAGATTGAAAAATGTGGGCATCCCAATGGTAGTTCCAAACATACTTGTACAACAGAGTGTTATAATCTGCCCAAAGAACATTTAGATCACTTTTATCCAACATTGAAACATTAGCTAGCAAGCCGTATATTACACTTCAGAGGAAATAGGTTTTGGGATTTCACACCCCTGATGTGCACAACACACATCCCAGGCCCGACATGGGGAGATGACATAGGGGGATGACATGGAATGATGACATGGGGTAATGACTCAGATGACATGGGGTGGTGACATGGATGACATGGGGTGATGACATGGGAGTGATGATAATTTATTGAACATTGTGGACAGCAATTTACAAGAGCTATGCTCTCACTGTCTTACTATGGCTCCCGTCGAGTAGGCCCAAGACCAGGTCACAATGTTGAGGGACACTGGCTTATAGGCCCCTCTACGAGGGTTTGGCAAATACAAGCAAATTTACAGTATACGGTTTACAAATAGGAACAAGTGTTTGTGAAGGCCTAGAGTTGATAGCCAACTTTCGGAGCCCCCCTCAATAGAATTACAGTAATTAAAGAACTTATCAGAAAGTTGAATACCTCTTGCAGTGCCTGTTCCAAGTTGTAGCAGTGAGCAGCCTAATGTTATGACTCAAGGCCAGTCCACATCATCAGACATGACTGGTTTCCCTCCTTCGAAGAGACAGCATCTCTCAAGTGGAACATCCAACTTCGCCGAAAACCTAATAACTGCAGGTGAATGCATTTAATCACTTGGTTACATGCCCGTTGATGAAACAGTATCAACAGGAATTGGTGTAGATGGCAAAGAACACATGTTAAGAAAACAATACCATAAACTCCCACTTATGAAAGTCTCAAATTTTGCACGAACCAAAGGCCAGTTGTGGCTAGTGGAATAAGCTAAATAGGGGGCGGGCGGATTCACAAGGGGACATTTAGCACGGCTGCACTATATTGGGAAAGGGGAAAGATAACTAGGCACTTAACGTTTGTGTCATAATAGACTACAGAGGGCATGAAATTATGATACTTTGGCCACACTATGTTTGAGAAACCAATATCGCAACGAATATACATATACTGGATATTCTACAGGAAGTTTGAATGGCTTTAACAATTTGTCGGTGATTTTCTGTAATTTACAATAGAAAGCACAGTATTCTTTCTTTTAATCCCCGACGTCAAATTTATGTTTTGGTCAGGTACTCAATTTTTTTCTTTTCTTTTAATGTAGACGCTGAGATTTCAGCTGAGATAGACAACCAGTTTATCTTGCCTGTAGAACAAACACAGCCTGTGAACCTCCATCTGTTGGCAGCTGCAGGTAACTATATCTCCTTCTAGCAGGGGCCTTAGCATGAGGCAGAATTTCTTAATCTGGTACCTAGTGACATGCACAATGATGAGATCTAACCTCATGGGGACCCGTTTTAAAGCACCCTAAAGACAGCCTGTGTGGGGAATTTTCACCCAGGAATTATTTGCAGAGGTCATATGCTATGCAAAAGTGTCAGATATTAATGACTAAGCTGAAACTGTAGAATTCTTCAAAAGTACACCAAATATAAATATTCCCTATGCAGCTACAAGTCAGAGGCCATCTATACAGAGGGGACGCCTTTTTACTGACTCGCTGAAATCGTCCTTAGCAACCCCTACAGGTGAGGTCATTGAAGCACTGATATTTCTGTAAACCTAAGCCTAAGGGAGGTTATTGTAAAGGGGGTGGTGTGTTTGAGGGAAGTGCGAATATATTTTCCCCTCCTGAGGGGAACACACTGGACACTAGCAAATATGCTTTTATGCACAACAGTGTAAACCTTGCAGAAAATAATATAGAACTACATGTTTTTCAGGGCATTGTTCTTCGTTGAGGGAGGGCAACCAAGCAGCTGCACAGCTTCCTAAGGGCACCATAGAACATGATGCACAGGCTATTCCATCCAAAAGATCACACCCATCAGGACCAGCCCCAACAGATGGACTCCATCTTTTAGCAGAAGCAGGTGAATGGAATTTCCATGTTAAAGCAAAACTGGGTGATTCCCATGCTACAAGCCAATACCCTACAAAGGAAATAAGACTCTCTTGGAGTTATCAGCAATCAAAATGCATTTGTCCTCATTCAAATTAGTCTAGGTGGGGTCTTGTGTCTCAGTTGCTGGGTTGATTCTCATACTATCATACTAAACATACTTCAGTTTAAAATACCTTTTACTAACCTACTGCTGGTACTCACTATTTGTCAGCAATTACCCTGGAAAAAAGGCACCAGATTTTCACCATTTTGACATGAGTGAGAATGGATAAAATTTGGTTCAGCAAAAAAATCTTATGAATTCTTGTGAATATCACATGCTTTTCCCATCATAGCCCGGGACACACAATGACATTCATGTGAACATCATGTGAATTCATGAGAGTGTGGTAGAACTCATGATATTGACCTTGTGAATATGATCTGTCTTGTTATTCCAAATACAGCTTCAGGTCAGACACGGTCAGAGGAAACAGAAGTCCTTCCCAAATCCGGACGTACTATGCCATCCTCTACTGATCCTAAATCCCGGAAAGCTGTTGTGATGCCAACAGGTAAAAGATAGATGAATCCAACAGTTGATTTTTAAACGGGGGGGTCCCTGGGGGGAGGTCGCCATCCGCAGGACGCAGATTCGTGACCTGGTCTATGCCCTCAGGGTGTCCCGCGTGCCGCGCTTATTGATTTATTTTATTCATAAAATAAATCATTTTACATCAGCCACCATGTGTTCAAAATTTTGACCAATAGCTCATCTACTGAAATCCTAGACCTCCACGGGCATAGACTTACTAGATGAATCATAGCACCTAGCACATGGTGTAGTGTTTAGTTCCCATTGAAATCAGGTAGACCTACCTACTTTATGCCCGTGTACACCATAGCAATCTCACAAACACTCCAAATTTGTGGACAGGTAGATGATTATAGCCTTTAGGCTGTGCAGTCCCTATACACCATAACAATCTCACCCAAGCACTCCAAACACACTGAGAAGTAGATGATTATAGCCTCTAGGCTGTGCAGTAATGGACTAAAACAGTGCTGGTCAGTAGAATCATTACCACTGCATTGGTGCATCATGATACATTGTGCAGGGCCTCAGTTAGCTATTTAAGGGCATCATGGTGCACTAAAACAGTGCTGGTAAGTAGATTCGTTACCACTGCATTGGTGCATCATGATACATTGCGCATGGCCCCAATTAGCTATTTAAGGGGGTCATGATGCACATCATGATGTCTTGCCAGCTCTTCATTGAAGCATCAAGATGAACATCTTCAAAAAAGCACACTTAACCCTTTATGGGTGGCATGATGAATTGATGCACATTTAAACCTTTATGGATGACATGATACATTGGTGCACACTTAGACCTTATGGATAGCCTGATGCATTGATGCACACTTAACCCTTTATAGATAGCATGATGCATTGTTGCACACTTAACCCTTTAGGGATGTATTGATGCACACTTAACCCTTTATAGATTGCATGATGCATTGATGCACACTTAACCCTTTATGGATCGCATGATACATTGATGCACACTTAACCCTTTATGGATGACATGATGCATTGAAGCACACTGAAACCTTTATGGATGACATGATAAATTGGTGCACACTTAACCCTTTATGGATGGCATGATGCATTGATGCACACTTAACCCTTTATGGATGGCATGATGCATTGATGCACACGTAACCCTTTATGGATGGCATGATGCATTGATGCACACTGAAAACTTTATGGATGACATGATACATTGGTGCACACTTAACCCTTTATGGATAGCCTGATGCATTGATGCACACTTAACCCTTTATAGATTGCATGATGCATTCATGCACACTTAACCCTTTAGGTATAGCATGATGCATACTTAAAACTTTATGGATAGTATGATGCAATGATGCACACTTAACATTATATGGATGGCATGATGCATTGATGCACACTTAAACATTTATGGATGGCATGATGCATTGATGCACACTTAACCCTTTATGGATGACATGATGCATTGATGCACACTTAACCCTTTAGGAATGTATTGATGCACACTTAACCCTTTATAGATTGCATGATGAATTGATGCACACTTAACCCTTTATGGATGGCATGATACATTGATGCACACTTAACCATGGGCGTGGACTGGTTACCAGATTTAGTCTGTGTAGGTGTTATCCATATGCTATAGTAAGGGTGAGAAAGTAAAGGGAACAGTGCTGCCCTCTGGTGCCTTTATTTGCTATGCACAGACCTTGATTACAGAGGTGAGTGGTTACTTTGGCAAAGTCACCACTCACCTCCGTATTCAAGGTCTGTGCATAGCAAATAAAGGCACCAGAGGGCAGCACTGTTCCCTTTACTTTCTCACCCTTACTATAGCATATGGATAACACCTACACAAGACTAAATCTGGTAACCAGTCCACGCCCGTGCACTTAACCCTTTATGGATGGCATGATGCATTGATGCACACTGAAACCTTTATGGATAGCCTGATACATTGATGCACACTTAACCCTTTATAGATTGCATGATGCATTGATGCACACTTAACCCTTTAGGGATAGCATGATGCATTGAGGCATACTTAAACCTTTATGGATAGCATGATGCAATGATGCACACTTAACCTTTTAGGGATGGCATGATGCATTGATGCACACTTAAACATTCATAGATGGCATGATGTATTGATGCACAGTTAACCCTTTATGGGTGACCTGCTACATTGATGCACACTTTCAGCATTATCATTAACCATGACAAAATACATTACCACGGCTATGTCATGCTTAACTGATTTCCTTAATCCATCAAATACATGCCTCCTTTTTTCTTGACAATTTCATTTGTGAAAAGCTCTACTTTCTTTAGCATTTTACACTTACCATTCACTTCATGTCTGCAAACGAGTTCCAAAATGACCATATGATTGTTCGCAATGATTATGAAGTTCAATTTTGATGTGAATATCAAGTTATGATAATGCACTATAGTGTGATAATTTTTTCTTGACAGTTTCCTTTGTGAAAAGCCAGTATATAAGATTATATAATAAATGATAAAAAATATTTAGAACACTTTTGTTCTTTCTTACAATACAATGTTATATATTCAACCTATGATTAATATCATCATTACTTTCATATATCATCACCTTAGCGGTGTTATTCTTAAACATTTTTTGTATTTTAATTGCTATGCTGTGCTACTTCTTCAAACTTGATTTTATTATTAAAAAAAAAAAGCTGATCATTTTGTTTCTTAACCATAACAAATAAATCACCACAGCAATGCTGTGCCTTCCTCACAATTTCCTTAATTCCTCAAAAATACGCTTCCTTGTGATTTGCAAAGTAGTTCAACCCGACGCACATCACTCTCCCATCACATGTTTTACACTTAGCACTTTGATAAACGCTGTCTAAGCTTATACCACTAGTATGAGAACAGCATGCCCCGGGGACAATCAGCTAAAATCCATCAAGCCGCCCCATCTGCCAATCAATGACTCGTCCCTTACATCTTCAGGCTACACCCTACTGAGGCATGCCCCTGGGGCATCATGCATGTACAGTCAGCCCTTGCTTCCTCAGATATGGAAAATGCAAGGAAAATGTCTGAGGAAGCAAATTATCTGAGGAGTTAAGTCCAAATATAATAGAACACATAGAGATGGTTCCAGATTTTCTGTCTGAGGTAGTAAGGGATCTGAGGAATCAAAGGGTCGAGGAAGTGAGGGTTGACTGTATAGATAGCCTTACATGTGGAGGAGTTAGTACGATGCCCCCAGGGCATCCATGGTAAGGATAATGCCCCCAGGGCCTGTATGAATAGCCTCATACATAGAGAAGGAAGGACAATGCCCCCAGGGCATTCTTGATAAGGATGCACCATGGATAATGCCCTTGGGGCATCGTCCATACCATAAATGCCCCTAGGGCATCATTCATCCCATAAATGCCTCTGGGGCATTGTCCATATACCTTGAATGCAGGCATGACAAGGCCCTGGGGGCATGGACGATGCCCCCGGGGCATGCCGTAGCAGGTTGCCCTTGGTAGGGGGGGGGCACAGGACCAAGAGTGGCAAGACAGGTGTATGGTAGACAACTGCCCCGGGTGTTATGCCTGCTTTTCCCGGCGATGCACGGACATATAAGCGGCCCTGACAGTGGTGCTTGGCAGTGTGACTGTGACTCCCAGGCGTGAAACTAGGTCAGCACTTTCAACAGTTTGTTTGTAAATCGACCACTTATTCATGCTATTAGCTCATCAAAATACATTCTGTATAGTTAGGTATGCAATAGGTTGGGACTGTCAATATATGACGGACATGTAAGAGATAATGATAGCATGCTGATCATCAAAACAAAGAACTATTTTGCTATGGCGGAAGCTCGCTGTCCGACGCAATATGGCACGTGGGTGCAGGGTGGATGCGTAGCACGGCGTGCAGGATGCCCTGAGGGCTTAGTCCAGGTCACAAAGTTGCGTCAAATAAAGCTGGTATCAAACATTTCTTAAAACTCTACTCCAGGATTAAGATCAGGGTCTGCTGATGACCAGGGTTTGCAGATGCATGTATTATTTCATTAATTTTAATTTTAACTTTTTAAATCTGGCTAATATATCGCCCATCAGGTTATTGAAAACTGACGTAAATTCGCTAGAGTGGCTGATTCCAAATATGTGCTAGTGCCAGCTTAGCTATTCCTATTCCTTATATTTCACACATCACCTGGTTCTAAATAGGTACATTTTCTGCAGGACGGCCTCCAGTCGATGGTGACAAACAAGCACCTGCGATTCTTCATAGTGGCACAGGGGCACCTGATGCACAGACTGCTCCAACTAAAAAGCCCAGTTACGGACTCCATCATTCAGCAGAACCAGGTAACTGATTAAATGACTTTTATGAGCTAGACTGGCTTCTGGTCTCCTTAGAATGCCCCCTGCTGTGGTATGGTGAACCTTCCATGAAAATGTAAGTATCAATCTGGCAGAGATTTGCCATGATTGAAATGATGTTTATAAGTGTCCCAAAGTTTGTTCCGTTGGTATTTGATGGTTACTGAGTTCGACTCTCAGGCTGGCTATATTGACAGTATATGCGTCAACCCAGGGTTTTCTGCACACTGCGGACTGGTAAGGAGTACATAGGTTAACACCACATTAACAAGTCCCCAAGGTGTTTACCTAGAATTACCTGGATAAGGATAAGTCCCTTACTCCACTGTCTGCAGAAGGCTTTGTATCAAAATGGACTGGAACAGATCGGCTAGTGTTCCGCCATGAAATATGGATGGAATAAACATTGGGTACGAAGGGCCTTTACATGGCAGAGGTTCACAAAAATTTGTTTAGTCTTGGAGATATAGCAAAATCTTATTTAAGTCAGTAAGATACATACATGTTGCTATACCAAAGCAAAGAAAGGGAAAAAAAACAATTCATAACAGTTGTATAAATTTATGTATATTTTCCCTTAAAAGTCCCTCCAAATGGACAACCGCATGAACTAGATTCAGAGGAGGAAGCTGAAGCTGAGGTTGAAGATGGAGCACATGACTTGGAGGAGCCCCATGATGATGACGCAAAAGGTATTGGTTATTCATTCCATCATACACTGTTTTGGCCAGCCACCTTAATACTTGGATACATTAATACTTGGAGGTTCAGTCCTTTGTTTCCTCTTTTACAGGTTGCCCATTTGTGAAAGAGAAGATAAGATGTTCGTTTCATTGAAATTAGGGAACCACTAGAATCTAAAATAGCGGGCGGATGGTCCCAAGTTTTTGTCAATCTGTCATAAGTAAAGGCATGGCAATATTTGTCACTATAATTTTTGAGAAGAGGGGATAGAGCAGAATATTCATTCAATTCTCTGCCCGCGAATCCCCTTTTATTTTTTTATTTTACTTTTGGTCTCTGCCCTGTCTTCAATAAAGGTCAGGCACAACTTTTGATCTACCGCTACCAATGAGATTGAACATGACCTTGACCTTCCCACCCGCCCTCTGTTCTGGATTCAACAGTTTTGGAAATAACCATGATGCCCTGAGCATATGGTCCCAAACACATCTTTATCATGCTTCACTCTTTTTTATTCTTAAGACCGGCTGATAGCAGAACTCCGTAGACAGCTTGAAGAAAGTGAGTCAAGCCGTGCTAAGGCAGAACGAGAGAAAGAAAAGCTTGAACAAGAAAAGAAGATACTACAAGAACAGAACGAGTACCTCCATGCCAAATTGAACACTGTTCGCCTTTCTTCGGCCCTTATCTACGAAAATGATGTCAAATCTAAATATTACACTGGACTCACATGGGGTGTTTTCCTTGCCCTATTTACATTCCTCACACAGTTTACTCCTTTGGGCGGTCGATCAAAAATGCCATTAGTGGACCAGTTTTTCCTTACATTAGTACGATTCCGGCATGCAGACCATTTTGAGAAGCTGGCAGATCATGCAGCTATTGGAAAGTCTACGCTGATCGACTACTTTTGGAAATGGGTCAATCTTATGTTTATGAAAACCCGTTTCCTTGTGCATTGGCCTGACCGAGATCACATCTACTCCACCATCCCACCCCATATGCGTGTGAAGTTCCCCAAGATGACCTGTATAATTGATTGTTTTGAGCTTTTCATTGATTCCCCCGGTAACTTGAAGTCTCGAGCTCAAACCTACTCTAACTATAAGTCTCACACTACGGCCAAATATCTCATTGGTTGTAATTCACATGGTGCCATCACATTTCTCTCTAAAGGTTTTGGGGGTAGGGCCTCTGATTTATTCATATCGCAGCAGAGTGGCTTTGTCAGCAGCAATCTCCATCTCCCTGGCGACCAGATTCTGGCGGACCGAGGCTTCACCTTTAAAGATGAACTGGCCACCGTATGTGGGGCGTATCTCTTGACTCCCCAATTCAAAAAAGGAAGAGACCAGTTCCCAGCGCTTGAAGTTGATGGTTCCCGTACTGTGTCTTCCGTCCGGATCCATGTGGAAAGAGTTATAGGTCTGCTGAAGAACAGGTTTGGCATCCTCGAACAGACACTCCCCATTCGTGTTGTTAAGTCTTTGTCCGATGAGATGCATCAAGCTGAATACGCATCACTCGACAAGATAGTGACAGTTTGTGCCATTCTAGCTAACTTGGAAAGCAGTATTGTGTATCGTGAGCCCAAAGCTTCAGATGTTTAATTATTTAGCCAGCATGCTCATTGTTGATTGTAGATGATTTGAATATCTACCATTCTAACACAACTCAAAGTAATGGTGCTTGAAATCAAATGGTTGGTCATTTGCATGAAATATAAGCAAGTCACACATATAGATTTGAAGTGTCTTAGCTAGAATTTATAAAATAAGATTTGATGTCTAGAAGCTGTTAGCTATCAGGAAAAAGCACCTGTCATTATACAGTTACTGTAAACATATTGATTTTCACTCAGTACATATTTTTGCGTACATTCCTTAGAGTGTGACAATATTATAATGTGTGAGAATTCCCCCCAAAAAATTATCTTTACAATGATGTTATAGTCGCTGGTGCAGAAATTTTGTGAGATAATCTGTTCTTAGAAGTCAAGCAGCCAAACACTATAAACCGCTCTCTTTTATACAAGTATTATAAGAGAGAATGATAACTCAGTCATTGAGGCTTTGTGTTACAAAGCAGTAGATTTTTTACACTTATGGCCGTAACTCTTAGCCTGACCCTCTGAGAGTTTTGCCGTAATTACCCCCCCCATCCCCACCCCAAATACCACCGTGAAGGAGAGTGCAGAGTAATGGGACACCTGGTGCCTGGTGTTAGTCGGCAGTAACGTAAATTCTCTTGTATAAGCCACATTCTTCGTATAAGCCGCAACCTGAGTTAGAGAGGAAATTATAGGCTGCAAGCAAGGGCTGAAAATTGTTACTTTACTACTGTTCTATAGAGCAAAGGACCTTCTATAATCTGCACCCTCACTTTGGTAACCCCATTTTGATTTGGGTTCTGGTATAAGTCGCGGCTTATGCTAGAGAATTTATGGTATTAGTAATACTTATCGGAGCTTTTCCATCACACAATTGTACAACGCAGAGGCAAGGAATCTATGAAGAGTACTTTATTGGTGATGACCACATTTACTTGCTTCAAACAGGTATTAGAAAAGCATTTACCTGTACAAAGTACTTGAAGTTTCCTGTTTTCACCCAGTATAATAGTACAGATATGGCCCAGTAAAACACGCACAAACTTAGTCTAATATCATTTGTTCATAGTGACTGACAGGCTGTCCAATGTCAAAGATAATTTATCTATTTGCAAACACATATAAGGTGTCATATAATTCAGATCATTAAAAAATTCATTGCAATCGATTCCCTGTAACATTGTAAGGAAAATTTCATCAAATAAACGTCATAGCATATATATGAAAAACCTTTAATGTGGTAATGTGCCCATGAAATAGTACCCAGCTACGCACAGGTTTCGCAAACACATTTACACTATAAACAGCCTTTACACATGTGTGAATAAACTGGCATACTCTTATTCATAAATTCTATGATTTCTGAAGATTATGCTCTTTTGTCAAGCTGTATAACAGTGAACCACATTCTTATGTAGGGTTGGAAGCATGGAATTTGACACACCTGCACCATCAAAACATTATTTTCACATTGAAAAAATGTTTTTAAACGTTTGCTTTTTCAACCAAATAAAAACGTTTTTTATTCACATTTCTTTTACATTAGTTGCACAAAAGGTCTGTGTGTATGGGGGGAGGGGGTTGTAGACTGAGTAATAGATAGAACTAAATGACCGTGGTGTACGAGGTGGTCGACCCACCACGAGGGAGACAACTCCCGAGGGGTGAATCGTCCACCGAGGACACCGGGGGAGGTTAGTTCTATATTTATTTTATGTTTTTAGAGGGTTTAAATAAGGAAAAATTATCAAAATCCGGTACCATAGTTCACCACACGAGCGCCCATGGCCATTTTGAATGTTTACATGCACCCAGAACGAGGCTGCAGTGGTGGATCGGCCGCTGTGGTGGATCGGCACACGTTACACCACTGGGGGTGTGGCGATCGGCCGTGCAATGCTATCTCTACGGGAAGAAGTTATTCACATAAAATAATCATCTCTCCATTGTGGGCATTTCGAGACTGACGTGAACCCATCAGCAAAAGTGTGGAAACTTCTAAGGTTATAGATACAAAGTCTAAATGCACTGTTAAGTATTACTAAACATTGCTCCCTGCACATATAAAAGGTCTGTATTTATCTCATTTCTTTCCCTTAACTGCTCTCTTATTACAGACTTTTCCCTTCTGTCCCTGTGCTGGCTTGCAGTCCTTGCAGAACCAGGTTTTGCTTGATGGTGCTCCTTTGAGGCCCACGCACCGGAAGTGAAACCACTCGTGCTCACAGGAAGCACCGTCGCAGCCAACCATTTGCTTGTTGTCTGGCTTTCCACAAGGACAGAATGGGGTCTTGTTAGCCTGATCTTCCTTTTCCTGCCTCTTGCGCTCGGCTCTCTCTTGGGTCAGGAGTTCTGGCTCCACATGCCGAAGCCAGAAGAGCTTCAGAGATGGGACTACATTTGCTTCATACTCTGGACGCCGCATTATCCGGCAAATGCAGCAACCCTTTGTTGTCCACACAACGTAGTCACAGTAGTTTAATCCGGTAATGTAGAGGTGGTGCTGTATTTGCAGTTCATAGGCATGACCTTCTGTGAGACTAGTCATATCTCTTGACAATCCATGTACCTCAGGCTTCATATGCCACTCCTCGATCGGTTTATCCCTCAAAGAAAATGGGCACTTTACCTCTACAACCCCTGTACCGCAGCAGTGGCAACTAACAATGCCGTCTGGGGAGGCACCAAAGACTGGGTCCTCGTGTTTGATATATAATCCACTTTTCCGCCACTCAAAACCTGCATGCATGGATGCCACACTTTGTTGGTAGATAGATATGGCATCCTTCTCATGCTCATGGCCCCAGCGTATGGACTCACTTGGGATTTCTTTAGACGATACAGTGCACATGAGAAGTATGATGTAGTCGGCTGGATGTTCATGACTAGTATGTAGGATCTTATAGATGATGGATGACGTGATTCTGCCCTCACGCTGGATGTACCAGTTAAGACAACGCTCCTGCTGCCTAGTGTTTTTTTCTACAAAGTCTGCCTCAGCTCGTGAAACTTTAGGCGGAAGGCCCACTTGCACCTGCTCCCGCAAAGGTGTTGGCATCTTAGTAGTCACGGGCAAGGGCTTCCGGCTTACGAAATGAGCTGCAGTAGACCTGCAATAGATTGGAAGCATAAAGTTTACTATGAAAGGGATAAGATGTAGACCAAGCACTATTTATCAACATGTGATATGCTACATAGCTACATGCATGTGTGTATTTTTATTTGTGGTATTGAGGCATGTGACAGGGCTTCTGGGTCCACCGATGTAGTGCTGTGGGCGTGGGTAAGGGTAGGGAAGGTCTTGGCGGAGTTGGGGCATGTGATAGGGCTTCTGTGTCCACCTATGTAGTGCTGTGGGTAAGGGTAGGGCAGGTCTTACTTTCCCTGTCTTGGTGGTGTTAGAGCGTGTGATAGGGCTTCTGTGTCCACCTATGGGACCATCCAAGATTAGGTCAAAGATCTAAAAGACCAGTTTAGTTCAAAGACCTAAAAGACCTGAGTTATGCAAATTTCTGACATTTCCGATAAAAACACTTGTTCGGGCGGCCGTCGCAAAACTGCTAAAAGTGAAAAAAATAGGCCCAGGGCACTGTTCAAGCCAATTTGTATGTAGAAACTGAGCCCAATAAAAAAGCTCGTTCAGGGGGCTGTCTCAAAACTGCTCAAAGTGAAAAAAAGGGCCTAGGCCACTCTTCAAGCCAATATGTACATACAAACTAAGCCATAGTTGAAATGATATGAAAGTAACTTTCATTTTAATTTTTATTCTTTTTTATTTTGTCCACCGACCTGAAGATTTTATCTTGGGTGCCCATAACGCAAAATAAAGGGAAAATGTGGCCTTTGTATAGTCAGAACAAAGAGGTCTTACCCAAATGTGCTTAACACACATGGTAACTCCTTCAGATGAAGAAGTTCATCCAGAAATTCTTGCTTTTGTTCCTCGGTGGGAGGTACGTCAGGGCGTCGTACTTTGGGTGGGGGTGGCCTGTCCTTGACTGCAGCAGTCTCCTTATACATCTGGATGTGTGCAAGGGTATCCATCTCCACTCCACCCCAGGCCACTTGGTTCCATTCACATGGGCGATCTGTGCATGCCTCTGGTCGTGTTAGCCCCATCCGGCATGTCATCTCGATCTTATAGAGAAGACCGCCCACGTGCGAGCATGTCTCGTCCGTACTGTAATAAAAGTAATTAACCAGCTTTATTCCTAGAGTCGTGAGATTTGTGTGAGAATATAAGCACAATATGGGTACCCTGGTACAATTCTTGTGTTCTATCGAGCAGCCAAACATTCAACAACAGCTGAATAGGTGAGCACAATATTCTTACCCTGTTACAATGCAATGATTGTGAATTAGTATGCTCTTAACTGGTGATTAGAAAGAAAGGAGAGAAGGAAATTCCAAAAACGGGCATGCAAGTTAGAAGTAAGTTAAGATGACTTATATAGTCTGATGCAACATGGTTGTGCTGTGAACAAAGCTTTTTCATGAAACTTGGTTGAGCTTGTGTGTGTGGACTCTAGCTCAAGTTACTTCATGGGCCCTCGAAGCCTTGAGAGCAGCCCAAAAGCACTGCTGAGAAAGTCAGCACTAAATTGTTACCCTGTTGTAATTCAATAAGCTTAACAATGTTGTAGAAAGCAATGCCCTGTTGTAAGTCTAAGGGTGAGAGATAGTGGGATCTTGAGAAAGTTGTTAAAAGCTTATAACTAAACATGCACAAACGTTGACAAATGCATGCTAGTATTGTAAGCACAATATGGGTACCCTGCTACAATTCAATGACTGCAAATTAGTATGGCCAAACTGTCCACATAGATTAGAATGGAATGCGAAGAGAATTAGCCAAAAATGTGAGTGCAAGTAAGTTATAGTTATTTCTTAAAACTAAGTAAAGTCCAATCTGTCTGTGCTATACACCCAGCCTTGTCTTGAAACTGGGGTTTGAATCTGCTCGTGTGCATGTGAAAGGCTGTAGGTGTCGATCCTACGTAACATGGACGCTATGTCAAGTTACTTCCAAAGCCCTTGTGTTCTATCGAGCAGCCAAACATTCAACAACAGCTGAATAGGTGAGCACAATATTCTTACCCTGTTACAATGCAATGATTGTGAATTAGTATGCTCTTAACTGGTGATTAGAAAGAAAGGAGAGAAGGAAATTCCAAAAACGGGCATGCAAGTTAGAAGTAAGTTAAGATGACTTATATAGTCTGATGCAACATGGTTGTGCTGTGAACAAAGCTTTTTCATGAAACTTGGTTGAGCTTGTGTGTGTGGACTCTAGCTCAAGTTACTTCATGGGCCCTCGAAGCCTTGAGAGCAGCCCAAAAGCACTGCTGAGAAAGTCAGCACTAAATTGTTACCCTGTTGTAATTCAATAAGCTTAACAATGTTGTAGAAAGCAATGCCCTGTTGTAAGTCTAAGGGTGAGAGATAGTGGGATCTTGAGAAAGTTGTTAAAAGCTTATAACTAAACATGCACAAACGTTGACAAATGCATGCTAGTATTGTAAGCACAATATGGGTACCCTGCTACAATTCAATGACTGCAAATTAGTATGGACAAAACTGTCCACATAGATTAGAATGGAATGCGAAGAGAATTAGCCAAAAATGTGAGTGCAAGTCAGTTATAGTTATTTCTTAAAACTAAGTAAAGTCCAATCTATCTGTGCTATACACCCAGCCTTGTCTTGAAACTGGGGTTTGAATCTGCTCGTGTGCATGTGAAAGGCTGTAGGTGTCGATCCTACGTAACATGGACGCTACGTCAAGTTACTTCCAAAGCCCTTGTGTTCTATCGAGCAGCCAAACATTCAACAACAGCTGAATAGGTGAGCACAATATTCTTACCCTGTTACAATGCAATGATTGTGAATTAGTATGCTCCTAACTGGTGATTAGGAAGAAAGGAGAGCTTTGTCTTGAAACTTGGTTGAGCTTGAATGTGTGGACTCAAGTCACCTCAAGAGCCCTCGAAGCTTTGAGAGCAGCCCAAAAGGACTGCCGAGAAAGCCAGCACAAAATTGTTACCCTGTTATAATTCAATAAACATAACAATAATTTAGAATGCAATGCCCTGTAGTAAGTCTGAGAGGTAGTGAGATCTTGAGAAAGTTGTTAGAAGCTTATAACTTAAAATGCATATTTGTTGACAAACGCATGCTAATATTGTGAGCACAATATGGTTACCCGGTTACAACGCGACGACTGCAAATTAATATGCACAAAGCTGTTCGCATAGATGAGTTTGTTTTTTGTTTGTTCAGTTTTACGTCCGCGGGCCATCGAGGAACTCAGACATTCAAACATAGATAAGAATGAAATGTGAAGAGAAATAGCCAAAAATATGAGTGCAAAGCTGTAATGGACAATGTAAAAACTTACAGTTATGGAGTCACTTAACAGCAGAGGTAAATGCCTTATGGTGTAGTGTCGTACCTTGACCTCTTGGATGTACTGTCCTTAATGCACTGCTGTCACCATAAGGAGACCTTGCATATTCCGGGTAATAACTAATGACATAGGTTAAACATTCACTGACAGTGTGAAAATTGAACTAGTATCTTTATGACATCGCCACAAATGCCAGTTAACTGTAAACAGCTGAGTTACACACTCCTCAGGGGTTAGATTGGATTCAAACTAATAAGCGCAGGTATGCTTAAACGGGCCGTTACGGTAGATCATATATGATAAAGAACATGGTTTATTGAGTTTAAGGAGAGATATATCATTGACAGGCCACATTCTCCCTACGTGGTGAATTAATCTCCCAATAAGGGTGCCATGGGCTCCTTACAAGACATTCAGGCAATATCCCTAGATAGTTTACATTTATACGACTTTTAACTTTGAATGACACTGTAAATAACTGTAAATTCTAAGTGTAACTCACCCAACATAGCAGGTGCAGTGAGCAGTCACCACATATCCGTCTTCTCCAATTACCAGCCAAGGGGTGTGTTTTGCACAGTTTATCTTCATGGACGGCGTGACAATGGCTTTCATCACGAAGAGGTTTCGTGAATCATCAATCTTGTAATGTCAAACATGAAAACAAACATACACATTAGGTTTTCTTACATGTCAAGGGGATGTATAGGTCTTGCGTTAGTTGTCTTTGCCCTCAGTGTGGGTGAGAGTATCAGTGACGTGGTGGGTGACTGTGTGGGTGACAGTGTGAGTGACATGGTGGGAGACAGTGTAGGTGACTTGGTGGGTGACAGTGTGGATGAGATGGTGGGTGACAGTGTAGGTGACAGTGTGGATGAGATGGTGGGTGACAGTGTGGATGACAGGGTAGGTGACATGGTCAGTGACAATGTGGGTGACAGTGTAGGTGACATGGTGGGTGACAGTGTGGATGACATGGTGGGTGACAGTTTTGGTGACAGTGTGGGTGAGAGTGTGAGTGACATGGTGGCTGGCAGTGTAGGTTACATGGTGGGTGACTGTAGATGACATGGGGGAGAGTGTGGGTGACATGGTAGGTGAGAGTGTGAGTGAGATGGTTGGTGAAAGTCTGGATGAGAATGTCAGTGACATGGTGGGTGACAGTGTAGGTGACATGGTGGGTGACAGTGTGGATGACATGGTGGGTGACAGTTTTGGTGACAGTGTGGGTGACAGTGTGAGTGACATTGGGGCTGGCAGTGTAGGTTACATGGTGGGTGACTGTAGATGACATGGGGGAGAGTGTGGGTGACATGGTAGGTGAGAGTGTGAGTGAGATGGTTGGTGAAAGTCTGGATGAGAATGTCAGTGACATCGTGGGTGACAGTGTAGGTGACATGGTGGGTGAGAATGTGAGTGACATGGTGGGTGACAGTGTAGGTGACATGGTGGGTGACAGTGTGGATGACATGGTGGGTGACAGTTTTGGTGACAGTGTGAGTGACATGGTGGCTGGCAGTGTAGGTTACATGGTGGGTCACTGTAGATGACATGGGGGAGAGTGTGGGTGACATGGTAGGTGAGAGTGTGAGTGAGATGGTTGGTGACAGTCTGGATGAGAATGTGAGTGACATGGTGGGTGACAGTGTAGGTGACATGGTGGGTGACAGTGTGGATGACATGGTGGGTGAGAATGTGAGTGACATGGTGGGTGACAGTGTAGGTGACATGGTGGGTGACAGTGTGGATGACATGGTGGGTGACAGTTTTGGTGACAGTGTGGGTGAGAGTGTGAGTGACATGGTGGTTGGCAGTGTAGGTTACATGGTGGGTGACTGTAGATGACATGGGGGAGAGTGTGGGTGACAGGGTAGGTGACATGGTCAGTGACAATGTGGGTGAAATGGTTGGTGACAGTGTGGGAGAGTGCGAGTGACATGGTGGGTGACAGTTTTGGTGACAGTGTGAGTGATATGGTGGCTGGCAGTGTAGGTTACATGGTGGGTGACTGTAGATGACATGGGGGAGAGTGTGGGTGACATGGTAGGTGAGAGTGTGAGTGAGATGGTTGGTGACAGTCTGGATGAGAATGTGAGTGACATGGTGGGTGACAGTGTAGGTGACATGGTGGGTGACAGTGTGGATGACAGGGTAGGTGACATGGTCAGTGACAATGTGGGTGACAGTGTAGGTGACATGGTGGGTGACAGTGTAGGTGACATGGTGGGTGACAGTTTTGGTGACAGTGTGGGTGAGAGTGTGAGTGACATGGTGGCTGGCAGTGTAGGTTACATGGTGGGTGACTGTAGATGACATGGGGGAGAGTGTGGGTGACATGGTAGGTGAGAGTGTGAGTGAGATGGTTGGTGACAGTCTGGATGAGAATGTGAGTGACATGGTGGGTGACAGTGTAGGTGACATGGTGGGTGACAGTGTGGATGACATGGTGGGTGACAGTGTGATTGACATGGTGGTGACTGTGATGAAAAAGTGGGTGACAGTATCAGTGACATGGTGGGTGACAGTGTGAGTGACATGGTGGGTGACAGTGTATGTGACATGGTGGTGATAGTGTGGATGAGATGATGGGTGACAGTGTGGATGACAGTGTAGGTGACATGGTCAGTGACAGTGTAGGTAACATGGTGGTGACAGTGTGGAAGAAACAGAGGTTGAGAGTGTGGAAGACAGTGTAGGTGACATGGTCGGTGACAATGTGGGTCACATGGTTGGTGAGAGTGTGGGTGACAGTGTAGGTGACATGGTGGGTGACAGTGTAGGTGACAAAGTGGGTGACAGTGTAGGTGACAAAGTGGGTGACTGTGGGTGAGAGTGTGAGTGACAGTGTGGATAACAGTGTAGGTGACAGTGTGGATGACATGGTGGGTGGCAGTGTGGGTGAGTCACATGATGGGAGACAGTATCAGTGACATGGTGGGTGACAGTGTGACTGACATGGTGGGTGACTGTAGATGACATGGGGGACAGAGTGGGTGACATGGTAGGTGATAGTGTGGGTGAGAGTGAGTGACATTGTTGGTGAAATGGTGTCAAATGGGGGGTGATAGTGTGAGTCGCATTAAGGGTGACATGGTGAGTGATATGATGGGTGACAGTGTGAGTGACAATATTGGGTGACAATGTTGGTGGTATGGTGGGTGACATAGTGGGTGAGTATGGGTGAAACAATGGGTCAGTGTGGGTGACATAGTGGGTGATGTGGTGGGTGACAGGGTCATGTGATGGGCGACCTGGTCGCTAGGGTCATAGTGTGGATGACATGGTGAGTGACATGGTTTTTAGCTTAGGACAAGTCTCAAGCATTTACTAATACCCCAAAGCGACTGCACAACCCTGCCTCAAACACGTGCAGCACCAATCTATCACCTGACCAACCATCTTTAGGACAGGGCAGGGATTGGGGGGGGGGGGCCAGGGCGTCATAGTAAAGACTGAAGAGCTGCCTCTGTTTGTACCTTACTGAACAAGTAGTCAATGCCTAACTGGTGACTTGCCAGATGTATGCACCAATAATGCATGAATGCATACATCTGACAAGTCACTTGTTGGGCATTGACTACTTATTTTATTACATGATTATTCAATAAATAATCAATAGACTATCAATAAATTCAATAAAAAAGTCTTTCACCTCCAGGCAGAACCTATGGCATTGTATATGGGTCAGGTCGTCAGAAAGTGTAAGATTTTGCCCTTGAAGGCCCTGAAAAACTAATTTTCTAATTACTTTTTATAACCTTAACAAAATTGTCAAGGTACATCTCCTCAGCTCAGAAGACCAAAAAATACCGATCTAGGCCATCCGGTTCCATTTTTATTGCTTGTTTTGTGTCATGTAACGTCCGGTACCAAAATAATGAAATATGGAGGTAATTGAAGTTGCTCTCAGTAATATAAAAATGTCCCATTATGCATAACAAACACATGAAATAACAAGGCCAATATGTCTATTATTGACTTCAATTACAGAATGGAACAAAATTTGAGTTATGCATGCACAGTAGAATGCCTCCTACATGATGATAAAAGTACCGGACGTTACGTAACGTCCGGTACTTTTATCAGAATTATTTCACATAAGCTGCTCTCATATGGAGACAAATGCTGGTAGACACACAATTTCTTCACCAAAGTAGGGGATGATAGGGCCCTTCATATGGGTAATAACAAAGATTTTGAAGCTTCATTTTTTCCATGTTTTATAACCGATTTAGATTTAGGCACCGGACGTTACAAATTACAGATTTCCATTTTGAAAGACACATCATGAAAAATTCTCACTTAGTAACATGTCCAAACCTCATGGAAATGATACCTATGACCATATACAATACAAAAAATAATTTGGGATACTCTATAGTGTTCTTTATTCAATACAGGACACTTTTAAAAAATACAAAAAGTATAAAAAAGAACAAATTTTGCTGTTTTTTCACTTCGGCAGACTATAAGTCCTACAGTTTTTTATGGATGACCACAAATTTACATTATTCTGATAGCCCTAAGTGTTCTCTATCAAATGAGTCTATGTAAGACAAGATTGGTTCACAACTTCTTTCTCCAGAGCCATAAAAGTCCAAAATGACCCAAAAACACAAAATCTACTGCTTTCTGGCGACCTGACCCTTTAAATATACAGGCAAACACATACTGTTACTTGTCAGCCCCTGTGGTGCAAAAGGGTGAACCAGGCTGGGACGTGAACACCTGCACCTGGGGTTAGGAGTGTGACGTGGTGTTCATTACACCATAGGCACAGGCATCTGGAGGTTGTCCCGGTCTACTACTGGTGTGATTGACTGAGCGTGTGATCGGTACATTGGTTTACAGTGGAGGGTAGAGCTCAGGGCAAAGTCTATGGGCCGATGCAGTTGTAAGAGATCACTTCCCAGCATGCTGGGAAAGTGATCAAGGAGTCAACTTTAAAATCAGAGCTTGGGCCATGAATTAGGCTGTGACGACCATTTGCTGGAATTGGCCATATCCTTTTACTGATGAAGTAATGTCAACAGTTGTGGTCAACATCCAAGGTAGGAGTGTCATCGATACCTACCAAATCGATACGTCGCGATTTACGAAATCGCGATTATCGCATCGATAAAACCATTATATCGATACAGTCATTTGTCTCATAAATGCACAGGATTTGGGCTTTCCAAATTTGAAAGAATTTTCCAGAAATTCCTATTAGAACCAAAGTTATGATCAAAAATGTATTGTGATTCAAATATATTTTGAATTACCCGATCCCAACAATTTTAAATTATAATTAATGCATTCATTTGAGTTTGTTATTGCATTTTGCCAATAGATCAAATAATTCTGTAAATTTTGTGTACAGGGCAATATAATAACTCTAATTTGCCTAGTGATTAGAGTATATGAAAAATTCTTTCCCTGTTAAAAGCTCATATCATGGCCATTTTGCCCTATTTAGCAATAATCGATATATTTGAAATATCAAGACCAAAATGATGATATTCATCATCGATATATATTGGATGTCAATGACACTCCTAATCCAAGGTGAAGCTTAAGAGGGTATCTACTATAATGTACACTTCCATAATGGTCTCCCATATTAGTTGTAAGGAATATTTTCTTTTACATGACTCTACATCAGAGATCAAAGATCAAAACTCACCTTGTAATGCTTTATGAGGTTAACCCATCCTGCTGTCGCCAATCTTTCACTGCGCATACTCTTACAGTTCTGGACTGCTTTCCCAGTGGAGACACCTGTAAGAAGATCAGAATGAGTGTCAATTTATGCTTCAGCAAAATTACTGGATTTAGATTTACCATCAAAAATAAATTTCCACAGTCTATACTGGACAGATTCAGCCTCAATACATGTCATTATGAGTCACTATGAGTTACTTCATTTTCACCTGAAACCCCATCTTATTTACCTAAACTAGTGGCTTTGCCACTAGATTTTGAAGCAATAGCATTTATGGGGAACTGTAGGTAGGCCTACCCCCCCACGCTCCCAGTTGGGCAAATAGCTGCAGCTGCCCCATGGGGTCTTACGCTAGAAGCACTTATCTTAGCAGCGCTTAACTTAGCAACCAGTATCATAGCAACGTCAAACAATTTTCCACTCACATAGCACCTGTGTGGATTTCCTGCGAGGTTTGCCAAGTAGAATCAACTTGCCATGGGTCCTAGTTATCGAGAAAACACACCTTTTACAGCAGACCCAACACCCTAGACCCCCATTTTGGGCCTTTGGCTCCCTGGGTAATTTGTGTAATTGTAAGAAACCCCACATAGAAGCCACACCCTGACTTCAGGATCATCCAAAAAGCTGCACCAAGGGTCTGAAATGGTCAATAAGCCACGGCTAATAGCGAGGAATCGGGTCAGGTAGCATGTGAAAGTGGGTTCCATGCTGTACATGCTAATCGCCATTATCAGCCAAAGGGGTGGCAAAGTCTCGCTGTGCTGCTGGTTCTCGAAATGTACAAAGGATTTCGTAATGCTGGTCTCTTATGTAGGGGTAGAGGTGTTAAGGCCTGTGTGGGGACATCTCTTCCACCTGCCTACCCCTTTGTGCAGCGTCATAGGTGAACACGGGAGGGGGGGGGGTGTTAAGGCTTGTGTGGGGACATCTCCCCCACCTGCCTGCCTCTTTGTATGGTGTGAACATGGGGGGGGGTAGTGTTAAGGCTTGTGGGGGGCCATCTCCCCCGCCTGCCTGCCTCTTTGTATGGTGTGAACATGGGGGGGGGGGTGTTAAGGCTTGTGTGGGGACATCTCCCCCCTCCTACCTGTCTCTCTGTATGCCTACTTGGTCCCTAAAACATGCTCCTATAAACGAGCAGATTCTCTCGGAAGTTAGATTTTCAGTAAATAGGGGGCCTATCTCTGGAACTACCTGTCCAATTTTAATGTATGACCCCTCTAATTAAAGCCCTTGGCGAGTACAGTCTAGATCTACAAAGATCGAGAGATTTCCCCCAGAAAGAGCACCAGGATGGGCTCCGATCTATCTGGATCGAGATCCAAGATGGCGGAAATTGCAGCTTGGCTCACAATTTTTGAGGCTATAAAAGGTTTTACCAAAATTCTAATCAGAAAGCACCTTAAAACGAATTATTGGAATGAATTAAGTTGGGAAAATATTGTATAATTCTGACCAATCAGATTGATGCAAAACTTCCACTGGTTCCCGTGGATTTGTGCATGATCTTTTGGCAGGTACCCATGTTGTAAAAAGTCTGTGCTAGGCCCCCTTTAATGGAGTGATCGTTGCAATAAAGTTAAGGTTGTGTGGATATGTAACAGGGTGATATTACCGTAGAACCTCACATATAAGGCAGCCCTGCATATAAGACACACACAGAGTTTGTGGATTGGGGTCCTTGATTGGGGGCCCCCAATGTCATATGTCGATTTTAAGAATTGCCCATGTCCCATGTCACTAGTGTCACTAACATAGTTACCACAAATCCTTGTGTATAGGATACACCTCGCGCCGGACCTCGCGTATAGGACACACCCAGATTTAGGCTAAATTCTATAGGATGCACCTAGGTTCACATTTTGGTCATTTTAGTACTGTTGTACAGTGTATCTAATAGGATACAGATGGTGTACCACGGTTAGGTCTAATTCTGGTCTATAAGCTGTGTGTTATATGAGAGGGTTTCCGGTAATCCACACTACCAGACTGTGCCAAGCTTTTAACAGTAGATTGCATCTACTTTGGGAAGACAATAGCAGATTAGTAGTTAATGTCAGTACAAATCCAATGAACAAAAAGTACTGTACCCAGTACAGTGGTCTTTATATCCCTTTTACAATTGGGGCTTAGAAAGTAATAACTGTAAACCCCATATATAACCCACACCCTGAGGGCTGTAGTATATAAGCAAAGGTTCACGAGTTGGAGGAATGTCGGGGGGTTATCGCACGCGCCGATCAGGTGCCATATCGCACGACGCCCGCAGGGCGGAGTGCGATGCGGCACCTGATCGGCAAGTGCGATAACCCCCCGACATTCCTCCAACGAGTGTGCCTTTGCATTTATTTCATGTTATTTTCATCTAAATCAGATAAATAGAATCAAATTTACCAGAAGGACTCCCCGTGCGCACTGTTTACATCGCCATCTTGGAGCTATGACGTCACTAAATGGTCACGTGACCTCGGCGTGTGATATTTTTGCGGGTTATCGCACGGGGGGTGTGCGATACGGCCGATCGAGTGCTAGAGCTATGGGCTGTCAGTATCTTGGGCATATTAACATGAAATAAAAAGCTGTACCACGGGTCTGAAAAGGTTCCCAGTCTTTCCTATAGTCATAATCATAATTAAAACCCAACGTATAAGCCGAACCCTGAGTTCCTGAAGGTTCTATATGATGCATCAGGGGCTTAAAATGGTCAAAATACATGTGCATAAATACTGAGGACTGGGTTGGGCTAGTTTAACTTTGAGATTTGCAGAAGTTATACTCCAGGGAATAAATCAATGATCACCAAATTTCTCAATTTTAGAATTGCTAAAATGTTAGGAAAGGTGGCATCTCTGATATAGGCATACCGTAATCTCTCGCGTATAAGGCGCGTCTTATACGCGAGGTTTAAGTGCTCCCTGAATCCGCAAGGGGGACACTAAGACCTTTCTTTTGATATGTTACACTCCCCCTAAATTATAATATGACATTGGGTGTTCATGGGGGTCTGCTGGGCCCCATCTACACATAGCTTTTTGAATTTTTAAAATCCATTGAGTAAAACAAAAGATATGAATTTTTATTTTACGGACAATATTCTTGAACTGTAGGTGCGTCTTATACGTGAGATGCGCCTTATACGCGGGAGATTACGGTAGTCCAGACATGGAAAAAGTGACACCTTAGAATGAGGCAAGTAGGCCTAGGCTATAGGGGGGCTGGGGCCTTACCAGGAAAATTTTGAACAAGTCAAGACCAAGAGGTGCATTCTGAAGCTTTCTTAGGATAGATGAGATTTTTTCCAGACCCTATTTTTCATGTCACTAAGTCTCATGTCACATGTCGATTTTAAGGAATGGCCATGTCACATATCACTAGCATAGCCATGTCACATGTCGATTTTAAGAAATGCCAATGTCACCATGTCGAATTTAGGGAGTGGTCATTATTTATTAACAGGGGGGGTGGTGGGATTTCGCGTGGACGCGCGAAAATTTTTTACGCCCCCCCTTGATGGCAGTCAAAATTTTTGGCGCCCCCCCCCGTGCCGGAGGCGCGGAGAGTTTTCGTGCCCCTCTTTGATCTATAGTAGCGCGCGGGCTTTTTTGCTAAATAGAGGGTGAATTGTTTTAGGCCCCCCTCAAGAGGGGTCAAAATTTTTTTAGCCCCCCCTCGGGAGGGGTCTGAAAATTTTATGCCCCCCCCTCAAACCCACCACCCCCCCTGTTGATAAATAATGACCACTCCCTTAGGGGTCTAGGGCCATTGGATTGCCCAAAAAATGATAAAATTACATTTTCACTGGTTTGGAAAAGCACCAAAAATGGACCACTACCCTCACCTTTCCAAGGTCCTGTACACGTAAATACTGGTCACAGGAACTTCTAACCAGGATAAAATGAAAGGTATGAATGTAAGGATGAAGGCTGGTATGTTTATATTTTGATTTGAACAAGTCTTCAGGTCGGAATTCACGATTTCCCGCGGGCAAAAGTTACGCGAAAATCGGCCGCCCCCATGTCGCCTGCCGTACGCTGCCAATCTAAAGTTAACAGTTAGAGGGGGATCTTGGAGCAGCAGACGGAGTGGGATCCCCACACTAGTGACTAGACCTACACCCCCCCCCCAGGGAAGTTATTACCGGTACCAATAGCATTAGCCTGGATTCGGGAATTTCGTGATAAATCACCAACACATCAGGAGATACTAGTAGTAATGTACATGGGAAATAAAAGTAAGGTATGAGTAATGTAGTACTAGCCCTCGTAGGAACGAGGAAGTGATACAGGTCCCTCCCACAGCCCAACCCCCATGAGAACTGCCCTACACCGTAAACTTATGACAAAAAAAAAGCTGTGACTTACTCGGACTACGAATGAGGTATTCGAAGATGTCTTCATAGACAACGTGTGGCCACTCCCGTGGGTTGTTCACCCACCCCAGTTCTGGCCTCTTGTAGGGACATTCAATGCCCAAGATATCAAGTTTCTGTCTGTATCTCGCCTTGTCAGCAGCGTCCTCTATCCTCTCCATGTAATCCCACGACATGTCAGCGTAAATTTCCAGAAAAATACTTCTATGGCCAACCACAGTTCCGATAAAACCTAACGACGTGTGACACTTGCTCACTTTGACGTTGTTTACTCTCCGTCCCCAAACAAAATGGCGGATCGTCAAGGCGACCGGCGTCAATATGACGTGACCGGAAGACGTTGCCCGTCTCGAAGAATTTGATAGATCTCAAGAAAAGAAGTGGATTTGCTTTTTGAATGAAGTCTCTATCTTAATTCAAAGTGACATTATGACCATCCAAAGACCACAAAATGACCCCAATATTCTGCCACAATAACCCATACTTAAGAGTTTAATCAGGGTTCAAATTTTGTGATCATGCTAGTTGTGGTCAGAAATGCCTGGAACACTTAAATCACTGTTTCTCAGAAGATATTAACACTAGGAACTTGAAATAAAAACTTGAGAAAAGGTAATTAAGGGGTGGTTCCAATGACCTATGGCCTGACCTTGATCTAGGTCAGGTCAAGGTCATTATAAGGTCAAAGGTCAAATTTATTGATTTTTTTTTTGTAAATGAGTAAACATTTGATAATATTTAGCTAGATGAATGATAGAATCAATGATCAGCTGACTCTTTTTCAATATTTGACCAAAAAGGTCAAGTTGACCTAAAGGTCAAGGTGAAAGGAACATTTTGCGATCCTGCTTGTTGTGGACAGAAATGCTTGGAACACTTAAATCACTGTTTCTCAGAAGATATTGACACTAGGAACTTGAAATAAAAAAAGTAGAGGAAAGTTTATTAAGGAGTTACTCCAGTGACCTATGGCCTGACCTTGATCTAGGTCAAGGTCATTTTAAGGTCAAAGGTCAAATTTATTGATTTTTTTTTTTTTTAATGAATTAACATTTGTTGAGATTTGAATGACAGAATCAATGATCAGCTGACTCTTTTTCAATATTTCATCAAGAAGGTCAAGTTGACCTATATAAGGTCAAGGTCAAAGGGATATGACATAACCAACATTTTGACAGTCCACATAAAACCATAACAATCAACCATACTTTCTTGCAAAAATAGTAAGATAGGAAACACAAAGTAAGAATAGAGATCATTTGATATGTGGTCTAGCATTTGACCTTGATATGACCTTAACGAGGGTCAAGGTCATGATAAATAAGAGAGGTCAAAGTTCTCAAAATTTTTCAATGTTTTGATGTAATGTTAGTGTGAACCCAAAAGTTAAAAGTAAAAATCACATGACATGTCAAAATTTGTGGGTTGCCATTTCACCTTAAAATGACACTTTGACTGATGTTCATACTTCAAAGTATAGCCCTACTAGTCAGTCAAATGACACTCTGACTGATGTTCATACTTCAAAGTATAGCCCTACTAGTCAGTCAGAGAAGTCCTGGTAGTCAGCCCTCCAGTAGGGGCCACCCCCAGTGGTGGCTATAGGTGTGCTGCAGTGGGGGAGGTGTTAGAGCTAATCTCTCACTCCCCCTCACAGAGTTAATAGGTCATGATTTTGTAGTTGCTTAAAAAACATACTGCTACCTATTAGAGAGAAGAAAACTAGACATTTTCTAGACCTTATTTAACCAGGGAATATGTGAGTGCCATTTTTAACTATGTGAGATGCATACTTCATACCATAAAATGCTCCTGAACTTAAGTTTTGATTTCACCTGGGAGAAACATGATTTTTTTCTCTTCAATTTATTAAACAAATACATGCATATTGAAGCCCTCTTCAAGCCCGTTAAAATGATACCCTAATTATCCAAATCCACCTGTAAACAGCTTTAGAATCAATAAGTAAAAACATGTCAATTTCAGCTGCTCCATTTTTGCTAAATCACACTTTTAGCCTCCACGCACGGCAGACCCACGCACAGCAGTTATGTCAGTGCCTACCCTAGGGGCGGGGGGACTGAGTGTGCTTAGCCTTAAGCTAGGGATCCACTGGTGCGAGTTTCTTGCGACTTGCACTCGTGCATATTTTCTCGCAGAGCACTCGCAAAAATCAAATAATTTTGATTTTTGCGAATGTCGTCGCACGCCGCTCCGACGTCAGTAGTATATATATAGGTCTTCTTTGGATATTTCTAAAAAAATATCCAAAGAAGACCTATATTTTTTGAATATCCAGAAAATACCTATTATTTTGGATAATAGGATTATTTTGGAAATAGTAAAGGAGGATTGAAGGAGGATTGAAGGAGGAGGATTGAGAGATACATTCAATTTCAGATCAGCTCTCTAAGGAATGACGTTACTGAAACAGGAGGACTATTATGTATGGTGCTTCAACCAACTGATGGGAGCATACACGCATCAACCAACAATGGGAGCATCAGCCGTTCTAAGTTAACAAGCTCGCACGAATAGTCTTGATTTTGTTCACACTGAAGCTAGTACCTGGAGCTACAGGCGTGGAGGTTCGTGACATGAGGGCTAGACCTCTTCAATTAACCCCAGACATTGCGTTCCTTATATACTCCACCTCAGCAGTGAAATCATAAATGTGGTGTTACACCTTTAAGTCTATGAACAAATAGACATTCAGTTTAAGAGGATATAGATTTTTTTCAACAGTTTGAGTGATTTAGGGACAGAGTTTTTTCTCCTTTATTTTTTGTTATGTTTCATTGATATCAGCAAAGAACATTTGCTGAGTTATTAGAGGAATTTACAGTGTTAGTTTACAATTGAAACGATAGATTTTCATTTTCATTGGATTTAAAGCAATTCTTGTATTACGATGATAAATAAAATATGTGATGTACAGATCATTTGACACTTTGATTGAAGTATTATGCTGTCTATAAGTGAAAATAAAAATGAAGTGAAACAAGTTGTTTGGATATAATACATTTTATTATAATAATGTAATAGAACAGAGTTAAGTATTATTATAAAATCATATCATTAGGACATATGTGTTTCTTTACGCCATTGTTCATATATTTTGCTGTGTCTTAATTGGAAACATATTTTCGAATAAGGAGTATCTTTGAGTTTGTTAGATTCTTTTAATGTAATATTATATATTTTTTCCAACACAAGTTGTGCAATCGGATCTCCACAATTTATTTTATATTCTTTTTCACCAAAATTTAAAAAAAGGATATGAATTTGTCCTCTGTAATCATTGTCTATGATTCCTGCCTTAACATCTGTATACTTAAACCTATGCCCACTTAATGGTGCTATACGTGCATAATACCCAGTAGGGACAGCAACTTTGATGCCTGTTTCAATTAAACATTTTTCTTTGGCTGGAATTATATAACTGAAAGCACTATATAAATTAAATCCTACAGCGTTAGTTTTTTCTTTGCTTAGAGGAAATGTATTGGAATCATATCTAGTATATCCTAAAACAGGTTTGTTTCCCATTTTTTTTATTGACTGTACTTTAAGACTATTAAGAAGTGTGCATTCACAGAGACATTTATATCATTCAGAGACATTAAGAAGTGTGTTTTACCTTTAGGATTCTGTTTTTCTTATTCTTCTTCTAAAATGTACAGTATATCAAGATAGTCAAAAAGTTCTTTGTCTTGAATGTCTTCCATCGCAGTATTCAGTTTATCTAACTGATTTGGTTTTAACATGAAGTGGCTTTCAATGTTCTTTGATGCGAACAGTAACGTATCCCAGTTTAATTTGGTGACAGTGAAACCTTCTATTTCAATTTTAGAGTTCATGTTAACGTTCGAACTAAACAGATGTTTTATTTGATCCATTTTAGATGAGAGTTCTGTCCATTCTTCTTCGAAAATTTCGATCTTTTGTTCTTCTTTTACATCCAAGTATACGAGTGTGTTGTCTTCGTGCGGCACGTCATCGTACATAACAACTAAATCGAGATTGTAGGAAATGTTATAACATCCTCGCAAACACGTTTTCACTTCACCTTGATCCGTGTAACTATGTGCTCGCACTGTGAAATTGGTTTCATACCGATGATGACTTTCTTCTGAACTTGTTTCATCTTCTGAGGTTGATGATTCAATGTTATTCATTATAGTTTCGTTGTCAGCCATTTTTTTGACGCAATGAATTATGTTGCTACGTTATGTTGTCATAGCTACACTTAGTAACGAGTGTTTACTCGATTTGTAGCGCATACCTTAGCAACCGTGTTACACAGAGAGTGGATACCAAAGACGATCTAAATCATAAATTTCTGCTGGTATTGATTCATTTATATGTCTCCAGCCGGGAAAATAAAGAATTAAGTCATCATTTATGAACAGAGTGGCAGAGAATGAGTTACATATGTGTTCTAGTATACTTTGAAATTGACTTCTGAAAGTGATTGTTTGATCTAAAAATAGTTTATTCGCAGATTTCAATGACTGGATAAAATTTTTATATTCTTTAGACTTAAGTACTGTAGTAGTTTCATTGATACGACTATTTCCATGGAATATTATTGAAATCTTGCTGTATCTTGAATTATCTCGGGTTTGCCATTTAACTCCAAAGTGATCTGTGTAATACATGACATTGATTAATTTTTTTAAGTTTTTTATTACTTCATTTAAAAGTGAAGAAGTTTGAACTTCATCGTTTTTCCATTTATTCAAAAAAAGTTCTGCTATTTCATTTTTTAAAATAAAAGTAATTATTTTAGTGTTTTCATATGGAAAAATATTATTTCGAGGTGAATGATCATTGTAATCAGAATCTTGTAAAATATAAAGCAAGCATTCATCTACTTTTGCTTTGTTGTCCATTATGTTTTTTTGGTTGTATGATTTTTTAGTTTATCATAGAGATTGTGTGATTTTTTAGTTTATCCCAAGGATATTTTGTTTGTTATATTGTATGCATAAAAAACATAACTCGATTTTATTTAATTTTTTTATTAGGGATAATTTCACATCGAGAGATGGAGGGCATTTCATTGATTTTATTAATGGTTTATATGATGTTGATTTTTTTATTTTTAATGCTTTTTCATCATAGGCTTGTTCTTTAACTGCATCGACTCGTTTTTTCTTTTGCTGATTCTTAATTTGATTTTTCTTCATAGGCTTGTTCTTCAACTGCATCAAAGAATTGTTCTTCATCTGCAGCCTCTTCATTGACAGGGTTTTCTCTTGATGGTTCTTCATCCATTTTTTCAACTGGTTTTTCTTCAGTTTCATTAGTTGTTTTTTCTTTCCCTGATCCGAATCCTCTTTTGTTTCTTTCAGTTACATTAAGAACAGACACTTCTTCAAGGTGAGGGATGCAAATTCTTTCTATGATGATTTGAGCTATTTGATCTCCATGTTTTATTTCAAAGTTTTTATTACCAAAATTGAACAGTAGGACGGCAACAGTGCCTCTATAGTCTCCATCTATTACTCCTGCACCAACATCAATAAAATGATGAACTGCAAGACCTGATTTAGGTGCTATGCGACCATAGCATCCTGGAGGTATAGCAAGCGTTAAATCAGTTTTCACCAACATTCTTTCTTTAGCAGGAATAATATAATCATAAGCACTGTATAAATCAAATCCTGCAGATTCTTTAGTTGATCTTGTTGGTTCAATCGCTCTTTCTGTATTTTTTATATAATATATCACAGGTTTACTTATAGGATTTATATCAGGCGTGGTAACAGGAGTTTTGCATGGTGTTATTAATGCTGTATTTCTGTTATCCGTAAGTGTTACATAATAAGACTCGTGTGAATATGCCATTTTTGTTGATATTGATATATAAAGATATCAGTAATAATATGAAGTTATAACTAATATCAGTAATAATATGAAGTTATAACTATACTAAGTACTTATGACTTGCTTAATGACTTGTTATGATATAGTTATCTAAGCTTATTTCAGCGATATTTAAAGCGATAATACAATATAATGTTATAACTATAGTATGTATAATACTAAGTACTTATGATTATTGCTATACTACTTGTTATATGATATATAGTTATTTAGTTCTCAGCTTATCACAACTATATTAAAAGCAGTTATAAACAGATAACAATATTATGTTATGATAATAGTAAGTTGTTACAATTGTTATATCACTAGTTATGATATATAGTTATTTAAGATCATCATAAGCAATCTTATGATTAGATGACAATGTGATAAAAAATTATAACTATATCAAGTTATTACAATCTCAGCTTATCACAACTATATTAAAAGCAGTTATAAACAGTTAACAATATTATATTATGATAATAGTAAGTTGTTACAACTGTTATATCACTAGTTATGATATACAGTTATCTAAGGTTATCATAAAGATATTTTAAGCAATCTTATGATTAGATGACAATATGATAAAAAATTATAACTATGACAGTTGTTACTATTGTTGCTGTATTATTTATTATAATATTTAGTTATTTAAGCTTATCACAAGATATTTAAAGCAATCTTATAATCAGATAACATGATAATATATTATAACTAATAAATTGTTATGACTAACTGTATTGTAGTTATTAAAGCTTATCACAAAGATATTTAACATTTTAATTAAAGCCTGCTTGTTCACTTCCTGTTCTTTTATCGAATTCATCGAAGATAATTTTCAAACCATCTTTTCTGTTCATGTCAGACAGAGCTTTTATGAGATGGTGAGTTGCACTGTATTTAGATGTTTGCCACATTTTTAGCACTTGGAAGGCATATTGAGTTAAGTCACGTTCAGGTTCATAAGAAATATTTTTTATATCTTTATATGATATATTTAAATAAATAGCGATATATTTCCAGTCTGATGGTATTTTTTCGCTCAATTTGCTCAAGAAAAGATATATAGCAGTGGAATCAGTATGGTAATTTTCCAATAATTTTTCGCCAAAATATTTTTGAGTGAATTCTATTAAGTCTCTTCTGCTAGTTTCTAGAAAACTTGTTTCTAGTTCCTCCCATCTCTTGTATGGAGGAACATTTCTCCACCATTTTTTTAACATTTCTAATGCCATTTCGCATGGTTTTTTAGACTTAAAAATATTTTCTAAACGGTGATCAGGTATGCCTAGATAAATACCTAGTTTCATCCAGTCTGTACCTAACAGTACAGATATTTGTTGTAAGACTTGATCAGAATAACCTAAGTCTTGATTGAAATAATAGGATGGCAAAGGCATTTTGAAGTTATATGTAATCAGATGTAAATTAAGATTGGTTATGTTAGCTGTATCACAAAGTAGTATCGGAAACTGGTTATGTTAGCTGTATCACAAAGTAGTATCGGAAACAAGTATACTATGATGCAAAAACAGAAATAATATAATATGCATAAGGTTATATATGATATATAAAAAAGGACATAATATTACAATATGCATAAGTTCATATATGATACAGTAAGTAAAAAACAAATATATAGCCAGTAAAGATATCGTAAAACTTGTATATTTAATGTTTGTGATTTGTGTTTTTGTTTTTTTATTTACAGAATTTGTAATAATATATTTTTTTATTTTAAGCATTTTTTATTGCTGACTTAGAATACTTTTCCACGAAGCAAGATAAAAATTTACTTTTTCTCTGTCTTCGATAGTGTATCTACTAAAGAAATTTGGATTAATGTTTAACATTTCATGAAAGGTAATTTCTCCGTTTAAAATATCATTCACAGTTATATTTTTAATTTTCAAATCTTTTTCTATATGACAGGCTATCATATCAAATACACTTTCAATTAAAGCATATTTTTCCATGTTTTTACCCGAATAGTATTCAGGGTGATGATCATTATTTTTATAATGATGATCTAATGCATTTTCCCAAATTTTTTTGTCTTTTTCATCTTTAAGACCTTCAGTAGAAAAGAATTTTAAGGTATAACCTATAGCTTCTTTAACTGATAATTTTGATAAATCATGCATATTTAATCGTTTTATAAGACATATTTTTTCTGCATAATTAAAAACTGTTTCTCCTATAACGAAAAAGGCTGCAGATATTATTTGCCTATGCTTGAATACTTGTTTATAGTGTTCAAGGAGTATATTTAAGAAAGCAGAATTGCATATAATTTTTTCTTTTTTAGCATTAACATATTTGATTGCTATTTCGTCACTGATGTTCTTATTTTTTAAAAGATTTCTTATGCTGTATGTTTGAAAACTCATTTTGAATTATATAGCAGTGATTAAGTATACCTAATCACATTCATGTTTTTCTTCATAAAACACTTCATCAGGTATACTTCTATATATGTTTAATAAACTCTCACGAGGGAGATCTACTATATCTATATCTTCAGCAGCTTCTTCATCCTTATCATTACTGTCTGATACTATAGTGTTTATGTAAATCGGACCTTTTCTTTTCCTGTATTCTCTCTCCATTTTAGCTATGCCATAGGCTTTTCTATGTGCTAACATACTCATGACTTCTTTTTCTGTCTCTTTTATTTTATAAGAGAGAGAAGAATTTTTTTCTTCTTTTATTTTGTTTTGATATTCAGTTTTCTCTTTTTCTAACGAGCAAATGTATGAGTGTTGATGGTGACAAATTTTTTCTAGGATTTCATTACGTTCTTTTTCATAGTTTAATTGAATCTTTAAATAATCCATATTTAAAATATAAGTTATTGTTTATAGGATCAGCGTGATATTTTTTAATCAGTTGTAAGTTGGAGATGTGGTATTTATCTCAGTGATTTTTCTTTGTTTAGGTATATGTATTACAACATATCTATTTTTAAGAGAGGAATTTATGGTTATTATATCAGTAAACTGATTTACTCTTGAGCTTTGGTTTGTTTGAGAATTATTTGAAACAGACTGTCCTAAGTAAGGATAGGACCAGCTTTTTCTCTCATTTATGTTTGTTATGTAACAAGTTAAAAAACTTTGTGTTTTTTCTCCATTTCGAAAAATGTTGCCAGTTTCTGTACAACATAGGAATATTTCATCTCCTTTTTGTAAAGGAGAAGAATATTTTTTTTGTGTTTCATTATATATGATACCTGTTATAGCTAAGACAAACATAACTAAAATACTACTTGCTTGTATAGCTGGTAGTTTTTTTTTAGTTGCATTATTGATTTTACTTAAAAGGTTTGATTCCGTCATTTCAATTTTTTGGATTTTAAAGTGTAATTGTTATTTAAAAAATCGTTTTTAGGTAAGCAGCTTTGACAAATTTGATATGGGAAATGAGCTTCTTTTATCACAGGTATTTTTTTCTTTTTGAAATGATTTATTATTTTATTATCGTTCCAGTCTGTATCAGTCGTGAAACTAGATATTATATCTTGCATGGACATGTTGTTAGCTCTTTTCTCAAGATAATATAAACAATATTGTCCACAAGTTGTAGAAAATAAACCTTGTATAGCATGAGTTGAATATTTATATTTTTCAGGTAATGCTTTAAGAAAACTTTCACGAAGAGGTAGAAATCCATATGAATCAAAATATTCAGCTAATTTATTAGGTTTTTCATAATATAAAGCTACCCAATGCTCACCAGGAGAATCACTGTTGTCAGTGTTAACTATGTAACTAGTAGGGTAATACGTCACTTCAGGTATGGTATCTGCTGAAAACACTCCATATTCTCCTTTTTTTTCTTCTTTTATGAGATTTAGATAAAAATTTATTTCTTTTCCATTCATTTTGTTAGGTTAGTTAATTCAGACTTAAATTTTAGCATATTACTTGAGTCTAATCTCATGATCTCATCATATTCTAAATATACAATGGCCGCTACTCCATGATCTAATTCTTCTTCTAATTTTATTACAAAACCTAAAGTACCAGTTTCAGTTAATTCAAAAGTTTCTGATGTTGCTCCGTCTTTAGAAATATCAAAGCAAAATAATGTTGTTCCCTCTTTAAATTCGTCTATGGTTACATTTTGTGCTTCATTTCTGAATATATCTCCTGTAGATTTAAGGAGAGCAAGATAAGCCATGTTATACATATTATTTGGAAAATCTAATTCATAATGATAAAAAGGAGTTCCTCCATCGTTTACTTTAAGTTCTATTTCTTTAACTTTAAAGTTTTCAAATTTAAATGGATTACGATTATGTGTGCCTGTGAAGCCATCTAAATGCACGAGACCAATTATGACTCTTTTAGGTAAAGGTGTTATTCACAACATGTGAAGCTTGAAGAATAGCTTTTTGAGGACCGAAAGTGACATATTTCATGTCTATTTTATGGATAGGAATATCCCATATAGGTAAATTAGTAGCTCTTGCTTCTTCTAATTCTTGATGAAAATCATCTGTTAATCTAACTCTTTTCACGTACAAGTTTATTTCTTGTACATCTATAATATATTTTTGAGCTTCTACTTTTGACATTAAACAAAAAGTTTCATCTGCTCTATCTAATTCAATAGAAAGAGGCAAGTCCCCAGGTAATAATTTAGACTGTGAAAAAAGACTGTCATGTATTCTTACATGCACTTCAAACAATGTTCCGTTTTTTGTTTTTTCATATCTTTTTTTAGCTCCTGCATTGTGAGCTGTACCTGTTAAAGTGTTAACTTCATTGAAATCTTTATTGTCTTTTATGTAAAAACTTAATGGTCCTAAACATTTAGCTGTAAGAGGATCATAACTTAAAGTAAATTCTATTATTGATTTGTAACCATATAAATCATTGCTGTCTGATATTCTTATTCCTCCTACGAATACTTTTACATTCTTAAACATAGTAGCACCAAAATAATTAACAGGAAAAACTTTAGCATTATCATTTATAGTTCCATCGTTAGCTGGAGCGTCAGGTGCTGTTTTATCTGCTTTCAATATTTTTGCTTTTATGTAAAGGTAACTGTTATGTAAAGAAACATAATCTTTTTTGTTAGATTTTAATGTAAATTGAACAGTGTTGCTGTTTGGTGAAGCTGTAGGATCTATTTTTTCATAGTATGTTTTTATTCTTGTAGTATCAGTAGGAGGTATATATATTTATAATCCAATTCCGAGCTTATACAATGATGTAAATTTTCATTTAAAAAAGACATATTTTTTGTTCAGGTGTATCTTTTTATTTTTAATTAGATAATATAAAAAGATCAAGTTATCGGTTTATCTCAAGCTATTTATTCTATCCGAAAATATCACCATGCCTTCCTTTCTTTTTTCTGTTTCTCTTTTTTATAATTTTTGGCTGAGGAGATAATTTCTTTTGATTTGAAAAGTTTGAAATAACTTGAGAACCTAAATCAGACAAACTTTCTTCAGCTTCTCTTTTTATAGCCTTTTTTATATTTTCACCTTTTAAAACATTTTTTGCAATTTTTATTCCTCCTTTAAGAGCTCGTTTTCCTATTGCTTTACCTGCACTTTTCACCGCAGGAGTAATGAGAGGTACGACTGTTTTAAATAAACCTTTTAGTATGCCACCTATACCATATCCTCTTTGATTTCTGCTTCCTATGAAAGGAGTTAGTGTATTATATCCACTTCCATATTGATTGTAAAATAATGGATTTTTATTTTCTCGTAAAAATTGCCTGTAAAGAAGTTTTTTATGAGCACAATTCGAATACATTTTTATTTATTTTCCTAGGATTTTTTCTTCTTTATCTCAAATGCTTTTTCTTTATTTATTACTATTTTTTCCATTTCGTGTCCCAATCTTTCCCATAATATTTAGGGTTGGTTTTTTTTGATCTCCCATATCGTGTTTTACGTGGTGATGCTTTAGACGAACTTTTTTTCTTTTTTATTTCTCCAAAAATATCTTCAGAAGGAGGGGTAGAGGACATAGGTTTTATTTCACTTTCTTCATCGAATTTTTGTTCAAAAGAAGTTGGTTTTATTTTCTTAATTTTTATTTCTTCTCCTATTCCTCCACTTGCTTCATCTTTTTTATTTTCTTCAGATTCTATGAAGGTTTTTTCTTCTCCTGAAGGAATAAATAATTTTTGTTTACCATATTCTGGAGGATAATTTAAATTATCGTCGTCCACGCTGTCAGAATCTTTAAATAATGATTTTTCAATTGGATCATCGTAATCATTTTCTGAATATTCATCATCTGTTGCTTCTATGGATTCTATCTTTCCTTTTTCAATTTTTTTATGTATTTGTCGTTGTCGTTTTTTTATAATGTCTATATTTTGATCTTCTATAGGATATTTTTTTATTTTATAAGCGTCAGCATCCTGCTTGCTTTTTCCTGGTTTATTGAGAAACCAAGATTTAGGTATATGTGGAGATAAATTATACCAAAGTTCATTAATGCCAAGAGGTTCTTTTTTTATGCTAGTATTAGAAAAAAATTTCATTATGTCTATCACATTAGAATTTTTTAGCAGTTTTCCGTTCATTATTATTTCACCCTGATCATTCCAAAAAAATTGTAAAGCTAACATTTTTTTTAAAATTTCTTTTATGTAAGGTATTTGTGCTTGTCTTATATGTGATAATATTTCTTCTATAGATATACCTGTATGAAAAGATTTTTCAGATTGATTTTCTTGAAAATAAGAAAAAAAAGTAGGATTTTGTTTAGATATATCTTGATTAGTACTTAAAACTTTATATGGTTGAATGTTATACATTTTTTCTGCTAATATTTCTTTTTGTCTTTCAAGAATAGGATTTTTTTCATTTTTAGTTTCTTTCGTCTTAATTTCTTCTATAGCTCTAAGTTTTTTATATGTAACTAAAGGAATGACAATACTTTTTTTGAAAGAAGCAGTCATATTATTGTCTACTTCCTGCTAAACCTCCTAGTAAAGTTACGGCTAAAGGAATAAGCATAGACAAAAAACCACCTTTTTGTTTCAATACTGCTTTCCTTTTTTTGTTATTCACACGTCTATTTACTAAAAATCTTAAAATTTTTTTATGCTTTTTAAGTTTAGCATAAGAAAAAGGACTTAATTTAATGTTTCCTTTCAGTACGTTATATATGCACTGACATATAGCATCTATGTCTTCTTTTCCTGCATATTCTATCAAAAGATTTCTTCTTTTTTTATTTTTAGTGTTACTTAAGACCGTAAGGAAAGCTAATTGCCTAGACAAATTAGGCCTTTTGTTTCTTTTAGTCTTTTTCTTTAAAATTCTTTTTTTCCCTTTCCTTTTTAATATAGGTCTTTTTTTTAATAACAAAGATTTCCTTTTCTTAGGCATTTTTTAAAACGTAATAAATAAAACTATTTCTTGTCTTTTATATCATTCTTTATTTCATTTATCACACGTACATTTTTTTAAGTTTTATTTGGAATATAAACATCTTGGCCTACATCAAAAATATTTCCTCTTAATCTGTATTCTTGTGGAGTTTTTTGATGTCCGTCTATTAAGAGATAAGAATGTGGTTTTCTAGTTGCTTCATTAAAAATATTGATAAAAGTTTTATGATTTTTTGGTAATAATTTTCTTCCTAATATTTGAGGTACTGTTTGATCTAAAGGAGAATTAAATATAACAAGGTAAGTAGCATTTCTGTTCACAGTTTGTCTTTCTTTCCCTTCAGAAAAAAAATTTTGAGATATATATATCACATTTAAACCTTCATGATGACAAGTTTGAGTAAATAATTTTCCTATTTCTGCATTATTACTGCTTTCTTTCATTAAGTCATCTAATATAATAAGTCCATTTAAGTTCGGTTTTATGTATTTATCAAAAGAAGAAGGAATACCATTAATGAAAATAACGTCTTTATCTTGCATTATAGAAGGTTTTTTAGGAGGTGTTTGACCATAACACCAAATAAAATAATCTATGTTTTTGTCTAATATGCGATCACTGTTTTCTATTAAATTATGAACAAAAGTAGTTTTACCACTGTTACTAGGACCTGCTACTATCATAGAAAAAGGTATTCTAATACATGCATTGAAAATAGGAAATTCTATGTGCTCCATTTTTTTTTTTTTTTTTTTTTTTTTTAAATTCCTTCAATTTTAACTAGTTCTTCTTTATAAAAATTACCACTTAATATTTCATTGTTTTTATCAATTAATACATATGTTGCAGGCCAAGTTCTAAGAACATAAGCTACTTGAAAAATTTCTTTTTTCCAATGAGAAGAATATCCTTTTCTAAAAGTAGTTTTATATTTAGTAATTCTAACTTTATCTCCAACTTTAAAGGGTAAATGATGTTTTTTAGAGAATAAATATTTCCCGTATTGTTTTATCCATATTTTTTTTTCGTTTGCTTTAGTTACTTCTGAAGGACTTATACCTAAAGTTCTATGCTTACTGTGATTATAACTATATACTAAATTTTGAAGTACATCTATATATCTCAAAGTCTTTTTGAAAGTAAGATATTTATATATTTTATCTTGTATAGTACGATTGAATCTTTCTACTATTGCACTTTTAGTGTCTTGTGATGTACTGAAAAATTTAATGTTATTTTCTTTTAAATATTTTCTGAATACACCTTTAAATTCACTTCCGTCATCAAATTGTACAATTCTAGGCTTAACTTTGCTTTTCATTAATATATTTTTAAAGCCATCTAAAGTGACGGAAGCTGTTTTGTTTCTTAATGGAAAAATATAAGCATAACGAGAAAAACAATCTATACAAGCAAGTAAATATTTGATATCATCATTTTCATTTTTTAAATTAAATATACTAATTAAATCTATTTGCCATTGATCATTTATACCTTTCACTATAGTTTTTCTTCGTAAAAACCTATGTTTTATTTTTTTGTGAGAAGTATAGGTTCTAGTGTTATGAAGAAAAGCTGATACATCCGTATGAGTTATATTTTTATTTTTTTTCTTTGCACTTTCATATAATTTATTTGCAGAACTGAAAGAGGCAGGATCAGACGGATTGAAAAATATTTCTTTTAAAATATTTTCTTTGTTTTTAGTTTGTTGGTTCATATTTTTAACACATATTTCCTGTATTACATTACAGAGACGGAAATCCGATATGCATGGTTTCGTTCTAATATATCAAATAATTTTTATACATGAATAGAACGATACATATAATCACGTGATTTTAAACCATCTCAATGTAATAGAAAGTGTGTCGATATATTATACTGTCAGATTTCACGGTTATCCATGAAATTTTTTCAATTTTATTCATCCAATAAAAAAATGTTTACTGATTAACAGGCATGTAAATTGGGATGAAGCCACTCGGTTTCATGTTTCCATCTACGTTAAATATCAGACTTTTGTTTCCTGTTTTTGTTTTCCTTGAACTAGAATTAATTTTAGTTTTATTTCGTGAGGTATTAGATTGCTGCTTGTTCACATTTCTCTTTCTTTTAACCTGCACCTTTTCCTTTCTTCCTGCTTTTTCATTTTCATCTTGACTTAAGTCATCATCACTTGTATTATTTTCCACCCTGCTAGAAGTCTTATTCATCTTTTTCTTTTTCTTGACTTGTATTTTTACTTTTTTTTCTTCATATTCATTTTCGTTATGACTTACATTATCATCACTCTCTTCTTTTCTTCTTTTCAAGTTTTCTTCTTTCTTGATAGGACGAACAATGTTTGATTCAATATTTTTGGTGGAGTCATTTTTTTCTTCTTCTGAAGATATGCTGTTCGAGTCTTCATTTTCGCTCATATCTTCCATGACTTTTATACTGAAATTTTGTGCGGATTTAGCTTTGCTTCTTAGCTTTTCTTTCATGTATTTATTGTAACAGGCATTACATCTCAGGTGATTTTCATCAGACGTAAAAAAATGATAAGATTGAAAAGGTCTATGACACCTTATACATTCTTGTACCATTGACTCTGCACATTTTAAACAATATTTTTTATTTTTTACTAAATCAGCATTTTTACCACAAAATTCACATTTAGAAACCATTTTTTATCATAAAAAATTGAAAACGAAAATATATAAAGCTAATTAGCTAAGTTATTCATTTATCTCAATAATATTTTTATAATATTATTTTAAAGGTAATAAGGTAAGTCATTCATTTATCTCATTAATATTTTCATAATATTATTCACTGCTATCATTTTCACTTAATTCCATTTCACTTTCACTGTTGCTATCACTACTTAAATTTTCTTCTTTTTCTTTTTTTTTTTTTATTTTTTCTTGCTTGTTTTCTTTCTTCAATTTCTTAACTTTTTCAATTTTTTTATATATTTTATTTTTCATTCGAAGAAGAAGGTCAAACTCTTCTTTTTGAAGAGATATACTTTTATCTTTAGTCAAGTCATGAAAATGTAAATATATATTTCCTTTAAATTTATTTATATCTATTCTTTTCCTCCGACCAAAAGCCAAAGTAGGGTATTTTCCTGATTTGTTCATTTTTTCTTTTATTATGCCTTAGGCTTTCTTTCTAATGTTAATAAGGTTAAAGTTTTTTCAAGCTATCTCATGATCTTTTTTTCTTTTTTATTTCTGGAAAAGGTATTTCGTTTCTTTTTCTTTTTTTCTTTCTTTTAGGTATACTATAGTGTCCATAAGCAAGAGATTTTATCCCGCTATCACATAAATATCTTTTATCTTCAAAAGGAGAAAGAGAAATCTTATGTAGGGAAATGGTATACACTTTATGTTTAAGACTTACTATATTACAGAATTGATCTTCTCTTATTTTATTTTTAAATAAGACTTTTTTAAAGTTACTATGTTTTATTTCTTGTATACAACTTTTTTTTATGCCTTTCACTTTTTTCTCTTCTTCTCCAGTTTCATAAAGAATAGAATACATTTTAGGTCTTAATGCTATAAATTCTTTTATTTTTTTCCCTCCTGTTTCATCTTTGAATTTTCCTAAAACTTTCATATTTTTAGAGGAAAATAAAGGATGACTTTCTTTAAGATTAGAAAAATCAAAATAATTTTCAATATTTTTTATCTTTTTTAAGAAATGTTCATCTTTAATATAATAAATGAATGAGTCTGTATCCGTGTATAACAATTGAATAATGCTTTCTGAAAAAGCAGGTAACATGATATTATAATGAAAATTAAACATCCATAATTTTGATAGTTCTAATACTGTAAATCCTATGTATATAGGTTTATTTAAAAGAATTCGTTCTTTGTTATATTGTATACCTACGAAGTCTTTTTGAAAGATATGTAGTGATTTAAAATTTGGTTTTCTTATAAGTTTTTCACTTACTAAAGGATTAGAAGTTAATTTCATAGTTGATCTTTTCTTAACATTTTCTAACGTTTTCCCAAAAGTGCTGTTAATTAAAAGTTTAAAAAATTCTTTGTCAAAAGAAGAAGTAGCTAAGGTTCTTTTTGTTGTATTAAAATCGATGTATGGTTTCATCCAATCTTTTTGTTTAAATGAAAGAACTCTATGTATTTTTTTAATTTTCATTCCTAGGTTTAAATATAGCTTTAAGTTACGGTAATGTATAACATAATTTTCCTTTTGATTTAAATTACATATTAATTTTTTTCCTCCTTTTTTATATGAAATTCCTATGTCTTTGAGTACTTGTTCAGCATAAGTGGATAAATCTTCCTTTTTTATTTCTAATTTTTCTGGTGCTAAAGGAAAAGAATTATGTCTATCATGAAGGTTTGCAGGATAAGATAGAGTTACTTCCATAATATAGCCTGTTTCATTATCGTCTGGAATGTTACATATTTCTAATTTATTTATTTCTTTTTTTTCTAACCATTTGAAATCAGAAATAGGTAAAAAATCTGCTAAACATTTTCCATATAAATTATTGCAATCAATATAAAAAATATGTTCATCAGGCTCTTCTGCTATGGCATACCTGTGCGAAACATTAGTTATCCCTCCTCTTACACCTGTTTCTATGAAATTGTACATTTCTATGTCCGAAAATAAATCTAATTTAACCCCAGTATATTTCAACATGGCTTGATAACTTAAGCTTGGTGAAGTAAGAAAATGTGATGGATCTAATCCATAATAATCTAAAGCCTTTTCTCTAAAAGATTCGAAAACGTCACATAAAAGCAAAACGTCTATTTTTAAATATTCTTTCAAATAATCTTTTAGGTTCTTGCATTTGAAAGCTTTGAACATAAAAAGAGCATGCTGGTAATCTTCGTCAGAAATGTTTTCTTTTGTTAAAGAAGAATAAAAATATTTTCTTGCAGGCAATTTTTTTTCTTTCAAAACACTCCATGAATTTATATAATCATAACACATAACTCCTTTACGGATAACATAAGGTAATAATTTTTTATCTTTTAAATGCTTCTTTGTTTCATAGAAGTCATCAGTTCCTTTTTCATTCATAAGATTTGCTAATTTAGCTAAAGAAGTAGGAAGAAATTGAAAAGAATCTATGAAACGAAAATTTTCAAAACTTAAAGTCAAAAATTTTTCTGACGATTTTGCTATAACAGATATATTTTTCTCGTCCACATATTTATATAATTTTTGAATAAGAAAATGAGTGTCATAGTTCATGCTATTATGAATAACAATAGGTATTTTTAATTTATCCATCCTTAAAGACGTATAAGTAAGATTACATCTGTTACAAGCATAATTTATGTCTCTCCCTTTACCTTCTCGCCCTATGTGAGAATGATCTAAAACTTTACGTATACCTTTACGAGTCAATGAAACCCCACAAACGTAACATTTTCTCTGCTTAGCTATATGAGAAATATCCTGAGGAGTTAATTTCATAGGTTCTCTTTTATGGTGTAAAATATAAGATATTTCAGCTCTTTTTTGATATAAATAAGAGACAAAATTTGATATGACATTTTTTCCTACATATATGAATGGATCTTGATTGTATTCTTTATATTTTGACACCATTATAGCACCGAAAGCATTTAATTTATGTTCGCGTTCACATAAAGATTTACCTTTATAAATTGGTTCTTTCATTTTATAATTATAACATTCAAAATCTGCATAAATGATAAAAGGACTTTTTACTGTATTTTTGAAATCTGAAAAATTAAGATGTGAACCTATAGGTGGCATATAGTATCCTTGTCCTACGTAAGGATTTTTATTGCAATTCTGAGTTATGTGGGACTTATATTTTTTTTCTGAGCAAAAAGATATCAAGCATTTGTAACAAAAATATCTAGTTTTTTTCCAGAAAAAAGGTCTTATAAACTTATGTAAATTCCTAATCAAATAGTAGTGATCATCATATAATAATAAATCAACATGTCTTCCTTCAGAAACAGTAGTCGAATTAGTAGAAATATACATAGGGAAAGGTTGAATAATCTTTTGCTCTGTTTCTAACATACCAAATACATTTATTGTTAGATTGTTCTTTTTTTCAAATTGTGATATTTCATTTAATTTCACAGGAAAAGTAATAAAAGAAAGATTCAATTCATTTAAAAAAATATCATAAGATTTTGCTAAATTTGAATTATTTGTTACTTTATGTAGACCAGCTAAAACAGAATAAAGAAAGCATTTATTACCAGTTCCTTTTATATTTAAAATTGATTTTTTTTTGTCTATTAAGTCTTTAGTCTTTTGTCTTTCTTTTCCTCCTAAAGGGTTATATTTAAAAATTGAAATTCTAAGAACTTTGATTTTTTTAAGAAACCATCCTGATCCCATGTGAAGGAAAGAATCAAAAAATCCTAATATAATAGAAAAACTAGACCTAATTGTTTCTTCTAAATTCAAAGAATCAAACCCAAATTGAACTGGACTTAAAAACCATGGTTCTATTTGAAAATATTCATTAGTTTCTAAGTTATATTTTCCTAAAATAACGCAAAGTCCTATCTGAAATTTAACTCCACCTTCTTCTTTCTTTACTTTTAATATTTTTTTCTTCACTTTTTTTAAATTTTTGAACAAAAATAAATCAGGATCATATTTTAAAGAATTAGGAATGATATCATATTCTGTGATAAGATTTTTTAATGCTCTACGACGATAAATCATTAGACTATCGGTCTGAAATGTAAAACCAAAAACACTGTTCCGTATTCAAATTTAACAAGATCTCCTAAGTCATCACAGACAGTTATTTGAATTTCTTGTATTTCATTTCTTTTAAGTTTTTTGTAATATGGAGTAACAAAAACTTCTGTTATGTCATCACCAAAGCTTCCTGTGCATCTTATTGTTCTTAAAAGTGGAACTTGTTTGTTTCCTACTACTTCATTACAAACTATGTTGCTATAAATATAAATATTAGATGCTATGTAATGCAAATTAGGAACCCCACCCGCTATGAAATTTTCATATTCATTTGGTCCTAAATTTGATGCTATTTTTTTATATTCTTCAAAATTTTCTAAAGGAGGTCCCATGAAAGACACAGTATTTCCTTCTTTTTTCTCAGCTTTTTCATGTAAATCTAATCTTAACAAAGAAGACAAATCAGAAGAAAAAGTTACTACGTCTCCTTTTCCTACTTTAAGAATAGGTTTTAAATTTTGTGGTTCTATTTTCATAAAAGGTTTTCGCTCTTTTTTAAAGAAAACATCATCAGGATAAATATCAATTTTTTCTAAAACAGAATTTATAGTTCCAATAAGGTTATTAATAGAATTATAATTTCCATAAGGAATTCTTTCTACTATGAACCTTTTCTCCAAGGTAACATCACTTGCAGAATTTGCTATGAACACATTTTTTTTAAATTTAAAAAAATTTCTTTCCACTATTATAGTTCTATTTCGTTCTGGTCTTTCAGGAAAATTATACCAAGAAATAGGTATATTAACTTCCACCACTCCAACCTCCCATTCCCCTTTCAATGTAATAGTTGAAGGTAAATTTACATAATAAGAACTTGTTTTGTTTTCCCTAGAAGGGTGAATAGTATTAGAAGGTAAATTCACGTAAAAAGTAGAGGAAATTGACATTTCTTTTTTTACTTATATGATATATACTTTTTTGATTATCTCAAAGAAATTAAACTTAAAAAATATTTATTAATTTCATAATTGAAAACATTATATAACATCATAACATAACACTGTTATATTTTTCAACATTTTTATTTTCAAGTAAAGCCATTTTAGGTAACTTGTCTTTCTTCAAAGAAGAGCATGATTCTGATTTTTTTGATAACCATAATAATATATCTTTTTCATACCTATATATTGGCTTCTTTTCAAACCATTTAACATCACAATATTTACACTTTTTTATTTTATGATTCGTTTTCATAAAGAAAAATTCTAAACATTTTATATGAACAGGTTGCATACAACAATGAATGTAAGTAACATTTGTGCTGTTAGAAGAAATTATCAGCTCTGAAGAACAAAGTTTACAAAACATATAAAGAATAGACATTTTATGTTCTTTTTTTCTTATTTGATCTCTTATTTTTTTCTTTAAAGGACTTAAAACATAATCATTAGGATTAACATTCAAGTAATGTTTTTTGTGAGCAGGTTTCATCAATTCTATTACATCTTCAAAATATGAAATTTCTAAAATAAAACATGAAAAATCCTTTATTCTATAATAAAAATCTGTATATTTTAAAAAAATACAGCACATTTTAATAATTCTAGGCAATAACATGACATCAGATAAAACAATCTTCATTATTTCTTCTAAAAGATATGAAGACTGAAAGAAATCAGAGAAAAAGCATAAAGCTTCTACTCTTATTTCTTTTAAAGATGAAAATGGCTGAATCAAAGAAAGCGCTGTAAATATATGTTTAGCTTCTGTTACACTCATATAATTCTGAACAGGGAAACTGACATCTATTAAATCATCTATTTTACCACCAGTGAAAGTCAACATAGCTTCTAAGTAATAAACACGACTTAAAAGCAAACCAACATTAACTTTCATTATCATCTTTATATCAGCAATTTTTTTTCTGATATAACTTACTGTGAAATCTCTTCTCAAAACTTGACACTTTATTATATCTACTCAATAACTTACAATAAATCCTCTTTATTTCAATCCAACAACAAATATGGTAAAGGCATATTATCTTCAATAGACTTTATATATCAAAACTTGTTTGATAAATATGGTACAGAATGTTCTGTTTTAAGGTTCTTAACCTGAAATGTCACAGTGCCTAACTAAACACCGAACTTACAGGTTATATACTCTTATGTGATAAAGGATACCTGTTAGAAGTTATCACATAGTAGTTTTTTTACATGCTTATATTTCTTAAACTTTAATAATAATGTAATGCATTTTTTATAGTTTTTTTTCTTAAGCTTCTGAATTTTTTTCTTAGCCATGAACAAAATTCAGGACTACATATTGGCTTTGCTTTTTTCCATTTCATGCCACAATCATAACATGCTATACCTTTCCGATAATGAGTACTGTATGAAGCAAACTTAAAACTACTGTAACATTTATAATTAACTGGACAAGCACAACACAGCATATATGTTACTTTTAATGTTCTAATTTTTTTATTTTTATCAAAAGTATGGTATTTCCCACACCCTCCGCAGCGAAACTTAACAATTTCTGCATTAAGGTCTAAATCTTGTAACATATCAGTTATTTTATTTTGTAGTTCATTATCCGAATAACAATGATAATCACAATAAGCAAATATGCTGTGTTTTGTACAAAGCAAATCGTCTAATATGTCAGAACGATTAACTTTTAGAAGATCTGAAGCAAACCAAAATAATTTTCTACTGCTTACATGAAACATAGTTCCGCAATAAACATAAACTTTCAATGCTTTCCCTATTTCTTTGATTTTTTTCGTAGTCCTTTGATATATATAATTAAACAAAAAATCTGACTGAAAAAAAGAAGCAAAAAATGCTAAGGACTCTATGTTTTTGATTTCATTAAAACGTTCATAACAAGCTTTTTTTGATGAAATATTTAAGAAGGAAATGTATAAAAAACATTTCGATACAGATAATAATGAATGTGCAGGTATTTCAATGTTTAATTTTTCCATCAAAGGTTCACGATAAAAATTGAAATAGTTTTTAAAGTATAAACTTCTCAATGAAAGTAAAAAAAAGTTCAAGTAGAGTTGCTTTTCCATCTTGAACCTATAAAAACAAGACGGATTATTTTAAAATATAAAACAAACATTGAAATTCTTGTATGACATTTTCATACTACATATTTATGATATAGGCTGCACACATGTTCAAATATAACATCATATAAACATTAAAGTAACTTTTCTTGAAGCTTATGTTTTATTTCTTGTGAATTTTTTAATCCAAATGTGTTGACGAAATATGCTGAATCAAAAGGAGAGGGGAGCCAAAAAGTTTCAAGCAATAACGGCATGACATCATGCTCTTTTTCTGTGCAGTGAAATATACTCCCCCTCCAAAGAACAGCTCGTCAGTGCATGTTTCACAAGTGATTTTTTTACATATTTTTGTTCTTGTTTTTGTAGGAACTTTCGTCATCAGCTTCAAGAAAAGAGATCCTGTCTCTGTGTCTTTCTTTTGAGGGAAGACGACAGAAACAGGCAAGCGAGACAGAATTAAACGTTGAAGGTAGTCTCTCGTATTAGCCTGTTGTATAGAATCAGAAAAAGGCTCAGTGACATTGACAACTTTGGCTGAACTTTTATCAGGAAGAGTGATGTTGTTGTCGTCTTTCACGACAACTTCACTAGGAACTAAGTCACTGTCTTGGAGAACAGCTACTTCTTTACCAGCAACATTAACTTCGTTACTGTCAATGATTTCGTCCTTGTCCCCTTCGAGAATAACTTCAACTTCACGATGACTGTAGTGGTCATTGTTGTCTTCAATACCACCAATTTCCTCATAGTCAACGTGAAGTTCATTGTTATCTTCTAAGGAGACAACTTCATTCACAACTTGATAGTCATCTTTTGACAACTCAAGTCCAGAAATCTGAATAGCTTCGTCTAGTAAATCTGAAGAAGCTGGACCATAGTCGCTTTTGCAAAGCTCAGAAAGTTTTTTTTTCTTTACTAATGGAGGCATAACCTCCAGATCTTCTTCTTTTGATATCATTCTTTTAGTAGGATAAGCTCGACTCGGTCTTACAAGAAGAGGCATTTCCTCTTCAGGCTTCTGAAGAGAAGATGTTTCTTGTACATCATGAACATTTTTAGCAAATTTTGTTCCTTGAAAAAATTGGTTGTTTAACTTGGACAAAATAGGTTCTGGCTCTTGGTTTTCACGTTCCATCTGTAGGTAATAAATAAAATAAAATTCATAACTAAAATTTTAAGTCAAAAAGTTAAGTATAAAAAAATAAAATGTCACTCAAACATTATGCTAAGCAACTTTTATATAATATTTATTTCATTATTTTTAATTTTTTTGGTTTACAATTTTTAGGACCTCTTCTGTCTTTAGTACACCTGAGAATAGCTGCAGAACAATGTTGCGGACATTTGGCACATTTCTCTATATTTTCAGGTAACATATTAGTTTGTAAGACAATTAAATGCTTATATATTCTATCACATACTTTAATAGAAGATTCTAAGTTAGCCCTACACTGTTCTAGCTGTTCTTTAAATAAGTTAGCAAAAGGTGAAAACTCTCGTAACGAATTTACTTTATCGTCTACATCTATATCTATTTTTTTCTCATGCTTCATTTCTTCATTTTTTTTAAATTTTTTATTCGTTAAACCCTGCTCTTCACTATCTGAATCGCTCTCAGACAATTCTAAATCTTCTTTTAAAAAATTAAATTCAGGATCAGAAGAAGTATCTTGAGAAACGCTTCGTTTAGGTTTAACAGATTTAGATTTTCTCTTTTTTCTTTCTATGTCTAAAGATTTCGAATCATTATCCTCATTTTCACTAGAATCTGACAAATTCTCTTCACTGAAAACATTATCAGAAGCTGGTAATATTTTTTTATTCTTTTTTCTTTTCTTAGTCTCTACATATTCTTTCACTTCCTCGTTCTCAGAATCAAAAAAAATAGAAACAGGTTTGCTTCTCATATTTTCAGAAGGAAAAAAATCTACACTTTGATTTTTTGTGTGAAAAGTTATATTAAGATTCAAAACTTCTGAAATACATTCTAACAATACACTATGAGAAGCAATAAGGTCTAAAAGAATTTTTTCTTTCTCTTGATTTATACAAAATTCATACTCTTTTTTGTAGGCTTCTTCTTTTTTTAACAGAGACAAAAGAAAAAACCAAGTCTCATCTTTCATTAGATCAAATATTTTCTCTTTGGATATAAAAGACTCTTGCTTCTTCCTTTTAATATATTTTAAAATGTAATACAAACAATGTTTCTCTTTAAGCTTAATTTCATTCCAGTAAACTCTGTTAAATTCATTATTTTGACTTAAAATAAAAAATATTGTTAAAAGAATTTCTGAAATCAATTTAATTTCTTTCATTTTTATTATCTGACTTTTCCTTTATTATTTCGTCTAACACAAGTTTTATCTCAGAACATAAAAATAAAAAAATATTACAATCTTTAGTTATACAATTCCCTTTGAAATTATAACCTAAAGTAAAAGTAATATCTTTATTTGAAATTCTTATGACAGAAACATTGTTCACATTATAATCTTTTAATCCTTCATAATTTACCCAAACAGATTCATATGTGTTAGACTCCTTTAATTTATATGAATATTTGTCTTTAAAATGAAATCGTATTTTTAAAAGAAATTCTATGACTTTAATATTGTTATTTTTTATGTCAATTTCTACACTTATTTGGATATTTAATAATGATACTTTAATTTTATTGTAATTTATTAAAGAAAAATGATTCCAAAAGTTTGAACAAAAAAAGGAAATAAACTTTTTAATGTTGCTTACAATAAAGTTAAAATCATTTCTTAAAAATATATAACAACACCCATTTTTGGTAAATTTTAAAGAAAAATCTTTTTTTAAAATAACAATAGAACCTCTATATTTAGAAATTTTCCCCTGCAGCTGATATAAATTCTCTATGTCTAACTTAGCACAAGGGTACGTTCTAGCTATTAAAACAATATTATTAGTGTAATACTGAATTGACATAAGAATTAAAACCAAAAAATATGCAAACCAATTAGTTAACACCGAAAGAATGATATATTATACCATAATAGAAGCAAGCCAGCTATATAATTTATTGAATAACTAAATAAACAAGACAACTGAAGCACGTTAACTGAATGACTGATACAAGCTAACTAAATAAAAGCAAGTAAGCAAATAAATAAAATAAAATAATAACCTTATCCAAATTTAATCAGCAATCTTGATGTTGCTAGCAGATCCTCGTCCTAAATGAACTGTGAATAACCTTGTTGATACAGTAAACTGTAAACGACCTCGATGTTAGAGCAAACTGCAGACGACCTTGATGTTACACAGACTAAACGACCTTGATGCTGCTGAGTCCTTAATCAAAAATAAGAAGACAGCACAAGACGTCTATCTGAAAAGAAAATTTCTTTAAATTATCAGCATTATATCATTTCATATATAATCAGTTTCATGTCATCATCTAATTATCGTTATTTTTTCAATATGATATATATAAATTAATCAGTTTCATATCTTCATCTTGTTATTATTTTAATCAGTTTCATATCTTCATCTTGTTATTATAAAACATTATAAATAGTAATTATAATGTTTTTTCAATATAATCTTTTAATAATAATCTCATTTAGATTAAATTTTACATTATAAACTCATTTAGATTAAATTTTAATGTAAAATATAAATAACAATTCGTCTTATCTATGACTAAAATCCAAAACAAAAGAAATTTACCTTTGCTTTTTACAGTAAAACTTTCTGACTCAAGTTCAGTAAGATCACTCTCGGATTGAGTTTGGATTAAGTATTGATCTGAAAAATAACATTTCATAAAATCTTTAATATATAACTCGAGTTCAGCAAGGTCATTCTTAAATTATTGAGTAAAGTATTAACCTGAAAAAATAAATTTTTATTGAGAAGATTAAAACTAAATCTTCTTAAACTTAAAACATTATTATTAGAAGTTGGTTTTATATTCAAATAAAAAAAGTATTTTTCTTTTTTATTTAGTAACAAAGAATAGGTTAATAAATTTACCTCTGTGTATGTAGAAAATATCACGGAACAGATAATTAATTATCAATCTCGTACGGGTCAATAATCTCTGACACGCCTGTATATTTTGCCTTGCTAGTTGTCCTCCTCTATGTTCCTCGTAGTTAGACACAGAGTTTCCTCCACTCATGATACACTAAAACAAAAAAAATAGGAATTCTTTAAAGTAAACTAAGCTCATTAAAGTTCATTAATTGAACAGGGTCTATTTTTTTAAAAGCAGTAAGTAAAAGCATTCAGTTTTTCACTACAGTTTTCGCACAAACACACCAAATAACTATATTTAGTTTGTGACTGTAGTTTTTACTCGAACACTATAAAATAATTTATTTTTACTCTAACGCATAAAAAAACTTGAAACTGTAGTTTCTTCTTCAACGCATAAAATTTGAAGTTTGACATTTTAGTTTCTACTCGAAAGCGTTAAGTTAAAAAAGGTCTAACTATATAAATCACCTACCTTACAGTTTTCCTTTTCCTAAGTTCGTTATAAGCTGTAGCGTTTTACATGCTCCTCTCCTGTTCTGCTTTTATCTGAAAAGAAAATTTTGATTCATTATTAAATATCCACTCGAACACAACTAATTTCAATATTCAGTTTATTGCTACAGTTTTCACTTGAACGCATCAGTTCAGTTTATTACTACAGTTTTCACTCGAACGCATCAGTTCAGTTTATTACTACAGTTTTCACTCGAACGCATCAGACAATTTCCACTCGAACGCATCAGGCAATTTCCACTCGAATGCTTTTACTTAAATGATCTAACACACCTTCAACAAAAGCAATAAGATATTATTTCAATCTCTATTCGAACGCAACAACCTTCCAGCTCATAACCTTATTTTTCACTTGAACGCGAAACATAGAATTACTTAGTATGTTAGTTTTTTCCTCGAACACAATAAGTCATTACGCATGCGTCACTCTGTTATAACAAAATGGCTGACTATACCTTCCGCTTTAGGTAAAACCATCTTTAGCAGCAGTGTTTTCTCCGAGAAATCATACTTTTAAGCCCTATCTAGACCTTTCTGATTTATTTTCTTATTCTATGAAAAACATAAAGAATACCATACTTTTGTATATCAAAAATATGCCATAGTTCTAGAGAAAAATGTATTTTCCGAACGCATATTCCGCAATCGAAAACAAAATACTTCTTACAAAAATTTACCTAGCCTTATGTTTCTTAGTTAATCCGTTAGATGTCTCTTTCTGTTTCTACCGTGTCTAATGAAATACTTTTGGTTCCTCTACTCCTGTCGTGTCTCATCAAATGTTTATGGTTCCGCTATGTGTTTCTTTCTACCCGATGAGGGTTCAAGGGCAGTACCGCTTTATCAAGGATGAGGGTTAAATTGCACATAAATTTGAAAGACATTTAAAAGAAATCATCTGAATTTAAGGAAAATTTATTTCAAATGAAAACTCTAGTGAAAGCCGAGAAGAGAATCTCAGGAAAATGAAATATTTATAAGGTGGTATAACGTCCGTCCCCCTCCTGATCTCGGACCACCATATAGTGATCCGCAGTAAAAAACAATCATAGAATATAAATATGACACACAGGTCCTTTGGTTAAGCGCTGATAAGTTAATGAAAGCCGAGAGAAGAGAGTCTCAGGGAAATGAAATATTTATAAGGTGGTATAACGTCCGTTCCCCTCCTGATCTCGGACCACCATATAATGATCCATAGAATATAAATATGACACACAGGTCCTTTGGTTAAGTGCTGATAGGCAATATTAAAAAAACTGGTGAGCACTATTGAATCATTAGGCACAGTTCAAACCGAAATATAGGTAGATACACACGCAAACCAACAGAAAAAAACTGAATTGGTCAAACCTATATTTCATTCATAAAAGATGAAAATAAAAATTTATAGTTATAATGCATGATTAGAATCATTATAAGCTGGTTTTTAAGGTGGATGAGCTACAATAAATTATAGAGAGAAATATTTTGGTGGTCCGAGACTTTACGGCTAGGTAAAAAATTTGAAAACTACTAGATAATACAGGAACAAGTATGATTAACTTGAACTTCCAGGTTAATTTCGCCAGAAGCTTCTTCTTCAAAATATAATATTCTAAGACCTAACGTAGGATTTACAGCTTCAAAAGCGGAAAATCATGTCAAGAAACAAGGATTATTTTCTTTTAGGACCTAAAAGATGACAGTTTCAGCGAAATCCTCTCTTACCATCGACAAGCTGAACTACTTCGTTGTTATCTAGACATGGAAACTCGAAACAGGTACTTATCTATTTTATCTAAGAAGACTATGACTCACCCTACTTTTAGTTAAAGGCTCATTGTCAGTTTTTTCTTATTCACTCGTATTAATACCTTTTTCTACAGCTAAACTAGTTAGGTTAAAGAAAGATCTAGGTTATTCTCTAGTTCATCGTCATCTAGCTCACAGTGAAGATGTGGACTTATATCCTAATATTCGTTCTTGTCCCTGCTTGTCTAGGAGTGGGAACAAAAGAAAATTGTTCATGCTCTTTCTTAGAGGATAGCATTATTTCCTGTCAGAGTCCTAATCTAACATGTTGGATTCAAATGGAACTGACACACAAAACTTTAATCACTTCAGAAATCAGGACACAAAGTAACAACCAAACGCAGGAAATACAATATGGAAGAAACCGATTCCCTTTCTTAGAGCAAGTTTCCTCGAAAGTTGCTCTCTATTCTTGTGAAGCAGGGACATGCAGGTAATTTAAAAGCATTTATTATCCTATTTAACTGAATAGTAATTCGTCGAAATTTTTGCTCTTACACTCTAAAATAATATTTCTTAACCAAAAATACTAATCTCAGAGCAATTTTCTGTTATCAAAGCTCATGTGTAAAATGTAAATTCCTAACTTTTTCTCTGCTAACTAAATAAATAAATATGTATTCAGCTTTGGCTTTAGATCATGCTAAAAGTAGTGCTATTGAAAATATGAGATCATAGACTAGAATCTTTAATTCGACGCTGTCCTGGCACCGTGCCAAATCTGATACTATAAAAGAGATCGTAGTACAATTCTGTTATAACGCATTGTCTATACCATCAAATGTTTCAAGGATAATTCTGTTATAACACTGATAAAGTTAACGTTCTATTTTAACAGGAAAACTCATGTCTACCTTCCAACAGAAGGAAAATATATCCGTCTCACAGAATATCATCTGATGAAAGCAAAATCAACCACAACAAAAACTTCTACTCTGTCTACTATAATCTATAAGTCTACTACCACCTACAAACCTACTGTCTACAAGCCTACTTCCACCTTCAAGCCTAGTACCTATATTCCTACTTCGAACATGTATAGAAACACCATCTATATCCCTGCTTCCACTCCTGCTGCCTATACATCTACTATCATTAACAAAGAGGCTACTTCAAGGTATTTCTATATTTTTACTAATAATTGTAACCCTATTATTTGTTTTATATGAACTACGACTTGTACGAAAATGCTAACAATGTCAAAATATTTTCTTTAAATCTTTTCGTCACTAAAAAAACTTTACGAGCTTAAAAATGTCTTAAGAAATCCAAAACTATATAAACGTTGTAATGTTTTCTTTAACTCTGTTCTAGTCATTGAAAAAACATTATGACCTTGTAATTTTAGAAATATTTTAAGAAATCCTAAATATCATTTTCTCATACTTGTGCAGGGATTTTAAAATTCAAGGGTCCTGCGCATTCATATAGAAACCTAGGTTTTCAGAGTAAAAAATCAAACCATTTCAGGCATTTTCATGCTAAATGACTTTCATCTCTGTTAATTCATACTTGTGCAGGGATTTTAAAGTTCAAGAGTCCTGTGCATTCATATAGAAACCTAAGTTTTCAGAGTAAAAATCAAACCATTTCAGGCATTTTCATGCTAAATAACTTTCATCTCTGTTAATTATATAATAAAATTTACCTGTCATACATTGATATAACATAACCTTTCTTTTCAGAGAAAAACTTACCTTAATTAAGACGTCTGAACAGCAAACCACAACTGCTTCTCAAGAAAAAGACTATCAAAATGAGGATACTATAACAACGTCTTCAGCGTCTGGAGAAGGATTTCATCTGGAAGATCAGCCCAGCACTCCTGCTTCTTATATACCAAACCATGAGGAGCTGTCAACCTTAAGCCCCGCCTTAAAGAGCAGCTCTCCCCTTTCAGCTGTACCAAGAGAGCACCAACTGACAATGTTAAGCCACGCCTTAAAGAGCAGCTCTTCCCTCTCACATACAGTAACAGATCAGAAAATGTCAACTTCAAGCCCCGCCTTTATGAACAGCACAAGAGAGTCTCTTCCAAACAATTCTATTAACTCTTCAATGGCATCTTCATCTCTTATTGTATCTGTATCGTTTGGTGTAATCATTCCTTTACTTATGATAACAAGCATTGTTATAATATTAAAGGCTCGAAAAAAAAGAAACAGATCTCCTATATATAGACCAACTTCAGGTCAAGCTAGCACAAGCAGAGAAATTTTCGAGTTAATACCTCTACATTCAAACATACCATAATGTCTTACAAATAAAAGACATTCCCTACTATGTCTTATAATATTTCCTCAAGTTGAAGGGTATATTTACTAAAAAAACAGCATTAAAATTAAAGGTGCTTCTTATATACGCACTGTCTTTTATACATTAGAAATTAAGGTAGTAATTCTGTTTATCCAAAGAAACAATCATATTTTACAGCTACGCTTGTTAATAATTATAAATCACTTAACCAAATTTATATATTTCATTATGTACAACTATATAATCTCATATATGTATCTTGGCTATAAGGTATATTCTACCCTTCTGTATAGCTTTTGAAATTTGTATGTAAGAAATATTAGGTTGCATAATCTGATCTAATTTTACCATATGCCTTATACATAAATATACATATATATATGCTTACTAGTATAATCTCTTGCATATAAAAGGTATTCTCTACATCAAACAAATCCCTTCTAAGTCTTATAGGATTTACTCAAATTGAGGGGTATATTTTCTGAAAAAAAACAGCGTTGAAATTATGGGTGCGTCTTATATGCGCACTGTCTTTTATACATTAGAGATTGAGGCAGTAATTCTATTTATCCAAGAAAACAATTATTTTTAACAGCTACGCTTGTTAATAATTATGAATCACTTAACCAAAATTCATATATTTCATTATGTATGGCTATATAACCTAACGTATGTATCTTGGCTATAAGGTATATTCTACCCTTCCGTGTGCCTTTTAAAAGAAGACTATTCATTATGCAATACGCTATTCTATTAAAATCTGTATGTGAAAAACAATAAACAATTACTCTGTTATTGAAAATCTTTTAATTATTGGAATAATCAAACTAAAGAACTAAGTACGTATGTACTGATACATAATTTATGTCCTTGTTTTGTTCAGAACGTTATCTGGAAGAGATGATTAATATCCTTGTTTTGCTCAAGACATTATCTGAATGCAGTATTCTCTGGGAAAGTTGTGACATTTTGACCTTGGGTCTTTAGCTCTATAAGAAGTAATATAGTGAAAAATCCATCTTTAATCTTCTAAATACAAGACTCATAATTTTTTTTCTATTCAAAAATCACTTTTTTTTAACTTCAAGCATCGTTAACTTTAAAAAACTTATAAAAAATATATGAATTAAAAAAATTATCTTGAGATAATGATTACAATAATAACATTTATCTTGATATATATAGGATAAGACCTAAAATGGTTAAGGGTGGGAAAGCTTCCAGTCTTCACCCTTTAAGACTAGCAATATAAAACTGTGTTTAATGCGCAATTCATAAGAAAACAGTGGAAAATAAAAATAAATAGCAAAAATAGAAATAAAAAGCTGACATACCATCTGCCATAAAATATTTAATTAAAAACTTCAATAAAATTTCATTAGAATTTCTCTCTAGCACTTTATTAATTATGATAGTATCGTAACATTCAACAAGTACAAAACATATGCGAACCTTAAAGGATTTCCTACCACATAGGAGACAAACACGTCTGTAACTAACATAAGAGTGCATCATACTCAATATTCATACGATATGTTTTATTTTCAATTATGATACACAGTACATAAAAAATACTATCATAATATTCTCTCTTAAAAAAAAAATAAAAAAGTCAAAAAAAAAAAAAAATAAGACTTTATCAATGTAATATGATAATCTACAGCAAGAAATACAATAATCCATTTTCAGTATTTAAAGGGTGAAGAAAAATATATTGCTTTGTCCTAAGAAAAGGTTCTTCCTATAACATAGAGAATAAACACCAGCTCAGCTAGTCTACCATAATACCTTACGTATAAGACGCATCTCAAAACTCAACTATACGTGAGATGTTATAATATGATCAAAAAAAATCCTATGAGGTCAACATTTTACTTCATTAAGAGTTAATAACCACGTAATACGATACTAAATCAACAGGTGGCAGCACTATTCTCTTTTTACATAAAGCTACGTATTAGAACACAACTGTCCTATAAAAATATGATGTTATATAAAGAAATATATCGATACAATATAAATCTTTTATACAATAAACTATAGCCTATACCAATAAAACATTAGGTAACATTTATTTATAACACATCTTCTCTCAAAACATTTATCAATGTAGCACACCCATAATCATAACACTCGTACATGAACATATAGAAATAAATTCATGCATGTATCATACTAATATAACTCAAGTCTAGGCTAACATTAGCTTAAGAGTTCGTAGATCTTCTATTTGGAATTTTTGAAGGTCTGGTCTCTCCAGACCAATATTTAATCCAAAAACATTCTCCTGAGATCTGCATTATACTTCTTCAATCCAACTTACTGGTATAATCCCAAAAAATCCTGAGAGGTCTACATAATACTTCATTAAACGTCATCAAACAGTCTCGATTTATCAATAAAATGATATTCATCAGCGCCGTATATAATACTCTACTATATCAACAGGTGGCAGGACTATATACTATTTGAGAGTTTACAGCATAACGAAACTCAGGGTAAGGAAGGTGGGGGGTGTGTGTAATTGATCCCTAATGCTCTCATATTGTATAATTTGGTTAAAACGAAATTCTTTCATAACTAAAATTACACACTTTGTTATAACAGAATTTTACTACAGTAATTTAACAACATAGAACCTAATGACAAGGACATGGAAAAATGTCATTAGACATGATTATATCCTAAATTCGTCATGTGACACTCAGATCAATGACAAAGACATGGGATAATAGTAATTTGACGTGTGACATGGAACCTAGTGTCAAGAACGTGGAGAAAAATAACATGAGACATGATCATATCCTAAATTCGCCATGTGACACTCAGATCAGTGACAAAGACATGGGATAATAGTAATTTGTCGTGTGACATGGAACCTAGTGACAAGGACGTGGAAAAAAATGACATGAGACATGGTCATATCAGTGACAAAGACATGGGATAATAGTAATTTGGCATGTGACATGGAGAAAAATGACATGAGACATGATCATATCCTAAATTCGCCATGTGACACTCAGATCAGTGACAAAGACATGAGATAATAGTAATTTGACGTGTGACATGGAACCTAGTGACAAGGTCGTGGAGAAAAATGACATGAGACATGATCATATCCTAAATTCGCCATGTGACACTCAGATCAGTGACAAAGACATGGGATAATAGTAATTTGACGTGTGACATGAGACATGGTCATATCCTAAATTCGTCATGTAACACGCAGATCAGTGTCAAAAACATAGGATAATAGTAATTTGACAACATGTGACAATGGAAGCTAGTGTTAAGGACATGGAGAAAAATGACATGAGACATGATCTTATCCTAAATTCGTCATGTACATAAATTATTTAGTTCCACATAACCTAGAACAGGACAAAGATAGTTCATATTATTCTCGGTAGAGGGAAACCCGAGAATGCGTTCTGCGTTCTAAATACGATAAAATCTAACGTCTCAATTGTAAACTATGAGCAAATATTCTTTATTGATATCAATGAAATATATCAAACAATGAAAAGAAAGAGCTCTATACGTAATTCATTCAAACTGATCAAGAAAATATAAAGAAAAGAGCATTATACATGGAGAGGTCGTGGAGGTCGTGGAGAAAAATGACATGAGACATGGTCATATCCTAAATTCGACATGTGACACTCAGATCAGTGACAAAGACATGGGATAATAGTAATTTGACGTGTGACATGGAGAAAAATGACATGAGACATGATCATATCCTAAATTCGTCATGTGACACTCAGATCAGTGACAAAGACATGGGATAATAGTAATTTGACGTGTGACATGGAACCTAGTGTCAAGGACATGGAGAAAAATGACATGAGACATGATCATATCCTAAATTCGCCATGTGACACTCAGATCAGTGACAAAGACATGGGATAATAGTAATTTGACCTGTGACATGGAACCTAGTGACAAGGACATGGAAAAAAATGACATGAGACATATCATATCAGTGACAAAGACATGGGATAATAGTAATTTGACATGTGACATGGAGAAAAATGACATGAGACATGATCATATCCTAAATTCGCCATGTGACACTCAGATCAGTGACAAAGACATGGGATAATAGTAATTTGACGTGTGACATGGAACCTAGTGACAAGGTCGTGGAGAAAAATGACATGAGACATGATCATATCCTAAATTCGTCATGTGACACTCAGATCAGTGACAAAGACATGGGATAATAGTAATTTGACGTGTGACATGAGACATGGTCATATCCTAAATTCGTCATGTAACACGCAGATCAGTGTCAAAAACATAGGATAATAGTAATTTGACAACATGTGACAATGGAAGCTAGTGTTAAGGACATGGAGAAAAATGACATGAGACATGATCTTATCCTAAATTCGTCATGTACATAAATTATTTAGTTCCACATAACCTAGAACAGGACAAAGATAGTTCATATTATTCTCGGTAGAGGGAAACCCGAGAATGCGTTCTGCGTTCTAAATACGATAAAATCTAACGTCTCAATTGTAAACTATGAGCAAATATTCTTTATTGATATCAATGAAATATATCAAATAATGAAAAGAAAGAGCTCTATACGTAATTCATTCAAACTGATCAAGAAAATATAAAGAAAAGAGCATTATACATGTAATAATTTAGTTCCACATAACCTACATCATGCCAGATATAGTTCATATTATTCTCGGTAGAGGGGGACAAAAAATCCGCGTTTTGAATATAAATCTATCGTTTCAATTTAAACTACCGCTGTAAATTCCTCTAATAACTCAGCAAATGTTCTTTGCTGATATCAATAAAACATATCAAAAAATAGAGGAGAAAAAACTCTGTCCCTAAATCACTCAAACTGATGAAAAAAATCTATATCCTCTTAAACTGAATGTCTATTTGTTCATAGACTTAAAGGTGTAACACCACATTTATGATTTCACTGCTGAGGTGGAGTATATAAGGAACGCAATGTCTGGGGTTAATTGGAGAGGTCCGGCCCTCATGTCACGAACCTCCTTGTCTGTAGCTCCAGGTGTAGCTTCAGTGCGTAAAAGATCTGGACTATTCTTGCGACCTTGTCCACTTAGAGCGGATGATGCATGAACGGGTGATGCTCCCATTGTTGGTTGAAGCATGAACGGGTGATGCTCCCATCAATTGGTGGAAGCAACCATACATAATGGTCCTCCTGTTTCAGTAACGCTCACCGTTCCTTAGAGCACTGATCTGGAATTGAACGTGTTCCACAATCCTCCTTCAATCCTTCAATCCTCCTTCAATCCTCCTTCAATCCTTCAATCCTCCTTCAATCCTCCTTCAATCCTTCAATCCTCCTTCAATCCTCCTTCAATCCTTCAATCCTCCTTCAATCCTTGGTACACTTAGTTCATTCCTCTGTACCGAAAGCTCAGCTAAGAACCGTGTGACATGAGAACCACTTGACCTCTCTTTTGTATTTAAAATTTATGATATGATTACTATTTCCAAAAATAATCCTAATATCCAAAATAATAGGTATTTTCTGGATATTCAAAAAATATAGGTCTTCTTTGGATATTTTTTTAGAAATATCCAAAGAAGACCTATATATATACTACTGACGTCGCATGAAGTTTCTCGCAGCAGCATATCCACTGCTGGAACGCCTTCTGCGAGAAAATACGCACGAGTGCAAGTCGCAAGAAACTCGCACCAGTGGATCCCTAGCTTTAGGGAGTGATCATTTTTTAACAAGGGGGTTGGTAGGGGCTGGTGGGTCTGCCATTCCCCCCTCTGGAGGGGTCAACATTTTTTTGACCCGGGCCCTCCCCGAAGGGCCGAAAATCGTGTGCAAATGCACCCTTTTAACCTATAGTAACATGTAGGCTTTTTCGCTGAAAACATGGGGAAATTTTTTTGAACCGTGGTTGAGGGGTCGAAAAGATTCTGACCCCTCCCTCAAACCCACCACCCCCCCCCCCTGTTAAAAAACGATCACTCCCTTAGACTCTTAGAGGGGACCAGACAATATGAATATAGGAAGGAATATAGGTATTTTTTACTTTTTTAGACCACCGCATATCTCAATGAAAAGGTGAACATTGGTGAGAGATTTTGGCAAAATAAGACCCTTTCAATGGTATGAGGTATCTTGGTCCTAAGGGCCAAAAAGAAGAAAAAAAAACAAAAAAAAAACTTAAAGAAAAAAGAGGAAAAATGGGGGTCTAGACAGGGGGTCCCCATGTCACATGTCGATTTTAAGAAAAGGTCATGTCACTTGTCACTAAATTTCTATTTTCCCATGTCCTTGTCACTAGGCTTCATGTCGCATGTCGATTTTAAGGAAAGGCCTTGTCTCATGTCACTAACTTTTTTCTTTCCATGTCCTTGTCACTAAGCTCCATGTCACATGTCGATTTTAAGAAATGACCATGTCACCCTGTCGAATCTAGGGGTCTAGACCCATAAAAATGTCTATATGCACAGATACATTTGTCCGTTTGAGTGAGGACAGAATAAGAAGGTTGAGAATCATATAGATTTAGCATAGGAAGGTGCCTATCACTATAAGTCATAAAATAAAATGAGATCAGCATGCAGAAAGGGAGGAGACAGCACAAATGAATATCTTCCTAAGTGATTTAAGGGAGAGTTGCTTGGAGGAAAAGTTGAAAGGAGTTAAGGAAGAAGGAGAAGTATTTAAATCTAAGGGGATAGAGGTCAGTCGTGACCAATAAGCCTATGATGGGGTTTTGCCAAACTCACAGTTGTGGGGGTGATTAATCATGTGCTGCCACCTCTTGGTTTTAATTGGAACTACTCGAAGTCACTCCCAATCAATCGCCCAAGCCATCTTTCCCCAACTCATCATCTGGTGGACATGCAATCATAACCCCATGAGCCCAGTCGTTCTCTGGGGACTAGGCTGTGGTATCCATAGTAGGATTTGTGTGGGGTAAAGGCCCTTCAGGCATCTGAATAGGTGTATTTTCACGACAAAGCAAATCCACTATAGAAGAAAACATTTGGAAAGGACATTGTCAGGGTGGAAGCTGCCATCCTTGATGGACGATTACTTTAGGGATTACTTAGAAAAAGGGGGGGGGGAGGTCTGGGGGGAGGGGTTCTCAGCGACAGGACCCTTACTACAGGGACCCCAGAACCAGGGGCAAATACTAGATCCCCCAACTGAGTCAGAATATCTAGATGTACTATCAGATCAGATGTATTCATACATAGACATTGAGAAAGATTCAAATGATGGAAACCATGCAAACCAAACTAAAACAAAAACTGACCAAAGTCAGTCACATGAAAATGTATTGATTGAAAATGTTCCTGTTGAACTTGGTGGTGGAAAAGAAGAAAATAAAACTTTGAACTGTTCTCTTAGTGTTCTCAATTACATGAATGCAAAAAAGAAACGCAAAGCAAAGAAAAAAGCAAAAAAAGAGGCACGCAGTACAGCTGCCAAGAAATGCAATCGAAAACGAAATATAATAGATCAAAACAAACCAAAAAAATCAAGTGTAGTGAATCTAAGCAAAAAGAAATTAAACAAAGCTGAATCAGAGATCCTAGAGAAAGGTCTCAAATTCTGTCCCACTAGCAAACCAAACCCAGTCACCCAACGAGAGGAACTGGATAGGTTTCATAGAAATCTTAGACTCAAACAATTCTTCTCTAAAGAGTACGAAGAAGAAAAACAAGATCCCAAACAACCCGGCATATCTGACTTTCTAAACAAACCTTTTGGCAATGCTGAGGTTATACAAAAACTTAAATCGAAATCAACCTGGAATCCCCCTAAGGGATCCACTAATCTGGAGGGCTTTGCCACATGCAATGAGGTGGCCTTGGCCAAAAAGAATTATGAAATAAGTCTAAGACCTAACATCACAAAACCCCAAAAACAGGCCCTAAAGGGCTTGGCTAGGGACAAAGAAATAACTATAAAAGAAGCAGATAAAGGTGGCGCCACAGTCATATTAAACACTGCAGATTATGTCAAAGAAGCAGAAAGGCAACTAGGGGACGAGAGTACATATCTCCCGACTCAAAGGGACCTCACTAACACCATTAACGATGAAATCAATCACAAAATAGATAGAATGCTACAAAGAGGGGAAATCACTCCAAAAATGGCAGGGGCAATGAAAACAGAAAAACCTAAAACACCACATATCTACTTCTTACCAAAAATCCACAAAGGGATCACTCCACCACCAGGGAGACCAGTGGTATCAGCCAACAACTGTGCCACAGAGAAGCTGTCATCCTTTGTTGACAACTTTCTCAAGCCTATGGTACCCAAAATAAAATCATATGTAAAAGATACAAATGATTTTATTACAAAAATTCAAAATCATCAGGAAATCAATGAAGAAACCATAATAGGGACCCTGGATGTAGGGTCCCTTTACACAAATATCCCAAACAATGAGGGAAGAGCAGCTATCCTCGAAGCCCTCAATAAAAACAGAAGACAAACCCAAAAACCACACAATGACACTCAAGTGGATTTATTGGACATGGTTTTGAAAAACAATAACCTTCAATTCAATGGAAAAACCTACATCCAAATACAGGGCACAGCAATGGGGACAAGATTGGCACCCTCATATGCAAACCTCTTCATGGAAAAGGTAGAACTAGACCTGTTGTCAAAGCAAACGCTTCAACCTGCCACCTGGTGGAGATATATAGATGACATTTTCTTCACCTGGGAACATGGGGAGGAGAAACTTCAGGAATGGTTCACAGAACTCAACAAAGGACATGACACCATAAAATTCACAATGGAGGCCTCCAAGGAATCAATTTGCTTCCTGGACACCAGAGTGAAGAAAAATGGTAACAAACTATACACAGACCTATATGTGAAACCCACAGACTGCAACACATATCTTAACTTTGACTCGGCACACCCACCAGCAACCAAAAGGAGTCTTCCATACTCACAACTCATGAGACTTCTGAGGATCTGTGAAAAGGAAGAAGACTTCAAGAAACATGCTGATGATAAATTACAGGAATTTAGAGACAAAGGATACCCAGAGAAAATCTTACAAGAATGCCTAAATAAGGTAATGACTAAAGACAGAAACAGCCTACTGGCAGGGAAAGTTAAAAAGAAGGAACCAGAACCAACCAACTACCTAGTGACAACATATAACCCAGACAACAACTTCATAGAGGAAGTGGTAGGTGGAAACTGGGATATACTGGGTAGATCCAATACCACTAAGGATATCCACAAAATGGACTACAAAAGGTGCTACAAAAGACCAAAAAATATAAAAGACATCCTAGTGAAGGCCAGGACAGACTACAACCCCGAAAGGGATGCAAAAATGGTGGAGAATAGAAGGAAGAAAAGAGAAAACAATCAGGGCAGAAATGAGTGTGACACACCCAATTGCAAATATTGCAAATTAATCAACACAACGGGGACCATAACAGGACACTGTACAGGGCGCACCCATGAAGCAAGATGGAATGTTACCTGCAGGAGCTCAAATTTGGTATACTGCATAAGCTGCAAAAGATGTGGCAAACAATATGTAGGACAGACATACAGGGAAATCAGGGAGAGACTAGAAGAGCATATTGGCAGGGCCAACCGGTACAAGTATGGGAGGAAACGAAAAAGGAAGGGGAGAACAAAAAAAGAAAGAAATGAAGTTCCCATACACTTTGGGAGCACAAATCATAAATGTGAGGAGGATATGGAGGTACATATAGTAGACTTCATAGAAATGCATCCAGAAAGCCAACGGGCTTTGGAACTGAGGCTTCTGATAGAATACAATTGGATTCACAAAATCAGAAGCCAAACTCCAATGGGTTTGAACACAATGGACCACAAGTATGGATGAAGAAGGGTCACACTAACCTCAAAAGCAACGTCAGAAAAATTTAGTTGATATAGGGAAAATGTCTGGCGACATCCTTCCACTTATTTCAGCAAAATAGGTCTCCAGAATTGAAAAATTACTTAGAAAAAGAAATATATTCAACAACTAATCCTTTTCTGCTTGCTTCTTGCAGTTTCTTCGCGCCAACTGGAAGTAACTCTTTTTTATTCAAATACAACACCTATCTAACCAGATACTACAAGATTAGTTCCATTCTCTTACCCTAGGGGTCTCTACTGAGTCATTTTTGCGCCACAGTGGCCAAGGATCGGCGATCTTAAGGTTACATTGTAACACCCCCACTTAAACTTATGATCGATACATTACTCATATATACCACTTTGAAAACAATATTTATGATATGATCAATACACTTATGATCAATACAACTTGTTGATAAAACTTGGTTATAAAACATACTTATGATCAATACATGATGGTTTATATTTATGTACCCATTAGTACACTCAGGAACTTCACAAGCCTAGGTTTTGCAACCGGCTTTGTGAAAACATTAGCAATGTTTTCTGCTGTAGGTACATACTCTAGTTTGAGAGTATTATTCTGGACTTCATTTCTGACAAAATGATATCTGATATCAATATGTTTAGACCAATGCACCCTGGTTGTCCCCATACAAAACAACACTCTTTGTTTGCTTAATACCAGTCATGTCGGTAAAAAGTTGATTTAGAAACTTTATCTCTTGGGTAGCAGCTGACAGAGCCATATATTCAGCTTCACAAGTGGATAATGCAACCGTCTGTTGCTTTCTACTTTTGTACGAAATGAGTGGACCATTGTTGGTCAATGTGAATGCCTAACCAGTTATGCTCTTTCTGTCATCAGATGCTCCCCAATCGGCATTACTAAAGCCACTGAGTTCTAACTCAGAATCAGATTTTTGCAATCTTAATCCATAATCAAGTGTACCCTTGATGTACCTCAGTACCTGCTTGGCTCTACCAAGATCAGTTTTGGTGGGATTTACCACATGTTGAGATAGCTTTGTTACAATATAACACAGATCAGGTCTTGTAATTGACATACAATAGATGAGGCTTCCCACAATTTCTCGGTACAGCTTAGCATCAGCTAGCTCCTCAGAATCCTTATCCCTTGTAGTATAGGACCCTATATCACAAGGAGTTGATCTGGGTTTACAATCTTCCATTTTGAACCTTTTCAATAACTTTTCTACATATTTGGTTTGGTTCATTTCAAAAGATCCATTTTCACACTTGAACTCAATACCTATAGGAACCAAGATAACTTACTAAGATCTTTCATTTTGAATCTGGTGGACAGAGACTGTTTGACTGTGTTGAGTGTCTTCTCATTGATTGCTGCAATAATAATATCATCAACCCAAACTACAACAATAGTTTTGGAATTTTGTTCAAACTTAGTGTACACACAAGAATCAGTCTCAGACTGTTGGAAACCCTCCTGCTTCAGGTAGGTGTCTAACATGTTGTTCCAGTTCCTACAACTTTGTTTTAAACCATACAGAGATTTCTTAAGCTTGAAATACAACTTCTCACCATTTTTACCTCTAACCTCATAGCCTTCTGGTTGTTCGATATAAAGTTCACAGTCTATAGGTGCATTCAGATAGGCTGTCTTAACATCCATCTGATGAACAACCATGTCCTCTTGGACGGCTAATTGCATGAGCATGCAAATCAATGTAATATGGGCAGTGGGTGAAAAAGTCTCATGATAGTCAATATTTGGGACCTGGGAATAACCTTTGGCCACAAACCAGGCCTTGTACTGTTCGTCGGTGTTTTGTCCCATTTTCATCGCATATATACCCATCTACCCCCCACTGCAGATCTACCCTCAGGTAGTGTGATGAGTTCAAAAGTGTCATTGTCCTTCAATGCATCCATCTCAATATCCATCGCCTTCTGCCATTTTTGTGCATTGTCAGAGTTCATAGCATCGGTATATGTATTCGGGATATGTGACATGTGGTAGCAATAGTCTACAGGTTTGGTAAAAGCTTACTTTTTCACGTCACATGCATAATCTAGCACCTACTGCCAAAAATGGCAGTAGGTGATCTACATCTACTGCCATTTTTAGCAGTAGGTGCTAGATTCTGCAGTAGGCATTTTAAATTGCTATTTATATGAACTTATATTAAAAACAACATTTTTTAAGCATGTGTATTCTGAAGATTATCCATAGACCTAAATATTTTTGTACATTTCATTCATTATGATATCTATCATCACTCTATAAATTCAGCTTTTGTGATGGAAATCTCGGTAAGTTTCGGTAATCCAAAAGTGTAGGCAATTTGTGGTGTCTTAATCACAATTTGTGGTCAAATTTGAGAGTAATATGTGCAAGGTCATTATCCTATCTACACCCATACAAGTTCTCAGGTATCTAACTCAGTGCATTAGCAAGAAAATCTCAATCATTTGATATGGACATCAATAAGTAATCAATAATTTTCATATCATCTGCAAAATATAGGGGCATACGCCATATTTTGCAGTACCTGCTATATCTAGGGTACATGTCATATTTTGCAAGGAAGACCTACTGTGTGTAGGGACATACGCCATATTTGGCAGTGCCTGCCATATCTAGGATACATGCCATATTTTGCAATGAAAACCTGCTGTATTTCGGGATATACGCCATATTTGGCAGTACCTGCTATATCTAGGGCACATGCCATATTCCACAAGTACTGCAAAATATCACAGAGCTGCAAAAATTCATGGATTGACCTAACCTGGTCTACAGTTACTGTAGTGGTGACATAATCCTGCAAATAACCAGGTGTTTTATGTCCTCTGCGGGGATACCTGGCATTGTCCCTATTGTCCTGAGGGTTTTGATCAAGTTCACCACCTACCACATTTTGAGCTGGGTAATATTCATGATCTACCTGAGGTGCAGCACAAACTGGTTCATCACTATTGTCTGTTACCTCCTCAAACTTGCCAAAGAACTTCACACATCTTACTCTACGTACAGTGTTACGCTTGGGGATATACACAAGATATGCTGGGCTACATTTATCATAACCAACAAAAATACATTTTTCACCGCGATCATCCAGCTTCTTCTTCTCCTGTACATAAGCATAACATACAGTACCAAATACATGCATACCGCTCAGGTCTGGTTTCTTACCTGTTAACCCTTTGGTCCCCAGAATTATTTTGAGAAACTGATTTATTCAACAAACTTGACATTGTATAGGCTATAAACTTTAACATGTTCAGAATCAACTACTTATTTAAATGGCAACAAAAAGGATAATACAATAGCTTTCAGAAAATGTAATATGAAGCATATATTAGAATATTACATGAATAAGTAGGCAATGATTATGGCACAACAAGTTGAAAAAGGCTGATTCAATAGAAGTGCCCAGATAATCATCCTTTCTTTTTATTTTCATTTTACTCTGGTGGGAATAGGCTATTTTCAATCCATAAAACGTTATTTTGACATTTCAAAGAATGTAATTCTGATGGAAATTGAAAGAAATATGTATTGTAGTTGGACTCTTTGGAGAAAATTATATGAAAAATGTTTCATCAATATTTTTAGTATTTTTATCAATATTCTTATGAATTTGGTGATTTTTCTGTATTTCCCCTGTTTTTCTCATGGCCAGAGCACACACTTTTCATGCATTTTAAGCTACATTTAATTCATTATTTTCTGCATTAGTGCCTACTAATATTTACATACTAATTGCACCATAACAAATTTGGTATCGTTGGAAAGCTCTTGACATTCTGAGTCTGTTGGTGTTAATACCATCTTAATATGATTATTAATAAACCTATGGTGGTCTGTTGAACATACATAGATGGTTAAGAGCGCACTTTTGCTATTCTGGGCACGTAAGGGTTAATGTTTCGAATGGGGTCATCTTGACCTTGTCATTGTAACATCTATTTCTGATGTATAAACTACACATAACAACATAAGCCCACATTTCTTTAGGTAATTTGGCTTCTAATAACAAACATCTTGCCATTTCAAATATCTTGTGCCATTATCTTTCTACTGTACCATTTTGGTGAGGTGAATAGGGAGCTGTTTTCTCATGTTTGATTTGATTTTTGATCAATAGATTTACGAAATTTTCACTACTTAATTCTCCCCCATTGTCCGAACGAATACATTTCACCTTACCATATGGAGCACAGTCAGCAAAGAACTTCTCTGTCGCTGTTACGGTGTCGTTCTTCTGCTTCAGAAAATAGACCATGTTTACCCCTGAAAAGTCATCTACAAAAGATAAGGCATACTTGAAACCATCTCTTGCTGTAGGATCAATTGGGCCTTCTGCCCATTTATCGGGGTCATGATTTCTGAATTGAGACATTTTACCTTTAACACAAGTATAACACTCGAACAACTGATTTGAGATTAATGCAATCTTTTACATTACAGTGACCAAGGATTTTATGCCACACTAGATTTACCAGTTTTGTTGAGAAAATACAATCTACCATGTTTCTCTATTTCAAACCGAGTACCGTCTGGAGCGTTTAATTCAGCCGAGTCAGGACTGAACTTAATACTCACACCTTTTTCAGTTGCTGTTCGCACTGAAAATATATCCTGTTTATAGGATGGGACATAGAGCGCATTCTCCAAAAGAATGTTGTGTGGCCTACCTTTACTGTCCTCAATTAGTACACTGACTGTACCTTTACCTGCCACAACACCGTTCGTACGGCTGCCATCTGCCAACTCTATGTAGTACTTCTCTGGAATGAAACTTTCATCAAATTGTACAAATTTGGATTTTTCAGTAACAATATGTGTAGTCGCACCACAATCAACCAACAAACTGTACAGGCTAGTAGGATTACAAACATCAGCATAATCTACGCTAACCTTGAACGCAAATGACTGTCCTTGTTGCAAACTATCGTCGCTGGCTACCTTAGCTGAGTCTTTCTTTCTATACTGATTTGTGTAGTGAGTTTTGGTATTACAGTTATTACACGACTTGTTACCCTGCTTTTTATTTTTACACTCAAAAGATCTATGTCCTGGTTTTCCACACGCATAACACATACAACTGGGTTTGCTGGGGCTGTCGCTCTTCCCGGCATCTGACACAGTTTTCATCACGTTCTCCTGTTTGGACTTTGTGTCACTCGACCGGCACTTTTCCGTCTCCTAAAAATTTCTAAGTGCCACTTTAAAGTCACTCAATCTATGATCATCCTTTTGGGTGATTACAGTTCTGAAAGTATTATAGTCTGCTGGAAGACCTTTCAGAACTATAGCAATAAGTAAACTGTCACTCACATCTTCCCCTGCTTCTTTCAGCGCATTTGAAGCAGTCTCCGCATGGATGACATAGTCGGTAATACACTCATCGGTACCTTTTCTCAGTGATGTCAGTTCAGTGTATAGGGAGATAACTCTGGGCTTACTTTTCCCTCTGTAGTGGTCTCTGAGAATTTTAAGAGCCTGTCTGCCATCATCCTTAGGATCTCTAATGATAAGGGATAAGCTCCTGTCATCCCAAAACTGGACAATTTCTGCATAAGCCTCAGCCTTTTGTCTGCAGCTGCTATTCCATTGCCAGCAATAACTTCCAAAAGTTTCAATTTTCTGCAGTGACTCAAAAATCTGACTTCCCAAAGTTCACATCTGCTCTCATCACCATCAAAGATCAAGTGTCTGTGCCCATTACCTGTGAGGGTGGAAGCTGCCATCCTTGATGGAGGATTACTTTGGGGATTACTTAGAAAAAGGAATATATTCAACAACTAATCCTTTTCTGCTTCCTTCTTGCAGTTTCTTCGCGCCAACTGGAAGTAACCCTTCTTATTCAAATACAACACCTATCTGACCAGATACTACAAGTTTAGTTTCATTCTCTTACCCTAGGGGTCTCTACTAAGTTATTTTTGCGCCACAGTGGCCTAGGATCGACGATCGTAAGGTTACATTTTTTTTATGTGCAAATAATATAACATTCATTTTCATGATATTCGTTACATTACGTTCTCACATTAAATATTCGCTGTGGCTAAGCTGTCTTTAGATGTAAAGATACATTCTAACAGAAATCATTTGTGTGGGTGTCTGATCTATTGTCTATATTAGAATAGCATTGTGTGTTGTCTCCATCCAGTCTGCACTATCGCACAGATAGTAGATCTGCACACATAACCCAACTAGCAAGGCGATGTAGGCCCAACGTTGACTCAAGGTTATTTAAGGTTGGCATGGTGTTGTTTTTTATGTTGTTTTTTATGTTTTTTTTTTTATGTTCGGTTTGGTGGACTGTGCTTTGTTCATGGGTATTCCCTTTGATTAGTGTGAAGTAGAGAAATAGCCTGAAGGAATGATCCCTGATGCAAATGAAGCCCTTGGACTTCCAACATGTATATATGATATACCATTTTATTATTCCATAAATTCTAACATATTATTGTATTAATCAAAGAATATCTATGAAATTAATACATAGGTTGGTTCTAAGAGCTATAAGAGCGCTCAAACTTTATATAAGAGCGTTCATGCCCCACTGCACACCAGCCATAGTCAGTTAGACAGAGTTTATGACATCAAAGGCTCCGACCTAATGGTTCACTGCACAATATAATAAGAATAAGGGTCTCAGTGTGCGACCTCATGGTCCAATGCACAAATTAATAACTTGTAAGTGAATGCAACCGGCCGTCACGGGTGCCTGAGCACCGCTGACGCCGTCATGAGTGTCTGAGCACTCTAATAACTGAACAATGGGTTACATAAGCACGACGCCATAACCGTTTGGTCGCTCTAGCGTCGCTCCTGAGCAAGCTAGGTCAAATATCAAAGCATTTATGCAAAGCCCATAATTAGACGGTCAAAATGAGCCCAAGATCAAGGCGGAACTCTCATTATTAAGGAAGTTATGCCATGGAGACTGAAAGGAGCTCCGAGTTCCCTACAGACAAACCGGCGGGAGTTACGCGCCTATCCAGCGGGCATTATAAACTTGGCATATTCAACTCCGCGCATGCGCAAAATGGCGGTTATAAACGCATAAACGACCGAGTTATGAGGGTCTGAAGATGCAGAACCGACCAAGACAAAGGGGGACACAGCGGCGTCCATGGGGGTCCTTTGTCCCCCTGTGACACATGAAAGACTCCCCTCAAACAATTGAAGAGTTAGGCAGATGCTGCTGGCTCCAGTCAGTCTGGAGGTGCTTTTCCAAGATTTGCTACAAATAGCCTGTCTGCACCTCCAGGAGGACAGAACACCAAGAACCACTCCAGAGGTAACATCTCCAGTCATCTCCTGCTACCTGCTATACCACTGCACTATGGTGAAACTATGCTAGACAGGCATGGGTTTCCATCATTAGTGGCCAGAGGCTATCTTCCCCAAGACATCCACCAGAGGGTAAAGTTATTCATTATTACATTATTCCTCTAAGCAGCAGGCCAGGAGCTAGGTGTGGGAACCCACCTAGAACTATGCTGGACATTGTATTATTATTACCTCACAGGTGGAGTGGAACTGAACATTGTACTTTATAAATTACTGTATGTTTACTGTATGTACAAATTACCTACATACTAACTACTGTATGATTGATATTTCTTACATGTTGCCTAAAGCTGAATAAACCAGTGACAACTGGAAATAACACTATTTATATGAGCCTGATGTATTTACACTATATACCACTAGTCTTATGATATTTCTCATATGACAACTTGATCATGCACAATTACTAGTATGACAAAGTGGTGGAGAACATCCTACTAAGATCCCATCTCTCACAGGCTCATAAAAATTAAAGCTGGTAACACAACTAAGAACAATCATACACACAGTAAAACCCACTCCACCCACCCAGTGACCTTGACCTTGACACCATGCCCACCAAGGTCACCAGTAAGAGCTCCCACATACCAGTGAGATCTCCCACATACCAGTGAGATCTCCCACATACCAGTGAGATCTCCCACACATCAGTGAGATCTCCCACACATCAGTGAGATCTCCCACACATCAATGAGATCTCTCACACAACAGTAAGATCTCCCATATATCAGTGAGGTCTCCCAAAACGTCAGTAAGGTCTCCCAAAACGTCAGTGAGGTCTCCCAAACGTCAGTGAGGTCTCCCAAACGTCAGTGAGGTCTCCCACACGTCAGTGAGGTCTCCCACACGTCAGTGAGGTCTCCCACACGTCAGTGAGGTCTCCCAAACGTCAGTGAGGTCTCCCAAACGTCAGTGAGGTCTCCCACACGTCAGTGAGGTCTCCCACACGTCAGTGAGGTCTCCCACACGTCAGAGAGGTCTCCCACACGTCAGTGAGGTCTCCCACACGTCAGTGAGGTCTCCCACACGTCAGCGAGGTCTCCCACACGTCAGCGAGGTCTCCCACACGTCAGAGAGGTCCACCCCACACATCAAGGTCTTATCAGTCAAGCTGGCAGAACAACACACAAAGACCTTACGTAGTCAGGGGCCTGTTGAAGAGGTCTCCCTCCCACCTAGATCTAGGAGGCCCACAGGAGGCAAACCAGCCTCCAATACAACAGACCCACACTCAGTAGACCCCACACCTCCCACCCTGTCTACTCAGGGGACAACCAGTTCTCAGGGATCCAACATTTCCCAGGGATCTCTACAGGACGCCCAACTCACGCTATCTACCTCAGGGGAAGAAGGATCTGCCTCAGGGGGTGGATCCACACCCTCATCTAGATCCTCCACCCCAGCTCCAGCCTTTGACAGCCACTCCTCCAGAGACACCTCCCCCACACCCTCCATCATGGACACCGATGAAGGCCCCCAACCTAATCAGACAGCTGAGAAGATAAGGGCCTATGAGAAGGCCATCCAAGATGCAGTTACTGCCCTAGAGACCAACAAGTCCCAGCAGGAGGAAAGGGAGAGGATCCTCAACCAACAACTGGCAGAGAGGAATGCAGCAATAGATGCTCAGCAGAAGGCCATGGAAGATCAGCGGAAGTCCCTAGAGAGACAACAACAACAGATAGCAGATCTCATGAAGATGGTATCATCCCAGACCCCACAGGCTCCCACACCTGCCATCACACCTGTTGTCACACCATCTGCCTCTGGATCCAAGGATGACATCATAATCTCCATGGTGTCCAACATGACAAAACTCATAGACAGAAAACAACAGGACGACAGAAAGATCAGGCTACATGAGGTAACAAAACCCAAAACCTTTTCACACCCATCACCACTCATGTCAACAGCATTATTTATTGATCACAAATTCCCAGAATATCTGAAGGATAAGTACAAAGTAACAGACAGTGACACCATGGTAACATATTTACCCAAGTACCTCGAAGAACAAGCACTAGCTTGGTTTGAATCCTTCAGGGAGAGTGCCACACCTGACATGTTGACATGGACCAATGTAGTGAATAAATTAAAAGAGTATTTTGCTTCTCGAGACAATATAATCTCAAGGACTGCACTCCGTGCACAAAAGGTAGATGAACCTGTCCTAGACTATGCATGCCATCTCAGGAAAGTGTGTAATGCCCAACGCCAAAGTGATGAAATCCTAAGCAAGGCATTTACCCAAGGCATGAGGCCCTGGATCTCTGTAGCTCTTGAGAACAAGAAAATAGACTCTTTTGACCAAGCCCTAGACCTAGCCTTAGAGGTTGAGACCCAAGAAAGATCTAGGAAGGTAAGGGATGCAGAGTCTAACCCACAGCCTACTAAGAAAAAGGTCCAGGAAATCACCGCTAGTTCAGATGAAGATGTTAACCTAATGTCTAGTGCCCATGTAAGGCAACAGGAGGCTAAGGTTGCATCAAGAGACCCTACCGGTAGATATAGAGGAAATAACTATGACCCCAACTACCAATCCAATAGAGGTAGAGGTAGAGGGGGCAACAACAACAACCGGGGGGGTCACAACAGTAGGAAAGACAACAGCTCTTCCAACTCCAACAATGGTAACTCTTCATACAGTGATAGGAGAGACAGAACCCCAAGTAATGGCAGATCCTATAATAATCAAGGATCCAACAGTAGGAGCCATAGTCCACATAGGAACTATAACTCTGGATCCTACAACAACTCTGGATCCTACAACAACAGCCAGGGTTCAAACAACTCTGGATCCTATAATCAAGGATCCAACAGTAGGAGCCAGAGTCCACATAGGAACTACAACAGTGGATCCTACAACAACAATGGTGCCTACAACAACCAGAGATCCAATAACTCCGGTCAATACAGCAACTCTGGTCAATATAACCAGGGTACCAACTCGCGCCAGGAGGATTACAAACCGGACACAAGAGGTTACCAGGGGAACCAACACAGTAACCCCCAAATACCACCTCATGTAATGGATCAAATCTCCAAGCTCCTGGTGGCAAGCATCTCAACCACCCCACAGAACCAGGAAAACTAGGATGTCACAGTGCCGATGGGCCAGTGCACTGTGACACCCCAAATACAAACAATCAATCAGGATTAACAAAGATCCAACCAGAGACAATTGCTAGTGCAAATCTACCATCTAACAGACAGAGACGTCCATCAGTGATACACATCACCCCACCAGATTCATCATCAAAGGATACAGGTGAGAGTACCAAGCTTTCTATTGTACTTCTTCAAAATGGCTGTATCAATGCAAACCTATATGATGTTTCAGATGTACAATGTTTGGTTGATACAGGTGCTACTATCACCTGTGTCAGACAATCATTCCTCATGGATCTCCAAAAGAGATTCCATATCCAACTGAGGAAATCTAAAATCAACATCCATTTGGCAGATGGATCGGTGTGTCATGTTAGACATTCAGCTATGCTGAACTTTAGAATCCAAGGTGTCAGATTCCAATACCAATTTGCTGTAATACCCAACCTCACACAGCCCGTTGTTCTCGGCACAGATTTCTTAAGCACTACAAAATCTCAAATTGAATTTAATGTTGATCCTGAACAAATTCTCAAACCCATTAGGGCAGTGAGGGATTTTACCATCCCTCCATTCTCTGAACTTGCAGTATTGGGTAAGGTCACATCTACTCAATCACTGCAAGGCAAAACTGGAGTAGTAGATAACCTCCAAAGAAATAACAATGCCCCATATCTAGTTCAAAGGGCAGCAGTAACCCCCAGGGAAAATAACAAACATCCCCTAGTGTTACTCAACACCAGCAGGCGCCCACATAAAATCAAAAAGGGTGCCATCATAGCTCTATTTCAGGAAGTCAAGGAATCTGATTTAGAAAAACCTCAACAGGTGTCAGACACAACCCCACACACTGATCAATCCATCTCAGCCATACGGCCTGAGGATATAACTCAATTCAGTGACACAGACTCAGACTGTGAGTCCACATATGCTGACCCTGAACCCAACTCAATCAGACTCTCTGAAATAGCTGCTATACATAGTGAGGCACATGACCTCGAGCCAGAATTGGAAGAGAATGTTCCACCAAAATCTGTGCTCACATCCAAAGATCAGCATGATAGATTAAGATCACTGCTGACCAAGTATGATGATGTATTTGTAGGAAAAGATGGAGACATTGGTGCCACACACCTGTATACACACTCAATACATGTAAAACCTGAGGCAGTACCATGTCATTTCCTACCATATAGACAAACACCAGAAAAACAGGCCGCAATAGGGGAAGAGTGTGAAAGGCTAGTACAACAGGGCATTCTGAGAGAATGTGCCGAGGGCCCCTGGGCTTCCAGATCCTTTTTAGTACAAAAATCATCGGGAGGCCATAGGCTCGTCACAGATTTTCGTTATTTGAACCAAAACACGATAAATCAAGCCTTATCTACACCCCGGGCCGATGACACTCTAGACATGATAGGGTCACTCAGACCAAGAGTATTCAGTAAGCTAGATGCCCAACAGGGATTTTTTCAAATTCCTATAAGACAGGAGGATCAGCATAAAACCGCATTCATAGCAAATGACAAAAAATATGTCTATGAAAGGATGCCGATGGGTTTAGCGACGGCACCGGCGGGATTCTGCCATCTAGTCACATTAATTCTGAACAAACTCAAGTACAAATGTGCCCTACCATACCTAGATGACATATTGGTATTATCACCATCAATCGAACAACACTTCCATGACCTGGAAGATGTGTTCAACAGCCTAAGAGTTGGTAAACTCAAACTGAAGAAATCAAAATGTGAATACTTCATAGACAGAATAGACTTCTTGGGAATGAGAGTGACACCCATGGGACTGCAACCATCTCCCACAAAGGTGGAATCAATCAAAACCTTCCCAACACCAAAATCAGTCAAAAATGTCCGATCCTTCACAGGCCTATGCCAATACTTCAAAAAGTTTATCAAAGGTTATGCCCAAATTGCTAGACCATTGTATGATCTACAGACACATCTCAAAGCATTTGTCTGGACAGAAGAGGCAGATAATGCTTTCAAAACATTAAAGCATGCCCTCTGTACCAATGCTCTTCTCAGATATCCAAACTATGAGAAAGAGTTCAGTTTGGCAACTGATGCTTCCAATGTGAGTTTAGGAGCTGTACTCTCACAGAGAGATAATGAAGGAGTGCTCAGACCAGTAGCCTTTACAGGTAGAACCCTCTCCAAACATGAGAGAAATTACAATACCACAGAGAGAGAACTACTGGGAGTAGTTTATGGAGTATTACATTTCAGACACTATCTAGAGACTAGACACTTCCAATTATACACAGACCATGCAGCCCTAATCCCACTATTAACCAATACAGGACTCACGCATAGATGGGCCAGATGGGCTCTAGACATACAACAATTTTCATTCACCATCCAACACGTGAAAGGTGATGATAACACACCACCAGATGCTATGTCTAGAAGAGAATACCCAGATTCTGGACCCATGACTAACCCTCCACCCCCACCAAGGAGAGTTAGAGCAGCCAGTAGAACCAAGTTTGCAAAAGTAACAAAGAAAGTACCATTCAAAAGGGATGATCCACCCAACACCATTGAAAGGCCAGAGACACCCATTAGGGGTATCTTGAAGCAATCTACACACTATGTGTTTTGCCACTGTGAGAGAGAATACTCACAACTCTTTCCAGATAATGACTTCGAGCCTATTGAATTCTCATCACTTAATCAGATGCTGAAGGCAACTCCTAAGGAGCCACCCTTCACCCCACCTGACTCAGATGATGAAGATCCAGAAGACACAATATATGCTATTACTCAAGCAACTTCTAAATTAGTCAGATTCTTTGAACCAATGCAGGGAGAGGAAGCATCAAACCATTTGTGTCCTATGACCACACGCTCAAAGACTAGAGAAATGATTCAGGAGGGCACACCAAAACCCCCCACACAATCACAAACTATTCTAAATGAGAAAAAGGTCACAGGAAACAAACCTACCAAAACCCCACCTGCCAGGAAAAATGTCACAAAAGACACTGCATCTACTAAGTCAAAGAACTCTGAGACAAAGAAGAATGACAAAAAGCAAATTGTGCCTTTAAAGAAAAAGGTTGCCACTCCCACCAAGGCGAGAATAGGCCCTCCAAAGGAGCCTACACACCAAAACAAGAGTGACACACCCCAACAAAAGGCACAAGATAGGCCAATAGTCGATGAAAAAGAAAAAGAAAGAGACAGAATAAAACAACATGTGCTAGATATAAATCAACTACTGGATCAGATTCCCGACACATCCATCTCAGGTACAAACCTTGGCTTGGAACAAAGGAAAGACAAGGACCTATTGCCCCTCATACAGTATCTTGAGGATGGGACCTTGCCTGCACCAAAAGCACAAGGAAATAGAATCATCAACCAAGGCCAGACATACACCTTGGTAAATGGTACATTAGTCCATATATGCCCCATAAATTGGAGAAAAACCAATACTGTACCACTTCAAATTGTTATACCACAGCAATGGGTAACAAGTACACTACAGTATTTCCATGACTCACCTACTGGCGGCCATCTTGGTTCAAGTAGGATGCTGTCAGCACTCCGACCTAGGGTATATTGGAAGTCTATGCTAGCAGACACAACAAAATATGTTTCCACCTGCCACACATGCCTCACAGCAAAAAGGCAAGTACACTCACACAAAACACCAATGACAGTGAGAGAGTACATGACTTCACCAATGAAGTTCCTAAACCTAGAAGCGGTGGGGCCACTTCCCACAACTGCCAGGGGAAACAAACATATACAAGTCTGCATAGATTATGCTACCAGATATGCAACAGCTTGGGCTACTACTGACTTAAAAGCTGAAACAACAGCAGCAGAGTTCTACAAGAATATAATTTGTCATCATGGAACACCAGCCACTCTTCAAACAGACAATGGGACATGTTATACAGGTGCAAAGTTCACAAAGTTAACTAAACACCTCAAGATCAAACATAAATTCTCCTCACCATACAGGCCACAATCAAATGGGCTTGTAGAGAGATTCAATGCTAGCATAGGCACAGCGCTCAGAGCATTCTGCTCAAAGCACCAAAACAATTGGGATTCATTTATTGAACCCATAACCTTTGCATTAAACAACACTGAATCCCAAACCACAGGATTCACCCCTTTCTTCCTACTCCATGGAAGAAACCCAGCCACCCCAATGGACTTAGGGCTGGGAATACAGGAAGACATATCCACAGTAGCAGACCATGTAGCTAACATGATAACAAATCAAGATACCTCTAGGAGGAAAGCTATAGAAAGGGTTGCCAAGCTTCAAAAGGAAAGGAAGGATAGATATGATAAGAAACTTACACCACAGGAAATCAAGGTCACCGACATGGTGTACCTAAACATACCAAGAATCCTGACCAACACAGAATGTAAGAAACTTCAACCCCTTTTTATGGGACCATATGTTGTAGTAGATAGACCTAGTTTGACAAGTGCCAAACTCAAAAACTTGGACACCAATCTATTGGTGGCCAGACCAGTGCACATAGACAGACTGAAAAAGGTTGTGGCTGTCAGAAACAATGAATTTGCACACAGGCTTATTCCACATGAGGCCAAATACTACAGCAAAATTGTAAGGAACAAAAATGATATCACCCTTACAAGAGAAACCACAGGCATAGGCCCTATCAAGCCTAGGCCTGCACACCACATACTAAGAAAGACATCTAGGTGTGGTGCAGTTTCAAGAAATTAGAAACAAGATTGAGATACCAAAAGAACATAAGATTTTCAAAATGTATTACAAATTCTCTTCATCCACACATAAGACATGTGTGACTGATAATGAATTACTTATATGTATATAAAGCCAATCAAATTTGTAAATATATCAGTAGGTTATTGCCTCTGAAAGGGTCAAAGACTGGGACCCCCCAAGTAAAGCAGACATGAAGTCTAAGAAGAGTAAGGGTAACACAATGGAGTGTCTAAAGCCTAATCCCCACATGAAAGAGCGCGCTATGCCAACACAGCAGTCTATAGAGATCAATTGACCTTATAAGCTACCCTCAGACAACTGTCTAGACGGTCATGAATGGCTGTCCTGGATGACAGGAGGAGCTAATTACCAGTACACAGACTACACAATAGACCCCACAGTTAGCAGACACTGGAGATTAATGCATGGTCTCCAGAGAAACAATACCAGGCCCACAATGGATGTGGGTAGGGTAGGCTACATAAGAAGCACTGTGGACCATAGCCCACCATCAGTCTTCATCCAGCTGCAGTCTGGAACACAAGTCTACAGGACCCCACTTGGGAATTAGCCAGCCCACTTCTCCATTAGGAGAGACTGCACTAGGATAAAGAACACACCTACTTCACCTTCAACCTGACCTTACCATTTACTGGTCAATCTCTATAGACTCACCGGACATATTGCCAAGACAGCTCAATCTTGCAAAGGTACAGTTTGAACCACTTCATTTAAAGTGTTACACCATACACTTAGACTTTACCAGCACCAAATCACTACAAATTTGACAAGACTTTAAACAGCAAACTTGCTTTACACAAGCACCATGGGGAGACTGAGAGTTTCACCCATACTGCTAACTATGCTGTTATTATATACTATAGAACCACTTACTGCAGGTTATACACCTGTGGTGAGACAAAACATAGGAGTAGTATTCAAACCTAGCCCTCAACCATTGGTCAATGGACATACAACCACAACACTGTTGTTAGCTATTCCCTACAAGATACCTCGGGCACCCGTTACCCAAGGATCCATAAGGGATAGAATACTCCATTTGACCACTCCTACTCTACAAGATCATACCTCTGGCCAAATTATCCAACAAGCTAAGGAGCTAGACACCTTGCTGGAAATTGCAGACAAGGAGATAAATGAAACACTAGCCTCCATCAAATTGTTCTTATCCAACCCCATAAACACATTGGACAAGGCCAAAAGAGAGGCCATACTGGGTTTTCTAGCACCCCTGTTTCGCGGTGTGCTAGGTCTAGCCACAGTAGAAGATGTAAACCAAGTAATGGGACAGCTCAAGAACATAGATGAAATACTAAGAAGATTTGCTAAACAAGATCAGGAAGCAGCTAATCTCATTGAAAAGATCACAGACAGACAAGATAAGTTTGTTAAAGCATACATCCAAGATAAGAAGGTACTGGACAGCACAATCAACACCATAGGTGACACCGTCAACCTGTGGGCCTCTAACATGTCCAGGTCACTTGACTCATATTCAAGGCACGAGAAAACTCAAAGGAAAAAAATGCAAGTATTAAATGATGCACTAATTATCATAGCAGCAAGAATGAATACAGTCCAATCACTGCAAAGGACAAATGCAGCCCTGAGGATGCTATCATCAGGGATCCTAACCCCTGATATAGTACCACCCTCAGACCTTGCTAGATACCTAATTGACATTAATAACAAACTTAGGATTACACACCCTGGAGCAAAAGTCGCAATTAATGACTTAGATTTCTATTATTCACAGAAGCTGACCTCATACACTTACTCAGCTCACCATATATATATTCATCTGGACATTATAATTCAATCTACCACCTCAACCTTCAAACTGTACCAAATGATTACATCACCCATGCCTATAGACACACAGGAGACCCCCACCAGAGGAGTCACCAAGTTGCAAACCACAACTGAGTTTCTAGCAGTATCTTACGACGAATCATTATTCATCGAATTGGACTCAGCAGATATGCAGGCATGTGAAGGTACTACAGTAAAGGTATGCAGAGATGTAAATGGTAGAATCTATAAACACAGGCCTACATGCCCTGTAGCCATTTTTACTAACCAGGCTCAACAGATTAAGGAACATTGCAAGTTTACAGTTTCACCACTGCAAGCACCTACCACCCATGCTATTTCCATTTCTGAAGATGAGTATCTGGTCACTACTAATGAACCCCATTACTTTATCAACTGCCATGGTAAAACGTCTGAAACTCGAAAAGCCCAGTCCTACTCAATCATAGGTGTACCCTGTGGATGCACAATCAGTGTAGGAGAATTTTCTCTTCCAAACACAAGGTTGCCCTGTAATTCAACCTTATCATTTCATTACATTCTCAAGACAATTAATTTACCATTCATGGCGGCACTTAACGAAATTTCTGAAACCAAACCAGATGAAAGAGAGAATCTTCCAAATTTCCCAGTAGTAAACCTTTCTAGAACCTTAGAAAAACTACAGGAAAATCCAATCATGGATGATATTACTCAACTAAATTTAGAGCCCTTTGCCAAAACAGTATTAAAAGATGCCTCCAACCTTAATAAGGAAATGGAAACGCGCTACGAGGAATCATACCTACGTCGAGTTACAGAGCATCCAATCTTCCAAAGCTTAGCACTCATCCTAGGGATATAAGCTCACATTTTTATAGTATACATACTACTCAAATTATACAGACTAGGAGGGACTGTAGCCTACCTGCCTACAGCCAAAGCATTCAGACTAGTCACCGAGCTGCCCCTACACAAATTGCTCCCAGATAAGAATCCTACCAAATTAACCCCTACAGAGGAAACCCACACCCCTTTCCTCACAATTCAGGAAACCCACACCCTGATAATTGCTATATTATTCACCCTGACCATCTACTCAGCCTACAGAATAATGAAGTACCTTAAGAAATTTGCACAGACACACTGTGGCAAGAAAAATGTGGCCAAGCGCACAAACCCCACAATATATTTTAAAATATATTGTGGAGACTCAAACTTCGCGCTACCCTTGAGGCCAATACCACATGAATTTGATGAGATTAAATCAGCAGCTGCCCCTACCTATAAGGATATAGTGGTTAAAACCTTCCCACTACCTAAGGCTATATTTACCTGGAATGGACCAGCAGTTATAACAACACAGAGAGGAGAATTTGCTTATCACCTCCCTCAGGTGATACACCTACCTTGGCGCACTAGGTTCTGTACTATACCAGCCCTTAAAAACAAAGGACTGTACTACTCCATGCTTCTCCAGAATGATTGTGGCACCAGCCCGGTGACCATGACAGCACTGGAAAATACAACAGATATAATTATTGACGAACAACAGGAGGAGACCGCAAGGTCAAACATGCAGACTATTGCTAATTTTCTAAACCACCACCCCTCCCCGGTGACTGTGGAAACAGCCTAGACTGCCCACAGCCTAGGCTGCCCCCAGTCCACCACCAGGAGACAACACATCAGAGACAGTATTCAGAACTTTTCGGGCAATTTGCCGGCCCTGAAAAGGGCCTTTGGGATGGCGGGTTTTTACACCCTAGGTTTCAGTCAGTCGGGATCCTACCACAGATCCTCGGGTTCAACATCTATGGGAGAGTCCGAGTCCGAGTCCGAGCCATACATATGGCCGTGATCCTGTTCCCACTCAACGAGCCGGGCCTCCAGCATCCCCAGTCCATACTCGGCAGCCGTGGATGGATCCCTGGATGCCGCAAGATCGAGGAGGGACGCCGCCAACAGATAATCCCATAGCACTCGCTCCCGCGGCCCGAAGTTATAGTCCATGGGCCAGAAACCCATATTACCCAAGGCCCTAGTCAGAAGGGCCACAGTGGCCCCCCGACGCAAGGCTGAGCCTAAGAAATAGTGGCAGGAGTAATTACAGATCAACACATCACCATGCTCAATGATCTCCTTGAAATTCCTCACTATGTAACCATAATGGATGGTCTGGTTAGCCTCCACCAGGGCCCTAACTGGACTCCCCACCTCCATCACCTGGGGGACAGGCAAAGCAAAGAGAGCTTGTAGATGGGCCATGGTGCTACAGCAGTGATTTCCAGAGAGGAACTGATACTCCAATACCAGCCACACACTCCTTAAATGGACACACACACACCCCCCCCCCCATCCTGAACTGTCCACTGACACCAAGCTAGGCACTTACACAGACACATGCCAGAATCTGGCACCTAACACCTCAAGTGCCACCACTGCATGAGCACACCAGGGAGGTGACTCACATCTCACCCCTGACACACCTCCACTGTCAATGAAATTATCAAAGTATTAGAAAAAAAAAAAAATATATACATACACAGCCACTTGTTGATGTATAATATGAAAATCTATGGTATTCTCACAAAATCGATGATTAATGCGCGCATGCACGCGCAGAATTGCGAAATTGCAAATTACAAATTGTAAATTGTACAAATCTAACATTAATATACTTGAATGCAGGTAGATAACTAAGACAGTTTTTGTACCCACTAGCACTTGTATACTATGCCAAGGTTTACTTAAAGTAACACACTTTAGGTATCCAAGAAAATTGTTGGAAAAATGAATGAAAAAAAAAAAAATTGTTGTTGAGAAAATTGTTGACATAAAACATGTTTACTTAAGATACTCACCAAATAAATCTCTTTCAGGGACACATACTCAAAAGGCTAGGGGAAAGTCAATTAAGCAGCGGCCCACTGCCGAAATTGCCAATTAATACACCCATATAGCAAAATCAATGAGTAAATCAGAGACAAACAAGCCTATTGTACATGAAGTACTTTGTTTTTCCGGCCCTCGGAAAAATTTGTCTCAAATCCCAAAAATTGTATAGTGTAAACTAGAATGTACGTTTGTACCCAATTTGCACACTAAAATTGTATAGTGTAAACTAGATTGTACGTTTGTACCCAATTTGCACACTAAAATTGTATTTTGCAGACTAGATTGTACGTTTGTACCCAATTTGCACACTAAAATTGTATGTTGCACACCAGATTGTACGTTTGTACCCAATTTCCACACTAAAATTGTATGTTGCACACCAGATTGTACGCTTGTACCCAATTTGCACACAAAAATTGTATGTTTGCACACCAGATTGTACGCTTGTACCCAATTTGCACACTAAAATTGTATGTTTGCACACCAGATTGTACGCTTGTACCCAATTTGCACACAAAAATTGTATGTTTGCACACTAGATTGTAAGTTTGTATCCAATTTACATTTGAATTGTATGTTGCACATTATACTGTATGTCTGTACCCAATTCATACACTGAAGTCAGATTTTTAGAAAATCAACATTTCTATGTGTATCCAAGCTGTACGCAAAATTATATATATACATACAGAAACTATCAATTGAACGCAAAATTATATATTGGCATACTAAAACTGTCAAATGTATGCAAAAATTATATATTTGTACACCAAAAATTGCCAAATACACGCGAAATTATATATTTGCATACTAAAATTGCCAAAGGCACGCGAAATTATATATTTGCACACTAAAATTGCCAAATATACGCGAAATTGTATATTTGCACACTAAAATTGCCAAATGTACGCGAAATTATATATTTTCGCACTAAAATTGCCAAATATACGCGAAGATTATATATTTGCACACTTAAATTACCAAATGTATGCAAAAATTATATATTTGCATACTGAAATTGTCAATTGAACGCAATTACACGCGAAATTGTAAATTTGCACACTAAAATTGTCATTTATGTTCAATTTGCACGCTAAATTGAACATTGAATGCCAAAATCGCACACTATTTGCCAAATTGTATGTTGTACATAAAAATGGAAAATTGTACCCAAAATTGATGTTACATAAGCAAATAAGCTCAGGTATGGTAAGATATAGAAACTCGGAAATGTACTTATACCCAGGAGAAAATTGTTTATACTGACAAAGCTCTACCACAAAAATTGCATTTGAAGCACTCCCCATCACTTCAAATCCTCTTACAAACAGTATATAACTCCAAAATAAGGTAAAAATTGTATAAATTGTACATTCCCTCGGCGAAATGACGGAGTTTCGCATTCTCTCGGGGGAGAGGGAGTATTCTATGATATACCATTTTATTATTCCATAAATTCTAACATATTATTGTATTAATCAAAGAATATCTATGAAATTAATACATAGGTTGGTTCTAAGAGCTATAAGAGCGCTCAAACTTTATATAAGAGCGTTCATGCCCCACTGCACACCAGCCATAGTCAGTTAGACAGAGTTTATGACATCAAAGGCTCCGACCTAATGGTTCACTGCACAATATAATAAGAATAAGGGTCTCAGTGTGCGACCTCATGGTCCAATGCACAAATTAATAACTTGTAAGTGAATGCAACCGGCCGTCACGGGTGCCTGAGCACCGCTGACGCCGTCATGAGTGTCTGAGCACTCTAATAACTGAACAATGGGTTACATAAGCACGACGCCATAACCGTTCGGTCACTCTAGCATCGCTCCTGAGCGAGCTAGGTCAAATATCAAAGCATTTATGGAAAGCCCATAATTAGACGGTCAAAATGAGCCCAAGATCAAGGCGGAACTCTCATTATTAAGGAAGTTATGCCATGGAGACTGAAAGGAGCTCCGAGTTCCCTACAGACAAACCGGCGGGAGTTACGCGCCTATCCAGCGGGCATTATAAACTTGGCATATTCAACTCTGCGCATGCGCAAAATGGCGGTTATAAACGCATAAACGACCGAGTTATGAGGGTCTGAAGATGCAGAACCGACCAAGACAAAGGGGGACACAGCGGCGTCCATGGGGGTCCTTTGTCCCCCTGTGACACATGAAAGACTCCCCTCAAACAATTGTAGAGTTAGGCAGATGCTGCTGGCTCCAGTCAGTCTGGAGGTGCTTTTCCAAGATTTGCTACAAATAGCCTGTCTGCACCTCCAGGAGGACAGAACACCAAGAACCACTCCAGAGGTAACATCTCCAGTCATCTCCTGCTACCTGCTATACCACTGCACTATGGTGAAACTATGCTAGACAGGCATGGGTTTCCATCATTAGTGGCCAGAGGCTATCTTCCCCAAGACATCCACCAGAGGGTAAAGTTATTCATTATTACATTATTCCTCTAAGCAGCAGGCCAGGAGCTAGGTGTGGGAACCCACCTAGAACTATGCTGGACATTGTATTATTATTACCTCACAGGTGGAGTGGAACTGAACATTGTACTTTATAAATTACTGTATGTACAAATTACCTACATACTAACTACTGTATGATTGATATTTCTTACATGTTGCCTAAAGCTGAATAAACCAGTGACAACTGGAAATAACACTATTTATATGAGCCTGATGTATTTACACTATATACCACTAGTCTTATGATATTTCTCATATGACAACTTGATCATGCACAATTACTAGTATGACATATATATCACAGAGAGAAGAACACTGATTGCTTTGATGCATACTGCACAGGTCACAATTTGTCTCCCACATGACATGTATGAAGGCATGTCAAATGAGGTTGACGCTCTCACATTTGGTTTGTCAACTCCACTTGACATGCGTAATGAAGACATGTCACATATTCCTGATCCATCCACCTGAGTGCTAGGTAATACTGTGAGACAATTATGTAAGGGTCAAGAGCAGTCAATAGCTATGTACCAATGGTTCAATCAAGGCAGGCCTATAATAGAAGGCAGCAGGTATCATAGTCCCACAGACCTGTAACAACAAGGCACCTTTTCCTATCTACAGAACTTCTACTTGACTGAGGACCTCTATGTAGTCCATAAGACAAGGGCATGGAGGTGCATGGCAATGCCATATTTCTCCATGTACTGTACAGGGATGAAAGAGTTCAAGGTTTTCCTTGATTTCAAGGTTTTTTTCACTCACTTAAGAAAAATAAGTTTTCTTGAAAATCCTCTGAAAACAGGATAAAGGAGTCACAATTTACCTCCAGAGGTTGCATACATGCACAGAGTCAGGTCCCACAACACTGCATACAGTGGCAGCATGCCAGTTTTTACTTCAAGGTTTTCAAGGATTCTCAAGTTTTTCCTTGAAAACTTTCCCCTCTTTATTGGTGTTTGTTCCACTCTTCAGTGTAGTCTTAGCAGCAAGCTATAGTTCCTATGCTAGAAGAGTGTCGGATAGTATACCCCTTTTCTGCGCGTTATGATTTCATCATGTAACTATATTGGTCATTTATTCCCTGCACCCTTTGACCTATCTCTATACATAACATTGTAATTGGTCCCTAGGTCGTGTTGCGCAAAGGCACCACTACTAGTAGATCAGGTGGTGCACATTTTGGGTATAGTATCCGAACAACATCTTGAAAAACAGCTTTTCCTGTTATTTGAGGACAAACTACACCCTTATACAACACCTACTGCCTCCTCCCCCCCAACCACACAAACCCTGTAACACACTTATGGATGGGACTGGAGGGCATATACAGTGCATTTAAAGTTGTTTCCCTTTTCAAGGTTTTTTTGTCATCGTCGACTTTCATCCCTGACTGTAGATACTGAGATTATAGATTGTGGGTTAGCATACTATCTTTTGGTATTTTCACTGACCCACACATAAGGTGTCTAGCCTCGGGTTCCAGGTGCATGGCCTATAAGACACATGGCCTAAACCCATGTAGCCCCCCGTCAAATGGCCGAAATCAAAGTGGCCGAAACGACACTTGGCCGAAAAGACATATAGCCGAAACGTCACATGCCGAAATATTTCTGACTACCTTTTTGTTCCCACACAAACCCCTCATAAATCACCCAAATATGGCCCAAAATTATCATTTACAACCACTCTAATACACCACATACCACACATATACCACACCGTACCAAACATATACCACACCATACCACACCATACCACACCGTACTAATGTCGTTTAGGTATGAAAAAGGTGTGGTATGGTGTGGTATGGTCTGGTTCATTAGAATTTCGGCCATTTGTCGTTTAGGCCATATGTCGTTTGGGCTATGTGACTTTTCGGCCACATGTCTTTTAGGCCACATGGATTTCGGCCAAATGACCACAGGCTATTTGACTATAGGCCATTTGTCTTAAGGGCCATGCGCCATGGAACCGTCTAGCCTCTCCTGTTGAAGAATTTAGGATTATGGGTATCTATTTTGATGTTCAATAACAAATGCAAATTTAACAATGAAATAGAATTCATTACCATTCATTGATAGTATTTACAAATCTTAGTGATCTATTCTTCATGAAAACAAAATGACACAGATACATCAAATACCTCAAGTGTTGGTAGTATCTCTTGGTTGTTTGCCCCATCTAGTGGAATATCCTAGAACAATTATGTATGTCAATCCATCATACATCAAGTGCCTTCGACGTGGCCGTGACCCTAGTCAAATCACAGATGACATGGCATTTTAAGGCATGTCAAATCATATGAGGATTACTGTGTGCTACAGTTGTCATGGAGACATATGTGCACATGTTCCATTGACATGTGCTCTCTGTGTCAAACCAAGTTGACATAGGTATACATGTCACTTTGTCAGGAAGACTTTTCAGTATACTTGGTATATTAAAAAGCAGCTGAAGTGAGTGCATGGAGCGTTGCTAGTTATGAATGTTGTGGATGATAAAGACATCAATAACCTTCACTTTCATTGTCAGCTTTATCTACAGGTGACCAGCTAAATGCATCCACGAGAGGTATGTAACAGTGTCTTGTGCTGAATTTCATTCAACACAAAACACTGTTATCACTGATTACATTCAGATATTTATTGTTGGCCTGGCTTTAGGCAGACTTTGTCACAGACCACAATTTAAAAGTCAAAAATGCCCCAGGCTTGCACAACTCATTGTTTGGATGTCGGTAATATATGAGTGTTTACTCTTTGTTGATTTCTTAACATTAAAACTCTTGTATCTCTTCTATCAAGGTTTTTGCTCATTATCCATGTGCGGGTTCAGACCACTTTTTAGTCAATTTTGCTACCATGTTATTCAAGGGGTATGCTCAATCCCTAAGCTCTAATACTATCTTACCTTATCTGGATCCTGAAGCTATTGGTCTTGAAAAGAAGACATGATAAGCTTTTCATTAAGCCCTAAAACATGTTTTTAAGTTCAGATTTGAGTGTATCAGACGGTCGGGAAGATGGAAGATTGAAATCACAAAGTTCCTTTTTTAACTGAAAATTTTAAATGCACTCCAGATACATGTATAAAACTTGCTCTTATCCCCATCTAACCACAATATTTAAAATGATTTTTGTAGGGCAAACCTTTCTGAGTAATATGAGACATTTTGCAGCATTCCTTGTTGACTATGACCCACATTATTGCCTTGGAAGCAAAGACCCTACCTTGAGCCAATACGATGCTGTTCTATTTCAATAATGTGCCCCTTTATCTAAATGGATGTTTTCCATGCTAAACCTTTATCAATTCTCCTGACTCTTATGTAAAAAAGGGTGCTGATTAAGAATATACTTGTTTCTATTTTATAAAGTTTAATGGCAAGGCTGTATATGGCTGAAAATCAAAATGGCTGACAATAGATTCAAATGTCACTCTAAATTACATATATGTGCAGTCTAGATAACATCTGGTGGGTCTTACCCCCTATAAATCAGCTTAGTAGAATACAGAGGTGCTTTTGTTTTGTGGCTAGGTGGTGTTGTTGCCTAGCAACATTAGCTTTGTATAGTAACCAAGCCTGAAAATATGCTCGAATGTGCATATCTGCATGGTTTCCTTTCAGCAACATACTTCCCTGATGTAAACTTGTATATACCTCTTCTGTGACTTCCATCGTAGCCTAGGAATGTAGGTGATAAAAGGTTGCTAGGTTGTGTGGTGGCCTAGCAATAGCAGTTTTGCATAGCAACAATGCCTAGATTCAAACCTTTAGGCATATAATATGTCTTGTGCACAGTCTCCCCTCAAGGACATAGTTCACTGATTTCAAATTACATATAGCTCCCTTGTACACATCACACAGTATGAACATAGGTAGTAAACGGTTGCTATGGTATGTGGTTGCCTAGCAACTGCAGCTTTACATACAACCCCATGTCAAAATGGCCCATGTCTCACCTCAGTAGTAGTAGTGTAGGTTGAGAAAAGGAACCTTGATGGTAAAGTGCATCTATAGTCATGATTATGCTAGAGCACTGTTTAAATAGAACAAAGATCTGGATAGGAACTACAGGCTTACTTACCCTTACTGGGAACGATGAGTGCTAAGATCTCAGACCTCAAATGACATATAATTTTTGAAAGTTAACCTACAGTATTAGGATTCTGAAGTGATCAGTGAGAGTCTAGCTGGGTTAAGAGAAGATCAATCCCAGAAAATCAGTCTAGTTGTGTGAAATTATTGGTCACAATAACACAAGAACAATGCAGTAACTGTGTGTTAGGCTGATGTAAGGGTTGTTGTTGTTGCAATTCATTTATTTATCCCAGCTCAAGTTAGAGATAGGGCGGGGAGGTTATTTTTTCCCCAGATCCTGGGGAATAGTTCACTTGAACTCAACTAGATGGGAGTTGTTGTTGCAATTCATTTATTTATCCCAGCTCAAGTTAGAGATAGGGCGGGAAGGTTAATTTTTCCCCAGATCCTGGGGAATAGTTCACTTGAACTCAACTAGATGGGAGTTTGAGATCTCCAATCACACTTTATATTCCAAATATCTGTATAGGAGAGACAGGTAAAGCATTGGGGTGATAGGGTGCCCCTTGTGAGTGAGGGCGAAAACCGGGGATGATTGACTGGTAACTTCTTGTATCATGTCTCCAATATACAGGCAGGTTGCCAATATTCTAGAATGGCTACCTTGATCTTAATAGCTACTTGTTACTTTGTCCCTATCTGTCAGATGTCATTGATAGTGGTCACACATCCAATAGACCCCCCCCCCCATTAAGTATTCTGTCCATTTGCAGTTATGTATCCATCACAACCATTCAACATGCTATGCTTCTTTTTTCTCTCCCATGTTAATCAAACCTTCCTGCAAAATGAATTACTGAGCTAGTGGTCAAGTCTGTGATTTCTGTTTAAAAGATTAAATAGATGACTTGGCACTGTGGTGAGCAGCTCAATGTTTAAACCCTGGGTTGCTTTAAAAGATTGCTATCAATTGTCAAGGGCAGGAAGATGATTTCATAGGATCGATGGAGAGAGAGAGAGACAGAGAGAGAGAGAGAGAGAGAGAGAGAGAGAGAGAGAGAGAGAGAGAGAGAGAGACTGCAGTTTAAAGTGAAGGTGACAGAAGCACAACAGTAGCCTCAGGTGCTTAGATATGTTAGGAGCAATTTGTACAATATGGATGACACTTCCCTCTTCTATAAGCCAAACCAATCCATCACCATATCCACTGTGAGTGATGTGAGAAGATACTTAAGGTCTGTGTGCCAGTGGACTACAGTAGTATTATCAGGGTCAACTAGTAATTCACTACACAATGTGTTTGGGATAATGAACTATAACAGATCAACATGCCTTCTCAGAAGTGTCCAGCAGCATAATCCCCAGCTGTTGGTATCATACTGCTATGAGAGAAGTTGAACCAGAATGTAATGTTCAGAGATATGTAAGGATGGGTAACACTGGGCCTGATGCTCTGAAGAGGTAACAGATGACAGCATATCCTGAGAATTGTAGGCTGCCCAAGCTTTTGGGATAATTGATAAGGCATGCAGTACATTATGAGGCTGGGAGCCAATCATCTTTATTCTAAATGTGTGTTATTGGTACCAGCAATGGTAAATTTTGATAATATGACAGTGGTTACAGGAATTTGATAGGGGGGGGAGTTGTTAGGAATTACAATCTTCCGTCTTCCTGACCGTCTGGTACACTCAAATCTGTACTTAAAAACATGTTTTAGGGCTTAATGAAAAGCTTATCATGTCTTCTTTCCAACAAGACCAATAGCTTCAGGATCCATATAAGGTAAGATAGTCTTAGAGCTTAGGGATTGAGCATACCCCTTGAATAACATGGTAGCAAAATTGACTCAAAAGTGGTCTGAACCCGCACATGGATAATGAACAAAAACTGGTAGTGCATCCCAAGATAATCAATGCTAACATCTTGAATCTTGTTAAGGGAAGCCTAAGCATCAAAAAAGTACCTGGTGCGTTGGGATGTGAGGGGGGTGCATGGTGGGCCCTATCAGCCCCCGGCCTATATTATGCTATCAGAATGAATTATGGAAAGAGACATTCCCTATAAAGGTATTCTCAAAGGGGGGGCACTTTATTTTAGATTATTTACAAGGGGGGCACTTCATTTTAGGGTATTTACATAGGCCTAGGGGGGCATTTCATTTTAGGATATTCACGTAGGGGTGTGTGTTTCATTTTGGGACATTCACGTAGAGGGGGGGCTTCATTTTCAGATATTTGCCAAACGAAAATGCTATCCCCCGGCCCTTACTTGTATTGTTTTTTTTAATAATGTTGGTCATTTAGCATCTAGTATTCTACAAAATACATGTGTACACAATATCTAGCTTTAAAATGTGAATAACGTGTGGGGAAGCAAAGGAAACAAGACACGGGAAAATCCTGTGAACGACTGGTGAATCTGTGAGCACATATTCTCGGGAAGATCCTGGGAATAGTACCTACAATCCCGTGAATTACCCCGATATTCCCCAGTTTTTAACAGGGACCTCTAGTGAGATTTATACACATAAGTCTGATTCTTCAGCATAAAGTGAAGATGCCAGAGTCCACCAGGGGCCTCTGTGTGATTATGGAATCCTGGTTTGGTCCAAAGAACAGAGAGAGGGAGTGAGATGGAAAGAAATGAGAGGGCAAGAGAGGCACAGAGAGAGCAAGAGAGATAGATATAAAGAGAGAAAGAGAGAGAGAAAGAGAGAGAGGGAGAGGGAAAGGAGAGAGAGAGAAAGGGAGAGGGAAACGGGAGAAAGAGAGGAAGGCAATAGATGGAGGGAAGAGAGAGAAAGAGAGCAAAATAGAAAGAGAGCGAGGCAGAAAAAAAAGAGGGAGAGCCTTGCCCCCCAAAAAAAGGAAAATTGATTGACTTAAGCTACTGACAAAATTGATACATAAAGTTGATTGAATCATAATATTATGTGTCCGATTCTAATATGTGTGTGGTGCACATATGCGCGGGCACTGACACATTCATCTGTGAATATGTGTAATGTAGTTCTCACCATGAATATGACCTCAGTTGTCAAAATGGCGTTAAACATCTATCACTCACTCACTCTCCCGTTCTAATAATTATGACCCTTATTAATATCTCACTAAATGTGCATGTTTGCTAGACATGTCTTGAACAGAGTTGAACCCTTTAAGGGCTAACCCTAATGCATTAATGCATTTTGGTTGTCATGATGCATTAATGCAGCCAGGGCTACATTCAAGCGTCATGCTTACGCTTTGGGAAGATCAGCATGATGCCCCAATAATGTGCTGGCAAGCAGACTTCCCAAGTCTTCATCGGTAAAACATGCCAGCCAATGGGCATGTTACACTACTGCATCAGCAGACTTTAAAGAGTTAGGTAGCATTTAGAGGCCTGGCAAATAGGCACTCAATGATTATAGGGCATGCTAAGTTGTTTACGGGCACTAAGTAAAGAGTCAGCTAAATTTAGACTGTCAAGGTGGTAGGGTGCAGGCAAACCACCTGTGGTACACACTTACAGAACAGGTCATTTTAGTCAGATGGGGAGGGGGATTTCTGGGGCATAAGTGGGTGAATGTAAAAGCATATCTAAACTCAGCCTCCCATGAAAAATATACTGGCATCATTTAACACTGTCTGTGCTGTCTACTTATCCGTGTAAAAGCTCCCAAAATCTCACTGTGCCTTATTCACTGTACTAAATAAATACCCAGACATTTTAGTGCTGAAGAGTTATTTTAACACCTCCCCACCCCCACTAACCACTGGTACTTATATGAGACCAGCAATCATTGCTGAGTGTCAAGAATTGATCTTCTCAAAAATGAGCATCAAGATACTCACATGGAAAACTTTTCTGACTCTCTTTTGCGTCATTTTTTGGGGGAAATATTTGGGGAAATCTCAAATTTACACCAGACTTCCTTCATATGGGATGCATGCCATAGTTCCATCCATTGAAAATACACTGTAACAGGTTCATGCCTAGGTCCATCACACCTCATGTATAGACTCACTATGAACTATGTGATATTTAATGGACTATAACTATGTGATATTTAATGGACTATTAACACATAAATACCATGTTATGACATGTGTCCATCGAGAACATATTTGAGTATGATTTGAAAAATGAACGTGACATATCAGATGGAAATAGAACCACCCCTGTGCCCCCTCACCCCCTGCTGATACCTACTGGACCAACCAGTTTGGGCTACACTGCCCCACCTCAGCTATCATTTCCACCTGGCTCACCTACACACAAGACCTGTCTCCAAAAACTGAGGGTAACAGTGGGTAAACATAAATTTGCCATTTTTCACCATTTTCTATTCATTATGACATGCGAAGGTCACCATTTTCTTGCTGCTCTATTCATAAGGGCACTTACAATCCTAAATAGGAAATGGCACTAGTATCTCAATATTACCAATGGCATTGTACCTTGTTGTGTGCAATATTCATGAATGCTAATTCAAGCACTTTACTAGCATTTGCAATGATCCATAAAAGAAATCCTAAGTACTTGACTGGATCTTTATTTGCAATAATATGTGATATTGTACATCTGAAGGCATGATTGCAAACCTATACATGTAATTGTGTGGCCACTGGCTGTGTTCAGAAATAGCCCTCCTTATTGCAGCTGCATACTACTACTATACAACTAAGTGTGAGAGGCAGTCAGACCCTTTCCCAATCCAGGTCATAGTTGGCCCACCTTGTGTACTGATTACCTTACCTCTTATACAGTGTACCCATTGTCAGTCAGCCTAATTTGGGTAACTCACACAAGCACCTAGCAGAAGGTGACTTTACTTGTATGCAGGGTTGTTGTAGATTGCAACACTCATGGTCAGATTCCCCTTCTGTCCCAGTATATTTACATGTCTGTATATGTGTCCACACTCACATCCATCTATGTACATACATTCCCTTTTATCCACATACACTCACATGCCTCATGTCCACATGCACCCCCTCACACATACACATCCTCTCTATGTCCACATCCCCTCTAAGTGCACACACACCTCCCTCTATATGCACACCCACCTCCCTCTGTGTCCACACCCACCTCCCTCTATGTCCACACCCCCTCTCTCTGTGTCCACACTTAACTCCCTATATGTCCACACCCATCTCCCTCTGTGTCCACACACACCTCCCTCTGTGTCCACACCCACCTCTCTCTATGTCAACACCCAGTTCCCTCTGTGGTCACACCCACTTCCCTCTGCGTTTACACCCACCTCCTTCTGTGTCCTCACCCACCTCCCTCTATGTCCACACCCATTTTCCTCTGTGTCTACACCCACCTCCCTCTGTATTCACACCCATCTCCCTCTGTGTCCACACCTGCCTTCCCTCTATCTTCCTACCCATCCCCACTATGTCCACACCCAAAGCTCTCTGTGTCCACACCAACCTCCCTCTGTGTCCACTCTCATGTCCCTCTATGTTCACACCCACCTCCCTCTATGTTCACACCCACCTCCCTCTATGTCCACACCCACCTCCTTCTATGTCCACACCCACTTACCTCTTTGTCCACACTCACTTACCTCTTTGTCCACAACCACTGACCTCTTTGTTCACACACACCTCACTCTTTGTACACACCGAACTCCCTCTATGTCAACACCCACCTCCCTCTATGTCCACACCCACCTCCTTATGTGTCCACACCCACCTCCCTCTATGTCCACACCCATCTCCCTTTGTGTCCACTCTCACCTGCCTCTATGTCCACACCCACCTCCCTCTGTGTCAACACCCACCTCCCTCTGTGTCCACACCACCTCCCTCTGTGTCCACACCACCTCACTCTTTCTCCACTCTCACCTCCCTCTATGCCCACACTCACATCCCTCTGTGTCCACACCCACCTCCCTCTATGTCAACACTCAATTCCCTCTTTGTTCACACCCACCTCCCTCTGTGTTTACACCCACCTTCCTCTGGGTTCACACCCACCTCCCTCTATGTCCACACCCGCCCTCCCTTTGGGTCTACCCAAAACCCTCTATGTCCACATCCAAATCCCTCTCTATCCACACCCACCTCCCTCTATCTTCCTACACATCCCCATTATGTCCACAACCACCTCCCTCAGTATCCACACCCACCTCCCCCTGTATCCACTCTCACCTCCCTCTATGTCCACACCCAGCTCCCTCTACGTCCACACCTACCTCCCTCTGTTTGGTTTGGCATAACCTAGTGAGTAATGGATATGCCATTTGTCTTTATAGGTGCATGAAGTTGGACCAATGAAGACCTGGAGGCAACATCCTACTAAGTGGTTCAAGAGGACAACACGTTTTACTCCATGTGATGCCGACCCTTTTGCAGTGTGTGTATCAACTCATATGGTCGTCATAATGCATGAATCTAGCATCATGATGACTGATGGGCATGATGCATTAATGCATTAGTGGTCCTTCAAGGGATGTCATGGTTGGTGAGTTGGGATGTAGTGGTTCAGGTTGGTGAGTTGATGCATTTGATGCATGGCCATCAAAATTTATATGATGCCAAACTTTAGTCCATCCCTGATTACTTGTCACTTGTACATATAATAACTGCAACCTATAGTCCATACTGAACACATGTAAACAGATTCATTTCCCTTGGACTATGGGCAGAAGGAGGGGTCAGCTAGTGCTGGAGGAATGGATAGGCTTGTAGCTTACTGCCGGTGGGGGACCCATTCATATTTTTGAGATACAGAACCTTTAATATTATATAGGATTATGCAGTAATTTGTCACATTATTCCCCATATTCATATCTAAAAGTTGACAGATTTTTTCATAACTTCCTGAGCACTTAGATTATAAGCATATCTTTGTAGGGCCCCAGACGGGTAAAATCGACAAGGGGACAAGGCCACTTCTTAAAATCGACAAGGGACACAGGGTTGAGAGACAAGGGACAAGACACCTTTCTTAGAATCGACAATGGACATGGGACCCCCCTGTCTAGGGCCCTCTTTGTAATGAATGAAGTATCAACATATAGTCCAAGTGGTAACACATTTGACTCTATATCAAGAGATCTTGGGTTCTATTTTATGCCAGGGAATGTAAGAACATCTGTGAGCCAGCAAGCAGAAATGAGGGTTCCTGCAGGATTTAGTACCTGTTTTAGCCACCAGGGGGCACTACTATGGGCTAGAATAGGAAAAATATGCCTAAAACTGCTATAGGCTACTTTTTTATGGACAGCCAAAGATCTTTAGCGCGGCGACTTGTGAGTACTACTCGTAAGATGAGTAGACTAGTGTATGGTTCACAGTCGCCACAGTGTAAGGGATAGGGAGGCCTTGCAATCTATTTTTGTTTGTGGCTCCTCTGCTATGGACTATTCCTGCTCACTATTCTAATGTAATAACAACAGTGTGTGTACTTTACTTATCAGTGAAGGAATTTTCAGAATACATCTCATACTTTTGATTTTATTCGCAGATAAGACATTTCATCATTTGGAGCCCTATGGCAGATTAGCATTAGAGCATTTTAAGATTCAGAAATGCATCCCTGTAGCCTTTGTTTTAAAATTGTTCGTTTTGAAACTACTATATATATGTAGTACAGGTTTTATCTCAGTGGATTATGGTACAATTGGATCATATTTTTTTGTATTTGAACAAAGTATTCACTGTCAAAGATCTCTATGGAGAAATCAGTGCTAAAGTGTGTGTTGCCATATGTGCATTTTTGTAAATCAGAGGAGGTTGAAGTGTAAGGCCACCTTGTGGAACTGCTACATTCTTTTCTGTGTAAAATCTTTAGTTTACATTGAAATAATGCTTTCTTAGAATATGTATCTACTATTGGTGATGAAAGATTAATTTGATTACTCCTTTCATTATATAAACGATTTTGTGGAACACTGAAAACATGTATGTACACCGAGGTACTTACACTGTGCTCCCCCTCTACAGAGAGGTGGAGTGATCTGGCCAGTTTGCTGACCACTGGCCCGTGACGAGGTACAGACTATTACAAGTGATTGGCAGTTGGGTGTGTGTGTGTTGTGGGGGGGGGGGGGGTAGGGAGAGCAGGCTCCTGGCAATCTGAGACAGTGTACACTCATAATGACACACCTGTTGACTATGGCATTGAACATTGAATAAGACAGGTCCCTGTGGCAGCTGAGTGAGGTGCATGCAGAATGGACAGTCTACAGACTATTAATACTTAGCTGCAGTGGGTAGTTCAGGTTGAATTTGTGCTATATACTATCAAAAGCCTAGATGATAGTATGCCCTATCTGTATCACCAACTGAAACTAGACACAAAATTACAAGTCGCCGCGCCATGTCTCACAGACTATTCTCTACTATTGTATTAAAATCTACAACACTATGGTTTTATTTATAAAACATTCTGTTTTGGGGGGAAAGGGTCCATATTTGGCATTAAAAAAGAATGTTTTTGGGCCAAAATAGGCCTTTTTTGTTGATTTCTGTTGCCATGGAAACATTTTTTTCATTCTAAATAAGAAAATCGATGATCCCATTTGAAGGAACATTTCATAAGATCCACTATGGTGAAGATACCATTTCTACATAGAAAGTTATGGGCAAAAGAATGAAAATTTATGCTTATTTAGCTAATTAGCATAAATTATGCTAATTACTGATGTATCTCATGACCAATGGGACTTATGGCTTATTGACATTCACAAAATGGTTATACCTACCCATATTTAGCAAGCCATTCCTCCAAAACTAACAGGAGTATCTTCTCATGCAATATACCACTGTAAAGCTAGTGATCTGAATTTTAAAGTTGACTTCTAGCATGGAGCACCCTTTCTCCTTGCCTCTACACATCTATACAAATATTTTGGGAACATTTCGGTTTTCTTTTTTTTTAATTTGGCTACCATAAAACGTTTTTTAATGTTTGTCAACATTTTTTCATCATCCAATTGATGTTTCTGGGACAAACCCTCTCTCTATCAAACGGTTTTTACTAACCCTGTTATTAAGCTATACTATCATAGAATGTGTTTGTCTGAAATATAGATAGATTGCAACCCCTCATTTCCCTCTCCTGCAAAACTTGAAATATGCAGATATAACCTTGTTGCACTGAGGCAACGACATATGGATGAAAATCAATATGAAAAGCAAATGCTGTCATTCACTGTTAGTATCAACGACACACAAAAACAATCTATTATCCAATAATTTGTAATACACTAATGATGTTTATTATATAGAAGTCATTCTACCCAATTTACAAATTGATATACATGTAGTAGATTAATTTGTTGTCATTCCATTATAAAACTTATTTAAGCTAAAACTTTCCTAAAAATATTATTTAGATGACTTGTTTTAAGATAAGTGGAATTTTTATCAGTGGTCTCATGCATTGGTCATTTGAATTTGTGTAGAAAAGTAATTTTTGTTTAATTTAAATTTATTTTAAATACTTTGCAAATTTTGAGGGGCCTAGATAAACTTCCTTTATAATTGAGGCTGGTGCCTCTTTTCCTATGCCTCTGATTCATGTTTCACTTGAAAGAACTACTACCTACACATTCACTTTAACTCACGGGCATGTACTTTTGTTTTCTTTATGCAGGTAGTCAATTGCAACACAGGAGCTTGATGAAATCTGCTAGATAGCACATATTAAGAGAGGTACTCCAGAGAAGAGGGCTGGCTGAAAAACAGCACAGTGGTGCCACCCATATGATATTTTTATTGCTGTCATAGATGTTCTGTCAGAAATAAGATACATTAAGCACGGCTATTTAGGGAAACCAAACTTTGAGAGGCTTGCATTGTTGATAAAAGGAAATACAACCCTGGATTCATCATGCCTTTTTTGGTAGATTTGAATAAAAAGATTCAGACATGCAGTCTTGAATTCTAAACAAAAGAAAATGTAGTTACAATACCCTGTCTATAAGGTGCACCCCACATTTAAGGCACACCCAGACCTTTCTAATATGATAAAAGGATATGTAAATGTTGTATATTTTATTCTAATCAATGGATCTTCAAAATTCAAGAACCAATAGCCATCCCAGTGCTTCCTTCACCCACCTTTACCACTGAATGTGGATGGGGGAATATTGCAGAGATTTTGGGGGAAAATTTACTCCCAGAGAGAAAATGTACTCCCAGTTTTGCTGCATCTAGAAGATGCACCAAAGGGCAATTCTTGCATATAAGACATGCCATATACATGGTGTATTACAGTATAATATTGCAAAGGCATTTTATGCTATGTTCCTGCCCCCTGGTGGCCAAGACTAGAACTTCAAATCCTCTATGTAAGAATGTATGGTAGTAATAGCAGTGTAGATGTAAGGGTAAATGGTTTTCCATGTTAAAAATCAATTATCAAATTGAGATCACACCTTTCAGTGTTATATTGCATAAGAAAATACTCCTGATAGTTTGAGAGAAATAGCTTGCTAGATATGAACCCATGAGTATTTATAACCATATCCCCAATCTCAATATGTTCTAGCTCTATTTGGCCTTGAAATACATCCATTTATTTCATTATAACTTCTGATGTAAGAATGGTATGTTCTTTCTGCCTTCACCATAGTAAACCATGAAACTTTCCCTCAAATGGGTTCCTTGATTTTCTTTTGCTCCTTTGTGCTCCCTTTTGGCAAAATTAGGAAATAAATCTAGCACGGGCTAGGTACCAATCCTGTTTACCTGAGACTATATGTGTGATGAAAAACCTGAATATTTTCATTGCGGTGGAGCTTACTCTATTCAATATGCTGATGCTGGCTTTTTTAAGGTAGATGGCTCTAATGCCAATCATGTTTTCTGTGCAGGTTTCTGCACATGTATACTTCTCTATGGCTAGTGAACGACTATACAAAATCATAGCAGGCCCATGAAGCTGAGGTGAACTCTCAACCTTCTGTGTCTACACCAGGCACACTAACTAGTTAGGCCACAAAGCCAGCTGGCAGTGTGGGGGTTTATGAGCAGTATTTAGCCTGCATGATGTAATTCTATTATTTTCAGGAGATTTTCAATGTGGAAAAACGATTCAAAAGTGCATGGGACCACATGATGGTAATATATTTTCTGGGTGCAGAAAGTTGATGAAAATATTCTGGGAAAGTAAGCCAAAACATTAGCTACTCTTTAATGAGATTCCATGCAAATTATGGCAAAACACTATATAACCCTATGGTAGATTCATAGATAAATATCTCATAAACTAGCATGGGAACCTATGCTAGTTTATAAGACTGCTTTCTTTGTACTATGAGAAAGAGAAAGTAATTACAAACATGGTGAAAATCTGGCGAAAATTTAGCTACTTTTAGCCTATGGGTGCCATCCACCTTCCCCATTTATTGCCCCCATTCTAGATGTATTTATTACCCAAATAAAGGCTCAAATCAAAATATAAGTCAATGTGTCTAGTTTTGTGTGAATCTTTAATTGCTCAAAATCTATCAATCGAAATGATGTCATTTCAAGGCTAGATCTACATCAAAGACAAATACAATGAGGAAAGTCTCATCATAGGAATACAAACTATCGATTTCAAATCTTAAATTGAGGTTAGAAGTGGGGTTATTTGCAAAAGTATTTTCAATATTCCCGTGATATCACGTGAATTTACTGTCATTTCACGTGATCCCGTGATATCACGTGAATTTTTGCTCACAGAATCCCGTGAATTCACATGTAAAATTCACGGGAACGACACCAGTTCAACACGTGATTTTACTGGTGAATTCACGTGAAATTGTTTCAAGGGTGTCTTATTTGACTGACATGAAGATGATAATACACTGTCAGCCCACTACAAGGGTTTTACAGTAGAGTACTTCTTATTCTGAAATACATTTGTAGCTGTGGTAGGATCCTACTGTATGCACAGCAGAAGTATTTATAGCCTATTTACAATTGCAACAGAGAGTGTAAGCTAACCCACTCAACAAAAAACCTTATTTAACCTCAAAAACCGTTTTTAACGTTTTAAAACGTTTTGCCATGATAAGTAGCCATAGGGAAACGTTCTGAAACGTTTTGCAACGTTTTTTGTTGACTGGTAAGGCCGCAATAGCAGATTATAAAAGAGAATCGCAAGTATTTTCACCAAAGGTGACGGAGACACCATTTCAACAGTGTAAAATCTGTTCTATTTGTTATGAATTTTAGGGTAAAAATTTATTTACATTTTTGTTTTTATAGCTATAGCTCTACTACATGATATTCCTAACTATGGCAATACAAACAACATTTTTATTTACAAATATGTGTGTTTACATAACCTGATCGCCTGAGATCACGGATAGCTGAGGAGAAAATCGTTTCTGATCTAGAAATCAATCCTGATAGATATTTTGAAGACAACCTTGCCATCGACTATAAATAAAGGTTCATTTTAATCGATTGTTACCTTCAAACAGAAATAATTTACGTTTTAAATAGGTTTGACAGAAATTGGCCGTATTTCGATCGGGAAGATTGGACCCAATAAGAGAATTTAAACAGTAGGTGCAAGTGACCATTGAACTCTCACGTTTAAAATAATGCCAACACCCTATACCTTAGACACTGTCTGGATTACCTTTTGTGAGAATGTAACACATAACTTCATAGTTAAGCCCCACTTATATTCTGGAAGGGCCAGAGTCCTTATACATATCAACCATGACTAATATCGATAATACCTGTTATCGAAATGACTAAAGGGGATTGTCTTCATGATGCATACCATGCAATGAAAATTCACGTGTTTGATTAAACTTTAACTGCCTTAAGAAACAATTGGATATGATACATTAGTTTGATCTTACCAGCAACACAGTTAATGGCAATATTTTATATCATCTATCACATCACATTACGTGGAAGTCCTGTCAGATTTTTCTCCATTCCTCCCCATTCACCCATGGAGAATTCAGCATTGAGGGACGCACGAGAGGACAAAAACACAGAAGCTTCCCTTTTTGTAACATCCTCTTTGTGAGATTCTAATTGACAAACACTGTTTTTAGGAGTAATTAATCTGTTAAGATTGTATAAGCAGTTCATTGCCTTACACTTGTGCCAACACAACCGGGTCTTACAAGGGTCTTCACGTGTTCTCCCTGTCCCCTCGTTATTTGAACACCTGCCTTAATACAAAGTGATTATTTACAATTGCTCTTCAATCCTAATTTCAATTTGCAATTCTCCAGGATGTTGAACTATTTGGGATTTCTATTTCACATCTTTAAGCAGAAGACTTTGCTCTGGGGATGGTAAAACTTCTAACGGTATGTTTTATATCGAGTGGGGGCCATGTAATGGATTGAATTGAATGAAGTTTGTAATTCCAGCCCTGAAAGCTCCAACAATTCATCAAGATAGTTTGACATCGAATCCAGGTAAAATTACACTAGGTCTCATCAGCCAATGCCATGGGCGTGGACTGGTTACCAGATTTAGTCTGTGTAGGTGTTATCCATATGCTATAGTAAGGGTGAGAAAGTAAAGGGAACAGTGCTGCCCTCTGGTGCCTTTATTTGCTATGCACAGACCTTGATTACGGAGGTGAGTGGTCACTTTGCCAAAGTAACCACTCACCTCTGGAGCTTAATTCAAAAGATCCTGGGATCCCAACCCCAGCGATCTTAGTGTAGGCACATATCATAAGACCTGGCTGGTCTACCCTATGTAATGCAGTGGTTGCAGGCCTGTCCAGAATAGCTAGTCCTGGGATCACTTCACTATTCCATTTCCACCACTAAGATCACTGCGATCTTAGTGAAAGAAATGCATAGTGGTTTCACCAGGGTACAAGAGCACTTACAGGGAACACTCCTGATTGAAAGAGTGAATAGCCTGCTGCATACATAAAGAGGGGAGGGAGGATGTTTGCTGAGTGTCCTTGAGGGCTCTTAGGGCTACTCATGCATTAAGTGCACTGTAAGGTAATTCTTCCCTTCTCTCTCTTTGTCCTGGGGGGAGGGCACAATGCTTCTAATAGGCAAGCATAAATCATACATTCATGGGAACAACTCTTGAATACTGTATGGGGGTCAACTGCACCCTGTGCTCTTTTGTTAGCCCATATGGGGATGGGGAACGATGGTATAAGCACTCTTGTGAAGAAGAGTGACTCCACAGCTATTCCTTTATTTTGGGACTCTTACCCCTGTGCCTAGTCAGTACTTCTTGGAATAGTGTAGGAGGGCTGAGGCTAAGATCGATGCGATCTTAGTGCTGGCTAGGATATGTGAACCCAGTCAACTCTTAAGATCGCTTAATAGGATAAGGCTGATTCATTCCTAAGATCGCTGGGGTCGTGATCCCAGGATCTTTTGAATTAAGCTCCTGGTAACCAGTCCACGCCCGTGGCCAATGCATTTCATCACGTGTGGATACGATATAGAAAATGTTACGAAACTTAGCTCAGTTATATGATACCTAAAAGAATGATTACTTAAAGTGTATCTGATGGTAATTATCAACGGCTAAATCACAGAGTAATGACTCTGTTAAGAAATTATAAGCAACAGGTAATTTTACTTTTCCCGTGATCATTCAATCAAGGTCCATCAAGCATTTAGCGGACTTTTACCGCAGTTTACTAATAGTTTCTGAAGTGAACTTCCACAAGCTACGTAAACAAGCGCAATCTTAATGGTCAAAAATACCTACATAAAACTTTCTCGATTCTTTAGTGAGTATTCTGCAAAAAAGGTTCATCCTATGTGGCGACGGGTAGAAAATTGGAACCGATCTCGAACTGCTATGGCCCGCACCAAAGGTCAATGGCGTAAATAGACCCAGGTCCTCATGTTGGTCATTTGGGTAAGAACCACACTAGATAGAGGCCCTGATCCTAATTGTAGCCAAATCGTGTTTGTGACATGGGATAGTGTGTGAGATGAACCGTTCCACTGATGAGTGTCGCAGTGAGAGAATCTCTTAGTTTTATAGACATTTAATCCACGTATGGGACAAAACTCAGCTGATCCATAGTATGGGCCGAGTCAATTGGTGATTCGGGGAAATCGTGGAGGCAGGTGTGAAGTCAATCCAATCACAGCGGTGGCTGCACCTGTATAGCTCCCGAAATAAAGTGAGATGGAGAGGCTACCGAGCAAATGTTCAGTTTTGGCATACTAGGTATTGGAGATAATCGACGTAATTAGCTACCCTGTTGTTATCGACCAATGGGCGTTAACAAAGGGCTGTGCTGCGCATGTGTGTGGTGGGGCGCGTCTTGTCTTCAGTCATGACTGAGACAGGAAGGAGTAGTATAGTATGTATCGGAATGGGACTATAGCTAATCTAAGGATATTACTCACTGGGCATGCAGCCAAACAGAGGCCTCCCTTTTGGTGGGAAATTCAAATGTGGGGTCACTTGACCTAGACCCTCCGTGGGGGGTGTGGATGAGGGGGTCCCCCATGTCACATGTCGATTTAAAAAAATGGCCATGTCCCCATGTCAATTTAAAGAAATGGTCATGTCACCATGTCAATTTCAAGAAATGGTCATGTCACCATGTCAATTTTAAGAAATTGGTCATGTCCCATGTCACTAAGCCTAAAATAGCCCATGTCGCCATGTCGATTTTAGTGGTCCACACCCATTCCGTGGTGTGGTGCCAAAATAGACCAATCAGAGCCCTACCTTTTGGCAGAAAATTCAAAAATGATCACGTGACCCAAACCCCCTGTGGTGTGCCGCCCTCTGATTGGCTGGCTGTTTAGGTCATGTGACCTCTATTATGCAAATAAGGCCACGTGACCCTAATTTGAATGGACCAATCAGAGGTCGTCATTTTGGTGGGAAATTTAGAAAATTTGGTGACGTCACTTTAATTCTCTTTTTTAATTTTGCAAAAAAAAAAAAAAAAAATGGAGACCTCTGATTGGTGGGCTGACCGGCTGGCTGGCTGCCCATACGTCATACCGTCAGTCAGCTGTATGCAGCAAGCAAGTAGTTACGTGACCTTATATAAAGAGGTGTGGTTTATTATGTAGATGAGGGTGCGAGTATAGTGAGATATTTTTTATATAGATAAAAAAAGGCAAGCTGAAAGCTTGCCAAGAAAAAAACAACAACAAAAAAATAAAAAGGGGAAATATTTTGGGGAGGGGAGGGGGGCCCTTGGGGTGGGCGGGGGCCTTTGGGGGAACCATTGGGTTGGGGGGGCCTTTGGGGTGGGTGGGGCTCTCTGCATAAGATAGACGAATATCGGAGAGGAACATGACAAAACTCACACATTGAGATGTACACATTCAACTTTTGTTTGTCATAATTCAGACTGTACATGGTGTAATCTTGGTGTACAACTTTGGAGCAAGTACCCTCTTGAAATGAAGGATAGGTGTAAGCCATGTTTCCCATCCACATCTCTTCGATATCACAAGTGAAATCCACTGAAGTGCTTTACCAAGAGTCGAGTGGTCCCTTTGAACAATGACACATTTTTCTCCAGAGCTCTCGTATATCGCCTTTTGACGAAAGCACATGTGTTCTTGTTATGAAATTGATATACTCCTATAACTCTATCTGTGATGCTACCAACCACTCTTTGAAATGCATCTTTGAAACACACACTCAAAGAATCGAATACCTCATTAGAAACGAACACTTTATGAACATCTTGGTTTAACAACAGAGCCTTAAAGAACAAAACATCTGATGCATTTATTATTTCCCAAGTAAAAATGGGATCGCAAGTACACATTGTCTTGTTTTTTTTTTTTTTTTCAACACTGATACACGCGGTAAGTCGGTGGACGAAGTAGATGAAGTTAATACAGCAACAAAGGGTATTATCTCACCGGCTTATCTACATCTACATTATTTTTTCATTTTTTATTTTTTTTTATATTATATTTTTTAAAATTATTTTTGTAATTCTAAAGCACTCATCGTCACTCTGTCAGAATGTACGCGACGTTTCACATATAAGTAACTCAGTCCCTTTTTCTCTATTGTGTATGTGTGCATTTTGTTTTCTATCACTTTAAAATTTGTATAAACAGCGCGAATAGTTTTTCGTTTCAAAAGAACATCCAAGAAGTCTTTGGGTTCTTGAACATTTTGTTTTTTTATGACACCCTTCGCACTCCATTTCTTTGATTTTCTTTCACCTGTCGAGTCTTTATCGTAGCAAATGTAAGTCTTGGAGTTGAGACCCAGAGTTCTCTGATCGTGAATGTAGCGTTTCTGAAAACAAGCGAGGGGGATCCATTCTTTGACGCCTTGGGTTTTTATCTTTATGAAAAGCTCTAAGTGGTCATTGCACACCGCTGTTAGAATCCAGTTTTGTTTCTCTCTGAAGTACGATTCTCTCAGGTTGGGTTTCACGAGTTGGTCCAACGATTCGCCACTGAGAGCCATGTAAAGACTGTCAGTGTCCATTTGACAAAGAGCATAATCATGTCGATCAATAAATTTATCCAAAAAGTCGAACGTGAACTCTAACATTTTCAACTTGGCTTGCTGGTACACCATGAATCCTATTTGAATAGGAAGATTGTTCCTGACGGTTTTCGGTTGCAGTTCGACTTCAAAGAGATCTGTGCTCAACTCTGTACCCTTTTTGAACCGCCACGAATTGGTCAATAATTCAAAGGTTTGACCTCTAGTGTATTTCACAGTGGTGTGTTTTTCTTTGTTGCAAATTGTTTTACCGTACGTGGTGTTTCCCATCAACTTGTAACAGTCTGACAGAATTTTCTCGTTCGCGTTTACGTCACCACGTCTTAGCCCCGCACTTACTTCGTCTGCAAAACCGGCGAAGGGACTCCTAGGAAAGTATTCTATGAACAGGTGCACTTCGGTGACTGTTAAACCGTGATCCAAATACCACTTAAGAAGAGGTGTTCCCAAGAGAATCTTTTTTTCCGTGGTAACTACCTATCAATGATCTTTGTGGGGCGTTCATCAGGTTTTCGTTGTTTGCAAAGTCTGTCATGTGAGGTCCTATGTCGGATTTCGAAATGGTCACGTTCTTGAAAACAGGAGTCATTTCTTCAAAGTATTCACATAGGTGAGGAGGAGTAGTAATGTCCACCTGAATCAAACCGAACATTTTCCCGTCTTTCACAAAGGATATGATATCGCTCTCTGTCATGGGATTTCGAGCCGCTTTCAAGTAGTCGACCTTCCAGTGTTGTTCGGACGCCATAACCTGGGGATCCTGGTGTTTCATCTTTCTCCATTCACACTCCCATACGATGATCAACTTGTGACCTAGAGCTTTTAAGTAAGCGCTTACTCTAGCTGTTCTGTCAAGTTTCTCGTCCCTGTCTGAAGCACACGGATATCTGCGCAGCGGTATGCACTCGTGAGCGTGGAACCAACACCCATGAAAACGGTGTTAGAGGACGGGTGAAAACCGTCTACGCGAATTTTTCGACTACCTAGAGAAACCCCCCGTTGAAAGCGTGGCAAAGTTTCACGCTGTGGGCGTGCTCCACATAGCGCAACCACTCTAAAGCGCTCTTAGAGTGTCTTTGCCTGATTTTTTGGTTTGAACTCAGTCTCGGGTCGTCTCACCAGGTAATAAGCTGTGCAGTGTGCTTCGCTCATGCAGAGCAAGTACAGAGAGTTAGCGCCTACACCTATATAGGATGTGCTCGCACGTTCTCGCTTCTTCGCCGTACTTGTGTTCCCTTTTCAGCGTGGTACCCTTCTCGTGAAATCTACGGAAGATTATGGAAGGACCCCCGACCAGATTTTTTTTGATCAAAGAGTGGAGGTGGGAGTCGAACTGGTGGAAGGTCACGAATGGGGTCTCTGTGGTTTGAAAAAGGAACCGTAAAGTCAAACCCGGAAGGGAGATGCTGTCTTTCAACATGTCGATGTTGCGCTCCCTGAAAAATTTAGCGTGATTATTCAGTGCCTCTATGAAGGGTTTCACGTCTTTGTTGTTGTAGTGGATCAAGTAATCTCTGAAAGTTTGCATGTTCTGTTTGGACCAAACTTTTTCACATTCGGCTTAGTCAGTTTCAGACATCTTGGTACTAGTCAGTTTGCTGTCGAATGCAGATCTTGGTGGTAGTGTTCTGTTTTCCAGTTTCCTGGTAGATGTCATCTATTTGTAAGGAAAGTGTCCTTTGTGCTGATTTCTGGTGAAAGCTTTTAGATAATTTGCGTAGTTATAACCAGGTGCCAAATAGTTAACTTTGTCCAAGAAAACAATGTGTCGAGTGTAAATCGCCAAGTATTGGTTACTTCTCTTTATGACGCTGAATTCTTTGGAGGAGAAGAACAAGTGAAGCTGTACTTTGATCAGATTTAAGTTATAGCGCCACGAGTTGAAACCTACGACTGGAACTTGGCAGAGATATTTCAAAAGTCTTTTTTTCAGTTCAACTAAAGGGTGTCTTGTTCGAGTTTCATTGAAGACGACACCAGGAGGACTGAACGCCTCCTCTAGGTGGAGAGCTTCAGCTATCCTCTCATCTAACTTTGCTAACGTCGGGCAGTAAAGTTCTAGCACTGCTTCCCCGATGATTTTGGCGGTGTCATTTATGTAATTCAAAACTTTATCCAACAAGGGGTCTGAATCTGTGTCGGATTGTCTCATGAAGCAGACCGGACCTTCGCGATCTGGAAAGTCGGATGCAATGCTAGCCGACAGAGGGACGTGTTCCCACAGGACTGACATGTGTCAGTCCTGTTCGGTCGACAGCTCTTTGGGTGGTCTGAAGAAAACTACGAAATCGAAGGTAACTTTGTAAGGGTACATTTTTGAATTTCCATTGGGAGGAAAAATGGAAAAATCTGCTAGTGCTTTGAAAACCGTTTTCGAATTTTGGTAGATTCCACCTACATATTTCAAGGCGACTTGTCTGCAAGGGGAAAGTTGGTTCCTTTGTCTTTTCAGTAAGAACTTAGTCGTGAACGCCGACTTATACTCGGGACATTTGTAGATGCCAGCGTATTCATTGAAATCCGTAACGCAGGACACGTGCAAACCGTGTGTTGCGGACAGGTGTATGTTGACTTTACCTCGGGCGGCCGATGTTTTGGAAGGCGGCCTGATCAGGGTAACTCGGTTTTTCAGTTTCTGACCCCTCACTTTACGGGTGGTGTAAACCGCTATTTGTATATCGAACAAGTTCTCTAACGCGGGTAAGTCGCTGATGACCAAACCTGGAAAGGTTTCAGGATTCGCAGTGGAATCGAACAGAGGCAACAATTTTGAAGCGTGTTTGCCAGTCTTGTATAAGTGAAAGGATATGCAGCGAAAGACGCATAACTTGTCCCTGTTGGGAAAATCTAACACATCTCCTCTCTTTCTAAGTCAACCCGAATGGGTAATCCTACCTCCTATGGGGAATTCTCTGGGTCCCATGTAAACGCAAATGTTCAAATTGGTGGGAAAAAAACTTTCCACTTGGTGTCAGAGTCGCAAAGTTTCTGTACTTCTTCGGAAGTGATAGTGTTTTCCATGAGGGAGAGAAGCTTTTCCAAAGTTTCTGAATTAGTTATGGTGGGGAGGGGTGAAAGTAAAATTGTGTTGTAAAATTAAGCCTACTGACAAACCCACTTTGTATCTGAATCTTTGCGTGATGTGAATCTGATGCAGGGTATCTACAGTGTCACTCAACTCACCGGTTGGTAGTCTTAAGTTTGTTACACTCACACGACTCCCTTGTGCCCTGACTCCTGTTTGTATTGCGGGCCAATTCCTGGTGAACATTTCCTCACCCTCCGGTACAGTGCGTATTATCGGAGGAATAGTCACTCCGTCGAGAGATTTGCGTCGACAGGTGATTTTTTTTGCAATTTCCTTCGCCACATAGAGGACAAAATTTTTTTTTTTTTTTTTTGGACTTGCTCATTGCATTAATGAACTGCTATGTTCATTTAAATAATGTTATAGAGCAGACCAAGTTTTATTGATTTTTCAAAGGAAAGTCACAAATGAAACAATACAATAACTTCATGAATCTTGACAAATGTCAATATGAACACAATCAGCAGATGGAAAAATAGGGACTGGCAATATTCACTCAATAGGTTATTTACAGACAAACAAATTAAAAGCAAAAAGAGATAGATAGTAAATAATATGTCATACATAGAGATTTGTGTGTCTACACATTATTTCAGTACATCATGATTACAGCTAAATACACCTTGTCTTTAGTTCAAATAAGTGGTAATTAGAGTTGGTAATATATGCTGTTATATGCATATGGGAACATCAGCAATATCAATATGGATGTAAACATGAAAAAGGATATGAATGTGAGTATGAATATGAATATGAAGTGGCGCAGTTTCCACACCTGCTTCTCATTATCAATTATAACCCAATTTCAGGTTCAGCCTTATATTTTCTATCTTCATCACACCCTCTTTGAATTTTACCTTTGTCGTAGCTTTCTGAATCTCCTCAGGTAGAGTATTCCAGAGAGCCACCCCTCTGTACCATGGCGATCTTTTATAGTGTCTAGTAATAACCCTAGGTAGTTCAAAAACAATCATCTTTTGAGACCTTGTATTATAAGATTGTGGTCTATTTAACACAGTCTTTGATTTCTTATACATTAAGCATAATAAGACTTTTGAGAAGATGATAGCCACACCCCGTCGTTCGTGTTTGTGGAGGGTAAGTAAGTCGGAGAGGTAAGAAAAAGCTCGCTCTGACTCTGCTCGACGTCGGTGTCCCCTGGTGGATAGCAGAAGCCGGTGGTTCTTAAAGAGTTCACGATAGTGGAGGTGAATAGATCAGGTGATTTTTGAGCAACCACTGGAGAAGTCAACTCTTCCTGCTCCTCCTCCTCCTCCTCTTCCTCTGTTTCTACCAAGTGGTGGGTCTTCAAATAATCCATATGAGTGCAATCGTGTGTGTCTTCGTCAGCTGTAGTTGCACCAGCACAGACTTCTCCAGCGTTAGCATCAGCATCAGCAGCAGCAGCAAGGGGGGTATAAAACATCGGTGTCCAGTAAGGAGGTGTATAAGACCCACCGTCAACAGCAGCTCCGACGTTATCAGCAACAGTAGCAGCAGCAGCAGCAGCAGTAGTAGCAGCAGCAGTAGCACCAGCAGTAGCACCAGCAGTAGTAGCAGTAGTAGTAGCAGCAGCACCAGCAGCACCAGCAGTAGTAGCAGCAGCACCACCACCACCGCCACCACCACCAACACCAACACCAGCACCACCACCACCAGCAGTAACACCACCACCACCTGTTACACCGCGTGGGTTGTGAGCAGGAGTAACGCAGTCTTGTTGGTCCTTCTCGTCTTCCTTGAGAGCTGTAGCTTAGACGGTCTTCTACTAATGGTGAGGGTTGCAAAGTGAGTGTGAGTGAATGAAATTTTTCTCCCTCCCTTATTTACGCCTCTGGAGATAAGTCGCTTGGTGCAGTTTGAATAGATGAAAGGTGGCTTTGATGTCTCTTCTTAGAAAAGAGGATTAATCCTGTAGTCACAACAGAAGAGGTCCTCGCTCGGTAGGAGACCTATAAATCCAATTTTCACCTGTCTTCCACAGGGGAAATAAACAATAGGAGTTTCAGCAAGATCAAAGTCGGCTTTTGATATCTTTTTAGAAAAGAGCTCTAATCCTATGATCACAGAGATCCTCACTCAGTAGGGTGTCTATAAATCTAATTTCACCTGCCCTTCACAGGTAAACCAAACCATAGGAGGATCCAGATGAAAGTTCGTCTAAATAGGATTAGAAAACTTCAAAGAGTAGTCTGTTAACAAAAGGAGAAGTAAAAATTAAGAAATCTCATAATACCTTAACGAGCAAGCCTCCCTCACACCTGTAAAGTGGATTAAGCTAATTATCAAAGTTTAATTCCCTTTAATCCCGCCAGAATACAGTTATCACAATACCCTTCCACCTGTTTTATGTCAACAGATCTAAAAGATAAGTCGCTACACAGAATGAAAGCAATCACCCTAATTTTCACCAAGTACACTTGTCACAACGTCTTTCCCCCTGTTTGATGTTAACAAATTCAAAAGACGCATGCTGATAAGCCACTACACAGAAAGGAAAAGGTGGTGGTAAGTATCCAGCTGGAAAATAGGCTTAGATCATCCTATATAAAGCACCCCAATTTCTCTTTGGAAGGATATATCACTGCCAACCACTATGACTACCGCACCTACCGCCACTACCTATACCATCACCAGCACCACCTACCCACCGGCTCCCTGCCTACCTGCTCGCCTACCGACCTTCATCAAGTGATTTCTGAAGTTTTTGCAGGCGAGATGAGTCTTGAAAATAACCCCTCCCTATCTGACTCTGACGTATGTGAAGTGAGTGTACAGGATCATGTCATGTGTGAAATGAAATTTACATATAGCGATTGTTTGCTTCATGAAATAGGAAGGCTGTTAGTTGGATCTTGGAAGAAATTGGGAATCTACTTGGACATCCCCTATAAGCGTCTGCAGGAGATGGTCGTTATTAAGACGGTGCAGGATATGTCTATGGAGATGTTCCAAACTTGGTGGTCTAAAACTATGGATCATGCCAGATGGGGTGAACTCCACCACGCCTTCATGAGTGTTCATCGACAAGATCTGTTACTTCAGTCGCAGAAATCTTTTAAGATGTACAAATTGGATTACAACAATCCCGACCAGTTTTTAATGGAGAGGTACTTTGTCACAATGTCTGAATCTCTCTTCAGGGAGTGGAAAGATATGGGGACGTATTTTGGTTTGTCGTCTGAAAAGCTAAATAGAACCGCTCAACAACCGGAACAAGTTATGTCTCTCCACGCCTTCAAAGTGTTGAAAATGTGGCAAGCTAAACCCGACAGTACCAATCATCAGCTCATTCGAGTGCTGATGGATGACACATGGAGTTTGACGTGGCCAGATATATATTGCTTCACCACGGACAACATATATGAACCGACCAAAGGCCACCACGGACAACATATATGAACCGACCAAAGGCCATCCACAATGAATCGCGATTTATGTATAGATAAGACACCGAGATACTTTGTATGTAAAAAAAAAGAAAATGAGATTACAACAAATAAAAAGTGGGATGTGCAAAGTGTTGAAAATGTGGCAAGCTAAACCCGACAGTACCAATCATCAGCTCATTCGAGTGCTGATAGATGACACGCGGAGGTTTGAGGTGGCCAGATATATATTGCTTCACTTTGAAAACAAAGAAAAAGAGATTATACGTAGAGAGTAATTGTGGAAGGGTGTGGTGACTTATGTAAAGGAGGTGTGCACCACGGGAATCCCATCTTAAGTCTCTACACAGGAACATGGTGGTGGAGATAAAAAGTATGCAGCTGGAAAGGGGATTAAGCACATCTATATAAACCACTTACGTCACGTCTCTGCTGTCTCATTTACCACCTCGTCTACCACTGATATGTCCACACACTCGACACAGCTACTAACACCGTCGTCACTGCTCGCACCACGTTACCTACCTACCTACCTAAGAGAATGGTCAAGTACATACGTTTCGTCGATTTATCAAGGAGACTCAACACTTTCGACACAACTATGTGGAATAAACCCCGTCCTTTCACAGAGAAACTCGCCGCCCACGGATTCTTTTACATCGGAGGTAAGGACCTTGTTCAATGCTACCAATGTGAAGTCGCTATACTCACATGGTTAGAAAGTGATGACATCACCGTGGAGCATTTCAGACATTCTCCTACCTGTCCGTTGGCCTCAGAAGGTATGGATCTTAGTCCACAGAGCAAAATTTTGCTGACGGTAATGTTGAAGAAATTGAACTCTCTGGACTACGAGTTGCAGCTTTTCAGAAATAAGCGTGGAGGAGTTTTTACTTATGAACAAGCAACTGCTATGTTTTCTAACGCTGTAACGTCAGAGGACACAGTAGATAAATAAGAAACAACATATATACACCAGACACCACGGACAACATATATGAACCGACCAAAGGCCATCCACAATGAATTGCGATTCATGTATAGATAAGACACCGAGATACTTTGTATGTAAAAAAAAAAGAAAATGAGATTACAACAAATAAAAAGTGGGATGTGCACTACTCCATATGTGGGTTCTATTCTATTTCTATTTAATATTTTACTACCTTATATTTTACTTTTAATAAACCCGCCCCTAGCCAAGGCGCTGGTTTACTAAAAAAATAGGGGCCACACCAACCCAAAAGGCTCCCCCAACCCAATGGTTCCCCCAAAGGCCCCTCCCACCCCAAGGGCCCCCCTCCCCTCCCCAAATATTTCCCGGTTTTTTTTTGTTTGTTTTTTCTTGGCAAGCTTTCAGCTTGCCTTTTTTTATTTATGTAAAATATATCTCACTATACTCGCACCCTCATTTACATAATAAACCACACCTCTTTATGCTAATAAGGTCACGTAACTACTTGCTTGCTGCATACAGCTGACTGACGGTATGACGTGTGGACAGCCAGCCAGCCGGTCAGCCAACCAATCAGAAGTCTCCATTTTTTTTTTTTTTGGCAAAAAATTTTGAAAAAATAAAGTGACGTCACCAAATTTTTATAATTTCCCACCAAAATGCCAACCTCTGATTGGTCCATTCAAATTAGGGTCACATGACCTTATTTGCATAATAGAGGTCACATGACGTAAACAGCCAGCCAATCAGAGGGCGGCACACCACAGGGGTTTGGGTCACGTGATCATTTTTGAATTTCCCGCCAAAAGGGAGGGCTCTGATTGATCCATTTTGGCGCCACACCACGGGGGTCTAGGTCATGTGACCCCACATTTGAATTTCCCGCCAAAAGGGAGGCCTCTGTTTGGCTGCATGCCCAGTGAGTAATATCCTTAGATTAGCTATAGTCCCGTTCCGATACATACTATAGTACTGAAAGGGCACCCTTCATACCGGGGTCGTTTGATTGACTCTGGGGGGGGGGGGTGGATTGTTAATGCTTAGCTAGCAGGTCTACAATAGGTAGGACTATGAGAGGGGTTGTTGGGGTAGGTGATAAAGATGGGATTGACACCATTAGTGGTGGTCAATGCATTATAATTATTGAGGGTATCACAGTGCCACTTTAGATAGGCCTAGAGGGACAACCTGTGGACCAGGATGTGGATGAAGGGTTTTGGCCGTAAATCCATATTGACTAGTAGACTCTACGACGGGAGGGATCTGAGTGATGCAAGCAGGATGTGAAAAATATAAACTATTCTTTTGCTTTTTAAAGAAAAGAACTAAAACTTCCACCCGTGTACATAATAACGTATAGACCTATTATTACACCATTCACCAGGAATGCCTGCCTTCAACCACAGGTAACTCGTGACCTGGACGATGTGCCATATCCAAACTCCCATGCCCATATACTACTCTCATCAGTGCAGGAGGGTATTGCCAAAAAGAAAACGAGTTTAGCCACTAACCTGCATAAAACGTGTTCATATAAATGTGCTCTATGGCATGCACGTTTTGATCATATTTCCAAAAGCTATACAACATATCCTTATGGGAAATTGCAAACGTGAGCAGGTAAAAATGTGCACGTTTAAAGGAAGGAGTGGACGAGAATAACTTTTATTAACACGATTCTCTGCACGTTTCTGTATTCCATGCACGTTTGGTTTTTGGCAAGACCCTCCTGGTTACTTCTGCCACCACATCGTTATTTCTACAACGCTGCTCACCTTGTTTGTTTTACTCTACATGACACCACTGCTCGACACAATAATGTCATGTCGATGGCTGAACTGTCATATTTCATGAAAGGTGTATCAAAATAGGTTGATCATGAAGCCGTCTGTAGTTTCCAGTAAGCACTGCACAGAGAGGGGGGAGGGCTCCATCGGATTTTTACAGGCATGTCAGGCTTACACACAGGGATACCCACATTATACGTCTCAAACATTTGAAATTAGGCTTACACCGATAACCATGATAAAGGGTAGATTCTTATTTAAACCCAGAGATTACCTGAGTGCATTTTGATATCCTTGCTGGTCTCTAGTAGGCATATATGTTATAAGAGTGGAAGACATCCACATATGTTCAGATTTAGATCATATAATTTAATGCAGTTATAGCAAAAATTATAGCAAAAATTGTAAGCCTGTTATTCTCGAGTGGTATTCACCGAATTATGATGCTGGTGGTTTTAATTAGCGTTGTAGAAGCACAGGGTCTGGAGCCTTACACTATTACATATTATACTTTAGACCATCTGGTAAAATAGCAATATCACATCTTAAGTAAGCAATGGCTAGAACAAATGGGTATGGTTTAACCAACACATTGGTCTTTGCCCAGCGGGGTTCTGAAAGGGACAAGGGTTACCTCTATAATGTAGCAGTACACCGTCAGTCCATCCCTCACTCCCACCTCTCACCACTTCTACTGGACAGGGTTGGTTCCTAGAACAGCCTTTGGGCATGTTACTGATAGGGTTGATCGTCTAAACTGTGCCTTCCATTCTAAATGTTTTATGCCAATCGTGAGTCAAGTGAGATATCCTCTTAAATTGGACTAGACATAATATTACATGATCATTATGTATTGGAAAGTGGTTTACATGATCATCTAAGAATACAGGCTTTTTGTTTCATGTGCTTGTATACGAAAACGGGCTTCCCTAGCCCACTTAAAAGGGTCTATATCTCTTCTTTCCTATCCCCTCAAGATGTGTGTGGTGCACATATGCGCGGACACCGACACATTCCTCTGTGATATTATGTAATGTTGTTCTCGCCATGAATATGACCTTAGCTGTCGAAATGGCGTTAAACATCTATTACTCACTCACTGTATACGAAAAGTATACAAAACGAAGAATATTTAGTGTTCCAATAATGACATATTCCAGTACTTCAGGGCAACACAAATCTTTGAATAAGATTCAGTATATAATTATAAAATCACGTCAAACTCTACCAAACTATTGCACTCTTTGGCCCTAATACAGGAGACATATCAGGCTGTAGAATGTAGTGTAAGATAACAGGGATTAAGGCAGCCTAGCTATAGTCCACTACACCACACTGGAGGAGGTCTGTGTGACGTCACTGCCACACCCACCAGTCTACAGCATGTCCAGCTACACCAGGATGTCCGCCTCCACCCATTATTCATGGATCCTTGCCTTAGGATCTGTGGGTTTGGATCCCTGCTTTGATCTTACCGATGGATCCCGGAATCCTGCTAATTCCCGAATAATCCCGTCACTCCAACAACCCATCAGCAAACCGTCAGCAAACATAACAACATAGGCCTAACTGTCAACATTCCAATCTGTTATGGAACCATTTCACCATCTATGGAATGGACATGTATAGTGAAATCATATATGCCCCAGTTATGCCAAATGGTAACTTGGTGCCCTTGGTGCTACGTCGATATTCTTCTTTATACTCCCGCAGGGATACTCCCATACCAAATAAACTGTGTAAGTAGTATATGCAAAGTAAGCGTCAAGCCCAGATGTTAACAATTCTCCTCGCCCTACAAGGAAGCAATGAGGAAAACGTGTATACACATATATACGTATATATGGGCCCGGATATTACTCACATTCTCCCGTCATCCATCTGTTGTTTTGATACCCATTCTTATCGATAACCTATCATTAGTTAACCAAGAACCGTCTCATAACCGGGAAGTCTTGATAGGTCATGCGGTGTAGCCTAATATCGTAAGGGCGTCATTCACTGGGTAGGCTCTACTATTGTCATCATTAGAATAACAAGTGGAGGTCTGTACAATGAAGCGGCACACAGTACAAGTCAGATCTGCCACCTCCCCCATCACACCATGCGGAAGAGCCCAGTGGCATCTGTAGCCAACTATACTATCGCCAACCCTACTGCTGACCCATGTATAGCAGCCCCTGTATGGGGGGTCCGTGCACGGTGAGATGGGTGATGGGGACAGACTGACGTACCGTCCCAAAGCCCGCCGGAAAACCCTCACGGCAAGTGACGTAGCTGGCCTATGACGGCACAGCTGCGCCATCTGGGCGGCTGTTTATACAACTCCGAGAGATCGGTGGGATGGTCGGGAGGATGAGATGGGGAGCGGGGGTGGGTGGACCCGGGTGGGTGGGGCACGCTGGAGGAAAGGAAGGGAAGAGGAAGACAGGGAAAGAGTAATGTCAGAGCAAAGTGTGAATAGATAAGATAGAGTGTAAAAAGAAAATCTGAAGTGGGAGAGGGAGACAAGATACTGGGATATATTCTAATAGATATGACAAGGACGAGGTACGGCAGTGTGAAAAGAGGGAGGTGCTTTAGACGAAGAGAGAAAACCAAAACACTGTTGGTGTAGGATATGTGAGGTGCAGACGGGGACAGCATAAAGCATGTGGATTTTATTGGGTCAAAAGGTTAAACATGGGTCTTTACACTCATCGGCCAGTTGACAAACTACTCTGCCATCCTACTCACCCAAGTTCACCTGTGATATGATGCTCCGCCACCAGGACGGCCATCACAGCCATTCAGCACTGTCCCCCTCCCACCCTCCCACCCACCCACTCCACCCGCCCACCCACCAGTACCACCGCCACTAGGCGGCCTATACTTGATGCCAATGGTGCCTCTCCCTCATTCCCCCTGCGATTGCCACCCATCATCGGACGCTGAACACCAACTGGGCGTCCTGCAAACTATCACCAAACACAAACCAAAAGGGGGACACGACTAACTGAGCGCACTAGGTCTGTCCTACAGTACACAACAGCTGGCACTCTCCACACAGGCGACCACAAGTTATACATTGTATGGTGCACTCACTTTTTCACTTCTTCTTTTGGCTACCTTATACCAGAAATAACACCTCATCATTCACTCAGTGACCACAAAGACTAACTCCCATTGAGCTGCTCTTCAACACCAACACGACTTGTACGGGACCCCTACTCGTGCACAGGACCCCTTATTGCTACATGAGGCCACCACAACAGCAACTTAAGACAGTGATAACATAAGATCTTCTACTCCCGTGCTGGGTGGGGCATGGGCGGAGAGGTATGCGGTTCCGCTGTGGGCCGTGTGTTACGATGGTCGCTTGCCGCGTGCATCGTCGTCGCGCTGACCACGATCGCGTCGGCGGGGAGCTTACTTCCGGGCGGCCAAGGCGACTACACTGACCAGTGGGCCGTGCATGTCCCGGGAGGTGAGAGGACAGCCCGGGCCGTGGCTGACGAGTTGGGCTATGACTTCAAAGGACAGGTGAGTGAGGACTTAAGTTAAACATGCTTTCAATCCGATGCGTGCACATGTTTGTGTTGTATGAGATATCATTAGGACATTTTTAATGAACGTTTCAGTACGACACAGGGGATCACCTACAGAGACTCTTTACAGTTATATATGTTCGCTATACTAGGTATGCTCTATGAAGCGAACCCGAGTTGGATACTCTATGTTAACTATACTTAACTACACTGAAAACTTATACATATATAAAAGTAATCATTGAAGATGACTTTTGTTCATCATTTGAAAATGATGACCCTATCTCATCAAAGTGATGACACAGAGTCATCATTTTGATGACATACTTCTGCCACTAGGGGCCTCCACTATACAAAAATACAGAATAGGAACTATCTAAAGGTAATCTATGAATCAATAGTTGCATTAATCCAGACAATAAATGTCTGTGAAATGAAAGGTTATCATAAAACCATCTCATAGGGACTCAATTGATTCAAGAAAGAAAGAAATGGCAAAAATTCCAATGACATTAAATGATTTAGCAATTGTTTACACATAGACACCTCTCCTGTCTCTGAAATGATAGTAACAACTGGGGGAATAAATTCTTGCTTGTTATACATATTGATATATATTATGTGACCAATCATGATGCTTAGGAGGGTCAAGGTTAAAGACCTACCAGTACCAGGAGGGGGGGAGGTAATTATAAACATATTTGAAACCTGACAAAATGCCCAATTGGGCTGTACACCTAGCAATCTGAGCATGTAAGCTATATTGTAAAAGGTAATCAATATGATGACCCTTTGTAATCACATATGATTACCCAAATGATGACAAGGTGCTCCCCCCAGACGGCATCAAACTGAGCACACTAAAGTGATCTACACTGATTAGTTTATACAGCTATAAGTTTTCAGTGTACTTAGTGATGAGTAGTATTTTGGTAACGATATACTGCCTCCTCTACAATATATTCTCAAAATTATATTAACACACAACCACAGGGGCGGAGGAAGCAAATTTTTATTGGGGGGGGGGCCAGGGGTCTCGGTTGGGGGGGCTGCTATATTTTTATATAGGCTTATAATTATAGGGAAGCTCCTTATTATTGGGGGGAGGCCCCCCTCCCCCCCCCCCTTTTCCTACGCCCCTGTACCATATCAAAAATGGTAGTCTTCGATACTAGCATATGTTATAGACATCTCCCTTGTCTTAGTGTAGTGCTGATAGTAAAGCTTCATAATTTGAGATCACTAAAATATTATAAAGAAAGGTAAGGGAAATTAGTAGATCATTCTATGTCTCAATAGCATCATCATTACTAGGATATCAAATGTTCTGTTATGATAAGATTGAAAGTTGCCCTCTTCAGAATGGGGATCGCCTTGATATTTCATACTACAAGAATTAAAAGAAAACAAGGGGTTTCCAAAATCACAGACTATACTTTGCCATATATACTGTTTTACCATTGCATAATATGGGGAGGGGTTGATACAGAAATGTAGTATTCTATGGTGAATCCTCATTGCATACAAAAATGTACAGAGAAACGCTCAGTTCACAAGGTCTGGAGTATTTTTCACAATGGGATTGGATTATCGCTCATAATGAAATGAACATGGTAAGACATATATCCTCAATATGAGCTCAACGATATCTTGAGCTTTCCCGCTTTTAAGGCGATTTTTTCTATATAACCATTCCCCTCAGCAGTACCAGATCTAAAACAAAGATGTCGTTGAGATGTGAAAAAAAAACAACTCAAATGCGTCTGCATATATACATAACACTGCCCTCTGTTTGCTTAAATGATAGCTCCCTCGAATACCATAGCAGAATATAAAAGGCAAAAGTGGACATTTAACAAAATTGGTATAATTGTGGGTGTGGTTTAAAATTTTGCATTAAAATATCCGTTATTTATTGATAAGGCAGTGCAGTGCTGCCGTATAAACATGTATTACAGTGGAAAATTGCACACCAAAGTCCTATTTCACAAAACCAAGAAATCAAATTAGGTAATGAAGTGACAATATAAATTATAACCCACAGGTATGCTCACACACATACCATTTATAGACAACCAGTACCCACTTTATGGACTTTTTCCCGAGAGATCAAATTCCCTATGACCTGATATCAGCAAAGCACACGTGTGTCCAGCTGCGCACTGCAATATACACCACAAAAATGATATAGAACTTGTCCCCTATGTCAGTCAGAATAAGTCAGATAGTGAATCAGAGAGGCAGCTGCATGAAAACCTGAATTCATATCATATAGGACTCAGTATGGAGACCTAGTGGAGCCACCATCTTGAATCTCGCTGGTTGAGCTAAAACCCACTGATAAGACATACCATGATGGGTACCTTGTCCCTGGTTAACGCCCACTTCCAGGGACATGCTGGTCCCATCTTATCGGTTCTTATCAGTGTGTGTCTCCAGAACCAACTGCAGACAAGCTAGTGGCCAATTGGACAGGCATTATATTAGATTAATATCAATTGTGTGGACCAGTATTCGGAGGTAAAAACATGAAATGAACCAACTGGTTTCCGCTGCAGTTGACAGATGGAAATGAAAATGACTAAAGCAGGTATTATAGAAACAAATTCTAATATGTAATTGCATATAAGCTTTATGGAGGTAGGGCCAAATTTACCTATGCTAAACAATATAGAATGATGTTTTGACACACATTTGCTGGTTTCCGTGGGTGTCCAAATATACATAGACGTGTCACGTACAGCACCTGTCACTAAGCTCTGTGGCTACCTGGCTTCACCATGCATTTTATGTGTGTGTGTGTGGTGAGTGGGTGGGTGGGTGGGTGGGTGGGGTAACTCATTAATAGCAGCAACTAGTGTTTATGTAATCAGCACAAGTGGGGCAAGCTACTTATTTCTCCAAGTGATCTCAAGGGAGAGCATAATGAGAAATCTATAATTGGCTGTATGCTGTATAAGACATGTTCATATCGCCAACGGTCATTGGTTTGACAACATAGGCCGTATGTGGCATACCATGTAGTCCAGAGGTCTGGCAAATCGAACTGTAGCTGTTGAGAGATCGTGGAGGCTATTGCGAAAAGAATCGGAAGCTGATTCTCACTGACGTAACTCACCTTCCAGTTCCTGGCTGTTCTGCTGCTCAGAGCAAACTTCTTACCTTACACTCAGAATCAATCCTCTTAATGTGAGTCATACTGGAAAGCATTCCCCAATTCATGAAAACTTAAGAATCGATTCTATAACATATTACCTTGCTGCAAAGCAGGGGAGAAGTCATTGCTTGGGGGTAGTCAGTTCCCATTTGGGAATAGCACCTCTGACAGAATTGAATTCCTGTCCTTTCGCAACACCCTCCAGTATTATAGAACCTCACTTTTACCCCAGGCGGGAATGGTACACCTCATTCTTCTCCTCTCACCTGTATTCTGCAGAGGCGTAGGAAGCAAATCTTCATTGGGGGGGGGGGGCAGTGAGAGCCCCAGTGTGACCACCTTGAATTGTCGGCTGAAGCGCGATAACCTAGATACATACGTATAGAATTTGTATAGAAAAGTAATTTTTGGTGAATTTTTGATCTGACTTTAGGGCCAGACCCCCACTTGCCCTATCTGATCATCATATAAATCTAATTTGAGATGAAAAGCTTTAGCTTCTTTTCCATTTTGTGTATGAGATCTTGGCAGACATAATTATTCAGGCCCCACCTCCTTCATGATTGGGGGGGGCAGCCCCCCTGCCCCCCCCCCTTTTCCTACGCCCCTGATTCTGTCTTTGGGAATCAAATCACGTTTGCTGTTTTAATTCAGATGTAGGCTATTTGCTTAGAGTCCTCAGCCTCTGTTAATACCACCTGATGAACACTGTCAGCGTTATCAGCGAGATTTCTGTCTGTTACTCTGCATGCAAATATCAAAAAGCATGTACAGGCCTTGTGTATGCCTTGTTGGCGTGTGTGTGTGCATGGCATGTGTCAGTTAGTGTATATAGAGCAATGTCCGTATTCAGGACTACTCCAAGCCTTCAAGCACAAGTCTATAGATGCAGCCTCCTCCGTGGTCCTCCAGGGTCAGCATGATAAGGGAAACTGATGTAGTTATGGGATGCCTGGAGCAGGAGGCGGCGTCGCTGAGACAAATATTTCTGCGGTCAGATACCATTCCTGAGGGCCTGTTTCTGTCTTGACACAGGAAAACTGAATGGTACCTGATGTATAAAGTACCCACGTCTATTCTTCCTCCATCAGCTAACCCATAGTAGTAGCATCCCTAAAGTAGGGGCTCCGCATTTATCTCTGTCCTTTTCTCTACTGCCATCCTCTCTGTCTGCAAACTCCTTCTTGTCTCACTGTCTACAAGCCGATGCTAACGTGCCTACCGTCCCATCTTCATCTCCCATGTCACCGAATTAGAGGGTGAGGTCCAGTCCGCTAAGTCCCTCATTTGTTATTTCATTTGTTGATAACCCATTCACTCCTTTTCTCACCCACAAGTCTTGTTCTCTTTTCCCCAAATCGACCACAGACCTAACACCTTGGCACATATCCATACCACTCCATGATACTCTTTAAATTTCCTCTCCTCCATTGGCACCACCCAGCCTCCCCTACAGCCACAAAACACACCAATTACCAAAATGGAGAAGTTAGTTTGTAATCATCCACAAAAAAATAGCATAGGACAGGAGGAGCATTTGGACATGTGAATCAACAATGACATGAAAGACAAGTCCCTTGTTGGCGGTTGGCAAATAGGGGGCGGTGGTGTTTTTGACGGCTGATGGTGAGCGTGGCTGCCAGGCTTGGTGCTGGTGGTAGTATGATGGGTGGGGCTGGTCGGTCAGACTGGGAGCAGGGAGGCAGAGAACATGGCCTCCAAGCAGAGCAGGAACACCTCCTTTCAGTATTAAATTTTCTTTATTGTATCTCGTTTTAATCTTCCCAATCGTCCAATTCATCAAAGAAAATGAAACCAGCGACGCCACTGATGAGACATGTTTGGTTGAGATTCACCCATTAAAAAACCACCACCTTATAAAAACAGCTATGCACGGTGATCTACACATCGTGAAAATGCAAAATTGAATGGGATTTTTTTTCGTATATAACATGTCAAACTTGGGTTGCCAGGCCATATAGAAGAACAATTCTTTGAGGTGAGAAATGGTGAGACTCTAGTACCCGCTAGTAAATTAGTCCATCATTTGTCTGTTGCCTGCTTTCACTGCTGTTTGGTCATCCAGCCTGTTAATCAACCCCAATTGTTAAGACGGGGGAGGGGGGTGTTTATTCATGCATGCCCACTCCTTCTGGTGCCCCGGTAACAGGTGGTATAGGCATGTGCATCAAGGTGTGAGGGTTGGTGCGTGGGACATGGAGGAGCACGATCTTTCTATACATATAACACAATAAGTACAATGTAATTGTGGCTTGGTTTCATCATAGTGCTCAGCTATATTAAAAAGCTTTCAGGCAGCCTGTTATGTCAGATCTAATTGAGACAGCGTGACAAATGACAAACCTAATGTAATACAGTCTTATCTGATTTATAATGGGACGAAGGCTATTGGATTGGCTGTACAGCTTGGACATTATTGAATGCAATTAAAGACATAATAACATAAACATTAATTTATAATTGCTGCTCATATCACAATGCCACAATGGTTCTGGACAATGAATAAAGCTACTACAGGTAATCGAGATTTGAGAAATACAATAGAAATGTAATATTGCAGCTTAGTATACTTTATAAACCTCTTATGTGGCTGCAGGTGCGCGGTTTTACCTAATACATTAATCTCAATGAAACTGTAATGTTTAGTGTTTCCCATGGGTGAGGGATATCGCCTACATAAACTGTCATGGCTATATTGCAGACGGCTTATCAAGCCAGAAACCCTGTCACCAAGTAATAACATAATATAATGCTGGCCAGCCAACCGAAAAAGTTATAGCATAACATGATAATGGCCATCCAACCGGAAGCTAAGTTCAACACTGGTATAGGGAACTTCTGTTGGGACAGGGAGTCTAGGATAAACCGACAATGATTAGCTCTCCAATTTTCTCTCAATTGAAAACTGTTCAGTACTATACCTCCACAACAATTGAGAAATGATTGTGATTATCATACTTCTGATGTCAGCAATTATTCTGATAATCCAGATAAACATCTTGAATGCCCATAATTTTTGTATATTGATATATATCAATTAAGTATATTAATTTGTAATCCTACATTATTTTTTTTAGTTTATTGATGAAGATCTAGCGCTATGCAGCTTGTACGTATATAGTAGGTATTTGCCTGAATTACTATGCCCTTATTATTGGGTGGTCTGGTTAAGGTTGAGTGGCCTAACCATAATACAAAAATACATCATGTGAAATTTCAAGAATATCACCAATACCTTCCATATGGGACATCTAGTTAATCCCACTGTAGCTGGATGACTCATAATGCTTTGGCTATTAAATAACTTGCACCATGCAGCAATGAAAATACAAAAGTGGATCTGTGACAAGTCCATGTATGTCCATGTGTATGGAACCGATTGTACTGCGTTTCATACTTCATGTACATGTATTATTATTCTGATCCAGTTTTTAACAGTCTCGAATACTGTAACAAGCTGTGTCAGTATTGCAGTTTTAGTAAACATTAATCAATCACCCATATTGTATCATATTGCACCGAAGGACAAGAACATTATACCATTACAATACTAAAAACACATAAATCATATGGATTTAATCAAATATGATACGGGCAGCATCATTCTGCCCATACAGCAATGGGGACAATCGCATAGGGGACAGTACTGAAATGTGTTACCATGTCAGTGTCCACCCTGCCTATAGTACTGGCCCCACACAAGTTTGTATGCAGCCCCTATACTAATGGTCCTACTGAGACTATATGCCCCACACTGGACGACCATAGGAGACAGTCAGAGATGGCTGTATATACAGACACACAGAAACACTCACACAGAACTGGTATAGAAACTACTCAGGAACCGTTCAGTGAATGGGTGTGTATACTCCCCATTTGCTCTCTCACAAATGGGACAGTGGGGATGAGCACTGTGAGCATGCAGTATTAATGCAGCATTAAGCAACATTAAGCAACAATTAAGCTGCATGTGGACACGGTGCACTCCCCCTACCTATAGACTGCAGCTCATACACCCATTCCCCTGACCGTGGAGGAATAGTGCCGTCTGTGTACCTGCCACCCCCTCACATCCTCCTCTCCCTGCAGGACAGATCCAGACTCCTATGTCATATACCACACTCGTCCCACAGGAGGCACCTTCTGGGCCGTCGGTGTCACCTTTAGTATGTTTCCCGTGTATTAGCCCCCACCAGCCCCTCTCCTGTGCCTACCCTGGAGACACCACCAAGTTCATTCCTAACCAGGTAGTTACCACAGAGAGACCTAAATTGTCAATGAATTTAGGTGCTTGGGCTTTGACATGATATCATTTTGCAGGAGGTTTTAATTGGGTGGGGTTAGGAGGGTGGTATTTCGTGAAAATGACACTTGTTTATCACACAATGTCTCTACTACAGACCACACATACTAGTTCCAGGCCATTCTGCATTTGATAATAATAAAATGCCATGTGCCTGCCAACTCAAACGTACTGATATATATTCGGCTATTACCTTAGCTTCAACCCCAAAACAAACATCCCCACTACTTCCACCATGCCCTATGACTGCTGTAGTACTGCTCTTGACTCTGATGGACCCATTGGCACTGTTCTCATTGTGAGAGCAGCTCACAATAACCATCAACTGCTCGTCAATACACCATAATGGCCACTGGCTCTATGCCCCAGAGCTACTCACCCAATAACCTAGGCTGTAACCCCCCCCCCCTCCAGCGGGTACCTCCTATACCGGTAGTGGCGCAGCTCAACGTGCTTATTCACTATTATAATGAGATCATATTTTTATCCTTCATTGGCATTTACCTCCTCTCTTGTATATTTTCTTAATGATTGGGTGCTGGTATGGCTGTGTTCTTATAAGTGCACTGAGGATCGACTGGCACCAAACACATCCGTACTGAATCATTTATATTCACAATAACCCATCATGATTTTATTTTCTCACTTTTGAAGTCCACCAAATGGTAAAAGAACAGGATCTCAGTGCAAATTGACATAATAGAATTTGCTAATATGCCCCTCTCATAACTTTTGTTTGGGATAAAGACTGTCCTCAGTTTCCTAACCCACAGGGCTATCTATACTCCTTATGTCACAGCAATTATTTGCCATTAGTGAGACCATGCACCTTAGAAACTGCCCACTGTTGGCAGTCCTTTGGGGAATAACCCGATGAAAGAAACCAGAATCGTTACCGATAAGTTTGAATCGAATTGGTATCGGGGGCGCCACCTTCATATCTGAGGGTGCTCTGTCTCACCCTGTGTGACCTTGACTCTAGCTGGACATGGCATTAAGTCCGTGCCTGTCACATAAAGATGTCAACTTCCACGCAAAGGGCCACCGACGTGCATAATTATATAGATCAATAGGACACCCCATTTCCTAGGACATTCTGAGGTGTTATACCTCAAGAAACAACCTAGTCATTGCCTATAACAGGGTGCTTGGTAAGGTCATGCTTTCAGCTTAGATGGCATTGAAGTAGTGCCCAAAATTACATTAGGTATCAAGAGAGAAAAGGGGGTATGGAAGGCGTTGTAAACTTGGACACAAACTCCATTCAAGTTCACAGGCTTTCACCGCCACGTATCATTAGTATTGATGCATTCTAGCATACACCCCCCCGGAGGAATATGATATAGAATAAGAAAAATCTATTCGAACATGTATTTTTAGGCATTTCAGCATTCACTCGATTTAATGTTATCCTCATCTGCTGCACTATATATATGATAGTTCTGCATGCCTCAGATACAAACAGTTATAACCCCAGGTTTGATGTGACCATTTCCAGAGATCATTACCATAATGTGCAGATGTAGGCGCATGTACGCGTCACCATGGTACCAAGCTTGTCATCGTTGACACGACTACCACACCCCCATATGGGCAGATGTACTACAGTGCCTCATGTAAAATTTAGAGAGGGAAGTATCCCAACCAGCTCTCTCAAAATGCACCCGGTTACATTGGGTGTTTTAGTGCGAATGTGATCTAATCAAACTGTATCTCGTTGATTAAATGATAAGGAACGTCACCCGGAACCCACTGGAGAGAGAGAGAGAGAGAGAGAGAGAGAGAGAGAGAGAGAGAGAGAGAGAGAGAGAGGCAGAGAGAGGCAGAGAGAGAATGACAGACAGACAGATTGGCAGGGAAATTCGGAGAGAGAGAGAGAGAGAGAGAGAGAGAGAGAGAGAGAGAGAGAGAGAGAGAGAGGTGAGTAGAACATGTGACTGTGAGGATCGAGCTTTAGATAATAAAAACTCCAATATTATAGCCGAGGTAGTCTCGCCCCATATCGGTAAATACCTGCATTCTCGAGCTGCTCACTAAATGACTTTGACAGGACTCAGGGGTAAGAGAACCAACTCAGATTGGTAGATACCAGAAGCTGCCAGCAGAAGGCAGCAGGCGGAGGGTTGTCCATTAATGTGAGATATTGAACTTCAGCCCGTTATGACAGGCAGACATGTTCTTGTTTGGGGTGATAATAAAACAAAGAGGTATTACATCAAATGTTAGGGGGAAAAAAGATAGAATTGATTAATTTCGCCTTTCCATGTCTCTGGCCACTATTCCAATTCACCATAAGGATGTATCTGAATATAGGTATACCACTAATGAAGGCTGCTACCTTAGACAACACTTAGGTATCGAATTAGAACAAATTTTTCATTGTTCTGATGTCTTAGGGTTATAGCCTGTACCGTTACAAGTGCGGCTTTCTTCAGAGGAATAGGCCATTTGGTTGCCTTTTAAACAGAATTGTCAATTTGTGTAATACTATACACATTCTAAAACACAAAGTACTTCATTGATTGATTGTGCTCTTTTCCTTTTGTGAACCGATGGTATACTAGACAGTAACCCTTTACTTTCAACACCCTCGGCCTTGGATAGAAGTGTTTATGTCTGTTTGTCCCAGGGGTTGATTCTGTAGATGGAGTTTGCATGTTCAAATAATTCATCTCCCCGGGAGTCCTGAAATGGGAGGATGCATGAAACAATTAAACAGGCGTCATCTCCCACAATGATAACGAGAATGTAGATGCACCTGTTTCGGACACTTAATCTCAGCCTAGAGATGACTTTTTGTACTGTGTAGAGATATAGTAAATAATAAAGTCATCCATCTGTTATACTGTTTGGAATTGGAGGCTCCATGGTGGATGTTATGAGGAAGGGGGAATCACATAGACAAACTCTTCCTTACTATTATTACCTGCCTTTATTGAAGAAAAAAATACAAGAAAAAACAAACAACAAACAAAACTTTAGCATTTCATCACTTCCTTAATATATTGGCAGGATTGGTCTCTATATAACATGGTCTCAGTGCAAAACATGCAAAATATGTACAGGTTAGACAGCCTTATAAAATATTCATTTCAATTCAATAGGATATAAGTGATTGATTACCGACTGCGAGATGCTCTAATGCAATATGATGTTTAGATTTGGTGAATCAGTCTTGTAACATGGATATAATATTAAATAGTAACCCTTTGTCAATGAAAAGCTTTTTTTTATTAGATAATTGGATTGCTCCGTGTTTATCGAAGTACACAATACTACTCCACTATATTATGGGAAGAGTAGAAATAGTCAATTGTCAGGTACACTCTTCTATTTTTTACCTTTCGAATACTTTTCAGTCATTTGTTATGGTTTTCTTTTACCTTTTTTTCAGTTTGTCTGATATATTCATCGACCTTTCTTCATACCTAATGCAGCACTCAATTGTATGCATTTTCTTTTTTTTTTTTTGTTTTCTGTGGGAAAGCCAACCATTCCACTCGTTCCACATTTTGCTGCCACCCCTTAAAGTTTGAATTTCTCTCATTAACACTTCATAAAAACTGGAATGCATCCACATTAATTTGGTATATGCATGTCCAGGAATTATTCTCATGTGTCATTTACCATACACATTTATTGATGTCCTATTAAACAGAGTAACTCAGGTAGGTGCTCATATCTGCTCTCACAACCTCCTTCTTTGCATGGGGTTGGATATTGATCAATGAAACTCTAGATTCCTCCTTTTGTGAGTACAGCAGGGTGCAGAAGCGTGAGGCCAATACATGATTGCTTCTCCAGTGCTGTAGAACTAAGGAGCTGAGGTGTTTTAAATGTTGATTTAGTGCAGTCTGGGGTCTCACAGGACAGGTTTATTTTCTTCATCGACACACTATCTGTTTTACAACCAACCTGTTGTGGTCATGCAGCTAGAAAACCATTGGAACCTTCGCCAATGTTGCTGAGGCAGTGAAGTAGGCTACAATGGATTTATCATACAACTGCGTATATATAAAATCACCTTGGTAGATTATCATCAATTACTTATTTCAGTGTGATTATTCATACGACCATCAAGTGAATTCCATCAAATTGGCTTAAGTAAGATAGCTTAATCACAGTGTGATTTATCTACCCATCCTATACCAGTGCTAAGAACATTATACCCTGATTGATATATAAATAAATATTATTTGAGCGATTTTTTCCTAACAATATTTTGGGCATTTAATATCATGTCTGGTGTGATTGGAAATCTCGTTGGCAGCTTAGCTTTGAACAGAGTCCTTACTTTAGTCGAAATAAGCTTTTCAAATGATTATTTTTATGGGAGACGGTTTGTTATGAATAACCTTTATTAATTACCTAATCAGGTCTTTAGTAGTCCCATTATAGTTTACAATCAAATACAGCTCATTTGCATAATATTGGGGTGTTCCGCACTGAATTGTTGCTGTGCTGTGATTAGTTGAAAAGATTTTTCTCTATTTGATCATCCTCAAGGAATGCCAGAATGTCAAAACAATCAATAATACGTTGATTGAATATTTTGGATGCAATTTTTAGATATAGAATAAACAGTATAATTCCGTCCATAGCACTAACAGTCTAACGTTCTGTAGGGATGAATTAATACATAGCGCCTTCTAGCTGTTATATAAACTTACATAAAAAAAGATACACTAGTAATAATAGTCGCTTTGAGATATAACAAGTTAATCAAGCACAAAAGAAAACCTCGAATTGTCCTTCCATGACCGGGCATACTCATTTACTTATCGACCAACTGAAGTCCCCTGAATAGTACCATTAATTATCAATGGATACGTGCATTTAAAGCTTATTTACCATTTAAATATAGTTAGATATAGCATTATGACATCCTGATGCAAACTTAAATAGCCAATGTCCCTTCTAATATCCCTCTTTATTTGCCTCGTTGATCGACTAGTAGCTCTGTAACTAGATGATTCTATAAACATACCAGCGTTACAAACTATATAGTGCAACCAGGACCCCCAAGATATTAGAGCAAAGATAGAACTAGTTAATGTGTAAATCTACGAGTGAATCATTCAAAATGATATAATAGACATAGTTTGTTCCATTGCTGTACTGATCCATATCTGATGCCGCATATTTTCATGCATATATTTGTATACAATGAGAACCCCCTTTCGCACTGCCCATATGTCCATATCGATATTAGCTGATGTATATCAATACATATGACAGGTGTGCAAATGGAATTTTACATTACTTCTACTCTAGTAACTATATATATATATGCATTTATTGTAATTTTATTGGTAACTTTGCGAAAGAATCTTTTCTATATTAGGATATCACTATTGTAATTACCCTGTATATGCATATAAGCTCAGATGCTTACATAACATTGGATTGCACTGGGCACATCAATGTTGATTCAGGGGTGAAACAACGTTTGAAATGTTTGCATATCAATGGTTGATTTAAGGTTGAGATACAGTTGAATTTGAAAGTTGACACAACATAATCAAAACCAATTGTGATTCAACATCTAACCGTCAGACCTGATTCAACATTTGCATTTCTATGTTCTTTTAATATTCTTTCAACATTGTGTCAATGGTGAAACAACATTGATAGTTGTTAGGGGATTCTCTGTTAACAATTCAACGTTGAATCAACTTGGAAATCGATATTAGAGAGGTTAAGATATAGACGGGAATGGCTACGTGTATGGGTAACGTCATAGATCACGTGGGGGGAATCCCAAGCTAGCAGTAAACAACTTGTAGGTTTGGCGTTTTGGGCGTGTAGAGGGTGTTCTACACGTACTTGTATATGAGAATACATATAATAAAGAATTAATTGTATACATGAATAGTCTAGACCTATCCAATTGAAGGATAGATATATGAGAGTTTATTGGAAGAATATATTGGAGATTGGATCATCACAGCCCACTATAATTACCTGTTGTATAGACCCTTTAGCCTACTCAGCTCTAACCATCCACATGAGGTGTTGATAGGGTGAGATCTGACTTATTTTCTTAACCAGATTACATGTACGTGTACTGGAACGTTTATGTGTAGTACTTGGCTTTCCCGTACAGGTAAACATGCCCATATCTTAACCTCTCTATTGTTGATTCAGCGTTGACAAATCAATGTTGAATCAACTTTGGTCTTTTTGTTAAGTTTATCCGGTGCTTGAATAAAAGACACATACACAAATAGCACACGGTTGTCTAAGAAATAGCATTTTCCTACGATATGAATTAATCCGATAATATCCGGACACAAATACATGTATTCCAATATCTTTTACCATTCATATTTCTCTCATCTTAGACCACACATTAAAACACAATCTATAGTGAGAAGTAACATATCACGTCTGATTAACATCCAAGACACTGGGTTCGACAGGAAAATGGAAGTGACAAGCAATTTGTCTTTTTCTTACCACCAGTAATGTATACCACAGTGTTTGCTGACAATAGTAATATTTTTTTTCACCGAGTACTACTAGAACTTGATAACGCAGTAGACGCCACGTTTTAGTTACAATGCAATAAGAAGAACAATTTCTTTGCTCCAATAGAGACACTAATTATGTTACGTGTTCTTATGAGTACAGAGGCGCTAAAGAACTTACCAGAATTTACACCGTTCACCCCCAACACTTTTAACTGTTTGCCCCCCCCCTCCAATTAACTGGTAGTGTCAGCTTTTATATTAGATTCCCTTCCCTTGGTTATCTATGTTTGATAGTCTTTCACGAGCAGGAAAGGTCCCGCTATAAACGGGTTGTTGTAGATAGTCTGATGGGAAGAAACGCAAGTGACAGATACGAGCACAACCATTGTTATTGCATATCGTGATACGTAAGGCCACTGCTTAATAGTGAACCATCTCATTTCTAGAGCAGCAGCATCATTGTGTATGCGAAATAAAAAAAAAAAAACATTACCTGCTATATTGTCCCTCCTTGTTAACTATCTGCCAGGAATAATCTTATTTCTGCTTACAATTCGCGTTTCTAGACGCCTCACCATTTAGGAAAGAAGCCATAGTAGTGCACTACCCAACCTATATTGGATCCAATTCGATAGCTATTTTGACATGACAAATAGGCACTTTTTCCCTCTGCGATAAGGTTGATACTATATATGAAATTGTACAGAATAAAGCTTCCTGATATTTGGACCTAAGAATGACAATATGGAAATTGGTGAGCGTTCGTTTGGGCTAACGACCCCCATAATGGGAGGGCTTGCTTTGTAAGCCTAAATATCCGAGTGGAGATCCTAGACCACGCCCGAAAGTAAAAAAAAATTAATGTGCTTCACATCCCCCTGGTAGGCATTGTCCATGCATGATGGGAAACTTCCTAATCTTGGTCTAATTGGGACTGTGATATTATCACATATGGCCTACCCTCCAATACGGGTAATGTCAATACACACAGCTATTGGCAGGTCAACGACTGATGTTGTCTCAGATAAGGGATGATAAACATGATAAAAGGGGTATATGGTAGAGCTCTCTGTGAGGCCACGACGTGGCGAGGAAACCAATGTTTCCAATAAACCTGGAGCCACTTGTTTTCAAAGTATCAAATCTTTATATTAGTATAAAACATACAAGGAGGGTTTGAAAGTCATTGATAGGTGTTCTCCTTTTGTCAATACTGTACAATCTATGTGGCTCATGTCACCTTCAAAATCAAGCGATTTGCTGTACAGCAAAGGGGACGCATAACCTACTGACATCATTAAACTAACACGTATAATACATTTGTGTATAATGATGTTCAGTAACCTGCCCTGGAATAAGAACAGCATTAAACTAACATGCATAATACACGTATAATACATGTGTGTATAATGATGCTCAGTAACCTACCCTGGAATAAGAACAGCATTAAACTAACACGCATAATACATGTGTGTATAATGATGCTCAGTAACCTGTCCTGGAATAAGAACAGCATTTAACTAACACATATAATACATGTGTGTATAATGATGCTCAGTAACCTGCCCTGGAATAAGAACAGCATTAAACTAACATGCATAATACACATATAATACATGTGTGTATAATGATGCTCAGTAACCTGCCCTGGAATAAGAACAGCATTAAACTAACACATATAATACATGTGTGTATAATGATGCTCAGTAACCTGCCCTGGAATAAGAACAGCATTAAACTAACACATATAATACATGTGTGTATAATGATGCTCAGTAACCTGCCCTGGAATAAGAACAGCATTTAACTAACATGTATAATACATGTGTGTATAATGATGCTCAGTAACCTGTCCTGGAATAAGAACAGCATTAAACTAACACACATAATACAGGTGTGTATAATGATGCTCAGTAACCTGCCCTGGAATAAGAACAGCATTAAACTAACATGCATAATACACATATAATACATGTGTGTATAATGATGCTCAGTAACCTGCCCTGGAATAAGAACAGCATTAAACTAACACATATAATACATGTGTGTATAATGATGCTCAGTAACCTGCCCTGGAATAAGAACAGCATTAAACTAACACGTATAGTACATGTGTGTATAATGATGCTCAGTAACCTGCCCTGGAATAAGAACAGCATTAAACTAACATGTATAATACATGTGTGTATAATGATGCTCAGTAACCTGTCCTGGAATAAGAACGCATCCATACATTCTTCCATCTTGGCACAATGCACACTATCATTCCAGGTCACAGATCTTAAGAGAAATACAACAAAGGTGATAAAAATGACAATGATTAGGCTTTATATTCTCAGAAACTCACAAAGAGACAGTTATTGATATATGTATTAAAGTCTTCGAGCCTACCGCATCTCTTGCCTCTTAGCACATTATTTCTCTTTAAGTAGACGTCATCATCATCTTCACCCAATTTCCAAATGAATTTATTTATGTACACCATACTTATCATCATTAGAATTTGTATAAAAGAGGCATTATTATGATGGGGTGACTGATACAGGATGGGCATTTACTAACTGCCATTATCCAAATGAAAGGAGTCTTCAGACAGTGATTATTGTATTATTAATAGTCGTGGATTCCCTAATACCCTGATAGAGAAGGTATCGTTATCAGGTCATACAACTAGTACATTATATATGTATATATATATATATATATATATATATATATATATATATATATATATATACATATATATATACATACATATAACCTGTATATATATATATATATATATATATATATATATATATATATATATATATATATATATATTAGGAGACTTTTCCATCCTTTTCACAAGAAATTACATGTTTTGACCCAGAAAAAGTGCTAAAAGGGGCATAACTTTGGTTCTAATTGCTGGATTTTCAAAATTCAAACATCTACAGAGAGCTAAAATGACACCGCCGGCGATTCTGGGGTTAGGGAGTGGTCATTATTTATCAATGGGGGGGTAGTGGGTTTTCGCGCAGATGCACGAAAACCTTTTATGCCCCCCCCTCGACGGCAGTCAAAATTTGTTGTGCCCCCCGCGCCGGAGGCGCGAAGAGTTTTCGCGCCCCTCTTTGATCTATAGTAGTGCGCTGGCTTTTTTGCTAAAAAGAGGGTGAATTTTTTTAGCCCCCCCCTCAAGAGGGGTCCAATTTTTTTTAGTCCACCCTCGGGAGGGGTCTGAAAATTTTATGATCGAGGTCATAGAATTATTATTCTACAGGCTATTCAAATAATGAATGCTATGTAGAAATGTGAATTTAGCTAAGTGCCTCCAGCACCTGTTGAGTTGGTTATTTGAGCTATCTATGATGGTCCCTAGCTATATTCAATACCCAAAGGTCACTGGGTGAAAACAACGCCGAGGCTATATTGTCCCGAAAAGTGCAACCTCCTAGCATGTAACGATTAGAAAGTAAATTCTTTACAGCATGATACTTTCATGTTGTGTTGATCTAATTATGCTACTCAGAAAATCGTTTTTATAACATACTTTCATGAATTATCTATTTATGCGTTAATGTACAGCTCCCTTCCGAACAGCATCAAGGATGGGATGCCTTGAAGAAAAAGGACAATCATTGAGAAGGTCCCTGGGTAATTTTGTACAGGTGTATGTTATTTAAACCTGAAATAAAGGTCTAAGTACTTAGTACTTAACAATGACCCATCTAGGATACTGGGACATATTTTCACTTGGACTTCTCTCTACAGAGTATCAAGGCAGCAGCAAATGCCAAGGAATTAAGGCGTTAAAATGCTAGCATATGCCTTCTGAGAGTAAAGAGGACCATTCACTGATTATACCACAATTCTGGCACTTCCGGTGGTTTTATATGCAGTTTAGCCGTGCATTATTCTGCAAATACCACACATGTGCATTTTTGATATTTTTGGTATATACTTTTTCAAGATCAAGTTGGACTTAAAATATTTTTGGAAATTATGGCAGCTATACAAAGTTAATCTGGCCATCATTTCAATGTGAAAAATCATCCCAACTCGTAGGAGAATTGAACCCCGGCCGCAGTGCTGGTTGGCGAAGACGTTAGCCATAGCGCCACACTGAACGGTGATGAAATCCCAATGCGAAAATAAGTTCTAACCTGAGGTCCTTGTCCTATGTTAACACGTATGGAATCCAACCATGGCATGTTATAATATCGAAATCCCAAGAAGTTTTCGATCCATAGACGAGGAATGCGTGCTAATTTTCTCCATTTTCTTCGATATAAATAAGAATCCATTGATTTTCCCAACGTACGTGAGTCGCGCCCCGGTTCACTCTGTGCGAAGCCATTGTTTTTGTTCCTTGCCGGGAGAGGTACCGCCGTGTTCACACTCACTTTTCGTATGGAATCCAACCATGACATGTCTAGATATTAAAAAGAATACATCCTTAGATAGTCTAGATGATCCCTCCATATGTATTATGTCCGATATTTTCAAAATAAATAAGAATCCATTGATTTTCCAAAACGGTCCGAAATTTTCTGCGTCTTTCTTGTACAATGAGAACTTGACCTATATCCACATCTGGGCCACTGACACACTTTCGCCGAGCAAGGAGGCGGGTGGGAATGGCCGGACCGCGACTTGCTTACGATGGAAAAATCAATGGATTCTCCTTTATTTTGAATATATTGGACATAATACATATGGAGGGATCATCTAGACTATCTAAGGATATGTATGTCATGGTTGGATTCCATACGAAAAGTGTGTGTGAACACTGCGGTTCACGGCAAGGAACAAAAACAATGGCTTCGCGCAGAGCGGTGACCTGGGCCAGGTCACTTGCTTTTACAAAATGTCTTCTCGTGGCTATATTCTGTGGATATCAGGTAAGAAATTAATACAAAATGGAGGAAATCGTGGTATAAACCTATTAGGTGATGCATATTGGGGCCCACGGGCTATACATGCTGTATATACCTCGCCGCTGCGCGGCTCGGGTATATACAGCATGTATAGCCCTAGGGCCCTGATATGCATCATCTATTAGCTTAATGGTTAACCCCACTCCATATGAGTATATAAACCACTGCACTGGCAAGCCTCCGTCTCTCTATATTCTCTATATACATCCAAACATCCCTCCTGCTCCACCTCGGGTCACTTGCTCTCTTTGCTCAGGGCCAACACACAATAATCAGAGTCAGAGACGACAAGTGGTATACAGAAATATGGGAGAGGAGGTAGGAGGGGGCAGACCCCCGTACGACCTGATGGCTAGATCAACACTATTACCTACGTGCCACCGCAACCTGCCTTCCATGGCTGGCCATCGGCGGCTACCAGAGTACCATTAGAGCCTCCATCTGGGGGCCCAGCGTTCACACCGAGAAGTTCCCGCCAAATGAAATATCAACACGACTCTGTTGACTTCCGGCTCTCCCCTGCCCCCGCAAAGGACGCTGGGATGCCTGCGAGTCACGTGACTGGACTCGTCCAAGATGGTGTCCAATCTTACCTTAGCTCGTATTCTCAGGCGAATCCTTCTCTGACGTGGTGGGATACTTGGATAGCTGTCTGGGACTACTTTCAGCGCTCCCCCAGCACTGCTGCGTAGGAATAAAAATCTTGTCAGATATAGGTCATGCCTTACCCACAATCCCACCATACTAGTGAAGGATTTCAGCCAATCCGAGCTAGCCGCTAGTATAGATGGTGTCATTATGAACGCAGGGGCGCAGGGTAGAGACCCCCTTTTTCTTGAACGGTTGCACATATTACAGAATGCGGTTATGTAGCCCAGCCTAAGTGGCATGTGTAATATGTAGTATATATCTGTTGAAAATGAGGGAGGCATGTACCATCGATCAATATTCCACAGTTTAGGGGAAGGGGTTTCGTGGGATTTTAACTAATGCATAGCGCTTTGTGTGGATGAGCAAAACGTGGGGGCGCGCTATCTTGTCCTATAGGATACAACCAAAGTGAAAGGGGTGAATCAGGGTGTATGTGGTTGCGGTAGCCAGACCCTCCTGGGGTTAAAGATGAAAGCGTTCGTAAATAACTCTAGCAAAGGGTAATGCTATAGGATGTATGTGACCAGCAATGCAGCCAACGGCTTTATGCTAGTTTGCAAACACCAGTAAAGGGCCAGCCCATCAACAGAGAGGGCGCCTCTTCTGCCCTTGGCAAAAGATCTGGTTCTTGCAGACTCTATTAAGATATAGTATACAACTGCGCTAGTGATTTCCTACATTCATAAAATGCAAAAAAGACTGCGACATAACCTACACAATCCAATGTAGTCTCTTGCATTATCTACGGCGAAATTCGTGATGACTGAAACAAAAGCGAGTACTTTAATACTAATATAGCCATAATGGAAATGGAAAATCTTAATATGGTAGGAGTTGTAGAATCGACGTGTCTGGCATTGTCAAACAATATTCCATCTCTTGATTAGCCTCCACACTCAATACAAACCTCTTACCATGGGGAACTCTGCCCCCCCCCCCCGCCTTTAGACCCTATTTACTATAGTCTAAGTATCATTGACTTTCTACTCGCACTGACAGTTGATGGCAGTAACCAGCCTTTGTTGTCGCTGTTTGTACACTTGAGAACACTAGCAGAGTAGCTGAGTGCATACTCCCTCTTGTACTACTCTGGGTGATCCCAATTGCCTCTGACATTCTATGAGCTGTTGGGCCCCATTAATACCTTAGTTCATGGACAGGGCATGACACATTGTACGTGCACAACATCACAATCTTATGCTTTAAGGTCCCTAAAACCAAGAGAAACGAAGGGAAACGGGACATCTGTATAGTGTAGGCAGTGTCGTGAACACTTTAAGCTATCTATCACAGCCAAATGGTGATTACATTTTTCAGCTATCTGTGCCATTCTTAGATGTCCCTATAAAAGTAATAGTCTGTATATAGGACACTGACCACCTATAGAACTTACATTCTATTAAGTAAGGTTTAGGATTAATGACAAGTGCACGGTCTTACTTTAAATCCACGTTTCCTTTTTTCATCTTCTTGACCTGCCTTAATGTTTTGTCCTGTTGGTATTCACTGATGTAAAGACAGTATCTTGTGATGTATTGTGCCGTCCATTGTTACTTTTTTATTTTGTTGGTTTTGGCAACAATGAAAGACTTGCATACACTGCAAAAATGGTGTTTAGATTTTAAACATGTTTAGGTCTAAACATGTTTAAAACCTAAACATATATGTCAGTTAGGTGTCTCATCAACTGCACATTTAGGAAAAGAATACTTTTAGTCTAAATACATAAACATTTTTGCTAAACATGTTTAGATGTTTAGAGTTTAAACACTTGAATACTAGGTGTTTAGATTTAAACATCAATATGTTTCTAAAGATACTTGGATGTCAAATCCACACCAGGTGGCAGCACTTCTTCTGAATGGACTATCTGCACACAGTGATAATCAAATGTTGTGACAAAGATCCCCAAACCCCTTGTGTATCCTAGTGTAATTCCATCGAATGTCATGAAAATAGAAACAGCAATAGAAAACTAACTAAATTCAACTTACACCACCATCATTACCATAGAATCATCAATGAGCTCCATGACTGACACCTATTCCATGTTATTTTGTAAAGGATAAAGCAATGTCCTTCCCACCAAGCTGTTGTACATCTCTCATTCTAATGCAGTATGTACATATAGGTGTATATAGCCATGGCTGACATCTTGGGAGACTTTGCCGAGTAAATACCTACTGATGTAAATAAGAAAACAAACAAAAAATATTCCTTTATTTTTCTTAATGGATACATGTCTGCAAACCCTTACTTCCCACCAAATCACCTAGACATCTAAACACAAATATTCATAAACATCTTATAAACACAAAATTCCACCAATATCTAAACACAAATTTTAAACCTAAACACCTAGACTTCTAAACACTTCAGCTAAGCACGTTGTTTGGCTAAACATGTTTAGGAAATCAATGTGATTACAAAAACGTTGCAAGAATATGTTAAGAATTGTGTTTAGGATCTAAAAACCATTTTTGCAGTGTATGTAAGGAGTGTATCGCCAAATGAATTTTTTTGTGCTGTCTGCTACTATGATATCTCACAGCACGTGACAAGTATTTTCACCTTGGAATGTAATTGTCTCTCTAGTTTTATTTTGTTCTCTAAACATTGCTGCCTTACTATGACGCCTTACCGAATTGAAGTTATCGTATTTTGCTTCTCTGTTCCCGTTTACTTTTAGATTCCTCCTTATCGCGCCTGTTCAGCCTTGCTGGTTCTCCTCCCGATTCCATGGAGCCATGTCACTCGATCGCTATATCTATTAGGGTTCCTGTACCCACATCGTCATGCTTTGATTCCCCCAAAAACCTCCCCTCCCTTCCTGCCCCCTCATTGCTTCACCCCTACCCGCCTACATGAATGCCATATAGATTTAGTTCTGAGACTGAATGTGGGAAATGACCTGCCCCACCCTTTAGGTGGGTGACAAGGGCTTATTGTGATGAGAGGTAGCGTGTGGCCAGTAGGTGGCAGCCCTAACGAGCCACTCATACCTATCAGCTGTCCAATCAGGGCTGCTCGCTGAGCTGCTCTGAAGGCCAGTTGGCATGGACCCGCAGCGCCACCTGCAGGCACCAATGTTTGATCAGACTTCAAAGGGAATGGACAGCGCAGGTACAGTCAGCCCAATAACCATGGCACTTGGCAAAGGTAAAAGGACAAATATAAACTTAAGTTATAATAAAAAACAATGAGAAAAAGAGTATGGCAAACGCCGAATCGACGTCAGAGGACAGGACATGGACGTCGGAAATATCAATCTACATATTGAAGATAAAGTATTTTCTTATTTGATTTTGGGGAAAAAATGCTTCCCTTCAGAGTGATTAGGAAACCAAATAGGTATGACAGGGAAGTCATGCATTTTAACACTAAAACCAAGGCATCGGAACGGAGAGGGAATTACACATGTATGCTCAAGGGTCCAGCTGGTTTCAGCGAGTCGGTCGGATTCATTTTGTGCTTAGCCGACGTCCCCCCCCCCCCATACATTTGCTATCTAAAATCGGTCGGATTAGCAGAAGATGGAGCCGGCACACGCAGTGGAACCAACCCTTTAAAGGGCTGCATATGTGTAGCATAGGGATTCAAATGGTTAACAGGCGCGAGTATAGGGCTGCATATGTGCATCATAGGGATTCAAATGGTTAACAGGCCTGAGTATAGGGCTGCATATGTGCAGCATATGGATTCAAATTGTTAACAGGCCCGAGCATAGGCTGCATATGTGCATCATAGGAATTCAAATGGTTAACAGGCCTGAGTATAGGGCTGCATATGTGCATCATAGGGATTCAAATGGTTAACAGGCCCGAGCATAGGCTGCATATGTGCATCATAGGGATTCAAATGGTTAACAGGCCCGAGTATAGGGCTGCTATTATGTGTATCATAGGGATTCAAATGGTTAATAGGCCCGAGCATAGGGTGCATATGTGCATCATAGGGATTCAAATGGTTAATAGGCCCGAGCATAGGCTGCATATGTGCATCATAGGGATTCAAATGGTTAACAGGCCCGAGCATAGGCTGCATATGTGCATCATAGGGATTCAAATGGTTAACAGGCCCGAGTATAGAAAGTAAAAGATGAACCAGGGCTGAGTGTATATAACAGTAACATATATATTGACCACGCCTTACGGTCCAAGAGTAATACCTGAATTAGACCTGAAGATTACACAACATTAACAGTTGGCACACGTGTGTATATATTACAAAAGTAACACATTGTGAGACTAGAGTGATTGGTGTTCTAAAGGTAGGGTACGAACTAGGCCTCAGTAGTGTATGAAAGTATCATCTGGATCAGGCCGAATATTGTACAGACGTAAGTAGTATAAAAAGTAACATATGGACCGAACCTGAATAGTATACAAACATTACTTATGAACCAGGTGCTAGTAGTATACTAATGCACACGGCATGAGTAGGATAATAATCAGGCGTGTATAAGATAAGAATAGTAAACAAGAGTAACACACCAGTAGAAGTAGCATGGCACTTGCACAAATACCCTTACTTATAGAACATGTATTCGCACTACAATATATAATTATATAATTCATTCATGCATTTTACTCTTGGGACACAGGTTATCGATATAGGAGATACTATAAATGATATGTGATGTTTTATTTGGGTACAAAAGGTAAAACTAGACATTACCAAAGTTATGGTAAACAGCAAGTGGATAATACATCAACAGCACCCATTTATAAGTGGGCAATGGTCCGCCATGGCACAAACTGATACGCGGCAGGTGGCACCATATGGCCAGCGCGTTATTGACTCAGGTGATAAACGTGTCATAAGTGCAATGTTCATTTTCATTTGTGCAGCACGATGGTCATCTGAATATTATGCCCATGCTGACATTGTCATGGATGGAGCCCAGGCTGGGATAGACTAAACTGTTTAGTCGCTGATTGCACCCACGGATACCTGTTTGAAGCAGGATTGGATTTAAATGTATGGGACTCAGGTCTGTAGTAGATTAATGGTGGGTTATTTTAGCCATGTTAAAATGTGTTGTGGGCTTGTTTACGAATTTTGCAATGAGATTCAGTGCTTGCATCTTCGTCTAAGCCATGTTGGGCAGGATCTTGTGAGTTTTAGGTTAGAAACACACTGACACACTAATTGATGTATCGTTACACCTTAGGCTATATGGTATAGCTCATTGGTCTACTTGCACACAGTCGCTAATCCGGCATATCCTAATGATATGTCTTAGTATGTAGGTAGTAAAGGGGTGACCAAATGTGTCATTAAGAGTTGATCAATGTGTGGGTGTGTGTTTTGTCGCATGGACCCTATCCAGAGGAAACACAGGGGGTCGGCCGGCGTGTAGATAAATCGGCCTGTATTAGTGACTGCCTGATGGGAGCCGAATAAGTCCAAATGAAATCAGGGCCGCTCAGGGTTTAGTCCCCCGCGGTGCAATATCCCGACTTGGGCCACCAAGCCAGCCGCCAAACGGCCCCGGGATATTAAGTTTGGCCAGGGAGGCAGATTGGGCATGCGCAGGAGGTAGGGTACTGTAGTAGTACATGTATAAGGGAGGTCTACTGTCTGACTTGTAGCAAGGAGCAGGGTGGGACCCGAGAATGGGGAATTAAGGAAACAGTGGGAGGGAAGCATGGTTGTATGGCATTAAATTTAAATATTACGTACACTTCTTCTGTTTCCACCCACTACCTTTATGTGATACTCAAAGCGAGCGGGGAAAGTGTAACTTTAGCCTACAAGGTTGAAACTTTAAAATGAAGTTTTTGCCCCCGATCTATCCACAAAATCATCGCTAAATGTTTTTGTACACCCATCCCTCACTCTAGATTCTCTTTTTGATTGAGCGTACGTAACAATCTAAACACTCTGAGACTATCAATTAACCCATTTACTAATCCCTAAACCTTTCCTTATATAGCAGATACATGCACAACCCCTCTGTAATACATCAGTAGTGTGACCCTTCTGTGCACACTCCAGTGTTCTTCCTTTACTTATCGCTGTTCCCCTTCACTGCCTTTCGGCGCCTCTAACACAGTTCACGGACCTTCACCCTTGCTTCAGGTCCACATCCCCCATAGGGTTATATAGGAGATGGGCCAGGAGGGTGTTGCTCCTATTGTAAAAAGAGCTGTGAGTATGTGCCCTCTTTTCTAAACAAGTCGTGCACTGCTTCACCATTTAACTTGCACTCACCACGTTAGTCTGAAAAGTCACCAGGAGGGTGTTGCTCCTATTGTAAAAAGAGCTGTGAGTATGTGCCCTCTTTTCTAAACAAGTCATGCACTGCTTCACCTAAGTACTTACACTCACCACATTAGTCTGAAAAGTCACCTGCCTTGTTTAAAAAATAGAGAGAGCTGCCTTACCAGGTACCTACTCATGTCACACGCTCTATAGTTTATTATACTGACTGACTTCTCCCAACTAGGTACCTACTCAAATCCCCCTTTTTCAGCTCCGTACTTGAATGACCACTTGTGAGCAACAAAATAGACAAGTTATAGCTACATTAAAGGAAAGGACTGGAAACAAGGGCATTTTTAGCCAGCTCTTCCTTTTACTATAGGAGCAACACCCTCCTGCCTTGTTAAAATAGAGAGAGCTGCAGTACCAGGTACCTACTCATGTCACATGCTCTATAGTTTATTATACTGAGTAACTTCTCCCAACTAGGTACCTACTCAAATCCCCCTCTTTTAGCACCGTACTTGAATGACCACTTGTGAGCAACAGAAGGGACAAGTTAGAGCTACATGAAAAGAAAGGACTGGAAATAAGGGCATTTTTAGCCAGCTCTTCCTTTTACTATAGGAGCAACACCCACAGGAGAGGGTAACACTTCAGGAAAGAAGCTGCATTTACAACAGACCCTCTCCGATTGTTAATACACATGATGCAAGGGGTTTATGAGGCAATAATATAATCTGAAGTGTAATGTTACATCATAGGGAATCTATTGTAGACAGCCACACTTTCATGGAACATGGTCTCTCATGGTAGGTCTCACAACTCATGGCCCCACAATCACCCCTCCATTCACCCTCTTGTTGAAGCTTCCACTACTCCATGCTAAGGGAGTGGTCTTTATTTATCAACGGGGGGGGGGGGGGGTTGGTGGGTTTGAGGGGGGCCATAAAATTTTCAGACCCCTCCCGAGGGGGGGCTAAAAAGATTTGGACCCCTTTTTAGGGGGGGGCTAAAAAAATTCACCCTCTTTTTAGCAAAAAAGCCTGCGTGCTACTATAGATCAAAGAGGGGTGCGCAAACTCTCCGCGCCTCCGGTGCGGGGGGGGGGGCGCAAAAAATTTTGACTGCCGTCGAGGGGGTGTGTGAAAAATTTTCGCGCATCCGCGTGAAAACCCACCAACCCCCACTGTTGATAAATAATGACCACTCCCTAACACAGACGCATTCCCCCTTTATGAGCAGCTCTCCGCGGAAAATAGATAATAGAGTAGCTCAGAGGGTTTTTTTTGTTTGCAATTGGTAACAAGTAAGGAAGGAGGGGTACCCTTGACTGGTCCCTTGCCCTACAGGTATCCATCCATTTATAACTTCAAACCCCAGTGGTTTCTATGTGTATAGATGTCTCTTTTTTTTGTAGTACATTTGGATGACTTTCAAGGAGCGAGAGGTCGGGAATAATCTACAGTAATTTATGCGCCAGATCAAATTTGTATCGTTTTTCACTCTCTTTTTTTGCCTTACATAATTTTGTGTGTCTGTTATAACTTTTTGACCACAGATATCACACTCTAGGTCCTAAGACTTAGTTATAAACCTACCAATATAACTGCGGGTCCACTATGCAACAAAGGGTGCGATTTTGAAATAGTTGCATAGAAATAGATACACATGGAGGGAGTTGTATGGTCTGTTGCATAGTGGAGCCTACTATTACAATTGTCATTCCTGCAATTGCTTGAAAAGCAAAATAATGATTATCATATGCGATTTAGTCGGATGCAACTGCAGGCCGAGTGCAATTTCTAGCTGTCTAGTTACAACAAGGTTTACTCCCACAGTGGACCTACTCCTTAATATCATATATTCCACTATTCGATAAATTCTAAACTAAAAGCAATTTCTCCAAATCACTTGGGATTAGGTAAGATGTTTGTATTATGAGAAAGATGAAACAATAAAAACCATGGTTCATTGTGCTAGTTTCAGATTCATTGACATCTGAATTTGGTAAATCCTTAACTACTGCTGCTTATGGGAGAAACCCCAATTTTCAAACATTTTCTCAAGTATTGACCAGGGATATCTTAACAAACCTTCTCACATGTCTAGTAGACATAATCCCCACCATGATCAAGCAATAAAACAGTTAGTTATTGGACAAACAAAAGAACCATAAATGATTCAACGGAAAAAGCACAAATGAAAAGTATTGAGATTTCTTAAATTTCTGATGACAGGAAAGAAACTGCCAGGAGCTTGTTCACCATACCCTGCAGGGATTAATATACAATCGATATGGACATTTTATGAGCAAAGAATTGGAAGGTTACTGACAGAATCTAGAAGCTACAGATTTATGAGAATATTTTCCTTTTCCTCAACTACAGAAAACTATGACTTTGGCCTGTAGTGAATTTTAGTGCTATGGTTGGAACAGTTCAAAAGTCTGATATTCAAAAGTTTGATAGTGATGAGTTATGGCATATACAAACGGGAAATGAGCTTAAATCAGGAATTTAGGTAGTAGTTTCAATTTTTGGCCACCAGGGCACGATGGCATCGATGGTGGAAAATCCCTTTGATATTAAGTTCACTGGTGCAGTCTATGGCCTAATGGTACATACACACAGAGACGCACAATCGACGTAGATACCCGGTACTCAATATTAGGAAGAGGTTGACAATACATTGATGAAGTTGAAAGTCAATTCTTAAAACAATAGAGCGAGCGGGCATTTTGCATAGAATCTTTTTAAACAGTAACATACAAAGCACACAGTGTTGTCTTGTAATCCTTATTATTTATAATTGTGCATATCCTCCTTCATCATTTTGGATCTATGTGCTCTATGACCAGAACAATCACCAGACTTCCCTGGTACAGGGATTGATTAGGACTTAATACCCATCCCTCCTGATCACCCTGATAGCATCCGGCTTTGGACACTACCATGAGGATCTCTTGGATATCGGGGGCGTAGGAGGACGGCAATACACAGGGGCATGGTATTCCCCATTTGATTGACTCTGAGATTATGATTGATGCTCACTGTACATTGTATGTGACAAATTGACATGGGTACAGATCTAATTCACGTCCACCCAGAGAAAGAGTTGTAAGCCTAGCCTGAGACGTCCTCATTAGAGGATGTGAATAGAAATTGATTTCACATGGATGGCCTCTCCCATAGAAATTATTATATAAAAGTCATTTGGACTAATCACAGAGAAAATATTGATACTCACCGTGAGCCTGATGTTAGCCTCAGGCAAATGTCGCCAAAATAAGTATATTTTGATACTCAGGGTGAGCCTAGGGTGTAGGCATACTCCAGCAATACCTGACACTCTACTCTAGATTGTTTATGGCCTAGCTGTACCCTCTCTACTGCCTTGCTCTCACAGAGCAGGAGTCTCTTCAGAGACAGGCTCTGGGTAAACTGGAGTAACATAATAGAAGAGAATAGGACATTGCCTGAGTATCTCTATGAAGAGGGTCAGGCAATGCTGGATCCTACCTGAACAGGCTCCAACATTGCAGAAGTCTTTCTTACCAAGGGTGTAATGCACTGTCAGAGTATACCAATACATAGGATCACACTTTGCTGGATTCTACCTTCAGAGTGAGTCCAGCAACACCACCCAGTGGGCACAACCCCACGTAATGAGTTACTAGCCCTTATTGAACTACTAAGCTGTAGGGTGTATTAAGCCCAACACATAAGTGGTTTGTTAGGCACTATAAAGAAATATAGAAATTAAGGTCACCGTATGACAAAAGCTCATTATTTCATACACACAAGGATTTCAGATGTCGAACATTCAACTTCCTGAGGCAGTCTAATTAATCGATGAATAGTTTGTGCATTCCTGGTTTCAGTGTCCTTATTGCTCCTTGGTGGGATTTGAACCAGGTACCTCCTTATTGTGACTCCTTTGTGCTCCTATCTGTGCTAGCGGGGCAGGTGTTGAAAGTGGCACTATCAATATGATATTTCAACCATAGACCTACTACAGTGAGATGTCATTGGTCATATGAGGCCTAGTAGACTAATAGGAAACACAGACTGGAGTGACCATAGTAAGGAAAAATGCCCATAGTAAGGGCAAGTGTCCACAATATCTTCAGTAAGTATGGCACAGTCCTACTTATATGCCTATTGCAACCTGGCTCACCAGTTGTAGAGGTGGCACAGCGGTAGAATTCTCGCTTTGCATGTGAGGGGTCTCAGGTTCAAGTCTGGGTGGTGCTGAGAAACATTTTTCATTTTTTCAGTTTAATAGGAAACATCTCTTCTATTGCAGTGTATTTTTCTAAGACCTAACTTTGCAACTAATTGAGATAGATAATTGCTTGAAAACTGACAGAATCTTCAACATCTGCCAAGTCAGAAAAAAAGCAAGAAAATAAATTGTTTGCATAACAAAAAACTTTGGGTTGAAAACTTGCAGCTTTTGAAGAGCATCACTGGGCTGGAATCGAACTCAGGACCTTCTCATATGAAGGTAAACATGTTACCACTACACCACTTGACTGTGCTGAAAGCTCTCCACTTGAAATCTCATATATGATCTGCTCCCTCTGTGTGTTGAAAGCTGGTATTCTACTTTTTTCCAAGCCCCAAGACATTAGAAATATGTCTGGGACCATATGTCACTTTTACATTTACTGCAAAGATATGATCATACTCTAAATGTTTTTAGTGATTAATTCCTATATATTCCTGTATAGATAAGATTATATTCTTAGATATCATGGTTACAAGGACTAGAGGATGATAGAAAGGATATTGAGTATGTGCAAAAACGGGTGAGGGGGGGGGGGCTTAATTGGGAACAATTTTCTCACAAACCCATTATTGTAGCAAGCAATAAGATTGACTTACTGAGATTGACTTTACAAAAAATCTCAATGGGGCTTGAACTTACCACCTTCAGATGCAGAGTTCAGTGCCATATCAACTAAGCTAATGAGGCACATGATGTGGTTGGTGCTAGGATATGATATAATCTCAGACATCAGTGTAGGGGCTAGACCCTTGTCCGGCGGGCGCTGACTCTTACCTAACGGGAGAGTCAGGCTTCCTGCATAGGGCTAATTTGTCAGGTGGCTGGAATTGTAGGACATAATTTTTTTATGTCAATTTCCTCTTAAGGATGGCTTCCTAAGACATGTTTGTTGCCATTTTGTGAGAAACCTTTCATATGGGGGCCCAGATTATTTGGTTCTTGCAAATCTGTTAGCCTTCACATCAAGTTTAGCTGCCACGGTCGGCCATGATGGAAGTGGTTTCAGGTCTCACAACAGAGGTATTATTCATGAAATAATGTTATTCATGAGAATCTGCTTGGAGAGTGGAGATTGACTTTCTGTCTGGCAGAAAATGCACCTGCTGATAGCTACCTGTTGCAACCCACACAGCATGTGCCAAACCTTGGAAAAGGGTGCGATCTAAAGGTTTCCAACAAAAGACACTCTTCCCACTCACAGACAGCAAAACTAAGGTGGTACTCTTGTCAATATTATAAGCTGATTGTTGGGGATTTGTTTCTGTCAAATGTTATTCTTAGAAACTTGCTGTTTCTAGAGCACCTGCAAGTTTTAGATAGGGCAGTCCCAGCGACTCAGTCCTTAACTGAGTCGCGCACAGTGACTAGCTAGACCCCTGCTTTGCTGGAGTATTTAGCCTGAGTATGGCACCATGCCTGAGCCTTGTGCCATACTTATGCTGATCCTTTTTCTCAATGTGTGGCATTGAAGCAGGCTCTGCATGAGTATGGCATGTCAGGGGAGAGCCTCTAGCAGAGGCTCTCATGATACTTAGGCAGCGCCAGAGACTAGGTGAAACTCAGGCCGCTGCTCTTTTTTCCGTCAGTGATTGATTAATCAAATAATGGACTTTCAAGTAGGATTTCACTCTATTACTTTCCCCAGATACCAAACTTGAGCTATGAACATATGGCTACTGTCAAATTGTCTGTAAAGTTCGTCAGGACTAGGTGTGCCTCGAGAGACAAATTATGGATGCACCACACACCAGTGATATACATGAGCACAGCAACTTAGGTATCCTTCTGCACAGTACTATCCCTGGGGAGCTGCCTATAAACCCACCTTGGCCGGGGATAATTGGAGATATACATGCTCTTTAAGTTGGCCTCTGCATGGAAATGTCGCCTGTGGTGTTCCTGTGGAATACTGCATCGTTTTTATATGGCACGCAGTGTAGGATGGACATTTAGCTTCTCAAATGTCATTAGCCAGGCTACTAAAGAGAATATGTCAGGGTTTAGTGTAAAACATATACCATGATGATGGATTATCTAGAATATAAGAGTACACAGTTTGACACTATATATATATTTAATCTTATCAAATTGCACCCGATCTAAATAAAATCAACGACATCCATCTCTAGACTATGATTATTCAATTAGATATGGTCCTTTAGGACTTTCATGGCAGGTGTTAGAAATATGTATACATTCATGTTCATTATATTTCACGTGGGTGGTTTGGTGCGACTGGTAATTCCTTTATATATCCAGCCATTTCTAAGATAATGAACGGAAATGAATTAATTGAAAATATAGTACCCTAATCATATAATTCTCTTTCGTTGTCTAAGTCTAAGGCTATTGCTCTCATGTTCTAGACAAGTTCATCTATACTCTGTCAGAGCCATGCATCTTAAATTCTGTGACAAGAAAAAAACAACAATAAAAACAGATACACTAATTTTTTCTTGTATATAGATATGCAGCATACATCTAGCTGTTCATCTCATCGTGGCGAAATGGACATAGTTATGAAAATCTATCTAAATAATTCCATTTTCTCTAACTATTCCCCTCTATACCATCATAGATTCCTGCCCGAAACGGGTGCCTATTCATCCCTTATCATGGAAGGAATTTATCTAGATACTAAACGACGCGCAGCCTTGCATGCGGGGCCACACATGGGAACGCTTTTAGAGCAATGGCGATTACGTCAAATAGGCACCTCAGAGGGAAATGCATGGTAGGGTCGCCCTTATAATTACTATTCATTCACTCCCCCCGGTCAAATGAAACAGTGACGGCAGTCTGAAATTGCAGCGTGCGCCATGGCAGTATGGGTGAATGAAAGAATGTAACTTCGGGGCTATGAGCTTTGGCTCCACCCCTCCCGTGCGTAGGGTGTGGAATTGGGAAATTACCACAGGGAATTCCCTATGTTACAGTCAGACACGCACCAAATAATAGCTATGACAAAAAGGGCCCCATGGCTGTGATAGCATCTCTAACAGTCAATATGAAATACTATACACATGGGGAATGTGGGACGGGGGGGGGGGGGGTAATAAAAACACAAAAACATTACATTGGGTAATGAGTTGCATGGTTAGATAGGATGCACAGGTGCTTGCGTGCGTTTCAGCAGTTTTATTCATGGGAGGCATCATTTAAAAGAAGAAATGCTTTCAGGATACAAACAATATATTCATTACAATTGAAATAAAAACATATTGAAGATACCGAAGCCGAAAATCTTTCTATATTTTCTGTAGATATCTAGCCAATCTCTCCAGCATTCAGATTCACTTGACCCATTTGAGAAATCAAAATTGAGCGAGGTGTGATTTGATGCATACCCAGTACTACTGAAAATCATATACTGTAATCACAGATATTTCTGCTTGTCTAAATTTTCACTGTAACGTGACAAAAGGCTAATTCGCTTGAACATAAATTCACTGACAAACAAAATACTTCCAATGCATAGGCTACTGGTGATAAAATAATTTCTTTAAACTAGAATACACTTTTTTACATTGATATGCATATTTTTCTAGGTATGAATGATACAAGTAATAGATGATGGCATGTGATTGTGGGATGAACTATAATCAGCTTGTCTCAGACATTGTGTGGTGAGGTCGGGTGGGCCTATGGGGTGAGAGAGGGTGGAAATGGGGTCATAACCTTTGGGTTAATTAAGTGCAAAAATATTTGCTAAATACATAAATTCACTGACTTTTAATTTCCGTGAAATCCGCAAAAAAATGTATACAGTGAATTCAAATGTGATAACAGTAGGCTTAAAAGTCAAACTACGTGGTTCACCAACACCATGGTCGCAAGGGCGCAGAGAAGTATGACCAAACAGAACTACAAAGATGTATCATTACACGGTGTCTTGAGAGTGACTACTATTCAAGAAAAGCTGAGGCCGCCCATATAAACTTTAAGTGAACAGCTCCCCACAAACATAAACTCTTTAGTGAGTCCTTTATAGCCAGCTATGTTCGCCACGTTAACTCTCCAGCCGCTGGGGATTCGGTGTTCCGCAAAGCTGCTAGTGGTGTCGCTGCAGGTGGCAGCGCTCTCTCAGCGTCGCCGGAAGTGACGACTGATTCTGCCCTGTCACCCTGATCATTTGCGCATGCGTAAAGACCGTGTTATATGAAGCCCCTTGGGATGGGTTGTAACCACAACGAGGCCAGCTCACCCCAGGTATATCGGTGCTTGTACATAAATGTCCTTCTGCATTCCGAGCCCTACAGCAACCTCTTCATTTGTCACCACCTAACCTTTCTCGTGCTCTCCCCTTATTTTCACCCTCACTGTCCTCATCAGCATATGCCTAACACTGACCACTGGCTATGTTTTCTGCCAGAGCCTGTTGATAAGGTGTAGTATAATGGTGAAGATACTGCCACCATGGTCGGGTGTATTGAATATTCAGGTATTTTCAGTCTCGGGTCTGAGGATAGTTTTAAGTTGAAAGCTAACAGTGAAGAAATTACTATTTCTTGCCTTTAACATAATACACAACCACCACCAGCCACACACCTCTAGCCTGTGAGATATGCTGTTGTTAAGATCAGAAACCTCTGACCCTTGTCACCTAATGTCAGCTCAATTAGATAACACAGCATATGTGTATGGCATGTCTCTAATGTTTTAACAAACGTGACTTGTGTCACATGGGAAAACAAAGGCAAGATATTTACATTGATTTTTGGAGCCACTCCTTCAGTGTTAGGATCTCTTGTCTCCTTCGATTTCCTTAGGTGCTTATAAAACACCATGTTTCCAGACGTGATTCAATTTACATATAATGCAATACAGTACACACCTAAAGCCCTGGACTGTATATGGCTATACTTCTCACGAGGAAAAACAGAAGACGGCCATACTTTAAGAGAAATGGATGGAAGAGTACCGATATACCGAGATACAAATCGACGGTCCAAAGCTATCAGGTTGTACTATCCATCAATTACTCTCTACTTTAGCCAACCATTCGTCCTAAGAAAATTCCTTTCAAAGTTGAAAATGACTTTAGCGAAGGAAGCCACGGCAGGCCATCTCCCGAGCAAAACCAGAGTGGAACCCCACTATACACGTATTAATATTAGGGTAGGCCCGCGCACTCCCTGGCGGCGAACTTCCGGAAGTTGAATACCCGCCCGTATGGGCCTGTCTCCACTATCCGATCATTGTGACCGATGCCCGTATATTCACCTTGAAAGACTGACATGTTTTATTTTTTTCAGACGATTTAGTACCGATATGGGTACCGAGAGGTGAACTCTAGAGGTACCCCACCCCCACTCACATACTCACATACGGTACCGACGGTCGTTGTGGATACTTGTCGCCTAGTGGAGAAGGGCCCTATAGCATCTAACACAAGGACGCTGTTTTGGCACATTAATGTCCCCCTGGGTAAAGGGGGTTATGATGGGTTATGACACTGGCCGCCTGTGCTGCAGGCCGTCAGATCTCCTACACTCAAAAACGTATCAGTGTAAAGGTCACAAGAGCTGGTCTCAAAGCCCCTCTTCTCTCATGACCAATGACCAATGGCCTCCAACTAGGTATGGGTCGGTAGGTCGAGGTGGAGGATTATGGAGAGAGTGGGGACAATTAGAGAGCCTATCCTCCTCCCTTCTGTACCCTTATAGCTCCCAATCCCTTCGCCCTTTACTTAGTTCTTATCAATATTTTCTCCTTTCTAGGTCTCTTTTATTTGTTCTTGTTTTTTCTTGCCACTTTGTTTCATATTTTAACTGTTCATATTATGCTGATGTTAGTTCTTTTTCCCACTCAAGGGAACAAAGTTAAATAAATGGTGACTGCTACCATAGGATATGCTGAAATGAACAGTGCAAAACCTGTCCAGGTAAAGTCGTTGCAAAGGCTGTTAGTTTTTCATACCATATGTTTCTATCTGTTTCCTCGCCTATCTTTTCTTCTCCGTTTCCTTTGCCGTTTTTGTTTGATTGTTGTTAACTCTGGGAAGAGCTCTAAAACTACCAAGTTGAGATTATGGTAAGTGTCACCATGTAGTATCCGTGTGCGTCCCCCCAGCCTCTTGGCTCCTGTGCGTTATGGTAGCCAGTCAGTCACTTAGCCCAGTTCTGGAGGGGGCCTCCACGGTCGGACAGTGCCCCAAGGGGGCTGTGGCGAGCGGTGGCTGGGTAGGACTAAAACAACACGCCTAAAACGTCGCCTACACAGGGACTGCTGGGACAGGTCATCAGTTGGATGGACTGGGGTGGGGTTATGTGACAAAGTTTACACAGAGAATACAACTCCCCAGGGTGACGCTGGTTCTACTCTCTCGTCATATAGTATACACTATATTTGTATACGACTACTTAGACGACGTTGTCATAGTTACAAATGGTAACATATTTCCATATGCACACAATCTGACCATTAAGGTTTACATATTGCTAGTTCCCATAGCTTAACTTTGTGGGATTTGCCTGTGTATATGGATTTAGCTTATCCAACATGAATTGTTCCTCCAGGTTTCTGAGCTTTCCTTGTGCATTTATAACAATTGCTGTAACCAGTAAATTAGTTCATATTAGCTTCTCCTGTAGGGCACGCCCATTTCCACAAGTTAATGTACATTGGCTATACTTTTTTTTATGTACTATTATATCTCATGATTATGTCATTTGGCAGTTATTCGTATTCAAATGTCACTGTTTTGTTCCTCCATCCCAAGGTGCAAAATTTGAGCATATTAATGTCTGTTGTACCTCTCTTATAACCCCTGCCCTCTCTGCTACTTTACCCATGGAACGTTTCCCTAGGGGTGTCCCACACTAAGGGTACCCCCCTCCAGGGTGTTTTTCTAATGCCAGGTAAATTGCCAACCTCTACTGGCCGGCCCCTACATCCCAGGGGACCAGTCTGCAATGATATTTGCCGCCAGATACCAAACGGGATTTGAGCCCATGGACCAAGGATGATTTAAAAGGTCCAGGCGAGCAAAATCCCCATCCTTTCAGATAGAACTCATATACTACTAGTAGACTGTCTTTTAGATCTTCAAAGGACCACTTTATTTATTGGATGGGACCTGTATGGTTTTCAGGGATAGCTTCACTGTTAAATTCAAAATACCGAAAGCTATAGGGTAAGTTGCACCTGCCTCGACCAATTAGGTCCTTTGTACCTTATGCCGACCACCTAGAGTAACTGTATTTAGATAACATACAGGGATCGATAAATTGTACCTTGTCAGTACCAATGGAATGTATTGCATTGCCTTTTAAAGGACATACTCATTACTTTTGAAATTGGCCTTTCTAAAAGCCACCTGAGAGAGGTTATCCTGGAGTGATTGACTTTGCATGTGTACCAACCAGCCAAGTGGTTGAGTCAGGGGCGACACCCTACTATATTTAGATATACTAGGTGTTTATGGTTCTTCCATTTTGGTCCCGTGGTTAAAATCATGCATATGTTCCCATCGGAGCCTTATATCGACCATTAACGGAGCCAAAAACAATACTTTATCAAATCAATGCCTTTTCTTGACTAAGGACTGATATTTCATAACGTTGTACGATGACTAAATTAATGTACTATCGCTGAAATCGTACAACAAACACGGAATCTGGGCAAATTGTAGGTTTTACATGATAGCATATACAGAATTATACCAAGCACTAGCATAGGGTTCTACACCTGGGATATTTCTACTATGGTTATTAACAGTCTGATGTAATTTTCCTTGTAGTTCAATGACTCATCGTGGTCCAAAAGGCAGCATTATCAACCAATCATACAATTTCTGATCGTTTAAGATACAAAAATGTGAGGCAAATCGTAGCCTGTTCTGAAACATACCCCTGTTAGGACAGGCAATGTTGATCACATGCATCATTTCCCTGACTGAAAGGTGATATCTGTAGGTTTTAACGTTCATATTCCACTGATATGATTTACTAAAAGGTAAGCAGGTCATAATTTGTCCCAACAATTATTCACTCAGGCATTAATACCTCAAAATTTCATTTGAATCAATAGTTTTAAAGAATAATTTACAATCTGACTAGTTTTTCAAACACTACGAAGCAGCATTGTGGTGAAGCAATTCAGGAAGAATTTTCCACCATCGATATGTATACTGTTAACGATCGTTCTTTGGGGTTGCGTGCGTTCATCCGACCAGCGCCCTTCATAACATGTTAAGCGTCATCTTATCCAAATCAATAACGACTTCATTTCTACATTTTGCATCTATAAAGAAACGTCTGGGATGTTACATTACAACTTCTCCACATGGTCTGATCCTAATCACCGCTTCAGGTTTGTCATTGGAAAAGCATCTTGTGACTTCTTACAGACACTTCCCAGCTCATTTATCTCTTCCTGTATTACGGTCATTACGATGACAGAGGGCCGTCCTATAAAAGTAACAATCAAATTAAGGCTGTCTTGATCAGAACGGCTGAGCTAGATTGTATTATAAGCAATGGCAATTGCCGAGACTGGAGTAAGATCTCATGGTCGGCTAATCTGATAAAAAGAGAAGGATTGCTTTGAGTGATATATATGGCACATATCGACTCGTGCATCTCACTGATAAAATAAATCACTCAGAATTGAGTTAAACAATGTTCAGGGTCTAGCTTATAATAAAGGTATATGATATTCTGCACAGTTTTTCCTTTGGAAATGAAGTTAATATAAATAGGGCCGAAACGAACTATAGGGACTAATTGGGAAAGTACAGAGCTGACAGGCTACGTATTTCTCTAAGGTTTCTGAAATTTCTTTTATATACTTGATTGGTACATGTGGAGTAGATGCTTGGGATCTTCCTGATATAATCGGATAATTTTCGTTATAGCATTAGGATGACTGTGGCAGCGGGGTTGTGAGGGATATTTCAACAAACTTTTCACAAACAAATGAGCATTCTGAATACAATCGTTCTAAAAGCCTAGCTTATTTGAGATCAGTGATAAAAGTTCACCATCAGATGTAGAGGTAAGTGATGGTGATGAAATATAAATCACACATAATAAAGGAGGGGAGAACGATGACATATGACAATAAATCACAAAGCATCCCACACAGGCTGGCCAATGTTGGATCTACAGCCATGATGTATCCTGTGTGTATTGTAAATGGTGTATGAACATGGAACTTGTACAACAGTCAATATTTTATTGTATATTTAGCTGTCAGTTCACCTCTATCACCTATCGCTGCTATGCATCTGAATAAAGAACAGCAGTTTGGAAATGTTCCAGGGCCAGTGAAACAAACTTAGCAACCTAGTATTAAAGCAGGTGCGATCGATTGGACAATAGCTATCTAGATCATCTGTCTTTTTCAAAGCTTCTCAGTTTGGGGGAACTTACACGTGTTTTTTAGAGATGTTCAGAATGCAATGATCAGTCAGCAAACTTAATTCCTCCATACTTTCCCCATCTATTATGCTGAAACTCGAACAAAGGATATTGTGTTTGATAAGATAGTTCATATCCATTTTGCCACCATACCCAGCAAATTGTTGTGACTCCTCGTCAACCTGTGTGAAGTGGCTCACACATGTCGCTAGATGGAACACGACGTCGCTATAGCACAAGATCACCAGGAATAGCAATGGTGGTGATCACATGGCCTCACCTCAGATGGCGAGGATGGTGATCACTCAGACTCACCAGGGATGGCGACGCGGGTGATCACTCACCTCGCTAGATGAAACACGCACCTCGTCATAGCACATGTTCACCAGGGATGGCGAGGATCGTGATCACTCATCCTCACCAGGGATGGCGACATGAGTTATCACTCATCCTCACCAGGGATGGCGACATGAGTGATCACTCACTTCGCTAGATGAGACGCACACCTCGTCATAATGCACATTCACCACGGATGGCAAGGATTATGATCAGTCACTTCGCTAGATAAAACGCGTACCTCGTGATAGCACAGGTTCACCACAGATGGTGAGGATCTTGATCACCCACACTCACCAGGGATGGCGACACGAGTGATCACTCACCTCGCTAGATGAAACGCACACCATGCCATAGCGCATGTTCACCACGGCTGGCGAGGATCGTGATGACTCACACTCACCAGGGATGGCAAGGCGTTTGATCACTCACCTCGCTAGATGAAACGCGCACCACATCATAGCGCAGGTTCACCATGGATGACGAGAGTGGTGATCACTCAGACTCACCAGTGATGGCGACGCTGGTGATCACTCACCTTGTTAGATGAAAAGCTCATGATCATCGACATTGGTAATCATGCAGCCTCACATCTGCCAGATCAAAGTATGTTTTGCCAGAGAAGGTATTGCCATATGTATCTTCCCTCTAACCACAGACAAGGTGTTTATGTTGATATTTCCCTATGTATTTTTCCTGTAACCAGAGAAAAGGTGTTTATGGATAGTTGCTTTCATTTTAGAGATACCTCTATCTAAATTCAATTGATATTCTCTCTATATAATCTTGTTTGATTCAACTCTGAAGTATTACATGGAAATCAGTGTGAAACAAAGCACATTTGATACGTATGGGACTTATACTTCATGCCCACACTTCATAGATAGGCTACATGTGGAACAGTGGTGCTGTCTCAACACCTTTGGCAATGGTGGTGATAAGTTGCCACTGTGAGTGAGAGTGAGTGACAGATGATGCAATCCTCAGAGAGCATTGACTTGGAGTGACACAAATTCACGCATTGAGTGAGACAAAGGCTGGCAATGGTGGTGATAAGTTGCCATTCTTAGTGAGAGTGAGTGACAGATGATGCAATCCTTAGAGAGCATTGACATGGAGTGACACAAGTTCACGCATTGAGTGAGACCAATGTTGGCAATGGTAGTGATAAGTCGCCATTATGTGTGAGAGTTGATGCCAGTGGCACGGGAGTGGTACATAATCACACAGTGAGTCAGATCCATGTTGGCGATGCTTGTGATAAGCCGCCATTCTGAGTGAGAGTTGACAGGCAGTGGCACATACTCACGCAGTGAGTTAGATCCATGTTGGCGATGGTGGTGATAAGTCACCATGCTTTGTGAGGGATGACAAGGGGTGGCACATACTCACGCAGTGAGTGAGATCATGTTGGTGACTGTTGTGATAAATTGCCATGCCATGTGAGACTGACACACAGTGGCGAAAGATGACGCAGTGAGTTATCACTCAGAAAGGAGTCACCATTGATGACCAATCATGGCGACAGATAACGACAATTTGCTGGGTATCGTCTCCATCATTTTTAGCATCATATCAAATCATAATTCTTCATGTCTAATAGACAATCTTTCAAATGATATTGACAATTAGCATATCCACATTGTATCTCTCTTTTTTTCACAAGCTCGCCGAACATATTTTGCACGTATATAGATTTACAAGTATCCTAGTTATTGATTTCTAGCTTTATCTGTTATATCACAGTAATGCCCATCAAGCAGACTTATGAAACCAGTCCCACAGCAATCTATCCTAAGGGACGACAAACTTGGTTTGATCATTTATTATAGCTTCATTACCAGAAATATAGTTCCCCCATATCAATATTTCAAATTGAATTTGTGCTTAGTTGCTACTTTCCTTGATATCCAATTCTCTCTATACTGGAGCGATCAGAGAACATCAATTAATGACCAATCTCCAGTGGTTTATTGTCGCACTTAGGTAATCAGTGGGTGCAGCTATTCTGATGGTCACACTATGGCTGAATAATGGGCACCATGCCTGGGATGGTACCTTTAATGTAGCAGCCACTGACTGTTGTAGATGTAAGGCAGCTGGGTTTCAGCAGCATTATTAATTACTGACCAATTTCAAAGTCCTGGATGAAGTATGTGAACACCTTGTTCTGAATGGAGCGAGGTGTGGTCCGTTTGTGTGGCAGGGTGGGAATCGTGGTAAATGATTTTCATAGATCATAGGGTGCAATGGAAAATTTGGTGTGTGGGAGAAGGAGTGTGTGTGTGGGGAGGGGGATGGAACTGGTAATTTTCTGTGTGGGAGGTTTAATATCGAATCCAGTGCCTAGGAATTAAATGGCATCCCAGCCAGCACGTCCACAAGGGCCCCAGATGGGGTTCTTCAGGAGGGTGTTGCAAAAGGACAGGAATTCAATTCTGTCGGAGGTGCTATTCCCAAATGGGAACTGACTACCCTTAGGTGATGACTTCTCCCCTGTTTTACAGCAAGGTAATAGGTTATAGAATTGATTCTTAAGTTTCCATGAATAGGGGAATGCTTCCCAGTATTATTCACACAAAGAGGATTGATTCTGAGTGTAGGGTGAGAAGTTGGTTCTAAGCAGCAGACCAGCCAGGAACTGGAATTTGAGTTACGACAGTGAGAATCCATTTCCGATTCTTTTCGCAATAGCCTCCCAGGGCCTCTAGGCTAGCCCAGACTGGTAAATGTCTGAGTTGCCAGATGGGGCCCAGGTGGGCTAGCCCACAAACCTCTTTTCACTATATATTTATATTATCTTTAGGTTTTACACTGTTTATAGGCAATAACAGCTCTTCCCCTTCTTACATGGCATTGGCAATAAGTCTATCAATACCAGTCTACTTGACAATAGAAGAAATAAAAGCATAAAACATTTAGTTCACATTCTCTATAAAGTAAGCTTGGGGTCTCCACCTGAAAAATGATGAGGACCTCTTAGGACTAGAACCATCGACCTTTTGACATGGAATCCAGTGATATTGGCACTGAGCTAACTTGGCTGCTGTGATGGTTGTAGTTTAAATGGTAGAGAGATAGCTGAGAGAGAGACATTACTACTTAATCATCATGTATGACAGTGGAATAGAGTAAAATATGAGTGATTGCTATTTGGGAGGGAATGGGGAATCATATATATGGGAATGGAATAAGAGCTTTGTATATTGGGAGAGGAACAGTGAATTAGTTGTGTAGGAGTGGAATGATGGGTTAGAGGTGTGGAAGTGGATTTCTTTTTCTAGATTGGGAGTAGAATGATGAGTGGGATGAGTAGTAGTGGAAAAAGAAATTTGCAAACTGGCATTGAATGATGTATTACCCATATAGGTATATATGGGAATGGAAAAATGAATTGAGTGCGTGTGTGTGGTTGAATGGACATTTGTAAATTGGGAATGGAATGAGGAATTAGGTGTGTGGGAAAGGGATAAAATGAATTGGGTGTGTGGGCGTGACATAAGAAATTTGTAAATTGCAAATCGAATGATGAATCGGGACCGAAGGAAAGCTGAATTAAGTTTGTAGTAGAAAGATGAATTAGGTGTGTGGAAGTGGTACAATGTATTCTGGAGTGAATGTTGATCAATGTGAGCGATTTGATATGCTAATGAAGTGCAGGAATTGAAGACCGGAAGTAGAATAGAGAATTTAGTTTGTGGAAATCGATAGATATTCTATATGTGACAGAGGAATTAATGGCCACTCAGTGTTTGAAACCTGATTAGCCTCACACCGCAGTCTTACACCAGGCCTGTAGGTTAGCCGCATATTTCCTTTAATGCATACCTTTATTACCTCAGTTTTCAAGATGCGACTGATCTAGCCTGATAGTAGTAAATGTGACAATCTCAGCGCATAGGAACAGCACTGAAATCGATTTGGCCTACTTGCAAACAGGAAGTGACCTAGTTTTGAGACTGGAAGTGACCATAATTATATGGGCATGTGACCTACTTTCCTTTCTCAAGCTCTGATTGGCTGAGAGGTATGATGTCATCACATGTGACCACACCCATGACCATAATATGGGCATGTGATCTAGTGTTTTTGGCTGAGAGCTATAACGTCATCACGTGATGATCACGTGATCACAGCAGAAAAAGTAAACAAAAAGGTAGGTAGGTAAATAGGTAGGTAGGGGTAGATAGGTAGGGTGGGTAGGTTTATATAGGGTGTGCGCGTGTTATACACGCACGTGTGCGGCCTCCCCCCCACAAAATACTTAAGGGGTGCCTCCCACCCCATAGCCTACCCTACCTTACCCTACCCTACCCTATTTTACCTACCTACCTACTTTAGCCTAGTTTACCTTTGGTTATTTATTTTTTATGTTGTAGTGGGAGAATGTTATGATATAGGTGCTAAAAGTTAACACTTTTTTTTCTAATCCATTTTGCATACGGCAATGTGTAAACTTTAGTTTGTGCTTGAGTCTTTAGATACACCATTTGACCTAATTTCACGATCTATATGGGTTCCATTGTTTAACCTACAGTTAGGTTGTGTCACTTATCTAAACTCCATCAACAAGTTGATGTCCCTTACTCCCTGCTTCCTCCTTTACTCACCCTACCCTATTTTACCTACCTACCTGCCTACTTTAGCCTAGTTTTCCTTTAAATCTTAGTTAGGCCCTTTTCTCCAGTATGTATTGGCCCCACTTTAACTGACCACCGATTTGCCACTGTGAGCATTGATGGTGCAAGGTTCACTCACTGCTCAGCTGAACATGACTCCTGCTTCACTACCTCTGAGCTTATCCACTTCTCACAAAAGAGAAACGGAGGTTTTTATTTCAGACATAAAGGGTGGTGTAGAACAAGGTAAGCTGTTTGAACTGTGGCGGTATTGTCCTGAAAATCATCCTTCAAATGCATTTATTCCTCCCAATTTAAATTTTAGAGAGTGTTTCCTTCAAAACAACATTGCACCTTTGATAAAGAACGGCAAACACTCCTTTTGTCCATCCATAAAAAAAACTGATCATAAAAAGTAAAAATTGGCAAAAAGCAGGGATTTAGCTTACTCATAATGTTGTAATTCACATTATGTGATGTCATGCTATACCCTGCGCATCCTCAATCTCTTTCATGCGCGAAAGGCAGAAAATTTTGTTTCTAAAAATGTGTCCAAAGGGTGGAAATTCAGTTTTTATTGATCCCACTTTGGTAGAAGCGTTGATAAAAACAATGCTATTTCAGGTGAACAAAATTACATTATCCCCCCTTGTCCCAAACAGAATCGTTTACGAAAGGGTGCTTAAAACTGAAATTGGCCACTCCTCACCATCCTGTTTACATGCTACACCACTGTCATTGCCATCTGTCCTCCAGGATCAAAAGACAAGTGTGGATTTCATCCTTACCTCTAGTCCCACTCATCATAACATTCTCCCACCACAACCCCCCACAACAACAACAACAACCACTGGACACTGGTCCGTGCTTGTATAATAAAAAATTTTTGCTTTTATGCTTGAGCTTACATGAAGGGTGGTAAAAGCAGGCATGCACCTGACCAGGCATGACACAGGATCAAAAGAAAAAAATGTGTTGGATTTTACTCACTCATGATAACACTTTTTTTCACCCTGTATCACTGTGTACAATTTACACATTTTCCATTTACACGCTGTTTACATGTCACACCCTGTTCACGACCATCTGTGCTACATGCTCCAGAAATTAAAAAAAGACAGCAGCACTCCCAGTAATAGCTTTTAGCCCCACTCATCATCATCATCATCATCATAAATCATGAACAAAAAAAAAATCAGGAATGGATCCACTGACATTACCATTTTGTGCTCCAGGGTCAAAAAGATGAGTGTGGATTTCATTCTAACCTTTAGTCCACTCATCATAACATTCTTTTACCACAACCCCCCTTTTTTCCCCTCCCCCAACCAACCACGCGTCTCACCAGAGAGTGGTAAAGAGAGTGTTATCACTCACTCATGATAGCACTCTCTTTACTACACCGTTAAAAAAGATAAACCCCTGCATTTTGCATATCACCATGTACAAATTAGCAGTTTACACGCTGTTTACATGTTACAAGCTGTTCACGGCCATCTTTGCAACATGCTTCAAAAGATCAAAAGACAGCAGCACACCCAATGGTACCTGTGTTCCAGAATCAAAGCTAGTCATCGGATTTAACCCCGCCCCTCCTACCTTTAGTCCTACTCAATCATAACATTTTTTCACCACAACCTCATTGTAATGTTAAGTCTATGGTGCCTGCTACATATTTTGCCCCTATGTTAACTCTATGGCAACCCCTCCGTATATGTCAACTTTATGGTGACGGCTCCGTACTGCACGTTATGGTCATGGTAAGGCTATAAAAAAAACGTTCTCCATCAGCATGCTGAAAATCAGCATGGTGGAAATTCCTTCAAGATCAAGCAAAAGTTAGCTCCATTACACCTATAGCCTTCTACAATGCTCACTCACATTAGGATTAATTTATAAACCTACTTCACCAGCTACACAACTAGGAACAGGCTATAAACACCCAAAAGTGTGACACAAAACTGATATATACACACCACAATGTCTCATATAGGACCCAACAATCAAGTGGAAATTTCCAAATTTCCGAATTTCAAAATTGGAATTTTAAAATTCCAAGTGTGCTATTGAACTGTTGGATAAGTTTTGTGGATCTACCCTGAATTCCTGCTGCAGCATCCTTAAGTGTGAGTACGTCTTTTTAATTTTACAACCACCAAGGTCGGAGTAAGGGGTACAAACACTTCCATGTAGAGTGTAAGGCCATTTAATTAAGATAACTTGGATTACGGATCCGCCACTGGGAATTTCTTTTTTACCTTTTGCCACAGAGAATTTTCAAGATGTTAAGTAAAAACACTTACTCCCCAAAAAAGCATGTTTGATCACCAAAAGATGCATGAAAAGTGCATTTTTGAGGTGTTCTAGGTGGATTTTTTATTTTCTTTTGCCTCTGGCCACTGGAAAATCTTGGCTTCAAAATCCAACTTTTCTTTTTTTTACCTCTGGCCGGCCAAATTGTCACCAAAATTCTTGTAATCCAAGTTATTTTAATTAAATGGCCTAAAAATCAGTGACCCATTTCCACTTGTCAGTGATTTTTGTTCAAAATATAAACTTTTGTGTAACAATGTCTGGACAGTGTGATAGGTCATATTCTTGCTATCTATGTTGGTGGCATCAATAAAAGACCACAACGTATAACATGTACCCTTGGACATTTTAAGAAAAAAATCTCTCTTTTCTCTTGTCGTACATAGCAAAATCATGTGTGTAAAAGTAAAATTTTTGTCATGATTTTCATGACATTTTGGTAAATTTTGCAACATTTACGTTTCTTTCATTTTGTGAAAAAATACATCGATTAAAACCGTTTTTTCAACACGGATTCAGTGTTGTACATAGCAAATAATCGTTAACTTTGTCATAGACACGCTTGGTGTCAAACCCATTACTCCCCGGTGAAGGCAAAAAAAGTCATTTTTTTATTCGAGTTAAATTTCAAGGAAGGCTACCTTTCAGGGCTTTTAGCTTCAGTGAAAAACAGCTTTCTGGCTCAGGCATTGTTTGATTCTGCTATTGCAAACATAGCTAGAACCAGGAGCATATGTTATTTTAGTACCTGACTTAAAATTCCATGGGTATTACACAAATATCAACAACCAATCAAAGCTTTAGAAATTAGATCATGTATAAAGTATCCAACAAGCAATCAGCGCTAAAAAAACTAGGTTATACTTTCCCCTACCCCTAAAAGTTACATGGATATTACACGTCACTTCCAAACCACAAGGGGGCTCCACTAAACCCAGCTATAAGTAGTTCCAATAATATCCACTAGGTGTCAGGTGTAAAGGCGTCACTGATTTTTTCTAACCACAAGGGGGCTCCACTAAAGGCGTATTTCACCAATCTGCGCATATCGCCAATGTTTCTTTGCGCTAAGCACTAATGGTGTGAGATTTCTATAAATATCTTAACAATTGATTCAAATCTATTTGACATGTGTTTTTGAAAGATGGGTATTAATATTTGTCAAGTGATCACTGAAGGTGTAGCATGTTTGGCAGTTTAATATTACAAAAAAAACATTTCAGTGCAAGACCAGCTTGCCAATACATCTCTGCGCAAGATTGGAGCTTTGCGCGGCTCCAATCCTGCGCTATTCTCAAATTGCATTGCCCAATTTGAGAATTGTGCTGATTGGCGATTTGCACCTGACAAACCCAGCTATGAGCAGTTCCAATAATATCCACTAGGTGTCAGGCATAAGGGTGCCACTAGTTTTTATTTTAACCATAAGAGGGCTCCACTACACCCAGCTATAAGCAGTTCCAATAATATCCATTAGGTGTTGCCATGAGTTGTACCTGCAAAACATATGGTGCAACCACACCCTTTGGTGACTATAGAAATAAACAAGCTACAGCAGGATGCTACAGCAGCAGGCAGTGTTTACCTTGGGCAAGACTCGGTTTGTTTTTGTTTACGTTTTCTGCTGTGAGCATGTGATCATCACATGATGATGTCATAGCTCTCAGCCAAAAAAACTAGGTCACATGACCGGGAGCCACATGTCAAGGGTGTGGCTCCCGGTCAAATGCTGGCTTCTGATTGGTCGAGAGGTCGAGGTCAAAAGGTCAGCTCCGGTTCGTAAGTGGGTCAAATCAATTTCAGTAGCTATTCCTATCCGCCGAGTTTGCCCCTATATACTACTCCTGATCCCTTCGCTAGAAAATCTCATAAAATTACTATGGCTAGACAAATTGGAGTACATAATAAATGATGCAATGTGGCCTCAGGAGGCTGTGAAGAATAAAAGTACAATTCTCACCCAACATTATTTCACAGAGTGGCATTTAAGCCAGGGGTAGCTATGGCATATAACAGGACCTTGCTTACAGGTTGTCATTCTTACAGCGACTGCCATGGGGGTAAGAGCTAGGTTCCTTCCCCCTCCACAGCACAAAGCTTGCAGGAGGCTGGCCATACAAGTCAGCCTCAACGGAACCTACACGGCCCTAGGCCGATAGGGGCCAGCCCCCAGGATGGGGGGGGGACTATAGGGATTAGCCCTATACAACCCTACAACCAAGGGGACCGGCCTGGAGGCCATAAAACGCCTCCACACACTGTGTGTGAACCTAAACACGACCAACAGCTGCCGCTCTGAGCAAACAGAGCGAGTTAGCCCCTCCCTCTGATCGCAGGATCAGAGAAAACTGGGCGAAAGGCCATAAAACTGCCCATCACACCGCCCTGAGGCCCCACCCCTCCCCATCCTGATCAGGTCAGATATGTAAAATCTTATCTTGATTGGAGGATGAGGAATCCAATTAAAACAATGGATTGGGCGAAGAAGATGTATAGAAAGCTGAACACAAAGACGCTCAGCATCACTTCTCAAAAATGGAGCACCAAGCTACCACTCCGAGCTCAGACTGCACCATTCCTGGTGGGCAGGGTACCCCCCAGGGGGATCATACCCAAGCTACAGAGTCTAGTCAGAATGTCCTGGAGGACATCATAGCTGTAAACAGGGCATTATCAATCCAGCTTTACATCTGACAACAGCACTAACGCTGACGCCCAGGGTAACACCCCAACACAACAATTGGACTCAATATCTGAGCATGCTGTATGAGAAATACCCCAGACCAGACAACCTGGTCAGCCTCCACAAGACGAGAATAAACCAAGAGATCCTCGACGAGCTAGAAGCCAAGGACCCCAAATACAAGCATCAGAGTGTGAACAGGAATACACCCTATAAGTCTATGCAATGGGCTCTCAAATTTGCAGCCAGACCGCTGATATCAGCACTCAACAGGCTGGACGCAAAAACACAGACCCCAAAGGAAATGGCGGTAAAAATATCTGACTCTCTAACGCTGATCGCCAAAACCTCCTGGAGATTAAACAATATGAGGGGATCACTCCTTAACCCTTACGTGCCCAGATTAGCAAAAGTGCGCTCTTAAGCATGTATATATGTTCAAAAGGCCACCATGGGGTTAATATTAATCAGATTAAGGTAATTTTAACACCAGAAGACCCGGGATGCTAAGGGCTTTCCAATGGTACTAATTATGTCATAGTACATTAGATAAATGATCATTGATAAATCCTATGGGAGAAAAATGGATTTGAAAAAGGCTTAAAATACATGAAAAGTGCGCGCTCTGGTCATGAAAATACAGGGAAAATAAAGAAAATTCCCAAAAATATTGATAAAAATACCAAAAATATTGAAAAAATATTTTCATGGGATTTTCACCAAGGAATCCAATTATATTATGTATTTGGTTCAATTCAATCAATATGACCTTCTTTGAAATGCTAAAATAATGATTTATGAGTTAAAAATAGCCTATTACCCATCAAAAATAAAATGAAAATGAAAAAAGAGATTTTCTTGACACCTACATCCAAACCAGCACATATTAAATTTGTGTACCATCTTCATTCCCTACTGACTCATATAATACTCTAACATATACTTCATATTACATTTTCTGAACGCTATTTAACTTTCCTCTTCTTTACCATTTGAATTAGAACTTAAATCTTGACATGATATAGGTAATGACCTCTACTATGTAAAATTTGTTGAATAAATCAGCTTTCTCAAAATAATTCTGGGCACGAAAGGGTTAAGAACACTGTTGCGGGCCCCACCTCACACCCGGCCAGAGACAACAATAACCAAGGCTTCCAATTACCTACTGGGTGACAACCTGAAGTAGGAAGTCACTACATGCAGTAAACTACATGACACCTTTAAGGAAGTCTTTATCACACCCAAAGACAAAAGGCAGCCCACAAACCAGAGAAACTCCACCGAGGGCCCAGCCCAGGGCCGGGGTCAACAGCGAGTGCACCAACAGCAGCAAAACAACAGGTAACACCAAAACAACCAACAGTCACGCAGAAACAACAACCATCAAGGGAAGTACAATGACAAGAGGAAACAACATACCAACCAAGGCCAATACAACAACAGCAAACAACCCAAAAACAAGCACGACAAATGCCAGCACAACAGAGGCAGCACCAACAACAGGCGCTAAAAACAAAAGTAAGTCCACCTATCTCCTAAACACATACAAGTCCCATATTTCAGGCAGGTGGTCTGGGCAGGGAAGCAGACACATGGTCACAATATACATCAGAAGGATGGGTCCTGGACATGATAAAAGGTGTACTCATAAGTCTGTGCTCCCTGCCTAAACAGCTGAGACAAACTGACTTTAGGTGCTTGGACCCAGTGAAACATAGAATCATGAGTAAACAACTTAAGAAACTGCTATCACAAGGCATAATAGAACCTGCCTTCCCATCACCTAGAGCCTTCATCTCACACATGTTCCTAAAAGAAAAATCTAACAGAACATACATACTAAACCTGTCAAGCTTGAGTAAATACACATCATACAAGCATTTCAAAATGGACCACCTGTCAGTGGTTATGAATTCAGTCCCAAAAGACAGCTACCTAACCAGCATAGACATAACCCAGGCTTACTTTTCACTGCCAGTAATACTTAGGGACAAGGACCTCCTACAACTAATACATCATGGCAATAGATATAGGTTCACCTGCCTCTGCAATAGCTAGTCCCCAGGCCCTAGAATCTTCACAAAAATCATGAAGGCACTCATGGCACACCTGAGAACAAAGCCAGGGGTAAAACTTGTCTTCTACATAGATGACACCCTAATCTATGCAAAACAAAAGCGGAAGTCAGAACAGCCTCAATTCACCCACTCAGGGTGCTGCAAAATGCAGGCTTCACCATGAACTTTGACAAATCAGTACTAGAGCCAACGCAAACCATTGAGTACCTGGGCTTCACACTGCACTCACCCACAATAACACTCACGATACCAGACAAAAAAAGGCCGATATCTCACAAAAGGTGGAGGATGTCCTTAAGGTACAAATATGTTCCATAAGGAAATTCTCGAAGGTTCTAGGAGCCCTAGCAGCTACAGAACCGGGGAAAGACAGAGCAAAGGTACTGACCAAAAAGCTCATCATTGCAAAGAACCAGACCTTAATAAAGAAACAGGGTAATTATGACAAATTCATTTCCCTTAGAGGGTTCATAAAACCAACCCTGAGAGAAAACCTACAGTATCTGACACATGCAAATAAGACGTACACAGAAAAGTGCCCACAGATAACCCTATACACAGACTCCTCAAAGACAGGGTGGGGTGCATACATACCTGAAACCCACTCTGAATATGGGAAAGAATGGTGTGGAGAAATCCACATAAACATAAAAGAAATCCTAGCAGTCCACAGGGCACTCCTACACTTCAAAAAGCCCCTAACAGGGAAACACATACATGTATATGTTTATAGACAACACCACATCCATCAGCTGCCTCAACAAAAGGGGTTCTAGCCAATCCATTCCGTGCAACAAAGCCACTGAAAGTGTATTCAAGTTGGCCTGGAAATGAACATAACAATTAAAACCACATACATTCCATCAGAAGACAATGTCAAGGCAGACAGGGCCTCAAGAGCCTTCTCCACAGTGGGAGAATGGACACTGAGCCCTGAAAGCCAAGAGAAAATATTCAAAAAGTTCCCAAAACCTGACATTGACCTATTTACCTCACCTTCCAATGCAATATGCAAACACTTTGTATGCCTACACCATTACCCCAATTCATATGCAACTGATGCATTCTCCATAACCTGGTCAGGCTTGTTTGTACTCATATTTCAGGGGACCAGAAGAAAATCTTCCCCATGGCCAACAGGATGAGGCTCCTATGCCTGCCCCTATGATTGACAAGTACCCCCTTGAAATCATCTAGTGCGATCACATAGGAATATCCAAGGCATCCTGGGAGCTCCTCATGGCTTCATCGTCTAAATCTACCATAGCCAGCTATGCAACAGCAGCAAGGAAGTGGCTAAAACACACCAGCAAAAACAATGTCAGTGTCACCCACCCCACCATACACCAATGTGTAGATTTCCTAACAGAGATCACCAACAGTGGGGTAGTTCACTCATCAGTAGCCACCACCAGGTCCCTAATGTCATGCTTCATCTACATAAAAGGCAGACCGTTAGGGGAACATGCAATGACCCAAAAACTAGTAAAAGGGGCAAAAGCCCTAAATCCACCACAGGAACCTTATGAATACATTTGGTAGCCAGCACCGGTAATACACAAACTGACACAGTGGGGCGACATAGAAGAGCTAGATCTGGATAAACTAACAAGGAGAACCTTACTACTCTTCATGCTAGCAACAGGTCAGAGGATACAGAGCGCCTATGCCCTGCTAAGAAATGACCTCAGACTATCAGAGGATACCATCAGGATCAAATACTTCACAAAACTGAAGTCCAACCACCCTAAAAAGAACCCACTACTCCTCAGGTTTGACAAACATGAAGACACACTATTATGTGTCTACTCACACCTCAAGGCCTACCTGGACAGGGAGGACACAAAAGGGGCACACCCCAGAGTGTTTCTATTGACTTCGTCTATTGCTCTAGATGGTGTAGTGGTGACTGAGTCTGGGAACATCACGCATGGTAGCATTAGACTGTTTATGATGATAGTTTTACCTTTGAGTGAGATGTTGCGGTGCCTCCAATCATTACTTATGTTGGTAATTTTCTGTATCTGGGGTTCAAAGTTCCATAAGTAATTTTGGGCTTCTGTCCCACTGGGTGCCACAGAGATGCGGGACAGTCAATTTTTTAGCTCCATGCAAGACACTCCAGTCCGATTTGACTAGTGTCAATACCACCAAGTGCAAGATACTGTGTCTTATATCTATTCACCTTCAGACCAGAGTACCTCCTAAACCTTCTTAAACAGTCCAGCAGGTGATGTAGAGCTGCTGCTGGCTCAAAAAAACAAGTGTTGTCATCAGCATATTGGCATATCTTTACTCCTCTAGTACCAAGTCCTATACCTTTAATATCTACATTCATGCATACATTATTCAGCTAACAGTTCTACAGCAATAACAAACAAAAAAGGCGATAGACAGCATCCTTGTCTGGTTCCGCATGCAAGTTCAAACCAGTCACTTGTGTACCCATTATTTATAACACAGGCAACAGTGTCTTTATACAGTATCTTAACCCATGAGATGTATTTTTCCCCAAACCCAAATTTTTCAAGTGCCTTAAAGATAAACTCCCACCTTATCTTATCAAATGCTTTTTCAAAATCAACAGCCATCAGAATACCAGGGCTACTAAATTTTGTAGTGAAAGCCAATATATCTTCAACTGTGTAAATACTTGTTCCTATATACCTTGAGTGAACAAATCCAGATTGATCTGAGCTTATAATACTAGGGAGGTGGGGTTTTATCCTTTCTGTCATCAATATCATCTAACTCTCTATAGCTATCTGAGTATAGATTTTTATAGAATTGCTTCTGGACAGTAAGGATATCTTTACATTCAGTGACTATAATTATGCCCATTTTGATCTTTCAGTTGAGTTATAAGTTTGTCCATAAAATTTGTCTTTTCTAAATTCAAAAAGTATTTGGTTGGTCGTTCACCTACCTGAGAAATTTGCTTTTGACATAAACACTTTCCATTTCTTCAATTACACCATGGCCCTTATCAAAGTCGTTTTATCAAGATTGTTTGAAAATTCCCTCTCTACTTTTTTAAACTGTACCTTCTTCTTTTTGCTTTAACTAATTGAAAATTTTCTTATCTCGTATTTCAGAATCTCTACTTGCTGTTGGGTTCTAGATCCTGGTACTCTATCTTACATTTTCCAAGTATAATCTTAAGTAGCTTC